>CM035406.1:43626636-44274136 GCA_020310875.1 Ceratopteris richardii | reverse complement strand
GGATCAAGAAGAATCTATTATCAGTTTCTGCATTAGCAAAGATTGACTTAGTTGTGAAATTTGTTGATGACAGATGTACATTTCATGATCTATCAAATGGCGATGTTATTATTGCTTCTGGCATTTTATTTCATGGGTTGTATAAATTTATAGACTATGAAAGATCCATGAATGATTCAGCATGTGAAGTACATGATTCTCAGGCTATGTTAGATGTAAAGATTTCGTATGCACGCTTTGTTCATCTGGATTCTGCTAGTTTGCTATGCCTGTAGAAATCTAAAATGGTGTCCTCTTTGCCCAAACTTGAGGCACCCAAAAAACATGTATGTGAAGACTATATTTTGGGAAAAATGCAGCATTCCTCATTCTCAAAAGATGGTTCTATTCAAGCTACACAAAAATTGCAGCTTCTTCATAGTTATGTATGTGGTCCTATGCAAACACGCTCTTTTGGAAACTATCTCTAATTCATGACTTTCATTGATGATTTTTCCAGGCATGCATGGGTATATCCATTGAAAGCAAAGTCGGAAGTGTTTATGTGCTTCAAACAGTTTTTGGTTTTGGCTAAAAGTCTATCAGCATGTAAAATGGGCACCCTCCATTTTGATCGAGGAGGGAAATATATATCTTCTGCTTTTAATGCATGTGGTTGAACATGGGATAAAACACCAATGTATAGTGTCGTATATGCCTCAATAGAATGGAGTTGTTGAACGGAAGAATAGGTCACTCATGGAGATGGTGAGGTGTATGGTCAAGAGGCAAGCTTTACCACATAGTTTCTGGCTTGAGGCTATCATGTGTGCAACATATGTACTTAACAGGTGTCCCACTAAAGTGCTATAGTCTATCACTCCATATGAGGCTTGGCATGATTGCAAGCCATTTGTTGCTCACCTGTGTGTTTTTTGTTGTTTGGCATATGCATTCGTGCCTGAACAACATCGCAGAAAATTGGATGATAAAGTAGTAAAATGTATTTTTGTTGGGTACAGTTTTGAAAGTAAAGGCTATCATATGTATCATCCACAAACTAACTGCATTTTGGTTATCCGTGATGTTGTTTTTGTGGAAGATGCTATTCAGCCATTGCTTTCATGTACTAAGGAGACATTTGTTAGCTTCAAAGACATGTATGATGCTTTGCTGTCTAGTGGACAGTAAAGTCTAGTGCTGGTCCTAATGAGGTCGCTTCTGAGCCTTTGTAGGTTTCATGTGATGATGCAAATCATCCCATTTCTTATGCAGATTTACATGATGCACTTGTTGATGAGAGAGCTGATATTGAGGAGGCAAAAACTATGCCAAAATGACTGGTGCAAACTTTGTGTGACAGCAAATTAGCTGCACCTCTGTCATATCGTGCTTGATCAGGCTCTCATAGTGCCTCTTTTGCATCAGATTGCTATGCTATGGCTGCATCTAGTCTCTATGATGAATGAACCTGTTTCTTTTGATGAAGCACAAAATTCAGAAAATTGGATGGCTATTTTGCAATATGAATATGATGCTATAATGAAGAATGGTACTTGGTCTCTATGTGACTTGCCTTCTGGCAAGAAGGCCATTGACACAAAGTGAGTATAGAAGCTGAAGCATAACCTTGATGGAACAGTCAACAGATATAAGGTTAGGCTTGTTGCAAAGGGTTATGCACAAGAAAGAGGCATTGATTTTGATCAGACCTTTGCACCTACATGCCGAATGACTACCATTCATAGCATCTGTGCACTTGCAGCTCATCATGGTTGAAATGTACATTAGTTGGATATTAGAACAACCTTTCTGAATGGTGACTTCCATGAAGAAGTGTATGTTTTTCAGCCCCGTGGATTTGTGCAAAAAGGGCATGAGAACCAAGTGTGCAAATTTAAACAAGGAATTATATGGTTTAGAGCAAGCACCACGTGCTTGGTATGAAAAGATACATGCCTATCTCATTGCACATGGTTTTGAGATTAGTCCAATTGAAAGTACCTTATATGTTAAGCATGCTAATGATGTGCTTCTGATCATTGTGGTTTATGTTGATGACATGCTACTCACTAGTCCTCATGAGAGCCATATTGCTGATTTTAAGGCTGATTTGCATGCCTCATTTGAGATGTCTGATTTGAGGCATTTGCATCACTCTTTGGGCATTCAATTTATGCACATTGATGGTGGAATGGCTTTGTGTCAAATGACATATATTGACACATTATTGCAGCATTTTGGCCTTGAAGACTATAAACCTATTGCCACTCCTATGGACACAAGTTGACGATTGAGTCTTCATGATGTTGGAGATGCATTTGATGTTGTTCTCTATCAACAGGTTGTTGGATGCTTGATTTACTTATGCATTACTCCGCCAGATATTTAGTTTGTTGTCTCACAGATGAGTAGGTTTATGCATTACCCAAGTGTAAAGCATTGGAAGGCAGTTAAGCACACCTTTTTCCACTTGAGTGGTATCCGGCATCTTGGGTTGTTTTATCCCAAGGGGAGATCACTACCGCTAGATTTGCATGCCTTTTCTAACTCAAACTGGGCTGGTTGCTATGACACTTGTGTGTCCACCAATGGTTTTTGCTTCATGCTTGGTAGCACATTGTGGCTGAGCAAGAAGTATCCTACTGTGGCCACTTGTAGTTGTGAGGCTGAGTATAGGGCAGATTTCACAACGACTATTGAGTGTGTGTGGCTCAGACGCCTTATGGCTGATTTGGGTGTTGGTCAGTCTTCTGCCACCACCATCTTCACAGACAGTCAGAGCGCATTGGCAGGTGTGAGGAACCCTCTATTCCATGCTTGCACTAAGCACATTGAGCTACATTATCAATATGTCAGGGAGAGGTTGTCTACTGGAGAGATTAGCTTGGCCTATGTGCCCACGTAGGAGAACATTGTAGACCTTTTCACAAAGACTCTGCCTCAGGAGACGTTTGAAGCTTTTTGCAAAGCTTTGGGCTTACTTCTTTTCGTAAAGTGATTTCCACATTGCTTGGAACTTCGTTATACATGAGTGCCAACTCGTTGTTCACTACATCACTCCTAGGGGGGGATTTGTTTATATATTTAGGTAGTGATGTGTCTGAACACACTAGCACTGTCGGGGCACTTTCTTACCTCTTTAGGAGGTTTTTTCCCCTGTTTTGTATATACGCCTATAGCCCTAACATGTTACTTATCTTTGTACATTCTAGTGGTAATACATTCAGTATTGTGTGTTGTGCTCCAAGCTTCCTCTTCTTCCTTGTGTTGCTCGCGTGCTTCCGCGGACGTCTAACTCCAACTCTCTATATATATATATATATATATATATATATATATATATATATATATATATATATATATATACACACACATACATACATACATACATACATACATATATATACACACACACATACATACATACATACATACATATATATATACACACACACACATAGATATATCTATACATACATATATATATATACACACACACACACATACATATATATATATATATATATATATATATATATATATATATATACACTCACACACACACGACTCAAAGTTGAAGCCCTCAAGAAGGTTGAGTACGACTAGGAGGTAGAATGGTATCCTTTGTATGTTTCCAATGAGTTACCATGCGATGCTTCTCTAGCTTCTCCCTCTATCTCTCTTTTTGTAACTAGGAAGTGATCCATCACTAAATGAGACTATTGAAGAATTAATTTTGGCTTCTATTATAGGTCTTTCCATTTCCAACAAGCAAGGTTTTAAGTATTACAATGGAGTAGGTGACCTCCCTTGCTATGAAGATTGATGCTTGTACAAGTGAACTATGTTGCAGAAGATTTTTTCTTTCATACACAACACAACCAATGAGAAATACTGTGTTGACTATATAGTTCGTTTTCTCTACCACCATGCATATGAAAATATGTGTCTTCATGGATGATGTACATGTGTGTGAGTGCAATCATATGGTGAGTCTAATGTGATATCAATGCTTATGTGGTGAGTGTATCTCTATGAAATGATAATCATACCACATGTATAGTTTTGTGTACATGTGTAGATACATATACATAATAGCATCTGAGGAAGTGTACATGGTGTGTTTTCTCTGTGGATGTGTGTATGTGAATATGTGTGCTTATAAAGGAACATCTTGATTGAAAAGAATAACTTTTGGAAAACCATGATGTGGAAAAATACATTTAATAAATAACTTAGTAGCTTGAGGTGTAGAAATAGTCTTGTTACAAGGAATGAAATATGCTTGTTTACTAAACCTATCAACAATTGTCCAAATCATATCATTATGAGATGAAGTTGAGGTAAGACTAGTACTAAAATCCATAGAATTTTGCTCCCATGGTCCATTAGGTATGGGAAGTGGCATTAATAATCCAAATGCTTTACCATGATGTCATTTCACACGTTGACACACAATGCAATGGGAAAAATACTATGTAATATCCTTTTCCATATTTTTCCAAAAGAAAAAATATTTACATGTAGAAATAGTACTCTGTATGCCCCTATATCCAATATATGGTGGTTCATGCATCTCTTTCATAACAAATTCTTCAAACCCTTGTGTTATGCATGACTTGTGTTCGACATACAAGAATCCATTATAAAAAGTGTAGTGATCCTTACTAAATGTTGGAGAATTATTGAAAGCATTTCATGTTTTTGAAAAATACAAATCAAATGCATAAGTAGGAATCATGTCATGGAATCAATGAATATGAAGACTAGAAATATTATTAATAGCAACCATATTTTTTTGTGAGGATGGGAAAGGACAAAGGGCATCAACTACAACATTAGCTTTGCCATGTTGATATTGAATCATAGGCTAAAAATTTCGTATGAATGAAGCCCATTTAATGTGTGTGTCAGAAACCAATGGTTGATTTAATAAATGCTTAATAGCTTGTTGGTCTATTTTGATTATGACTTCTGAACCCATAAGGTAATGTTTCCAAATTTTTAAAGCATGCACAACAACTAAAAGTTCCTTATCATATGTACTATAATTATTTTCTAAAGGTTTAAGTTTTCTATTTGCAAATGCAATAGGATGGTCATTTTGCATTAATACAACACCTATACCTAAACCACTAGCATCTATAACTACATGGAAAGGTTTTGTAAAATCAGGTAATTGCAAAATAGGTGCATGAGAAAGTGCATGTTTGAGTTTTTCAAAAGATTGTTGTTGTGCTAATCCCCATCCAGATTTTAACTTTTTCTTCAATAATAATGTGAGTGGGAGTGCTAAATAAGAAAAACATTTTAAAAAATTTCTTTAAAAACTAGCTTATCCTAGAAAAGAGCGGACATCATTCACAAATTGAGGTATATGCCATTCTTCAATTACTTTAATTTTCTTTGGATCTACATGAACACCTTGACTAGAAAGCTATGGCCTAAATACTCTAATTCCTTTTGGAAGAAATAACTCTTTTCATGATTGGCATAAAGTTTGTTTTTGTGTAACAAATTAAAGACAATCACTAAATTATTTTCATCCTCCATGAATTCAAAGTGACCAGTTTGAGTTCTAAAGGTAGTCTTATAAATGTCATTTTGTGTCATTCTTATCTGATAATACCCAGATTTAAGATCAATTTTACTAAAAACGCGTGCTCCATGAAGTTTATCTAGCAAATGATCTACCTAAGAAATAAGATATCCTTTTTTAGTTGTGATCGTATTGAGTGCTCTATAATCAATGGACATCCTATAAGTCATTCTTCTTTTATACTAAAAGAAAAGGTGTGCCAAAGGGAGAAGAACTAGGTCTTATAAGTCCTTTGTGGAGTAAATCCTTAACTTGATTAGCTATTTCTTGCTGATGTAAAATTCCATGCCTATAAGGTGCTTTATGGGGAGGAGTGCTACGAAGAATTAAATCTATACTATGGTCAAGTGATCACCTAGAAGGTGGTAGTTTAGAAGGAAAATCAAGCATAAAACAATCCTTATAGGAATCCATAAATGATTTATGTGCATCAAGAAGTGTATGTGTATGTAGCTCAGTAATGAGTAGCACCTCCTTTAATGTCAATCCGGGAAAACAAGAGGATGGTATGAAGACCTCGAACAAGTGATGGCGCGAGTGTGAGTGAGAAGCACACAAACATGCACACACATACACACATACGTGCACAAAAGGCAAGACAAAGAGAGAAACAATGGAGTTATTTAGATTACTCAAAAAGTCTCATACAAGTTCAAATCTACAACAAGCTAACCTCAAAAATGAGCTCTCTAGCTCTATTTATAGTTCTTGACTAGCTTTGGTCCTGTCCAGACCTAGTGTGTGGCCTAGTTAAAAATTAGGTTCTAAGGCTATTTTGGAGGCTCAAAAGAGCTCTGAAAATTATGAAAATTGATAGGTAGGTACTTCTAATGCTCCTCAAGCTCAAGGACTCCTTGGCTTGCACAAAATGGAGCTACAAAAAGGCAGAATGGTATTTACAATGGTGTCGAGTGACTAAAATCAGTATTTGGGAAGTATTTCTTCATGGAAAAATTTAAGGGCCTATTTGCGAGATCTACATTGACTGCTTTGCCTGCTTGATCCTTGCTCTGACTCCCTTCTTTGGCTTCCTTGTCTTGTGAGTCCTTGCGTGCCCTGGCTGCTACTAACACCCCTCCCTCTCTCGCGTCTGTCGTCTTTGAAAGACCCTTGTTTGGCTGAGTGTTGGACATAGTATTGAACCACATCTGAAGCTAGGTGATGTTCTTCCAGCCGCAGCCCCCGTGCTAGGTCTGTTAATAATGCATCCCAATCTACTAGCCCTGATATGTCCGGATGTGGCAACCGCAATTGATCCGAGTGTAAGGTCCTCTCCACAGCGAATAGTCGAAGGAGATGTGAGGGTCTGGGTACGAATATTTCAGAGTGGTATTCCCAAAACCTTGTGACGAACATCTCCTCGAAAGTTTGTTTGTAGCAAGTTGGGAGGTACTTTATTCTTGCGTGCCAAGCATATATTACCTTGATTGAGGGGGTTGTGCTCATGTCATACACCAGGTCTAGGTTGTCAATAATGAAGCCGACTCTTGAGAGATGTGGATCTTTGACGTTTTTTAATGTTCTGAATGTGAGCAGCATTAGTTCAAACATCTTCATACACATTTGAGCCATCACATCAGGGGTGTTCCATAGTCTAAGACTCCAGTGACGGATGGTAGAAATCATATATGCCACTGAGGGCTGTCCTTGTGGGGGTGCCAGATACACATAATTCAACCATTTTGCACAGCCTTTGACGCTCTTGACAGCGATGGAAAACTCGGGCCAGGTGCGTCTACGGAGGACTAGAACATAACATGGATTATACTTGATAAATAGTGGCATGTTGTTCCATGTGTGGACCATTTCTGGATATGTTTCAAGGAGACAAATCCGCCAGGTGGGTTGGAAGGTTGATCCTTGTTTCGCACATTCATGTAGATCTTCAGGATCAAATTGAGTGGCAAAAGTCAGGGCTTTGCCACTTCTTCATTGAATCTCCGCATTGTAATTTGCTAAGAGCACACAGTAAGGCATATATTGAGCATCATTTGTTCCTATCCAGCGATGGTGTGACATATGCCTGAAGTACTCGGAGTTTATGATAGTGTCCTCTAGTTTAGCCATTGATTGGATTTGGACTGCGATGCAATCTTCATGGGTTTTGGCAGTCTTTTCGAGTTTTTGAAGCCATTCGGGTGCTTCGACTTCTAGGGTGTCCATTCCTTCCGATGTTTGCTGGCTGCCCAGCATCGGCATAGGAACATATGGTTCCTCATATGACTCATCCACTTTGATGGGCACCAATTCATCTGGCTCTAGTTTGATAATTGGAGAGGGTTGTCTTTCATACTCAAGTAGCTTCTTTTGCAATTCTTCCACATGCTCTTTTAGTGCCTTTATCTCCTCTGAAGTCCATGCCGACTCTATGATCTTGGGTTGTTCTTCTTGCTCCCTTAGTTGGCGGCGCAGTGCATCTCATTCATTTTCCATATCATCATGTGCTTCCAATAGATTAGCATAGCTTTCTAGAATTGTTTTCATCGTATCTGAAGGGACTGCTTTAAACTGCTCTGGGTCGATCTCGTGGGGCGAGCCTTCCATCACAACTTCTAGGTTTTCTTCGTTCTACATTTGAAGTCGTTTATTTTCTTCTAGGGCCATGGCAATGTGCTTCCGTAATAATGTTAGGTTGCACTGGACTTTGACATTCTCTGACTGGTAGAGTTCTAGTAAAGTTGTTAATTTCTTAACTTCAAAAGACTCGGATTGCTGGGGAGCTTCCAATATGGTTTGGTGGGCATGTGCGAGCATAGTATAGTGTTGATTCAGGTCTGTGTTCTCTTCATCTATAGTTGTAAGCATCCTCTGTAGTTGTTGGTGGTCCGTAGTTAATTGATGATGGTGATCTTCGAGAGTCTGATATTCATTCTATAGTTGATATACACATTGATGTAAAGTAGAAAACACATTATTTACATTTAAGAATGCTAGGAAAGGAGAGGATGCAGGGGGGATGGGGAAGGGAAAGGGGTTCATGAATGACATGGAATCAAGTGGTGATGTGGGTGGAGGGGGTATGGGAGATTGTGGCTATGTGTGAGGAGGGAGTGGTGTTATGGCTGGTGATGTCTCCATTGTGTCAAAAGTGTGTGTGACTATGTAAATGGGAATGGAAGGTGGGGTGGATGTGATGTTCGTGAATAGTGTGGCAAACATAGGCATGGTAACCCTCCAAGTTGGATGCCTAGAGAGAGAGGAATTCCAATAACATATGTGGTGATCGTGGAAGTTGGGTTGGTTGTGTCACGGGGCAAAGTGAATTGTGCAGTGAGAGGTGAGGAGTGTGGTGATGGTGGTGCTGTTGATATATTTAGGTAGTGATGTGTGTGAACACACTAGGACTGTCGGGGCACTTTTTTCCCTCTTTAGGAGGTTTTTTTCCCCCGGCTTGTATATATGCCTATTGCCCTAATGGGCTACTTATCTTTGTACATTCTCTAGTAATACATTAAATATTGTGTATTTGTGCTCCAAGCTTCTTCTTCCTTGTGTTGTTCGCGTGCTTCTACAGACGTCTAACTCCAACAATTGGTATCAGAGTAGTTATCGCTTCATCTAGGGGGCCGTCGACACTCCTCCGTTTGTAGTCTCAAAATCGCACGAATTTTGGTGAGCATACTCAGCCTATTTTTGAGATCAAAACAGCTTTGTTCTGTGGTGCTGAAATCGCGATCTGAGCTCGTTTCGACCTCCGAACGCACTATCATAGCGCTTGTGCAGGCTATTTCATCTTTTTGTGCCAAAGATATAGACCAATTTCTGTTCGCTAGTTTAAGCGTCTCGAAGTCTGCTACAGGTCTAGCAGATTTTGTCTAGGTAGTTCTCAACTTTTTGAGATACAATGTTTTTTCTGCATCAAGGTATTTTAGTCACCAGCCATGGCTGAAAGCAGTGATGTATTCCGTATGTTGGCTGTTGAGGATAAGTTGGATGGTACCAACTACCAATTATGGGCTGATATGATGCGACATGTATTGGTTGCTAAAGGATTGTGGAACATTGTACAGGGTTTTGAAAGACGTCGTGTTACACCTGTAATACAAGTACTGCAAATACAGGTGCTGGAGCTAATGAAGATGGTATCGAAGATGATATTGTGCAGATTCCTGTTCGTGCTGCTGTTTCTGCTGCACATATTGCAGAGCAGATTTGTTGGGATGGCAGAGATGCCCATGCACATGCATTGATAGCTTTATCTATCAAACGTGCCATTATTCCTCATATTTGCTCTTGCAAAACAGCTAAGGATGCTTGGGATACACTTACTACATTGTACCAAGCTAGGAATGAGGCTCGAGTTGCTTACCTCCGAAAAAAATTGGAGAGTGAGCACATGAATGAAGGTGATTCTATGGACAGTTTCCTACCAAAGATCAAAGACTTGAAGGAAGATTTGATTTCTGCTCATGATTCTGAATGGTCTTCCTGATTCATATCAGAGTTTTGCTTCTACTCTTCAGTTGATGATGAAAGGCAATCCAATGCCTTGTCATTTGAGGAGTTAGTCTCTGTTCTGTTGCAGGAAGATCAGTCGAGGCAGAACAGGTCCATTATGCATGTTGCAGATCAAGCCTTCCTGGCTAGTCCGAAGGGCAAAGGAAAATGGAGTTCTTCTACTAGTACGTAGAAATCTGCAAATGCTGCAAGACAAAGATGAGAAAAAATCTGAAAAGGAGAAATTTTTTTGTAAGTACTGTAAAGGGAATGATCATATCATAAAGAATCGTCCAAAAGTGGCTGCAAAAGAGGCAAAGAAGAAAGAGGCTGGAATGGTTGTTGCAGAGACCTCTACACCAAAAACAGAGTCTGCAAATCTTGTGTAGGAAGAAGAATGGGTGTTTACTACTGTCTGCAATTTTGACCCATCTTCTCATGAGCAGTGCATGTCTGCAGTAGACTCAGATGTTTGGTATATTGACAGTGGGGCGACCAAACATATTACCTCCCAGTGCAGTTTCTTCTCTTCACTCCAGCCTGCCCCTAAAGGGAATACTGTTACATGCGCCAACAACTCCTCTTATCCTGTTATGGGAGTTGGTAAGATCATTTTGACTACTGCTAATGGTAGTTCTTTCACTTTGTCAGATGCTTTATTTGTGCCAGGGATCAAAAAGAACTTGTTATCAGTTTCTGCATTAGCCAAGATTGGCTTGGTTGTGAAATTTGTTGATGACAGGTGTAGAATTCATGATCTGTCAAATGGCGATGTGATTATTGCTTCTAGCATTTTATGTCATGGGCTGTACAAGCTCATAGACTATGAAAGATCTGAAAATGATTTGACCTATGCAGTAAATGATTCTCAGGCTATGTCAGATGCAAAGCTTTGGCATGCACGCTTTGGTCATCTGAATTTTGCTAGTTTGCTACACCTGCAGAAATCTCAAATGGTGTCCTCTTTGCCCAAACTTGAGGCACCTGGAAAACATGTTTGTGAAGGCTATATTTTGGGCAAAATGCAGCGTTCCTCCTTTCCAAAAGATCGTTCAGTTCGGGCTACATAGAAATTGCAACTTGTACATAGTGATGTTTGTGGTCCTATGCAGACACCCTCTTTTGGAAATTACCTTTACTTCCTGACTTTCATTAATGATTTTTCCAGGCATGCATTGGTATATCCACTCAAAGCAAAGTCCGAAGTGTTCATGTGCTTCAAACAGTTTTTGGTTTTGGCTGAAAATCTTTCAGCATGTAAAATGGGCACCCTCCATTCTGATCGAGGGGAGGAATATATGTCTTCTGATTTTAATGCATTTCTGGCTGAACGTGGGATAAAACACCAGTGTACAGTGCCATATACACCTCACAGAATGGATTTTTTGAACGGAAGAACAGGTCTCTCATGGAGATGGCGAGGTGTATGGTCAAGAGTCAGGCTTTACCTCATAGTTTCTGGCTTGAGGCTGTCATGTGTGCAGCATATGTACTGAACAGGTGTCCCACTAAAGCACTGCAGTCTATCACTCCATATGAGGCTTGGCATGACTGCAACCCATCTGTTGCACATCTGCGTGTTTTTGGTTGTTTGGCATATGTAGTAGTTCCTGAACAACATCGCAGAAAATTGGATGATAAGGCATTAAAATGTATTTTTGTTAGGTACAGTGCTGAAAGTAAAGGCTATCGTCTGTATCATCCACAGACTAAATGCATTCTGGTTAGGCGTGATGTTGTCTTTGTGGAAGATGCTATTCAGCCATTGCTTTCATGTACTAAGGAGACATCTGTTAGCTCCAAAGACATGTATGATACTTTGATGCCTCTTCTTACAAGTGGACAGTCTAGTGTTGGTCCTAATGAGGCAACTTCTCAGCCTTTGCAGGTTTCATATGATGATGTAGATCATTCGATTTCTGATGCAGATTTACATGATGCACTTGTTGATGAGAGAGCTGATATTGAGCAAGCAAAAACTATGCCAAAATGGCTGGTGTAGACTTTGCGTGACAGCAAATTAGATGCACCTTTGTCATATCGTACTCGCTCAGGCTCTCATAGTGCCTCCTTTGCATCAGATTGCTATGCTATGGTTGCGTCTAGTCTCTGTGATGAGAATGAGCCTATTTCTTTTGATGAAGCACAAAATTTAGAAAATTGGATGGTTATTATGCAATCTGAATATGATGCTATAATGAAGAATGGTACATGGTCTTTATGTGACTTGCCTCCTGGAAAGAAGGCCATTGGCACTAAGTGGGTATACAAGCTGAAGCGTAAACCTGATGGTACAGTTGACAGGTATAAGGCTAGGCTTGTTGCAAAGCGTTATGCATAGGAAAGAGGCATTGATTTTGATGAGACCTTTGCACCTACATGCCGTATGACTACTGTTCAAAGTATTTGTGCACTTGCAGCCCATCATGGTTGGAATGTACATCAGTTGGACATTAAAACAACATTTTTTAATGGTGACTTGCATGAAGAAGTGTATGTTTTTGAGCCACATGGCTTTGTGCAGAAAGGGCATGAAAACCTGGTGTGTAGGTTAAAGAAGGCATTATTTGGTTTAAAGCAAGCACCACGTGCTTGGTATGAGAAGATACATGCCTATCTGCTTGCACATGGTTTTGAGAACAGTCCAACTGAAAGCACCTTATATGTTAAGCGTGCTAATGATGTGCTTCTGATCATTGTTGTCTATGTGCACGACATGTTGCTCACTGGTCCTATTGAGAAGCATATTGCTGATTTCAAGGTTGATTTGCATGCCTCATTTGAGATGTCTGATTTGGGGCATTTGCATCACTATTTGGGCATTCAATCTATGCAAGTTGATGGTGGAATGGCTTTGTGTCAAACGAAATATATTGACACATTATTGCAGCATTTTGGCCTTGAAGACTGTAAGCCTATTGCCACTCCTATGGAGACAGGTTGACGATTGAGTCTTCATGATGCTAGAGATGCATTTGATGTTGTTCTCTATCAGCAGGCTATTGGATGCTTGATTTACTTATGCATTACTCGGCCAGATATTCTGTTTGCTGTCTCACAGATGAGCAGGTTTATGCATTGCCCAAGACTCACACACTAGAAGGCGTTTAAGCACATCTTTCGCTACTTGAGTGGTACTTGGCTACTTGGGTTGTTTTATCCCAAGGGGGGATCACTACCGCCAGATTTGCATGCTTTTTCTGACTTAGATTGGGCTGGTTGCTATGGCACTCGTGTGTCCACCAGTGGTTTTTGCTTCATGCTTGGTACCTCATGTATATCTTGGTTGAGCAAGAAGCAGCCTACTATGGCCACTTCTAGTTGTGAGGCTGAGTCTAGGGTAGCTTTCACAGCGATTGTTGAGTGTGTGTGGCTCAGATGCCTAATGGCTGATTTGGGTGTTGGCCAGTCTTCTGCTGCCACCATCTTCACTAACAGTTAGAGTGCATTGGCAGTTGCGAGGAACCCTGTGTTCCATGCTCGCACTAAACACATTGAGGTGCATTATCACTATGTCAAGGAGAGGTTCTCTACTGGGGAGATCAGCTTGGCATATGTGCCCACGCAGGAGAACATTGCAGACCTTTTCACGAAGGCTTTGCCTAGGGAGAAGTTTGAAGCTTTGCGCAAAGCTTTGGGCTTACTTCCTTTTGTGGAGTGATTTCCACATAGCTTTCTTGGCACTTCCTTATACATGAGTGCTAGCTCCTTGTTCACCGCATCACTCCCAGGGGGGATTTGTTGATATATTTAGGTAGTGATGTGTGTGAACACACTAGGACCGCCGAGGCACTTTTTTCCCTCTTTAGGAGGTTTTTTTCCCCCGGCTTGTATATACGCCTATTGCTCTAATGGGCTACTTATCTTTGTACATTCTCTAGTAATACATTCAATATTGTGTGTTTGTGCTCCACACTTCTTCTTCTTCCTTGTGATGTTCGCGTGCTTCCGTAGATGTCTAACTCCAACAGGTGCCACCTGATGTTCTTCCGTCTGTGTGGTATCTCCTTGTGCCGATACTTCTATGTGAATTTGCTTGCCAGAGCACATGGGACGGGTAGGCACTCGTTTCTCAAAGCGATGAATATGAGCAAGAGGCGAATGAATAGCTTCATCCAGGCCCAATGCATCCGCATGAAGGTTTAAAGACTCAATGAATTGGTCATCAACCCCTTCTTCTCCTAACATCTGACTTATTAGCATGTTCCATGTTTCCAGTGACAATTTGTGGTGCTCTTGGACTCTTTTCATAGTTTCATACAATCTTTTGATCTGTGCGGTATAGGCTGGGGCACCAACTAGTGCTGAGGTTTCTTCTTGTTCTTGGTCGTGTTCCTTGTTTGCTTTGTCTTTAGTCTCTTCTTCATCTTCATCTACTTCCACTACTTCAGGTTGGGTAGGAGCGGAAATTCCTGTGGTTGGTTGCAGTCCCCTGGTCTGCTCTTTCTCTGTCTCAAGATTGGCCTCATTAATCATTCGGGCAATCGGTCAAATCATCGAGGGTGTAGCCCTATGGGAACTCTAGGTGAGAGGAAATCAGAGGGAAAACCAAATTGGGTCCTTCTGCACTTTGTCTGGGTAAGCGGATAGTAGATGGACGGACACGTCTGGTCTGAGGTGGTGTCACTTCTGGTGTGAGGGTGGCACCCCTTGCTTTTGTGCAGGGTATTTGAACTGCACCCCTCATTTTCTTCGAAGGTGGCCTTGTTGTTGATAGCCGTCGCTGGAATTCTTGGACTCGGGACCACACTAGTGCTCTTTGAATAGGCACATCATAAGCTAAGCACCTGTAAATGATCCTTGTTAGCGCTCAGCATCCATGAAGCACACTCTTATGTTTCTTATTCTAGCGTTGATGTGCTAGATGGATTTGACCTATGATCTAGTGGGGTAGATTGATTGTGAGGTTTTCTGTCTCTGCCAAGTACAACCTAAACCAAATTCTTTTGGGTGGCATGATGAAGCGCTCTTGGGCTGGAAAGGCGAAGTGTTGCATGATTTGTTGGTGCATGACAATCATCAATTGAAGGATTATGAAGAAATGAAGTCAAGGAGTCAAGAAAAGAACAAGTTCAGAAGGTTGAAGGAAGGACATATTCAGAAATCCAAAGATGTGTACACATATGTACATTAGCTGACTTATACTTTTGTTTTAGTCATACACTTGTATATATTCATCTATAAATATGTTGGAAATGTCGGGGCAAATAGAGCAGAAGAAGAATAGTGAGTAGGAAGAGAGAAAGGAATAGTAGAGAGTGTCATTAGACACATGAAGAGTGAGTGAATTGTCTATCCTCACTTAGATGTAATTTTTCTGAGAAATCAAAAAATCTTGCACCCGATATTTTGTTGTCTGCTCCTTCTGTGTCTAATCTTTTGAGAAATCCTTTTGCACATATCTAAGTCCATAGCTAATCTATCTATGGCTAGAATTTGAGAGGTTAATTGTAATCAGGCTGAGAGAATTTTGTTTAGGAACATTCATATGTAAGAATGTTCAAAGAGTCGTGAAAACTGGCGCAGATTTCATCTTCAGAGAAATGGTCATTGCTCAGTCCACAGTGTAAAGTTTTACACAAGTGAGGGCTCAAAATCTAAGTTGGAAGGTAAGCCATCTATGGCTAAAAGATCTTGATCAAACGGGATTTACTTTAGGAGAACTAGTGTTAAGAAGTTGCAGGTGTCAAAGTCGCCATTGCAGAGAAGCTGTTTCAGACATAGGTAAAGTGTTTCACACATTTCTCAGTGTGTACTGAATCATTTTGAGAAATTTAACTTGGTAAAGTTGCGCAATCTCAAGGCGAAGTATTGTACAAAGTTTTGTAAAAAAACTTTACAGAATTGGTTAGTCAATGAGTGATTAATCTACAGCAGACTTTTTCAGAAAAGTGATTTCTTCACAGTTAGTCAAATCTTGGTATTGTGTGAATATAATTTCAAAGTTATGAGGAGTCTAAAGTTATTCTTGGTCTAGAGGTGGTCTAATACCAAGGATAGCTTGTTCTTTTGGAGATTAACACTCTCCATCAGTGGTATCAGAGCAGGTTGTGTCAAAATTGAAGTAAAGAAGACTCCGACTACTGCAGAAATTCAAATCTTTACATCTTGAAGGTGCAGAAGGATAAAGGTTGAAGAAAACTTGAAGGTAGACTCATTCAAGCTATCAAAGGATCAGAAGAATCGAGATTCAAAGTCAAGGTACATTTATTTCCTGTAAAGGTTAAAGTTTTGAGACTACAGGTGAAGCAAAGATGGGAGATAGTCTCCAAATTGAAAAGTTGGATAGAGAGAACTATCCAGCTTGGTCTATGAGGATGGAAGCTCATCTTATGAGCAAAGATCTGATAGGATACATCACAGGAGATGAAGAAAAGCCAGAATTCAGAGATCCTAGTGTTCCAACTAGAGAGGAGCTTGCAGACTTGAAGAATTGGATAAAGAAGGATGCTCAAGCAAGGAGCATAATCTACATGGCAGTCAATGATTATTTGCTTCCTCACATTAGAGGACTTGAAAGTGCATGTGACATTTGGAATGCTTTGGAGGAGCATTTCCAAAACACAACCAAATCAAGGAAGGCTTCACTATGGGCAGAATTTACTACCTTCAAGAAGAAGGCATCACAATCAATTTCTGATTATGTGACAAAGATGAAGGATATTGCAGATTCTCTAGGTGCAGTGGATGAAGATATTGAAGAAGACAAATTGGTAAGACAAATACTCACAGGGCTAAGAGGAGATGAGAAGTGGAAGCCTTTCATTTTATCCACAGAACTTTCACTAGATCACTTTACTCCTGATTTGAATCAATTGTTAGGTCATATGCTAACTTTTGAGAATGATGTCAAAGGAGATGTTGATAAGAGTGCAGGTCATGCAATGTACTCCAAAGATAAGAAGAAAGCTAACAAAGGAAAGCAACAATCAGGTGAAGAAGAAGGTACTTCAAACCAAGCAAATTTCATGAGAGGCAAAGGAAATGGCAGAAGTAGAGGAAGAGGCAGAAACAACAAGGATAACACAAGAGCTTGTTGGATATGTGGTAAGACCAATCATCTCTCTCATGATTGTTGGCATAATAATCAGAACAATGGCAATTATCAAAACTTTAATCAAAGAGCAAGAGGTGGTAGATTTCAGAGAGGAAATTTCAGAGGTAGAGGTGGTAGGAATTCTTTTGGAGGAGGTGGAGGAAGAAACTTCCAAAACCAATCCTACAATAACACCTATTACAACTATGCATCAGATCAGAAGGAGGATTCAACTCTCATTATGAATACATGTGAAACCTCACATGAGGATATGAGAGTATTCTATATTGATTCAGGATGTAGTAATCATTTGAGTGGAAATATTGCTTTGATGACTGACCTAGATCATAATGCAATTAATCATACAGTTCAGACAGGTGATAATACAAAGCATAAGGTAAAGTCAATTGGTTCAGTCAAAGCTAAGGATGGGAGCACTCTTCTGAGTAAGGTTCTTTATGTTCCCACAATTCCAAAGAATTTGATCAGTGTAGGTCAAATTGTGGAAAAAGGATATGAGGTAAGGTTTACAAATGATGGAGTTTATGTTGAAGACCCTAGTCAAGGGTATAAACAGGTTGTTACAGGAAAGAAAGAAGGAAGGCTCTTCACATTGAAGGTACAAGGAAATGTTGGACATGCTATGTTCACATATGGAGAGCAGAAGGTGTCAGAATTAGATCTTTGGCATAAAAGACTTGGACACTTTAATGAAAGAGGTATCAAAGATATGATCAATAATGATTCAGTGCTTGGATTGCCTAACATTGCAGGTCAACATATGACATACAGATGTGAGGCATGTCAATTAGGTAAGGCTCATAAGCAATCCTATTCCAAGCATGGGTTTATGTATTCAGAAAGACTTGAATTGGTGCATACAGATGTGTGGGGTCCTTCAAAGGACTTTAGTATAAATGGTTCAAGATATTATGTCATTTATGTTGATGATGCTACCAGGTGGATCACAATTTATGTGATTAAGGAAAAGTCAGAAGTGTTTAATACATTTAAACACTATCATGCTTATGCAGAAAGGATTACAGGTCAGAGATTGAAGAGACTAAGATCAGATGGAGGGGGAGAGTATTTTTCAAATGAATTCAATGATTACTTGTGGAATGCAGGTATAAAGAGAGAAGTTACTTGCAGGTATTCTCCTCAACAAAATGGAGTAGCAGAAAGAAGAAATAGGACTCTTGTTGAGTTTGCAAGGTCCATGATGAAAGAGAAGAATTGCCCAAATTATTTGTGGGCAAAGGCTGTAAATACAGCTACTTATTTGGTTAATAGATTGCCTTGTAAAGCTTTGCAGGGTATGACACCATATGAAGCTTGGTGGGGCAAGAAACCTACCTTGGATCATTGCAGAATATTTGGATGTTTGGCATATGCATATGTGCCATCTCAATTGAGACATAAGTTGGAGCCTAAGGCAGAAAAGTATGTATTCATTGGTTATGATGATAAACAAATGGGATACAGGTTGTGGAGTCCATCCACAAAGCAATTCATTGTGTCTAAGGATGTTACATTTGATGAGCAAGGTACTTGGTATGCAGGTAAATATGATGTACATACAGATAATGAAGAAGTGGTAGACCAAAGAAAAGGCAAAGCAAAGATTCAATTACTTGATGAAAGTGAGAACAATGAAGTACAGGTTGAAGTTGAAGAGAGGCCAAGGTTTGATCCAGAATGTGATGAACCAGAGACTTCAAGAAGTGCAGAAGTTAGGAGGTCAACTAGGCACAAATGGCAACCTACAAGGTATAGCTATGACACCTCATTTTTGACTACTAAAGACTATGCTTATTTGGTAAAACCTGATGAAGATCCATCTACATATGATGAAGCCAAAGGCAAGAGAAATTGGGAAGAAGCCATGCAAGAGGAGTATGATGCTTTGATAGAGAATCAGACTTGGGATCTGGTTCCTAAACCTAATAGTCAGAAAATTATTGGATGTAAGTGGGTTTATAAAACCAAAAGATTTGCAGATGGAAGTGTGTCTAGATACAAAGCTAGACTTGTTGTGAAAGGGTATGCACAGACATATGGAGTGGACTATGATGAGACTTATAGTCCTGTGGCAAAAATGACAACCATCAGAACTCTCATAGCAATTGCTGCTTGCAAAGGTTGGAAGTTGTCTCAACTAGATGTTAAAAATGCTTTTTTGAATGGTTATATTTCAGATGAAGTGTACATGGAGCAACCAGATGGGTTCAAAGACCAAGTAAGTCCAAATTATGTGTGTAAGCTCAAGAGAGCTTTGTATGGACTAAAGCAAGCCCCAAGGGCATGGAATTATAGGCTTGTAAAATTCTTGAATGATCTTGGATTTCAAGCATCAAAGGCAGATAGTAGCTTGCTAGTCAAAGCAAGTGAAGATGGATTCATTTATGTTTGTATTTATGTTGATGACATAATACTTACAGGAACAGATGATAAAGGTATACAAATGATCAAGAAGCAGATGGAGAAAGAGTTCAAAATCAGTGATTTAGGGAACCTAACATTCTTCTTGGGAATGGAGATTTCTTATACTCAACATGGAGTATATGTAACCCAAGAAAGGTATCTTAAGAATTTGCTAACTAAGTTTAAAATGGAAGATTGCAGGGTTGCACCTACACCCTTGGAAGTGAACCATAAATTGTCTAGGTTTGGAGGAGAAGAGTTCAGAGATATGAAACTTTATCAAAGTTTAGTTGGTAGCTTGATTTATGCTACATTGACAAGGCCTGATTTATCATATGCAGTTGGTGTGCTTTCACAATTTATGCATTGTCCTAGAAAGGACCATTGGATTGCAGGACAAAGAGTACTTAGGTATATCAAGGGTACACTCAGAGAAGGGTTGTACTATGGATTTACTTCTGATACAAGAGTGAAGATATATAGTGATGCAGATTGGGCAGGTAATGTGGATGATAGAAGATCAACACATGGATACTTGTGCTATGTAGGAGACAAATTGGTTTCATGGTGTTCTGAGAAGCAACATACAGTTGCATTATCATCTACAGAAGCAGAATATAAAGGTATGGTGGAAGCTGCAAAGGAGGTAATATGGCTAAAGACACTCATGAAGGTGTTTGATGTGATTCAAAGTACTCCTATTGTTTGTGGAGATAATATGAGTTCTCTATATTTGGCAGCTAACCCTGTGTTTCATGCTAGAACTAAGCATATTGAAATACAGTATCATTTTCTAAGAGAGAAGGTCATTGAGAAAGAGATTGAAGTCATACACACTCCTACAAAAGATCAACTTGCAGATATGATGACAAAAAGTCTAGATGGACCAAAGCTACAAAGATTCAAGGATATGGCAGGAATCAAGAAGATAGAGAAGAACCTCAATTAATGATTGAGGAGGAGTTGTTGGTGCATGACAATCATCAATTGAAGGATTATGAAGAAATGAAGTCAAGGAGTCAAGAAAAGAACAAGTTCAGAAGGTTGAAGGAAGGACATATTCAGAAATCCAAAGATGTGTACACATATGTACATTAGCTGACTTATACTTTTGTTTTAGTCATACACTTGTATATATTCATCTATAAATATGTTGGAAATGTCGGGGCAAATAGAGCAGAAGAAGAATAGTGAGTAGGAAGAGAGAAAGGAATAGTAGAGAGTGTCATTAGACACATGAAGAGTGAGTGAATTGTCTATCCTCACTTAGATGTAATTTTTCTGAGAAATCGAAAAATCTTGCGCCCGATATTTTGTTGTCTGCTCCTTCTGTGTCTAATCTTTTGAGAAATCCTTTTGCACATATCTAAGTCCATAGCTAATCTATCTATGGCTAGAATTTGAGAGGTTAATTGTAATCAAGCTGAGAGAATTTTGTTTAGGAACATTCATATGTAAGAATGTTCAAAGAGTCGTGAAAACTGGCGCAGATTTCATCTTCAGAGAAATGGTCATTGCTAAGTCCACAGTGTAAAGTTTTACACAAGTGAGGGCTCAAAATCTAAGTTGGAAGGTAAGCCATCTATGGCTAAAAGATCTTGATCAAACGGGATTTACTTTAGGAGAACTAGTGTTAAGAAGTTGCAGGTGTCAAAGTCGCCATTGCAGAGAAGCTGTTTCAGACATAGGTAAAGTGTTTCACACATTTCTCAGTGTGTACTGAATCATTTTGAGAAATTTAACTTGGTAAAGTTGCGCAATCTCAAGGCGAAGTATTGTACAAAGTTTTGTAAAAAACTTTACAGAATTGGTTAGTCAATGAGTGATTAATCTATAGCAGACTTTTTCAGAAAAGTGATTTCTTCACAGTTAGTCAAATCTTGGTATTGTGTGAATATAATTTCAAAGTTATGAGGAGTCTAAAGTTATTCTTGGTCTAGAGGTGGTCTAATACCAAGGATAGCTTGTTCTTTTGGAGATTAACACTCTCCATCATGATTGTGCGTAGGTGGAGGGCGATGGTAGGTGTCATAGTGACCATATCCTTTAACTTGTTAAGATCTTTGTGTTTCATTCTTCCAGGGATCAATGATTCTTTCTCTGTGGGAATGTGCATGCCATTCATGTCCAAGGCCTCCCATAATAGGTTGAGGGTCAATTTGAATCTTTTTAGCTCGTGACCTGGCGTTAATGAGGGTAGCACAAAGGTATTATTTCCTCCCTTGGCTCTGCTAGGGGTGATGGTACTGATCAAGTAGGAGCAACGCAGGAAATCAGGCTTAGGTAAGAGTGCCCTAAAGTAGCTATCCAAGCCCCCTTTGGTCCAGATAGATCTCATTACTTCTACATCGTGATACTTCTCGAATTCACGGGTGAAGAAATGGTATCTTCCCCATTTCCCATTAAATTCAATTTTTGCTTCCCAAAATTAGGTGCCCTCACCCAATGGACTTGCGACATCGCTGAACCAATGTGCATGTTTGCCTACTTGTGACGTGTGCCCCTACGGAGGGTTCTGAATGAGGAGGACATGCACCACCCTGAGTCCCTAAGGCCTCTCGGTGAGTTGTGGTTCGAGGAGGAGAGTTTCAATATCTACAATTTGGGCACTAGACCCTGCTTGGAAACTGGTGCTTCCTGCTTCTGCCATGTTACTGCTTGTTTGTTGGTTCTATGTGAATATAGAAGCATGTGTTAACATTGTAATGGACAAGATAGAACAATTTCTATCCCTGTTACAACATTAACATGAGGTTAGTGATAGGTTAGTAGGTCAGTGAGTGCTCAGTGATTGTGTGTGTAGTTAGTGAATGAATAATCATATGAGCTAAATGGAAAGGTGCAGTGTGAGGATGATGCAGTTAGTAGGTGGAGATGAATTTACAAATGGGTGTCAGGGGGGTTTATTACAAGCTTTGGGCTACCAAACATAGTGGATGGCTTTTGGTTTTGTGGAGACTCTGGAGGGCTTTATAAGAGTGTCTACTTGGAAATGAGGCTTTTTAGGGATCCATTTACAAGTGATTCTGCTCGTGCTCATGGGTGAATATGTGTTCGTGCGTGTCGAGTAAGAGTGGGTATCAGCTGTTCGAGTGAGTGAACCATGTTGTACATGGTGTGGTCTGTGTGTAGCTATTTGAGCCTGCAAGCAAGCCTTAGGCACCCAAATTTTTCTTGATTGTGAGTCAGCCTTCATCGACTTCTTGGGGACCTAGATAGACTTCACTTTAGTAGAGGAATGTTTGAAAGACTTGTTATTAGTGTCTTGTCGTTGATCACTAATATGAAGTTTAGCCAGTGGTTGTGACTGGACCGCAACAGGTTGATCCCCTTTTCACACCCACACTTGTTTTGGTGGTTGAGAGGCTGTGCTTTGTACTTTCTTTTGGCTTTGATCATATGCCGCCGGATTCCTCTGCATTCCATACTCCTTCAGTTGACATGTTTTGATCAATTTTGGAAAAGAAGGGAGTTCTGTTGTATCCTTGACTTATTTGTTGAGAAAATAATCCTTCTGCATCACATAGTTTTGGACAAGAATAGCATCCTCATCTTCATGTGTACTCCTGGAAGGACCAGGAGTTTGTGCCTTTCCTAGTTCCTTGAGTGCTTCATTTTCTAACTCAAGTGCAATGCGGTTCTGATTTACCCAAACCTGAAGAAGTCCACTTCTTAGGTTGAGGCTGACTGCATGATCATAGATCCAATCTTGACCTAGGACTAGAGGCTCTGTGAGGTCCTCGTCTTGACACACTAGCACCTTGACTGTCATAAGAACATCTTGGATGTATAGGGGAAGTTCCACCTCGCCCATGAAAGAGGTTTCCACACCTCCCAATCCTATGAGATATGCTTCTACAGGATTGATACTTAAGTTCAGTTCTGGACAGTAAGAGAGTTTAGCAGCACTAGTGGCTGCACCTGAGTCAATCAAAGCTTGTACAGTCCTTGCACTCTTTCCTTGTCCTATCTCTAAGGTTACAAAAGGACGCCGATCAATTATTTTATGGGAACTTACAACTGAGACTTCATACATAGCCATATGATATCCTGGGTCTGCATAGGCATCTGTTCTAGGCTGATCTGTACCCTGTCCTCTCAATTTCATTCTTCGGATGCGTTCCAATGCTTCTTCCTGTGCTTCTTCTTGAATTCGTTTTTCCTCTTCTTTACGTTTCTTTGCAGTATTGAGTCGATTTAGCATCTCCTCCATGAGGGGTTCCTGCTATAGTTTGACTCTACATCCACTAATGTAACTAGGGAGAACATTGCCTTCTAGTGTGGCTAATTGAACTCCTCCACTAGTTGAGATCCTATTTATGATCATAGGTCCATAACCATGCTTTTCTAGTTTTCTTGCATGTTGTTTCAGTGTATACACCAAAACTAGGTCTCTAGCCTTCAAGCCTTTATCCTTCACATGGGCATCAAAGTAAGCCTTCTGTCTTTTCTTAGCTGCATAAATCCCTACGGCAGCTCTAAGTCTTGTTTCACCTAGTCGTTCAAGATAAAAAATTATCGACAAGAGTTCATGACCAATCCACTCATGCTCTTGTGCTACTTTCAATGTAGGTATTAAGAATTCCAACGGTAGCAGTGCATTTTCGCCAAATACCATATGAAAGGGTGTGGCTTGGAGTACCATTTTATAGAAAACTCTGTATGCCCAAACAACATGGTGTAGCTATTTGTCCCAATCAAAGCGTTTATTATTCACTAGTTTGGTCAGCACATTGCATAGAATCCTATTTGTGCTTTCGGATTGCCCATTAGCTTGTGGATGATAGGGGGCAGACTTCTTGTGTATCACCAAGAACTCTTGAAGAGGATTTTCAATGACTTCATTCAAGAAGTGAGTGCCTCTATCACTTACTAGCTCTATAGGTAGCCTGTATCTTGTGAACACATTCTCAAATAAGAACTTGGCTCTCGTTTGAGCATCGTTCTTTGTTGTGGCTTTTACTTCTACCCACTTGGTTAGATAATTCGTGGCCACAATAATGTACTCACCATGTGAACCCTTGGCCGAGGGGTTAATAGGACCTACAAAATCTATTCCCCACTTAAAGAATGCACGTCCACCCATCATAAGTTTCAATGGCATCTCGTCTTTTCATACAGGATACTGAGTTTGCTGACACACATTACACCTCTTCACATAGGTATGTGCATCCATGTGAAGGGTTGGCCACCACAAGCCTGCAAATAGGATTTCCTTAATCACCCAGTCTGATCCAAAGTGTCCTCCTGCTACGCCTTGATGAGTAGTTTCCAAGATCCTCAGATATTCACTCTCATGAACTCATAGCCTAAGATATCCATCTTTTCCACGCTTGTATAGATTGTCACCAATGAGTGAGCAATCCAGGGCTTCTTGTTCTAAACTTCTTTGTTTGGCCAATGTCATATCTTTAGGGAATGTTTTCTTCCTCAAGAAGGCTACCAATGGTTCACTCCAATGTGGTATTAAAGACACTTGGTTCAGTGTAGTGTGCTCCACAGGTGGTCTAATACGGCAGAATGGGCATTCCTTACACAACTTATGGACATCTGCTTCCATAGTTGGCCAATGCACTCCGAGTCTCCTTAGTGTCTATAGGGTTCTTTGCCTCGAGTAGTGTTGCTCTAACGCACCTACATGTTCTAATTGCAACCACTTCGCATACTCATCCTCTTCCACACAACAAGCCAATATCCCTTGGTCCGTATGCTTGTACATACTCCCTGCCATGATATGGTACTTCTGGGATTTCACTACCTCTCTATCTTGAGTGTTTATTACTGGGTGGTTAGGCCCATATGTCAATATTGGCAGTAATGTTTTAGCCCACTGAGGTACAACTTCCAAATTAAACAAGTAAGCATGAGGAAGGTCGTCTGATACTCTTTGTGGAGCCTCTCTAGATGTGAGCCTAGAGAGATGATCTACCCTCAAATGAGTCTTCCTTTTCCTCACCACAACCTCAAAGTCGTATTCCATTAGCAAGAGAAACCATCTCACCAATCTACCTATATTGCATGGCTTGTTTACGAGGTACAATAGTGCTTGATGATCAGTAAAAAAATTTAAACTTATTTGCAAGAAAATAGTGTCTAAACTTTTTAACCGCATATACCATGCCTAATCCTTCTCGTTTGGTGGTCGTATAATTTTGTTTAGCTGCATTCAACTGTCTACTAGCATAGGCAATTGGAAGATCCATATTACCTTCACCAGTAGGTTGTGCTAGCACACATCCAATAGCATAATTGGATGCATCAATGTGAACATGAAAGGGCTTATTCCAATCGGGTGTGGTCAGAATTGGTGCTGAACATAATCGTCGTTTAAGCTCATTGAAGGAGTTTTCACATTCTTCACTCCACTCAAAGTCAAAAGTCCATACAAAGGCTTTGCAATGATGGCATACATGTGTATGAAGCGTCGGTAATAACCACAATGCCCCATGAATGCTTGCCCTTCCTTGACATTCTTTGGCCTAGGCAGCTTAGCAATAGCTCTAACTTTTTCCTCATCTGTAGATATGCCATTCCTTCACACTATGTGTCCTACAATCTTGCCTTGCCTGACCATGAAAACACACTTTTGTGGGTTCAAGCACACTTGATATTCTCTAAATTTGTCAAAGATTTGCCGGAGTTTAGGTATATGTGTCTGTCTAAAGTTGGAATGAGCACAAACATCGCCCACATAGACCTCTAAATTCTTCCTCAAGAACTCTTTAAACACATGACACATTAGTCTCTGAAAGGTAGCTGGCGCGTTGGTAAGACCAAATGGCATTACTCTAAAGGAGAATATGCCCCACTCGATGGCAAAAGCTGTCTGATGCTGATCTTCTGGAGCAATGGCTACCTGATTGTAACCAGAAAATCCATCAAGGAAGTTGTACACTTCCTTGCCTGCTACTCTTTCCAAGAGATGCTCAGTGATAGGAAGTAGATAGTTATCTTGAATAGTGGTTGCATTAACCTTCTTCAAGTTAATGCACACACATAGCTTTCCATTTTTCTTGGGCACCACTACAATGGGGGATACCCACTCAGTGTGCTCAATTTCATAGATGAATCCATCTTCAACCAAGCGATCTATCTCTTCTTTGATCTTGGCAGCATAATTATCATTATATGTGTATGGATTTTGTTTAGAGGGTTTGGCATCTGAGGTCATGGGGATAGTGTGTGAGCATATGTCAGGGTCTACACCTTTCAAATCCTTGTAACTCCAAGCAAATACATCTCTAAATTCTCTCAGTAAAGCTATCAGCTCTAGCTCTTCTTCTTCCGTCAAGTCTTGCGCAATGTAGGTGCATCTTTCTTCTCCCTCTTCTATGGCTACAACTATTTTCTTGGTGGTTTCTTTGTTATCATAGGCCTCTCCTAATTGCGCCTCACATTTAGGCATTCAGATCATGACTCTCCTATCATCTATTTCATACTTCTTAAAGTTTTCAAGGACCTCAAACAAAGATTCTTCCTCCTTTGGTGTGACTTCTCTCTTCTTCCTTTTCTTTCCTTCAGTCTTCGGGGTCACTTGTGTGGTTAACCTTACATCATTTGTGAGCTCTTCGTCTCTGAGGGTGAAATTCTACTTCATAGAAGTATTCTTCATCTGATGTAAAAGGTGGGTCCATAATGATTGACTCTAGATCGGAGTCACTTGTATCCTTGAATGCATCAGTGCTAGGTTCACATTCTTCAAGAACAGAATCACTGATGATTGACGCTATTGAAAATACTAAAATGTCATAGCCATCCTCATCACAGTGGGGTGTCCATTGTTCTTCATTGATGGCTACATCCATTGTTGCTATAATTTCCGCCCATCCATGAGGTTCAAATTCTTCATTGGGAAATATTACAGGTGCATAGGTTGGGTCTTGAATTCATCTATGGGTTTTCTTCACACCTATCTCTCTAGTTTTTTCTCTCTTCTCTTATTCTTCTGCTCCTTTACACATCCACAAGTGTGTGTCTTCATGCATCCATGAGGATCTTGATCCTATGGAATGCACTGACTCAGTATCATCTTTGGCTCTATGGATGGGATTCCATTGGATGGGAGGGACATATCTATGAGAATAATCCTTGAGATTTGGTCGTGACACCTAGGTGTTGCAAGTACAATGAACTGGTTCCCCAATCCTGTACCACTTGCAACTACCGCATAAGTGGCCTTCCCAGAATCATCTCATAGGCATGATTTTTGCTAAAGTCACATATAGCAAAAGTATGCTCAAACTCCACACCACATGTGGTGAGAGTTATTCCTTCTAGTAGTCATAATGGTCTCTCAATATGACCATCGGCCATCTGCAATTTCATTCTCGTTGGCCTCAGTGTTGGCTTGCCCCAATGCTTCCACATGGAAGTGGTAGCAGTGGCAACTCCTGCACCTGAGTATAGAATGGCCTTGGTTGTGTATCCTTCATGAGTAATGGGAAGATAGGTGTTTCCTTCTTCACCTTCACTCATGTCTCCTATCTTGTCCAAGGGTATTTTTGGCACTGTGCGATGAGATCCTACCTCGGAACGAGGTTTCACTACCTCTGGCACTTGATTAGCTACATGTTCCCATAGTTCTCACCTAACCTTGAGTAGTTCTTCTAAAGTGAGACTACACTGCGCTTTAGTGTTCTTTACAACCTCTGTGTTCCTAGGTATGACTGAGTCTTCGTTTCTTACCATGACCATGGGTGCTCTCATGCAAGTAGACTTTGCTTCCCATGGGCTTGTGAACTGGGGTAGTTCATGTAAAGAATTAGACTCGAAGTCTAATCTCTCATGCGATTGGGTACTCTCCTGCTCTCCATATATAGAATGAATTTCTTGTGGGAATTGATCATGCGTGTCATCCACAAGTTCAATGGGAGGAGGGACTTCACTCTCTTTAGCCCATTTCTCTTCTTGAATCTCTCGTAGGAATTCTGGTGAATACCTATTCATAGAAGAAGAGGTTTCTGGTTCAGTGGAATTAGGCACATAAGATTCCTGGGGAGGAATGCTTATTCTTTCACTTGCCTTGTCTTTTCCTTGGGAGGCTACTTCATTGCCAGATCTTGCAATTATGCTCTCTAACTTCTCCAACAGTCCATCAAAGTGCAACTGTGCCTTAGTTGAGCAAGAGTAGTTGAAGAGGCAACTGGCTTCAAACATGGTCTAAGCCAATGCTACCATTTTAGCACAAAGCTTGGTTCTCTCTATCTCTAAATCAGCTCTAGGGTAACATTTGTCATGATCTATCACATTTGGCCCTTTTTGGATTCTGGCCTGATATGCCTTAAGCATCATGTCTATGTCTTTAGGAGTGGGGTCAGCTTGTAAGAGATGCTATTTTCCGCAATCCTGACAAAAGCCTTGAATTGTCACTGATTGGGGTTGAGTAGGGGCAGGCATTGGGCAATCACGAATGAGGTGATCTCCCTAACATCTGTAGCATGGTCTTCTAGGAAATGGGGGTCTCACCTTCCTAGGTTGAGGTCTAGAGTTGGGGTTTGCATACATGACATTTGCATACTTTGGCTCCCAACTAGGCTCACTCGGATCTTCTGAGTAATATGACTCGTCATGCTCAGGTGACTACATGTAGTACGCATGTGGACTATCCATGTGAGTAGAGTCAAAACTATGATCACTCGGGTCACTTTCTAAAAGCAATGTGTTACTGGGACTATGGCCCTATTCAGATTCTCTTCCACAGCTGCATATTTCACTGGAATCACATTAGATGGGATTGGAGGTTGTTGAGCTAACATGGGTTTGAGGCCTTTGCTAGGTTTGGTAGGGTTGTTGATAGGGTTGTTGTGGTCTGCCATATTGCTTGTTGTGGTCTGCCATATTGCTTGTTGTGGTCTGCCATATTGCTGAGGTTGGTACTGGTTCTGGTATCTTCCCTTTTGGGGATATGGCTGTGGATAAGGTTGCCTAATAGCTTGCTTATTGTATGGGCAATCTTGCACGGTGTGATGAGTGTATCTCCGTTCTATGATGCAATATTGTCTACTAGGATTCACTTGGTGTTGAGCCATAATGGGACATACATTTGCCATATGGTCACCTCTACAAGTATAGCATCTCTTTACTCGGGAAAACCTTGGTATTTGTTTGCTTGATACACCTAACTTCTAAGCTACCTTCTCTGCAAGCTCCTCAATAGATGTGGACGGATTTGAATTGAGGCTAGTAGAGCTATCTGAATCTCTGTAGATTTTTGAAAGTTATAAGGCAGCATAACCTATACCTATATGACCACAAGCCAGACATCCCTACCTAAATCTGGGAATCGGAACGGATGAATACCACTTAGTAGATGCACTCATTGATACGGGGCTAGCATTAAGTTGCATACGCTTATCATTAGCTAAACAATTAAGTGTGTCACTTAGTCCAACTAAGGCCTACATGGCGGGCATAAGAGGAACCACCATTGAATGTGTAGGAGAGGTCAGCCTATCTCTACACCAGGGCAACAATTCAATGCATTAGAACTTTCTAGTTTGTAAAGATGACGACCTACTGGAAGAGCTAGTATTCGGTCAAGACTAGATATATGAACTTGAAGTAACAATCCAGTTAGCTTTAGGCTACATATCCGAGAAGATTGGACACATAGAAGTCTTTAGTCTACTAGATGAGAAGCCTCTAAAGACAATTGATGTGAAGTGTAACAATGCCGAAGGTGTGTCTGCATGTGACTCCCCATCAATGACGAACCTTGATCAACTAGTGTCCACTCCAATCTCAAACCTAGAAACCCCTACTCTTCTCACTCATGACACTTGACTCAGCCCGTCATCTCAACCTAGCCAATTGAAGAGAACAAGTGAGGATCTTAGAACAAATAAGCTATTGAGAGCCCAATTACCAAACATGAATTCAACACCAATCCATTCAACAGTGAGGAAATGGATGTAGCAAATATGGACTTGCAAGGATCAGTTAGAGATCTACATGACTCAAGTAAAGGAGAATTGAAAGGAATTCAATCACAAGTGACACTGACCTGAAGCATTGATCAAAGATAGGCCCACACACATAGTGCAAGTATGGATGCCAAAAGTATTGAAGGTAGCTCAAACTTCAAGGAATCAAATATGGATACCAAAGGTAGCTATCAAGATCATCAAGGAGCAGTCAAAAAATTTACGAAGAGATGGAAGGCATCACAGATAGCTCTTTAGAAGGCAAGCAACTTCCATGAAACAGATGCCGCCAATGGGACAAGTAGGAACTTCAACTAAAAATCGATCTGAATGGAGAGTGAAAGTACAACAAAACCAAAGACCTTTAGCAAACACAAGAAGCTTCCAGAAGGACATTCAAAGCACCAAGACTAAGAACATGTGGATTTCCGAGTCCGAAATAGCATCACTATTGGTCAGAGCAGGAAATTCCACTCGCACTCATGATGAGTCCTATGCACCTCGAGTAAGCATACTATGTCCACATTAAAAGGCCATACATTAGGCACAATAGTATCATTGTACTACTAAGTGAGCACATTTCCCTCATTCGGAATAGGAGACACCATGTACAATAAATAATAAACACAATTGCTTGAGCTATGTCATTCATGTTTTCTGTTTTTATTGCAGTTTAAGAAATAAAAATGATAGTGAAAAGACAAGGTACTATGTTCCTTACACACTTTGTGAGTGGGGACACAACACATGGAGTGAACGATCGAAACACGATGCCAACTTACTTCAAGTTTGATACTAATCATTAAATCCTTCAATTACAAATTGCTTCCTCAAGCTCTAAAGCTACCAAAGAAGCATCATTTGATTTTGAAGCTACACATGAGGCTGAAGTATTAGAGTTTCCTTAGGAATCAGCTATTAGAGCCCGAGGACACTGGTTTAGGGATGACAACCTAGCAAGTGAGCATTTGTTTCTCATCACTATAAATATAATGGATAGAGAGCATCAATTCCCAATGATGACTCAAGATTTTAGGATCTTGCACGATATGCCAAGCATAGTGAATGTGTGGACTCAAGCTGGAATTGAGGCATATTTGAAGCTTCCCATCTACAAACTAGACTTTCAACGATGCACACAAGTCATGAATACTTTACATCCTGCCCTTGATAAGCCATCGGTCCCTAAAGTCGTGGTATTAGATCGCAAGGGAGAATCTCAAACTATTTGATTCACACATGAGCTGATCAAGATAGCATTTGGCAGGACCATGGATGGTCTTATAGATATGAAGGATGAATGCCATGAGGCAAAGAAAAGAACTTTCTTTGACATTAATAGAATTGACATTGAAGAGGAAGTAAGAACTGTGCATCAACACTTCTGTTTTCCCAATATGCATAGATATAGAGCTCCACAGAAGGTTGTAGTAAAATTATTATCTCATGTAGTCAATCAAATTGAGAACTAGATCAATATGACACCATACATTCAGGAGCAGATATTTGAAGCCAAAAAGCAGTGGGGCCACAAGAAGTTCTTAAATGGAAGCTTTGCCTTAAGAGTGCTTATATATCAAGCATTAAACATGAAAGATTGTGTAAGCTGCCGGATTGGCAATTGTAAATCTTTTTCTTTTCATATTCCGCACGAACCGAAAGGTCGTTGTGTAGAGTTGTATCTATTTGTAATCTAATGAAAGGACGCTTCGATAATGATCAGTAGGATCGCCAGACTGTCTGTCTGGGCGATTGCATTCTATGAAGTTGCCGTAGTGTAGTGTTTGAGTTATATGAGTAGTATTATGTTTCAGCCTTTGTTTGATTAAGTTAACTTGTGATTAACTTAGTTCCGTTAAATTAAAGATCTAAAAGCAGTGTTACAGTAATGTTTACTTTGGCGCTATGTAGTGAGAAAGTATTGGTCTGAATAGGAATAGTAAGTCTGTAAGGGAACGAGCTAGAGTTTTTGATAGTAAGTTGGATTAGCAGAGTTGTTTTAAATGTATTGTCATATGATTGATTTAATTGGGAAAATCAAGTTATAGGGCCTCTGATTAGCAGACCCCTTCCACTCCCAAGAACCCAAAAAGAGCTTAAACGTGCCTGTGACGGCAACGCGCGTTTAACACTGGCACCGTCTGTGGGAATGTGGCAATAGAGTGTTGCAAATTGATTGTGGGAAGGTGACCATAGATTGCGAATTGACAATAAGGTAGAGTAGTACGCACATGTTGCAAAGGTGATATATGTTGGTTACTCGGTCCGGCGAGTCGTATCCGAAGTACAGGAGAGATCGACAGCCTTGGGTGGTACCAAATTTGTTAAGGACACCCCCAGGAGGCAGAAGCACAGATCGGTTAAGCCCAATAGTAGAAGAAGCGAAGCACAGTAGTAGTGATTCCGGTAGAATTCCGGTAGAACATACTGCAATTCTGGTAGATTTCGGTGTAATTTCGGCACAATCTGCAAAAGATACAGTAACTTCGGAGTCTACAAGAACGCAGTGTGTAGTTGACTGGACATTGGCTGGTCAGGATTCGAATTCGTCTAAGGATAGAGGCGTCTTGCACAGTATTGACGGTGAAAGAATACCCTGTTTTGGGGAAAGTTCGATAACTTCCGGTGACACTTCGGTCCCAGTTGCAAGGCATTTACAGTTTTTCGGTGACAGTGTGATACTCCCTGGTGAATCTTCATTTCAGACACCACTGTTCAGAGTAAGCTTTTCTACATTTGATACCAAAGAGGAGGATAGGCTATTCGAATTGGAAATCATAAAGAGATTGAACGCTATTTTCGGACCAGAAGGTGAGCAGTCTGACCATATAGACTCCGACGAACAAGAAACACCACCTCAGAACTCAGGAGATAGTAACAATACCACTACTTACACCATGAGTGGACAGCAACAACATCAACAACAGCAGCAGCAACAACAACCGCCACTTCCACTCCGACTGGTTCCAACAGGAGTAACATACACCAAGTTCGGTGGATTCCCAGGTGATGATCCTGATGCCCATGTACACACCTTTGAAATAAGTTATGCAGTACTAAATCATCCACCTGATCTGGCATACAAGGCCATCGTCTTCCAGTCAACATTAGTTAATGAAGCAGCGAGATGGCTCACAGAGTATGATTTCAATCATTTTGTTACCTATGAAGCGGTAAGGGATGCGTTTTTATAGCGGTTCCGATTGAAGAAAAACCCTACCAAAATCTTCGATTACTTGCAGAACAATAGACAGAAGCTGCACCAGACTGTGCAGGAATATGCCACATTGTTTAGAACTCATTTAAGACAACTCCCACCAGCCCATGCCAATTTGCCGGATGATGTGATAACTCAATGGTTTATTAATGGGTTAACTCCACAACTAAGACAAATTATGATCATCCCGTTGTGTGGGAGCTATGACACTGGATGCAGTTATTGCAATGGCCCTGCAACTTGAGCATAAGGTTGGAGGATTCACTGAAGACTTGGAATGGCTAAAAGCCAGTAAAAATGTTGTAGAGGATCCGGCTAAATAGATGTACTACACTAAATGTAAAAATCTAGGGCATACCAGTGCTATTTGTGCCCTTAATTAGATGTATTGTGCTATCTGTAATACCACCGGACATTCCACCGAAAATTGTGCGTATAATGCCACAATTTAGGGACCAGCAACTGTAAATGCCATTATACAAGAACCGGGGCAGCCAGCCACTCACTACATGCCACCTCAGATGCGAAACAATCAGCTGCAAGGATATAGAAATTATCGAGGACAGCGGAATACCAAGTTCAATGCAAATCGTTGGTAGACAGGAACATCACAGGAAGGTACTTCCTTGCCACCACGTCGATGTCACTTTTGTGGTGAGCTTGGTCATATCCAAAGATTCTGCAAGGATGCAGCTGAATATGATCAAAGAAAGAAAGAGCGTCAGAACCTAATGACCAACATGGTCATTATTTCACCAGTGGAAACCCAAGTGGCAGTGGTCCAGACAAGATCCGGTAAGCCACTGCAATCAGCAGCAAAAATGTTTGAACCTGGCATCCATGAACAGCAGACAATGTATAACAAAGCTAGCCAATGGACCACCACAGAGCCTACGGTGTTCCCTGACCCAGTTTCAGTGACATAGATTCCCCTATCCTAGGCAGGGATGCTTGAACAAGATTCTACACCAGTAATAGGCGCATCATCATCAGAATCGGTGAAGAATACAAATCAAGCAGATCAGGTATGGGATATCCTCTCTAAGGCCTCAATTACACTTCCCTTAGGACAGCTACTTGCTTTAGTACCAGGAGTTAGACAGCATTTTCAACAACAGGTTAGTCCTGTATCTCCTAGTACTCCGGCAACTGCAACAATACAACGGGAAACTGACTCTACGGTGGATCATTCTATCCCCTCAATTACGGTATGGCACAAGAATCACAAAATTACTCAAGTATTAATTGATGGTGGTTTGGGTATAAACATAGCAACTCCAGCCCTCTGTAAAAATTTAGGGTGGATGCAAATCGAGCCGGTGCAATTTTTTGTCAGAATGGCAGATCAATCTCGAGTTCATCCGGTAGGACTCGTAAGAAATATTCCAATCACTTTGCACGGCACCATGTTCAAGATGACTTTTGTAGTCTTAGAACTACCGGAATCTAGCCTTGATTACAATCTTCTTTTCGGTGGACCTTGGTTGAAAGAGGCTAAAGTTATACAGGATTGGTTAGCACAGGAACTGACTTTTAAAGATAATCACCGTAAATATGTTGTCAAACTGGATGCCATTCAGCCTTGTGAACTTCATGCCAGACCATATGTAGCTGAGCCTGTCCACATGTTGGATGGCTTATCTGACGATGAAGAAGAGGCATTTTTTTAAAATAATGAAGATCTGATTTCCTTAGGTACTGTAGATCTCCAATCTGTTGGAGACAACTGGAGTCCGGCAGCCTGTATGGTTGTGCCTGTGACCGAAGAAGTGGAGACAAAAGATACTGTTGCTATGAATGAAGCCGCTCTACAACAACTTTTATAGTCAGCTGACGATCTGGTGAAACCTCGTCAATTCTATGTCTCGGAAGACCAGTTAGTCACCTACAATTTGGGTAATGAAAGTAACCCGCGTCCTCTTAAGATTAAGGCTGGATTTTTTGAGGAATTTCAAGAAGATTTGATCCGGCTCCTGCGTGAGTTTTTTGATGTTTTTGCGTGGGACTATCGAATCTGTGTGGATTACTGAAATTTGAATGCGGCCACGGTACCGGATCCATTTCCCCTTCCCTTTCAAGACACAATGTTAGACAGAGTGACTGGGCATGAGATGTATTCATTTCTTGATGGTTATAGTGGTTATAACTAGGTTAGAATGGCTGAGCAAGATATACCGAAAATAGCCTTTATTACGAATTGGGGTGTGTACGCTTGTACAGTCATGTGGTTTGGGTTAAGGAATGCTCCTAACACATTTCAACGATGTATGCAAAAATTTTTTTCACCCTACCTCACTTCTTTTATGCAAGTATATTTAGATGATTTCTCCTTATTCGGCAAGATTGTGGAACACCTGTATCATTTACGATGTTGTTTCGAGAAATGCCGTGAATACCGACTTTGCTTGAACCCGACCAAATCTGTCTTTGCGGTTTCCTGTGGTAAACTACTTGGCCATATTATATCTGCACAAGGCATACAGGTTGATCCAGACAAAGTTGCAGCCGTGTTGGAAGCACCTGTACCTACCACACCGAAAGAAGTGATGCACTTCTTAGGTCAGATTCGGTGGCATGGTCGCCATCTACGGTGGTTAGCTCATCTCGCCACACCACTTAATCGATTCATGACGAGCACTCCACGACAGTTCGACTGGACTCCAGAATGTCAAACTGCCTTTAAACGTTTAAAAGAATTATTGACCCAGGCACCAATTTTGCAACCCCGAGATTGGGAACGCCCGTTCCACATCTTTGTCAATGCCTCAGACATAGCAATTGGGAGTGTTTTAATGCAGCAATCTGATAAGTGGTTCAAGCCTATCTATTACGCAAGTCGTCGACTCGCTCCTACTGAAAGAAATTATTCAGTAACTGAAAGAGAATGTCTCGTTTTGGTGTATTCTGTAAAGAAATTCTGGCATTATTTGTTAGGTCGAAAATTCACCTTTCATGTAGACCATGCTCCGCTGGTGTATCTGGTCCGGCAGCAGCATATAGGTGGCCGCTTGGCACATTGGGTTCTATTATTACAAGAGTTCAATTATGAACTGATTCATCGACCCGACACTGCACATGCATTAGCAGATTTTCTCTCTCCATTAGATTCCGGTGAAGCTCCAGGGGGTGTTGATGACACCACACCAGCAATTTATGTTACTGAAACAACTAGTGGTGAATCTGCAGAACCTCCTGTGACACCTACCTACTATGATCAGTTATTAACCTTTCTTACTGATGGATGTCTTCCCCCTCAAACTTCTTCTGCGATGAGGCGGACAATTGTATTATAAGGATCACACTGGAATCTTGCTTCGTTGTATTCCACCACATGAAGTAAACTCGGTTATTGCTATGGCACACTCAATACCATCTGGTGGACATTTTGCAGCAGATTTAACACACCGGAAAATTCTGCAAAGTGGGCTCTGGTGCCCTACTATGTACAAAGATGTGACTCGTTTTGTGCAACAGTGTGACAATTGTCAGCGATCTGGGCAGCATTTACAACGCCACTTCTTCCCTCTACAACCTATATTACCTTTGGAACCTTTTCAAAAATGGGGTCTTGATTTTATTGGATCAATCACACCTCCAGAAATCCTTAGCAACAATCGCTACATTCTGACATGCACAGATTACGCTACCAGATGGGCAGAAGCTTGGGCCCTACGGTCCGCTATAGTTGTTTCGATGGCCAAATGCCTGATGAAGGACGTATTGCCATGTTATGGATTACCTTTGGAACTTGTCACAGATCAAGGGACACACTTTGTCAACAATTTAATGCGAGTGCTCACACACACTTTTCAATTTCTACATAAATTTAGTTCACCGTATTATCCTCGTGCTAATGGCTTAGCTGAGAGTACAAACAAAACTTTGTTGACTATGCTTCGTAAAATGAATGTGGAATCACCAGAAAGATGGGATCAGTTACTACCTGCAGTATTATGGGCATACCGAATTACCTATAAAGTAGCAACCGGATTGACTCCTTTCAAGCTGGCTTATGGGCTGGAAGCAATTGCACCAATGGAGATTGTAGTGCCAAGCTTATGTGTGGCTATCACTCAGAAGTTGTTATCTGAAGACTCTTTGCCATTTTGGTTGGACACACTCAGAACTTTGGATGAACATCGCTGGGAAAGTTTGTTAGTTCTTCAAGAAGTGCAGTTGCGGCAAGCTCGTACTCATGATCGGTATCTTAAAACTCCAGTTTTTACGGTGGGACAGTTTTTGCTATTTTACAATGCTAAATCAAATCATGCGGCTAGAAAATTCAAATTACAGTGGTTTGGTCCTTATCGGATTAGTGAACAAGTGGGACCAGCTACTTTTTGGTTGACTACTTTGACTGGAGTTCCTCTTCCTAAAGTGATCAATGGTTCAAAGTTGCGGCCGTATCATCAAGCACCTGACTCTCGTTGACGTGTTCTGCGGTTGCCCACGTGTCTTTTTTCTTTTTCTTTTCTTTTTTAGTTTTGTGTGTTAGTTGAATAAAGACCGTAAGATCCTCGTTTTGATACATAACCATGATTAATCGCCGCCCTGTGTTATTGATTCTGCTCAGGCATGCACACCAAAGTTATGAAGGTTATCATCTCAACATCCCGCGATGATTAGCAATTTTAATCGCCTCCCGTTGCCGAGTATCTACTTAATCTTCTTTTTTTCGTTGTTAATCGCTATTGTGCTCTGTGTGTTGTGTGTTTTCTGTGCTTCCTGTGTAATCGTGTTCTTGTGCTTGCACGTGTGCATCATGGAAGCTTTAACAAATTTTGCTACCTTCCGTGACAGACTCCCTCACGATGTGAGTGAGTTCTTGTGTGTTCGTGGTTTGTCAAACTTCGCTGAATTGCCTTGGCATTCAGTGGAATATCATCCACATTATGCTCAGATTATCGCTGCTATTGCCGCCACACCTGCTACAGAGCAGAGTTGGCCTATTACGTGTTTTCCATCTCGTGTTGTAATCACCCTACAATCATTTGCTGTCGCTTTCCGACTCTCTTTGGAAGGACGAGAGAATGGTCCTAACCTTTCGATCGCTACTATGATTGAATTGTTCCCTAGGTACTCTTCGAATGAGTATGCCATACTCTGTCGCCCTGATCCTGAACGAACCGCCCTTCAATTTTTAGTAGCCATACTGAACTTACAGAAACGCACTTACGGGATTTCTCGCCCGTTCTACTCGATGATTGACATGGCTGCTAGAGAGCCTGTCAATTTTGCTTCTTACTATTTCCGGCGCATTCACCGTGAATGCGTTACGGTCATTAAGCACATTAACAAAGGTGATGTCCCACGATCACGTCTTCCCCACTTCCTGACATTTCTCTTTCCTGCCCTCCAAGCAGCGCAACCACCTCCAAATGCCCCAATTTTGTATCATGAAGAATCTGCCCAAATGCTTGAAGACGAAGAAGATGATGATGAAGATATCTCCCAACTCCTCCGCAGGAAACGCAGAAAGATAAGCACCTCTGAAATTCAAGAACAAGGTTTCGTCGCTAAAAATGAAGAAGAAGGACATGAAGAAGAAACCTTTCACGACACCGCTACTTCAATCCATATTGACTCTTTTGGACAATCTTCTCATGATAACCAACAGGAACACAGTGTTTCCACCACTGCTTCTAACGCAGATTCTTCTCGACAGGAGTCTCAACACGAATCCCAAGAAGAAGTGCAAGATCTTGTTGCGGGCATGCTGGATGAAATAATCGCTCTGGTGGAATCTATCAGTGCCGCACTGAAGCAACCACGCAGCAACCCACCAAAAAATTGTTGGTGGCTAACACTCTGCTACCCACTCCTCCACCCATGCCTCCGAATAAGCCCATTGAACCTGTTTTACCTATTGTCTCTGAAGCACCAGATTCTTCCTCCTCTTCACCTAACTATTCTCCACTCTCTTCCCATCAACTCTTGATAGCTTCTTCATCTCAACCACGTCCTCCTCTTCTGTTTCCTTCGATACCTATGTTTACTGAGCTAGCGTCCATGTGCAGCGAGGACAAGAAATGGCGGATTTAGCCAAACGGACTAATGACGAACTCGAGAGAACAAATTCTAATTTGTTTGAAGCAAATACTGCTCTTAAAAACCAGATGACATTGGTCGCTCAACTCCAGAAGGAAGTCGCAGGAATTCGAAGAGAGCGAGATGCTTATTACCAGACCATCCAGTATCAATCACACGAACTGGAGAGAAGAGAAAAGCAGCTTGGTTGTCAAGCAGAATGATTATCTTGAATTGATAAACAAATTCAAGACATGAAGTTGAGCCGTGACACAGCCCTTGCAAATGATTTCTATCTGCAAGAGGCCTTTTTGCAGACACAAGCTGAAATTTTGATGAACCAAGTAATTGCCGCAAGTTCAATTAGAAATGATGCTCATCTTGTAGAACCGGAAATTCTAAAAAAGATGTTGGACTCGCTGAAGCAAAAAAATGCCAGAACATTTAAATTAGCCCAAACAATGTATATTTAGGGTATAGTAGAAGAGTCATAAGTTTTGTATCTCTGCGGGTTCAAGTCCACCATGCGTGCCAGTGTAAGCCGCCGGATTGGCAATTGTAAATCTTTTTCTTTTCATATTCCGCACGAACCGAAAGGTCGTTGCGTAGAGTTGTATCTAATTATAATCGAATGAAAGGACGCTTGGGTAACGATTAGTAGGATCGTCAAACTGTCTGTCTGAGCGATTGCATTCTGTGAAGTTTCCATAGTTTAGTGTTTGAGTTATATGAGTAGTATTATGTTTCAGTCTTTTTTTGATTAAGTTAACTTGTGATTAACTTAGTTCCGTTAAATTAAAGATCTAAAAGCGGTGTTACGGTAATATTTACTTTGGCGCTGTGTACTGAGAAAGTATTGGTTTGAATACGAATAGTAAGTCTGTAAGGGAACGAGCCAGAGTTTTTGATAGTAACTTGGATTATCAGAGTTGTTTTAAATGTATTGTCATATGAGTGATTTAATTGGGAAAATCAAGTTATAGGGTCTCTGATTAGCAGACCCCTTCCACTTCCAAGAACCCGAAAAGAGCCTAAACGCGCCTGTGACGGCAACGCACGTTTAACAATTGTTTACAACCTATGATCTCCACCACGAAAATGGCAAGATATGTGAAGGATTCTACTGTACCAAAGAAAAGGAAAGGTGTAGCCCTAGTGGAAGAAGTTGGCACTAGCTCCAAAGAAACTATGAGAGGTTCCAAACAAGCTCGAATGGCTGAAGTATCAAAAACCCCACAGTCCAAAAGAACACATGAACTTCCTAAGGTGGCATTACCAACAACACCAGCCATCACAAGAAGAGATGTATCCACCACATTAGAAGCCACACATGTTTACATGAGAGGTCAAATCAACCTTCTAGTACAAGGCCACCAGTACCATCAGGAAAGTACACAAAAATCATCACATTAGCAAGGAATGCATCCCACCAAAATCAGTATAAATAATTGGGATTAGAGGATTCTAGTTCAGATGATGAGTCATCACATGATCATGACACCCGTAACAGTGATATCCAAATAGATGAACATATGGGAGAAGAATGGGAGGAACTCAATCAAGTACAACAATCAGTGGAAAAGGAAGATGAGCAAGGAGCACAAACTCAACCTCTAAATGAAGCATCTATGGAAGGAAACATATCATACAATTGAACGAGCAAACAAGAATATCTCTCAAGGAAACATCACCTCCAAAGCCTAGATCTATGGTACATCCAAAGATGGAACCACACACCACCGAGATACAAGAGGAGGAAGAACTTGTATTACCTATACGAGTTGTGGCCGACCATCACTCTTGGATGTTGTGCTTGATTCTCATAAGATGCCCTTTGAGGAACCAGCAGTACAAGACACCACCAACACCATTGAGAAGGGCAAACCACACATTCCCCTACATATAAGGCAGCCACACCAGGAAACATTACATGTGGCACAAGGCAAAGATGTGCAAACAGGAGAAGAGCTAGTTATAACAAAACCTTGGCTGAATGTAGATGTAAACTAGCTAAACCCTATGGTCAGGAACATGATAAACACTACCATGACAAATCAAAACCTCTTGATGAAAGAGGAGAAGGAAAAGGTAGAATTATTTGAACTACAAAATCGATTCCAGAGCATAAGTGAAGAGCTCTCTGCCAAGAACATCACCATTCAAAAAGAACTTACTCATAAAATAGAAGACTTCGCACACAAGAGAGAAGAATGCAATTGTGTCCAGGAAGAAAATGTGTTGCTAAAAGACAAAGTGCAAGAAATGAGTACATTGGTATTAGAGCTTCAAGTTGAAGTGAAGACACTGAAAAAGCAACATTCCATGTATGAAGCAGAGAAACTAAGGATGCTCAACCGCAGCAAATTACTAGAGAGTCGGATCAAAGTGTATATGGATGAAGTTGATAACCTATGTACGAGGAATAAAGAATTAATGAACTCTATTTTATTGAATCAACCATTGGAAAGCATTGATGATAGAGGAATACAAGAGTTGTAGGCAAATTTGTCAGCAATGGAAGATAAGCTTACCCAAGAGAACATACAATAGGTCGAGATAGAGACCAAATGTAAAGCGGAAGCCAAAACATGGGAGCTTAAATGGAATGAAGCAATAAATAAATACATGGAGCAATGTAATGAGGATGCTGATCCGGTAAAGACTATATGCGAAGCAAAGGCAAGAGTTGAAGATGAGCTCAAGGCTAGCAAAGAGCAACATGAAGAGAAGGACAAACTCATAGCAGAGCTCAGAGCACAATTAGAACAAGCCAAGAACTTGGGGACACCAGTAGAGCAACCATCCATGATGGCTACTAATGAGATTGAGGTATGCCCTCTTTCTCCCCCAATCGTTCATTCACCAATAATGGAACCGACTATGGAGGAATATGATGATCACCCAATGCCATATACTACAAAGCTAAGTCAGAAAGAATGAGCACTATTGGTGTCTCAACTTACCAAAATTTTTTAAAATGAAGTAGTAAAAGTCATGAAAGAGGCTCAAATCAAAAGTAAAGATCTAGATGCAATAAAGAAGCCCTTCAACCTACGGTACGGAATCATGAAAGAACAACCCCGAAAATACATCAAGAAGACTCTGGGAAAGGATCTAGACGAACAACTAAATTTTAAAGCAACCACCTTTCAGTACACTCAATAGGAGTTCAAAGTTGCTAATCCCATCTGGCAGAGAAAAGTTTTGGAGAGAAATCCAACATTGCGGGTGCATTGGCAAGAAGCACCAGATTTACTACAAGTTAATCCAGCATTTTGTCCTTTGTCACGTAGATGCTACTGGCCAGATTTTTGGGAATTGCAAAGTCAAGCTAAACTAAATAAGTAGTGGCTCAATTTTCCATTACTCAGGAGCTTGCCGCATAATTATCAGCCTACGGAAGAGTACATGATCATGACAATCGAATTTTGGTTATCTCAATATGCAAAAGTTCCTGATCTCACCATCAAGCTAACAAACAAAATACTCAACATGATTCTAAATGTAATCAAAGTATCCAAGCACACCCAATATACATTTTTGAACTTTATTGGCATCAATCAAGGAACGATATTTTGGCCTTTGATCATATTTTTCATGCCAAACAAACTAACTATTATGGCCTACTACTCGCAAATAACTTTTTTTCCTAATACGTATATGCAAACTTTTGAAGAAACCTTCTTCACTGGAGTTTTTTGAAATCGATTTAGAGATATTCCTCAAGATTCCACTAATATCAATGCAAGAATCGTAGGTTATAAATTATGTTTTTTTGCTAACCATAGCCAAGCGCCGCACGACGATGTTAAGTTCGAACAGTGGAAGCAACTAATGATACGTGAAGCTAATCTGCTAAACAAAATAGAGCAAAAGGTATACAAGATGTATTCCCATCAAATTCCGAAGCCTGTCGGGGATGAGAGAGTTCACGAGGGGGGACGTGTGGAAGGAGAGATAGGGGAATCAAGCAAACGGAGAAGAAGAAGAAAATAAAAAATAAAGACTGTTCGATAAAAAGTATCACCCTCTGCCCAAAGGGGGCACCTATCAGGCTACAACACCAAAGGACCCGTCCTGAAGAATGGAAACAAAGAATTACAACAACCAGGACCTTTCAAGGGGAGGTTGCACACCGCTCCCTCATCCACTAGGTGTGTGCGATGGAAAGAAATAAACAGGCTAAAGAAAAGCACAAGGTCCCGAGTAACAATCAATACCTTAAAGAGGTAATACATTTCCTTTGAACATTTGAGGCCTCGACAGGTGCATGCAATAAAAGGAAGTAAACAAGCTATAGGAAATACAACAGGGTCCGATGTGCAAGAACAAAGCAATATCCGAAGTCCAAAAGCTAGAAAGGGGGAAGGCTAAAAAGTTGAAGAGGGTGACTAAGAATATTACATTCCTAGTCACTGGATGTGTGCATGGCAGCCTGAATTAACACAACCAATGTAGGCATGAATCAAAACCTATCAAGGGACGACAGAGACAAAGATGGGGAATGTGTTGCAGAGTAAAAAGAGCACAAAAGAGGAGCCCCCAAATTTTTCAAATTATGGGAAAAATTTTTCTTCTTTGAATTTCCATGAAAACCTCATGAAGCCATGTAAATGCACTAGAGGAGTCCTGTAGATGCATAAACTCCAAAGATTGTATCATAATCCTTGTAAAGTAGTAGGAATTTAGGGTTTCTTTAATAATGTGTCGATCTCTTATGTGAAAGGACCATTTTTTAGGGCACATGTATATAAATCATTTGAGAACACTTTGTAAAGATTTTTTGCCATTGTGAGTAAGAGAGCTTTGATTTTCGAATTTGCTTCTTCTTCCTCTTGCGTCTCCTTGCTTGTGAGCTTACATGAGTGTTCGTAACTTGGAATGAGTGCATGGAAGTGTTTTCTATCGAATTCATTGCTTTTCTGAAGTGTGTAATTGTTAAACTTTTATTGTTTAATCTATTATCAATCGTGGGTTCTTGGGATGGTTAGGGGTCTATAAACAGACGCCCTATTGGTATTTTCCCAAACCTATAGATTCTGCATATACTATTTCATAGACTTAATACTATTAATCTGCAACTGCTATCTGTCTGTGTATTACAACACACTTCAGCACAAGATAATTAACTACATAGTACAATGTCCTTCACCATCAGACATATATCCATGCGATTCATTGCCTCATCGGAACATCTATTAACTTAATACTTCATCAAACTTAATGTAACACTGTAAAAAACGGCCAACCGAGGCACAATCCAAAGCCAAAAGCTTAGAGCCATAAAAAGTAAAAAAAAAATGTAATAATAATAATAATATGTATATAATTGTTTTTTATTTTATTTTATTTTATTTTATTTTATTTTATTTATTGATTTTTTTTTATACACTCAGTCAGAAAAAAGCAAAACAGATAAATAATAAAAATAAAATAAAAAATAAAGTAAATAAATAAAATAAAAGAAAATAAATTTAAAATAAGTAAAATAAAATTTTGGGGGGGGGGGGGGATGTCAGAACCGGGGGGGGGGGGGGGAAGGGGGGGGAAGGGGGGGGGGGTTGGGGGGGGGAGAGGGGGGGGGGGCTGGTCGGTGGTGGTCGGTGGGGGGGGGGGGTGGTCGATGGGGGGGGGGGTGGTCGGTGGGGGGGGGGGGGAGGTGGTCGGTGGTGGTCGGTGGGGGGGGGCAGGAGGGGGGGGGGGGTCGGTGGTGGTCGGTGGGGGGGGGTCGGGGGGGGCGGGTTTTTTTTTGTTTTTTTGAAAATAACCCAAAAAATAGAAAAAAGGAAGGAAAAATCCAAAATAATGCCAAAAAATTCTGTAAAAATTCTCATGAAATTTTCTACAGGGCTAGGCCCCATTTCTTTCATCAAACCACAGAAAGCTTCCTTTTATTCCTCCTATTTGGTAAGAAAATGACATCGGAAATGGATAAAAAATGCTAGAAAAATACTAAAATTGCTAGAAAAATTTCCAAAAAAATACCCAAAAGTTTTTCGTTTGCAAAGGTTATGAAATGCCTTCTAGGTTTGCTAAAAACACCAGGAACAAGAATGACATTGATAAAGAAAACTACTAAAACTAAGCAAAATGAGATGAGAAAGCTATGTACAACCTGGAGAGATTTTGCAGTTACAGGTGATCCATACTTCATCAAGTGTGTTGAAGATCGGCCTTGAGCCTTGATATGTTGACCAGTGGCAAGGCCTCTCCTTTCAGCGTTTCTAACTCCACAGCAACCCAATTGAGCATTGTTTTGACTCTATAAGGTCCTTCCCAATGTGGAAGCCATTTTCCTCTCAGTTGTGTATGAAGATGAGGTCTATGGAGAAGAACTAACATGCTTGCTTCAATGTTTTTGTTCCATAGATGTCGATCATGTGCCTCCTTCCTCTTCATTTGAGTCTCTATCAATTGTTTTGTTGCTAGTAGACGAATCTCCTCCACTTTATGTAGTGCTCCGAGCCTCTGAGAGACATCACAATCCTTCTTGCCCTGCATGAATGCTATCTTAGGTGATCCATGTACAAATTCAAAGGGCTCAATGGGCAATATGCCATAAACTAGTTGGAATGGAGAATATCTTGTGGCCTCTTTGTAGGCTAACCTGTATGCCCATAGGGTACCTTGATAAGCAATGCCCCAGGAAGTGGGCTTTAACATACACTCCTTTCTTAACATTGAGATTAAAACCTTATTTGCAGCCTGTCCATTGGCTCTTGGATAGTAAGCACAAGAGGTCCTATGTAGAATTCTATACTTGTTGAAAATTTCCTGCAGGACCTTATTGACAAAATGGGTACCTTGATCTGTACAAATTTCAAGTGGGCATCCAAACCTGCAAATGATGCTACTATAAATGAAATCAGGAACACTTTGGGCAGTGCAGTCGGGGGAGGCAATAGCTTCAGCCCACTTTGTCGCATAATCTGTAGCTATCAAGAGATATTTCTCTCTTTTTGGAATCGCGGGAGGGTAGATAGGCCCTACAAAATTGAGCCCCCACTTCTCAAATGGTTGCCAGGAAGTGGAAACATTCAAGGGGTTATGCCTCTGCTTTGTTGGCTTAGGTCCACACCTCTGGCAAACGTCACATGCCTTTCCCCATTCATCTGCATCCTTAAATAGTGTAGGCCACTATAAACCAGCATCTAGTATCCTCTGACTCATAATATGCCTTGGAAGGTGCCCACCACCTGTTCCTTCATGTGCAGAGTGAAGGACTTCCCTCACTTCTTCTTCTTCCAAACACTTCCTAAACCTGTCATTCTTGCCCTGTCTATACAATTTATCTTCAATGAAGGTATATGGTTGTCACTCTAGCACAATGGAGAGTACCAACGTGAGAAGATTCACCTCATAATTGTCAATCCGTGGAGACGTGAGGACTAGTATGAAGACTATGAGCAAGTGAAGGCACAAGTGCGTGAGTGAGAAGCACACAAGCATGCACACACATACACACACACGCGCACACAAGGCAAGAACAAGGAGAGGAACAATGGAGTTCTTTGCATTAGTCAAAAAGTCTCTTACATAAGCTCAATTCACAAACAATCTAACCCCAAAAATGAGCTCTCTAGCTCTTTTTATAGTTTTCTAACTAGCTTTGGTCTTGTCCAGACCTAGTGTCCGGCCTAGTTAAAAATTAGGTTCTAGAGTCTATTTGAGGGCTCAAACAGAGTCTAAAAATTATGAAAATTGATATGTCGCTAGTTCTAATACTCCTCAAGCTCGAGGACTCCTCGGCTTGCACAAAATGGAGTCTATTCTACCAAAAACGGGATTTACAATGTTTGTGTAGTGATTAAAATCACTTGAGTTGTAAAGAATCCATGGAAAAAAATGATTTGGCCTTGTTGCCGTATTGTGCATGACTCCTCTGTTGCTTTGTATGCCAACATTGCTTTGTATGCCAACACTCCCCCCTTCCTAGCGTCTGTCGCCCCTGACAGACCTTTGTTCTCTCGGGTGGTCGATGTAATATTGGATGACATTGGTGGCCAGTTCATGTTCTCCTATCCTTAAGCCTCTTGCTAGATCAGCTTCCAAAGCATCCCAATTTATTGCACCAGGGGTCTCTGGTTGCGGGGTAGTGTAGTACTCAGAATACATTGCTTGTTCACAAGCAAAAAGTTGGAGCAGATGTGTTGGCTTCGGTGCGAAAATCTCTGAGTGATACTCCCAGAAACCTGATCTGAACATTTCTTCAAAGGTTTGTTTGTAACAGGCAGGGAGGTATTTGATGCGCGCATGCCAGGCGTAAGCCACACGAATACTGGGGGTGGTGCTCATGTCATACACCAAGTCATAATTGCCATTGCTGAACCCCGGGAGACGTACCTGTGGTGCGGCTGCATTTCTAAAAGTTTTCAGGACTACCTGCATCATATCTAAGATTTTAAGCATCATCTGCGCTGCTACATCTTGCATGGACTTCAAGCGCGGCATCCAGTGGCGAATGGTTCCCATCATATATGCGACCGACGGCGGTCCCTGTGGTGGCGCAATGTACGGATAGTTCAGCCATTCCTTGCATTGTGCGTTGTTCTGTACCTTAATATTGAATGCCTTCCACGACCTGCGGCGTGGGACTGGACCATAGCATGGATTGTATAGGAGGTGTAAAGGCGCGTTGTTCCATGTGCGTAGCATTTCTGGATATGTCTCTAAAAGTTTTTGCCGCCAGGTGGGTTGACGAATTTTACCTTTTTGCGCCTCTGGAGGAAGGTCTTCGGGTTGAAATTGGGTCGCAAAGGTAGGAATCTGACCCGTGACTCTTTGTATTTCTGCATTATAATCCGCCAAGATAATATAATACGGCCTGTATTGGAGTTCGGATGAGAGGATCAGTCGTCTCGATGACAAGTTCTTGAAGTAAGCCGATTGTAGCACTGTTTCCTCTATGACCCTCATGGCCTGATTTTGCACTACTGTGCGCTCTTCGTGCGAACTCCCGATTTCCTCCACTTGACGTAGCCATGGGGGCCGTGGTGCCTCGAATGTGTCCTGCGCTTCTTCTGTTTGTTGTCCTCCTGGGAATGGTTGTGGATCGTATTCTTCGTCAAACGTTTGTTCCACAGGAATTTGTACAACTTCTTCGTCCGTGGGAGCCTCTGGAGGGGAAGGTGGCCTCTCATATTGTAGTAGGCGTGTTTGCAATTCCGTGACCTGTTTCTGGAGATCTTTTATGGCCTCTGCGTCTGTGAGAAGTGAAGCAGCGGAGGGGGTGGTTGGGGAGGCTGCTGTTTGTCCTTTTTGGTGTTTCTGCTTCAATTGTCCCAGTTCCTCCGATAGCTTATCATGTGCTTCAAGCAGCATGGCATAGTCTTCCAATATGATCTTGATATTATCGGGGGTCACTGCTTGAAACTTGGATGGGCTGATGGGTGCCCCCGGTGTGCTCTCAATCGCTGCCTCCAGGTTCTCTTGATTTTGTACTTGCAGTCGTCGATTCTCTTCCTGAGCGGCCGCGAGATGGCGTTTGAGTAGAGCCATATTTCGCTGGAGCTTTGAGTTGCGTTCCAGTTATGTCCGTAGGTGACCTTCTACCACCTGTATCGCTTCCTGATCTGTGTTCTGTAGCTGTACTTCCAATATGCCATGAGCTTCTTGGAGAGTTTGGAACTGTGTGTGGAGGCGAGCATTTTCCTCTTCTAGTGCCGCAAGGCGGTGCTGTAGTGTTTCTGAGTGCTCGTGCAGGCGTTCATTCTGTTGTTGGAGCTGAATGTAATCTGTCCTTAAGTTTGATATACAAGCAAGCATGGTGTCCAATGCACTTCCTATAGATGAGTGAGTGGTGTTTACAGTGGGAGATGCATGGGAAGGGAATTGGGGATGGGGAAGAGTGAATGATGTGTCTATTGAAGTCGTGTGTGTGAGTGAAATTGGTGGAGGGGGAATGGGAGGAGGCGGAATCGTGGGGGGAGGTGCCGTGGGTGGTGAAATGTCCATGCCTTCAGGAATGGGTGTGAGTGTGGGGTGTGCCATATACATTGGGATGGTAGGTGGTGTGTGTGTGGAAGTGGTGAATAGATGCGAAGTGGGGTGGGGAGCTGAAAAGGAAGGAAATGGTTGAGACCCTGATTGAAAAGTTCTAGCAAGGAGGTCATGGAGGGATTGTAGAAATGGAGGGATGGAGGTCGGGGGTTGAGGTGGTAGATTTGAGGAGGGCATGAAGGGTTGCGAGGTAGCAGGAAAACCCGTGAATGTGGATCTAGGGTCAGGATGACCTATGGCTGAGGGCATGGGGGATGGTTGTCCTAGGGCAGGCTCTATGAGTGGTTCAGTGGATTGTGTCGTGATGGGGGTTGCTTCAAAGATTGGGTTATCAGAAGTAGAGAATAGGGTTGAAATAGAGATGGGAGTACGGAAGATGAAGGTTGGGTCGGTGGGTTGATTGGTCGAGGTGACTTCCACTGTTTCTGCTCTAGGAGGCGATGGTGGGGGTGTGGGTGGTAGTGGCTCGGTGGATTCCTCATGGGTGACTGAGTGCTCTTGGCTAGCCGTTTCGGTTGCTTGGGCGGTTGTCCTGATGGGTTCAGATGTAATAGTCGGCTCTTCTACAGTTGTAATGGGAATCTGGATATTCTTACCTGAGCGTGGTCGTGTCAGGAACCTTCGTGGATCATATTGAACTGGAGACTTCCTAATGGCAGTGCGCACTGCTTCCACTACCCCATATGTTTCTGCCATCAATAAGAGACCTTCCCTATACTCTGAGTCAACTCCTGCTTCTTCCAACAACTGAGTCATGAGTACTCTGCTACTCTGTTCGGTGAGTAGTTGTTGCGATCGCACTCTTTCCATAATCTGATACAGCCTTCGGAGTTCTGCTGTATAGGCTGGTGCTTCAGTGGTCTCCTCTTCATAAGCTCCTTCTTCCTCTAGGTGTCCTTGTTGTTGACCTGGCTGATCGTCGCTCCAATGTACATGTCGGCCGTCTGTAGATTTTCTTCTTCTTTGTGAGGATGTGCCTTGCTCCTCTGCCTCTGAATAAAACTCCACATCAGAGAATTGTGTACTTTGTAGGAATGCTTCGAAGTCCTGGGGGTCCATTCCCTCAGCATCTCCAGTGGCAGCAAATTCGAATTCAGGTGGAACAGGAGGAGCCGATGGGGTAGCTTGTGTGGTAGTTTCAGATCCCGACCTGGGTATCCTAATGGTGAAGGGAGGTACAGTGTCCTCCCGTCGTGGCGATACCTCAGGAGTAGTCAGAACTTCCCTTGTCTGGACACAAGGGATCGCACCCCTCATGCGCTTGGATTGATGTGTGGACGTCTTGAGCCTTTTAAACATTTGTAATTGTGCCCAAGTTAAGGCACGTTCAATGGGGACATCATAAGATAGGCACCGATAAATGATGCGTGTGATTGCACAGCAACCGTTCACTACTAATTTCCTAAAAGACCGTTTGTTTGCTTCATACAATTGATCTATAATCCATACTGGTAGCTTAATGGGTAACGCACCTGCTTCCGCTAAGTAGAGAGCGAACCAGATTCTCTTGTGTGGTTGTGTGAAGCGGTCTTGGCCGGGAAAGGCGAAATGTTGCATGCACATGCGGAGAGGGATGGACATGTTTGGTGTGAGTGCTGCCATGTCTTTAAGCTTCAATAGTTTCCTATCCTTCATGTTAGTGGGAACAAGAGCATCCTTTTCAGAAGGTACATGCGTGCCGTGCATATTCAAAGCGTCGCTTACCAACTCCACCGTAAGTTCAAACCTCTTCAACTCGTTGTTGCCCAGCAAGGAGGGAAGAACAAATGATCCGGGTTTGTCCTTTTCTTCATTAGCTTGTAATGTGGAGACCAAATAGTAACATCGGAGGAGATCTGGTTTAGGTAGTGGGGCTTCAAAGTATTCGGCCAGCCCTGCTCGTTGCCATATGGTCTGGAGATCCTCAGTGTTCTGTAAAGTCTCGAACTCCTTGGAGAAAAATTGGAATCGAACCCATGATCTGTCATACTCGCACTTAGACTCCCATATATACTTGGCCTCTCCTAATGGACCTGGCATGCCATTGAACCAATGAGAATTGGCATGGACTCTTTCTGTGATCCCTGTGGGTGGATCCGGCACCGGGATTTGCTGAAGGTGCTGCAGCTCTCTTGGTCGTTCAATTGGTGGAACATCCACAGGTAGACTATCCACATCAATTCCTGCAGTGAGTATCCCTACTTGTGAGCCCGAACCTGTCGCTTCTGCCATTTTACTTCTTGCCTTCTGATTCTGTGAGAATATAGAATCATGTGTTAACATCGTAATGGACAGAATAATTCCATAGTTGTCCCCGTCACAACATTAACATGAGGTAGATGGTGAGTTAGTGGTTAGTAAGTGCACGAAGACAGTGTGTGTAGTTAATGCTTGGGTATGCCTAGGAGACTAACGCAGTTAGTAAGTGGGGTTGAATTTACAAATTGGGGTCGGGGGGTTTATTACAGGTCTTGAGCTGCCAAAAGCAGTGGATGGGTTTTTCTCTTCGTTTCGTAGAGACGCTAGAGAACATTGTAGGTGTATCAGCTTGAACATGAGGCCTTTTATGGATCGATTTACAAATGATTCTGTTCGTGCTCATGGGCCTTGGTGTGTTCGTGAGTGTTGAAAACGCGTGGATGCCGGTTGTGCGAGTGAATGGGTTACGCTGTATAGGTTGTGGCTTCAGTGTAGTTATTTGTGCCCGCAAGCAAGTCTTAGGCACCCAAATTTGTCTTGATTGTGGCCTAGCCTTCATCGACTTCTTGGGCACCCAAATAGATTTCACGTTAGCAGAAGAATTTCCGACAGACTTCTTATTAGTGTCGTGTTGTTGGTTACTAATAAGAGGCTTTGCCTGTGTGGTTGGCTGGGGTGCAACCGGGTGTTCGCCTTTCCGCACCCACACTTGTTTCACTTGCTGGGACATTTTGCTGCGCAAGTACTTTGGATCCCGGACATAGGTGGTACTCTGCTTCTTCTGCCTTTGATCCACCTTTGGTTGTTGCCTCCTTCTGGCCTTTGGAAAAGAAGGGAGTTCCTTTGCATCCCTGACTTCTTTTTTGAGATCTTCATTCTTCTGCATCACATAGCCTTGGACAAGAACAGCATGATCAACCTCATGTGCACCCCTGGAGGGACCAGGAGTCCGTGTCTTTTCTAGTTCCTTGAGTGCTCCATTATTTAACTCTACTGTAATTCGACTATGATTGACCCAAACCTGAAGAAGTCCACTTCTTAGGTTTAAATTGACTGCTTGGTCATAGATCCAATCTTGACCCAAGACAAGAGGTTCAGTGAGATCCTCATCTTGACACACTAGTACTTTAACTGTCATTGCCTCATCATGAATATAGAGGGGAAGTTCCACCTCGCCTATGCAAGGGGTTTCCACGCCTCCCAATCCTATGAGATATGCTTCCACAGGATTGACAATTAATTGCAACTCTTGACAGTAAGACACTCTAACAGCACTAGTGGCTGAGCCGGAGTCAATCAAGGCTCTTACGGTCCTTGCACTCTTTCCTTGTCCTATATCTAGGGTTATGAAAGGACGTCGATCAATTATTCTATGCAAGCTTGTTCCTGCAACTTCACACATGGCCATAGGATATCCTTGATCTGCATAGTTATTCGTTCTAGGCTGATCTCTACCTTGCTTTCGTAACTTCATCCTTCTGATGCGTTCTAAAGCTTCTGCTTGAGCTTCTTCTCGAACTCGCTTTTCTTCCTCTTTGCGTTTCTTAGCAGTGTTGAGTCGGCTGAGCATTTCCTCCGTGAGGGGTTCCTGATACAACTTGACTCGGCAACCGCTAATATAGTTTGGGAGAATATCACCTTCTAGCGTGGCTAATTGTACTGCTCCACTCGTGGAGATCCTATTGATAATCATAGGTCCGTAGCCTCTCTTTTCTAGTTTCCTTGCGTGTTGTTTCAGTGTATAGACTAAAACTAGATCTCCTGCTTTCAAGCCCTTATTCTTCACATGGGCATCGAAATATGCCTTCTGTCTCTTCTTGGCTGCATATATTCCGGCAGCGGCTCTCAGTCTTGTTTTCCCTAATCGTTCAAGGTCAAAGATCCTAGAGGAGAGCTCATGACCTGTCCATTCGTACTCTTGTGCTACTTTCAACGTAGGGATCAAAAAGTCTAGCGGTAGCACAGCATTTTGTCCAAACACCATTTGAAAGGGCGTGGCTTGGAGTACCGTTTTGTAGGCAACTCGGTATGCCCAAACAGCATGGTGTAGCTGTTTGTCCCAATCAGAGCGTTTATTATTCACTAATTTCGTCAATACATTGCATAAGATCTTGTTGGTACTCTCAGCTTGGCCATTTGCTTGAGGATGATAGGGGGCAGACTTCTTATGTATTACTAAGAATTCTTTGAGCAGATTTTCAATAACTTCGTTCAAGAAGTGAGTGCCTCTATCGCTTACAAGCTCTATGGGTAGTCCGTATCTAGTGAACACATTCTCAAATAAAAACTTAGCAGTTGTTTGAGCATCGTTCTTCGTTGTGGCTTTTACCTCCACCCACTTAGTTAGATAGTCTGTTGCAACAATGATATATTCTGCATGGGAACCCTTAGCTGGGGGATTAATAGGACCTACGAAGTCTATTCCCCACTTAGAGAAAGCACGTCCACCCATCATAGGTTTCAGTGGCATCTCATCTTTACGTATAGGATATTGGGTTCGCTGACAGACATCACACCGTTTCACATAGGTATGTGCGTCCATGTGAAGGGTTGGCCACCAGAAGCCCGCAAATAGTATTGCCTTGATCACCCGATCTGGTCCAAAGTGTCCTCCTGCTACACCTTGGTGAGCAGTGTCCAAGATCTTGAGATACTCACTCTCATGGACACATAGTCTCAGGTAACCGTCTTTACCACGCTTGTATAGATTATCACCAATGAGTGAATAATCATGGGCTTCTTGTTCTAAACTCTTTTGCCTAGCCAGAGTCATGTCTGGAGGGAATGTTCTCGTCCTTAAGAAGGATACTAGTGGTTCACTCCAATCTGGCACTATGGACACTTGATAAAGAGTGGCGTGTTCCACAGGTGGTTTAGTGCAACAGATTGGGCATTCCTTGCACAACTTTTGGACATCCGCTTCCATAGTTGGCCAATGTACTCCGAGTCTCTTTAGGGTCTGTAAAGTTCGTTGCTTTGAGTAATGTTGCTCTAATGCACCTACATGTGCTAATTGCAACCATTTAGCGTACTCATCCTCTTCTACGCAACAAGCCAAGATCCCTTGATCTGTGTGCTTGTACATACTTCCTGCCATGATGTGGTACTTTTGGGCTCTCACAACCTCCCTATTCCGTGTGTTCATCACTGGATGATTAGGCCCGTACGTCAATACTGGTACTAATGGCTTAGCCCACTGCGGCACAACTTCCAAATTAAACAAGTAAGCATCAGGAAGATCATCTGATACTCCTTGTGGGGCTTCTCCAGATGTGAGCCTAGAGAGATGATCTGCTCTTAAATGAGTCCTACCTTTCCTTACCACAACCTCAAAGTCATATTCCATGAGCAAGAGAAACCATCTTACTAATCTTCCTGTATTGCATGGCTTGTTCACGAGATATAACAATGCTTGGTGATCAGTAAAAAATTTAAACTTGTTTGCAAGCAAATAGTGTCTAAATTTCTTGACTGCATATACCATGCCTAAGCCTTCTCTCTCTGTAGTGGTATAATTTCGTTCAGCTGCATTCAATTGTCTACTGGCATAGGCAATTGGGAGATCCATATTACCTTCACCAGTAGGTTGTGCAAGCACACATCCAATGGCATAATTGGATGCATCCACATGAACATGGAAGGGCTTGTTCCAATCTGGTGTGGTTAAGATTGGTGCTGAACATAATCGTCGTTTAAGCTCCTGGAAGGAATTCTCACATTCATCAGTCCACTCAAAGTTAGTCAGAAGTCCGTACATGGGCTTTGCAATGATGGCATACATGTGTATAAATCGTCGGTAATAACCACAATGCCCCATGAAAGCTTGTACTTCCTTGACATTTTTTGGCCTAGGTAGCTCTGCTATAGCTCTTACTTTCTCTTCATCCGTGGATATGCCATTCTTTGACACTATGTGTCCTAGAATCTTGCCTTGTCTGACCATGAAAACACATTTTTCTGGGTTCAGGCAGACTTGATATTCTCTACATTTGTCAAAGATTTGTCTGAGTTCAGGAATATGGGTTTGTCTCATGTTGGAGTGAGCACAAAGATCATCAACATAGACTTCTAAATTCTTTCTCAAGAACTCCTTAAATACATGGCACATCAGCCTTTGGAAGGTTGCTGGGGCATTGGTAAGCCCAAATGGCATTACTCTAAAGGCAAATATGCCCCATTCTGTGGCAAAGGCTGTCTTATGCTGACCTTCTGGAGCTATGGCTACTTGGTTGTAGCCCGAAAATCCATCGAGGAAGCTGTACACTTCCTTGCCTGCTACTCTTTCCAAGAGGTGCTCCGTGATTGGAAGCGGATAGTTATCTCGAATTGTGGCTGCATTAACCTTCTTCAAGTTAATGCATACACGCAGCTTGCCATTCTTCTTGGGCACCACTACGATGGGGGATACCCACTCAGTGTGCTCAATTTCGTAGATAAATCCAGCTTCAACTAGTCTATCTATCTCTTCCTTGATTTTGGCAGCGTAGTTATCGTTATATGTATAAGGCTTTTGCTTAGAGGGTTTAGCATCTGAGGTCATGGGGATAGTGTGTGAACATATGTCAGGGTCAACACCTTTCAAATCCTTGTAACTCCAAGCGAACACATCTCTGTATTCCCTTAGCAAGGCTATTAGCGCATGTTCTTCCTCTTTTGCCAGGTCATGGCCTATGTATGTGCATCTCTCCTCTCCTTCTTCTAGGGCTACTACTATTTTCTTGGTGGTTTCTTTGTTATCATAGGCCTCTCTTGCTTGAGCCTCTCGTCTAGGCATTCTTATCATGACTCTCCTGTCATCTATCTCATATTTCTTAAAATTTTCTGGGACCTCAAACAAAGATTCTTCCTCTTCTGGTGAGGCTTCTCTCTTCTTTCGTTTCTTTCCTTCTTCCTTCGGGGTCACATGTGTTGCTAATCTTACATCATTTGTAACCTCTCCGTGCCTCTGGGGTTGAAATTCTACTTCATGGAAGTATTCTTCATCTGATGCAAATGGTGGATCCATAATGATTGACTCTAGATCGGAGTCACTTGCATCCTCAAATGCATCAGGGCTAGGTTCGCATTCTTCTAGAACTGCCTCTCCCATGATTGGCTCTATGGAGAAGACTGAAATGTCATAGCCATCCTCATCACAGTGAGGTGTCCATTGTTCTTCATTGATGGCTACGTCCATTGTTGCTAAAATTTCTGCCCAACCGTGAGGTTCAAATTCTTCGTCTGGAAAAACTACAGGTGCATAGGCTGGGTCTTGGATTGATCTATGGGTTTCTTTCGCACCTACCTCTCTGGCTTTCTCTCTGTTCTCTTCTTCTACTGCCACCTTGCACATCCATAAGTGAGTGTCTTCATGCATCCATGAGGATCCAGACCCTATGGAATGCACCGATTCTGTATCCTCTTTGGCTCTATGGATGGGATTCCATTGGATAGGAGGGACATCTCTATGAGAATAATCCTTGAGATTGACTTTGGTCGTAACACCCAAGTGTTGCAAATACAAGGAATTGGTTCCCCAATCCTGTACCACTTGCAACTGTCGCATAAATGGTCTTCCCAAAATCATCTCGTAGGCATGATTTTTGCTGAAGTCGCATATGGCAAATGTATGCTCAAACTCGACACCACAAGTGGTGAGAGTTATTCCTTCTAGCAATCCTAGGGGTCTCTCTATGTGACCATCGGCCATCTGCAATTTCATTCTCGTTGGCCTGAGTGCCGGCTTGCCCCAACGCTTCCATAGGGAAGTGGTGGCAATTGCAACTCCTGCACCTGAGTCCAAAATTGCCTTGGTGGTGTACTCCTGATAAGTAATGGGAAGATAGGTGTTCCCTTCTTCTCCTTCACACATATCTCCTATCTTATCCAAGGGTATTTCTGGCACTGTCCTATGTGATCCTGCCAGGGAACGAGGTTTTGCTATCTCTGGTACTTGTTTGGCTACATGTTTCCATAATTCAGGTCTAACCTTGAGTAGCTCTTCTAACTTGAGATTGCACTGCACTTTAGTATTTTTCACTACCTCTGTGTTCCTAGGCATGACCGAATCTTCATTTCTTACCATGATCGTGGGGGTTCTCATACAAGTAGACTTGGCTTCCCATGGCCCCGTGAAATGGGGTAATTCCTGTAGAGAATTAGATTCGAAGTCTAATCTTTCTTGAGATTGGGTGCTCTCGTGCTCCCCATAAATGGATGGGATGTCTTGTGGGAATTGGTCATGTGCATCATCCACAAGTTCAATGGGAGGAGGCACTTCGCTTTCTTTAGCCCATTTGTCTTCTTGAATCTCTCGTAGGAATTCTGGCGTGAATCGATTCATAGAAGAAGAAGTGTCTGGCTCCGTAGAATTAGGCACATAAGTAACCTGGGAAGGAGGGCTTATTCTATCATTGGCTCTTTCCTCGCTCTCATAGATGTTTGGAGTACAAGCTTCCTGGGGAAGATGACTTATTCTATTACTTTTCTGAACAGGCTCATATGCTCCCCGAGAAGGAATGTAGGCAACCTGTGGATGTACGTGAGCTTTCGAGGGAGGCTCATCTGCCTTTTGGGGGGAAAGATAAGCTTCTTGAGGAGGCACATGGGCTTCCTGAAGAGGCTGGCTTATCCGTTCTCTTCCCCTTTCCTTTCTTTGAGGGGAAGGTTCCTTTTCTGAGTGTGCCATTAGATTCTCCATTCTTCCCAGAGAAGGGGGGTTGTCTGGTTCAGTGGAATTGGGTACATAAGCTTCCGGTGGGGGATGGGTCATGCTTTTGCTTGCTTTATCTCTTTCTTGATTTTTTTCTTCCTTGGCAGATCTTGCAATTATGCCCTCTAACTTCTCTAGAAGTCCATCCAGGTGTAGTTGCGTCTTGGCTGAGCCCGAGTAATTGAATAGGCGACTAGCTTCAAACATAGTCTGAGCCAATGCGACCATTTTCGCGCAGAGCTTGGTTCTTTCTATCTCTAGGTCAGCTCTAGGGTAGCACTTGTCATGATCTGTTACATTTGGCCCTTCTTGGATTCTGGCCTGATATGCTTTAAGCATCATGTCTATGTCTTCAGGAGTGGGATCAGCTAATACTGATCCTGCTCGGGGTGGTGGGTGGGTTACGTGGGGTGTGTTAGTGGGTGGAGGGATGGAGGGTGATGGGGATGGTAGCGGTGGGAATGTGTGAGAGTGCGGTTGAGACGTGATCTCTATGATTTTGGCCTTGGTTTCTCGTAGACTTTCCTCTAGTTCACTCATCTTCTTTGCCCATTGCCTTTTCATTCTTTCACGACTATCTCTCCAAGCTCTAGTTCTTTTCTTTGTCATGCTCTCGGTTTCACTAACTTCTGGGCTCTTTTCCTGGCCTACAGTTTGGTTTTGCTGCAAAGCTTGAGCTCTTGTGACCACTTGTACTGGTGCAGTGGAAGTCACACTCCCTGTGGAGTCTACAACCAACCCAATAACATTTATAGGAGTGATTTTTGGCATATTATTAGGATTTTTAGGGCAATCTCGTAAGAGATGCTCTTTCCCACACTCTTGGCAATAACCTTGGATCGTTACTGACTGGGGCTGTGTAGGTGGAGGCAAGGGGCAATCACGAATGAGATGATCACCCTGACATCGGTAGCATGGTCCTCTAGGGAATGGGGGTCTTACCTGCCTAGGTTGGGGTCTGGGGTTGGGGGTTGCATACATGACATTCGTGTAATCTGATTCCCAACTAGGTTCATTTGGCTCTTCACTATAGTAAGACTCACCATGTTCAGGAGACTGCATGTAGTATGCCTGGGGACTATCAACATGTGTAGAATCAAAGCTATGGTCACTGGGGTCACTTTCTGAAAGCAATGGTGTTACAGGGACTATCGCTCTATTCAGGTTTTCTTCTGCAGCTGTATACTTTACTGGGATCACGTTGGATGGAGCTGGAGGTTGTTGGGCTAGCACAGGCTGAGGTCTTTGTTGGTTTTGGTATGGTTGCTGATAAGGTTGCTGTGGCCTGCCATATGGTTGTGGAGGGTACTGGTTCTGGTATCTTCCCTGCGGTGAATAGGGTTGAGGGTGAGTTTGCCTAACTGTTTGCTTATTGTAGGGGCAATCTTGTGCGGTGTGATTGGTGTACCTCCGTTCTATGGTGCAGTACTGGCTACTAGGATTTACTTGGGGTTGAGCCATAACGGGACATACATTCGCCATGTGGTCGCCACCACAAGTGTAGCATCTCTTCACAGAGGCAAACCTTGGGATCTATTTACCAGTGACACCTAATTTCTGAGCTACTTTCTCTGCCAGTTCCTCAATTGATGTGGATTGCGTGGAAGAGAGGCTAGAGGCACCATCTGAATCTTTGTATATCTTGGAAAGCTCTAATTCCTCCCCTAGGTTATCCTCGATGTCAATGCACATGCGTACACACTCTTCTATGGTCCTAGGGTCCTTCAAGTACACATAGGATCTTAACTTTGTACTCAGCAATCCATCTAAGAATAAGGCCACTTGCTTAGCTGGTGTGGGGAGCTCCGTAATAGGGCATCTTTCAAGATATTGCCTAAATCTTTGTCCTGCAAGTCTTACGGTCTCTTGAGGGGTTTGCTTGAAGCTGTGAATCAATGAGGAGGTATTATGTCTTATGCCACTCTTAGAGAATTCAATAACGAAAGCCTCCAGGAGTTGGTCTATGCTCCTAAATTGTCTCTCATTCAATGGTTGGAACCACGTAAGAGCCGTGTTCCTAAGGGTTAGACCAAAGGCATTATATTGTGTGAATAGGTCCTCCACTTGTTCTGCTCTCAAGACTTGCCTAAACTCTGCCACATGATCGTATGGGTCTCCTGTGCCATCAAAGTAATTTTTCATGGACTTAACTAGCTGAGTTGGTCTCAAAGTCCTTGTGTGCTCTCTAGGTCGTGGTAGAGGGAACTCATCCGCATTTCTTTGATTCCTGTGAGCTCTAAGTGTCCCAGGTTCTACTCTATTCGTTTCCGTCCTCGTTCTTTCTCTACCCCCTGAGTTGGCAAAACTTACTTCTGGCCTATCTCTACTTCTGTCTCTTTGAGTTCCATGAGCTTGGGATGTTCCCGCTCCAGGGTGACCGTAGGACACATGTGATCTTGGTTGGGGGAAAATGATTTCACCTTTCCAAGTGTAAGCATGCCTATCATTTTCTGTCACCACGAAGATCCTTTCTGAGGCGTGGTCTAAGTAGGTTACTCTGCCTGGGCTATCAGGATCCTTAAGCTCATAGATCATGATTGTTCCTACATCAAATGGCCGATCAGATTTATATCTCCAAAAGGCTTCTTCAGTTTCTCGATTCAGAAGGAGATCTATGCTCTTATTATCTTGGGGAATCCATTCTGGTGTGATTATTCTCGTAAGAACAGATTTGCCTCGGGGTGTTCTAGGTTCTACTCCCATATTTCCTTGTTCCAAGTCACCTAAGTCCGCTTCTGAGATTACATTTCCAAATTCATCTGTCCTATCTGGGTGACTGGTGACTACGTATATGGTTCCTTCTTTGTCCAGGTATGCACCGTTTTCAAACTTGACAGCTGGATGCTCTAGTCCTATGGATTGGTCAGGGTTTTTAATCTGGACCACGGATCTTCCTAGGCCATCCTCATAGATGCTAGCACCTAATCGGTTGTTCCTAAGGTATTCCAACTGCGTTTTGTAAGGGCCTTCTACCCTGTGCAAGTATGGCACTCCAGAACTTCCCGTAGGTCTGTCCATACCTTGAGACATCTCTGACTCACTGGTCTCAGAGCTAGGATAGTATGAGTGGTGGCTCAACTGCTGGGCCCAAGACCTAGCAGTGTGGTTAACACTAGCCTCTGAAGATCTAAGGCTTTGTCTCTCCCTTACTAGATGTCGTCCTGATCTAAGGTTCATATGTCTATCTAAGTAGCCCAATTCTTTGCCCAGAGTACAACCTCGTTGCTAGTTACTTTAGATTAGCCGCTTGGTTCTTTTTGGTTATTTTATCGTGTTTAAGGTCTTGTCTGATATCACGTCGTCAGGAATATTTGAATGTTGTTTCGCACTTACAGTTGATCGTTCCACGTTAAGTTCTTTTCCTTTAAAATTCTCGACAGTACAAGGATTATGCCCTTAGCTTGAGCTTGAAAGTTTAGGTATGCTTCAACTTGATAGTTGCCTATCGTCGTCCTAACTTACTCCTACTTCTGATCGTTCTTAGCCTAAGCTAGGAATTGACGAAGAGGAGATGAGAGTATTCCGACCTTCCTTGTTGACCCTTGCTCTTTAGTGCTCGAGAAGTTGATTCTCAAGCTTGCGCAAAACCCTTGCTTGGACGCTCTCAATTGCTTCTCAATAGACCTGCATCAATCCCAAGATTAGCTCCAAGTTGACCTTTCACTTGACAGACAATTTATTTCAGACACTTTCTTAATGACCCTTGTTCCCCCTTTTGTATTGCTAGAAATTTCCTCTAGAGTTCCCTTGGTGTTTCTACCCCTCTGTGTGTCAACTTCCAAATATCCTATCTGAAAATCAACGCGTTATTCTTATAAAAAACAGTTGAGGGCGTGTAGTATATGCCAAGAGCTTTCCGACAAGCTCTAGAGCTCAAAAAATGGATTTCGTATGAAAAAGTTATGACCGTTCAGGGTTTAGGGGGTTAACTAGACAAACAGAACCTTTCAGGGGTTTTAATGCATTTTTCTAAGGCCTTTGTAAGTGTAGGAGTATTTGAGAGTGCAAATATGCCCAAAATTTAGCCTAAATTTCCAAAAAATTTACCCCTTAATTTTTGCCGAAAATGTCTGTCTGTCGCGATAGACGGTGTCTGTCGCGATAGACGGTGTCTGTCGCGATAGACGGTGTCTATCGCGATAGACGGTGTCTATCGTGGAATTTCGGTCTGTCGCGATAGACGGTGTCTGTCGCGATAGACGAGTCTGTCGCGATAGACGGTGTCTATCGTGGAATTTCGGTCTGTCGCGATAGACGGTGTCTGTCGCGATAGACGGGTCTGTCGCGATAGACGGTGTCTATCGTGGAATTTCGGTCTGTCGCGATAGACGGTGTCTGTCGCGATAGACGGGTCTGTCGCGATAGACGGTGTCTATCGTGGAATTTCGGTCTGTCGCGATAGACGGTGTCTGTCGCGATAGACGGGTCTGTCGCGATAGACGGTGTCTATCGTGGAATTTCGGTCTGTCGCGATAGACGGTGTCTGTCGCGATAGACGGGTCTGTCGCGATAGACGGTGTCTATCGTGGAATTTCGGTCTGTCGCGATAGACGGGTCTGTCGCGATAGACGGTGTCTATCGTGGAATTTCGGTCTGTCGCGATAGACGGTGTCTGTCGCGGAATGTCTGTCTGTCGCGATAGACGGTGTCTGTCGCGATAGACGGTGTCTGTCGTGGAATTTCGGTCTGTCGCGATAGACGGTGTCTGTCGTGGAATTTCGGTCTGTCGCGATAGACGGTGTCTGTCGCGATAGACGGTGTCTGTCGCGATAGACTGAAAAAACGGAAATTTTTGAGAAACTTCTAGTGATTTAGAGTGCCCCAATGGTGTAGGTTACCGTGCCAAACATGCATTCACAAAATTTTAAGTTTTCCTGTCTGTCGCGACAGACAGAGGTCGTCGTCCCGGGAACTGTGCAGAGTCTGTCGTACCTGCGCACACTGCTGGAGGAGGTGGTACAGCAAGTTCCTGCAACAAAAGCTCAAAAACACGCCAAAAACAGCTAGCATGCAAGCTCTCTCTCGCTCTCTCTCACCATGAAATGAGGGAAATGAGGTGGGGAGTGTAATATGACCCAAAAACTGAAATTTTGATGGAGATGGGGATGGAGGTGAGAGATGGTGGGGATGATGATGGTGATGCGAAAGTGAGGAAAAATGAAGAAAAATAAAGAGAAGGAAGGATATTACCTATAACTCCAATGTCTCAACTCGACGTCTTACCATCACACGCTCGTCCTCGAAGCTCTCTCCCCGGCAACGGCGCCAAATTTGGTGTCACTCTAGCACAATGGAGAGTACCAACGTGAGAAGATTCACCTCATAATTGTCAATCCGTGGAGACGTGAGGACTAGTATGAAGACTATGAGCAAGTGAAGGCACAAGTGCGTGAGTGAGAAGCACACAAGCATGCACACACATACACACACACGCGCACACAAGGCAAGAACAAGGAGAGGAACAATGGAGTTCTTTGCATTAGTCAAAAAGTCTCTTACATAAGCTCAATTCACAAACAATCTAACCCCAAAAATGAGCTCTCTAGCTCTTTTTATAGTTTTCTAACTAGCTTTGGTCTTGTCCAGACCTAGTGTCCGGCCTAGTTAAAAATTAGGTTCTAGAGTCTATTTGAGGGCTCAAACAGAGTCTAAAAATTATGAAAATTGATATGTCGCTAGTTCTAATACTCCTCAAGCTCGAGGACTCCTCGGCTTGCACAAAATGGAGTCTATTCTACCAAAAACGGGATTTACAATGTTTGTGTAGTGATTAAAATCACTTGAGTTGTAAAGAATCCATGGAAAAAAATGATTTGGCCTTGTTGCCGTATTGTGCATGACTCCTCTGTTGCTTTGTATGCCAACATTGCTTTGTATGCCAACAATGGTCTACTCTTTATTAGCAGTCTCTTCTTTTGCACCGCACTAGCCTTTTCTGGATACAACCCAGTTTTAATGAAATTTTTGATATCATAATACCAACCTTGAGCTTGTACAGCAAACAGATGAGCATTTGGAAAATCATCATTGATTCCACTAGTTTGATTCATCATATTGATTCTGGATAGGTGATCCGCCATAACATTATCTTAACCTGGTCTATGGACTACAGAAAAATCAAACTCTTGGAACAACAATAACCACCTCCATATTCTACCAGTGGCTTGTGGTTTGTTGAGTAGGTATTTTAGTGGTTGGTGATCTGTTATAATAATAAATTTTACTCCCAGTAAGTAATGACGAAATTTTTGGACAGCAAAGACCATTGCTAGGGCTTCCCTTTCTGTAGCACTGAAATTCCTTTCAGCCTTGGTCAAGATTCTACTGGCATATTGAATTGGTCTGTCCACTTTAAATTCTTCACTGGATTGGGTCAAAACTGCCCCCACTGCATAGGCACTGGCATCTACATGTATATGAAAGATTTTTTACCACTCAGGTGTGATCAAAATAGGAGCAGACACTAACCTTGACCGTAATGTTTGATATGCTTTTTCCTCCTCTTCTTCCCATTTAAAAGGTACTTCCTTACCTGTAAGTCTAGCCACTGGTCTGGCTATCTCTACATACATTTTTATAAATCTTCTATGGTATCCAGTATGCCCCAAGAAACTCTGAATCTCTTTAGGGGATTTAGGTTTAGGAAACTTTAATATAGAAATGATTTTGTCAGGATCTGGGGCCATACCTTTAGCCGACACCACATGTCCTAAGAGAGTTCCTTCTGTCACAAAGAAATGACATTTATTTGGATTGAGCTTTAGCTTAGTCTCCCTGCATCTTTTGAAAACATTCTGCAGCTGCCTCAAGTGATGGTCCAAACAATCTAGAGGAGTTTCTTTGTGAGAACCTGAAAACGAGGAGAAGTCATCCATGAAGATTCTAAGTGATTCCAGCAATAGGGGGCCAAAAATGAGATTGACCGTTCTGTTAAAGGTGGCTGGAGCATTTCTAAGCGCAAATGACATTTTTACATACACATATGTTCCCCAAGGTGTGATAAAACAGTCTTTTCACGATCCTCTAGGTGTATTGATATTTGATTATAGCCACTAAATCCATCCATAAAGCTATATAATGCATGCCCAGCCACTTCTTCAATGACCTGCTCTGCAAATGGCATTGGGAACCCATTTGGAATGGTCACCTTGTTGAGTGCTCTAAAGTCAACACAAATTCTGATTTATTAGTATTCTTCTTTGGTACTATAACCATAGGTGAGAGCCACTCTGAGTGTTCTATAGGAATGATGATTCCTGCATCCTCCATCTTCTGTATTTCCACATAGACAGCTTCAGCATATTTTGGATTAAGTCTATAACTCTTCCCTCTTATGGGTTTGGCTCCATCAACTAGAGGGATTCTGTGCTCTCCATAAGTTGCAGGCACTCCTTCTAAGTCTTTATAATGCCAGGCAAAAACATCTGTATAATGGGTCAAGAATGATTTTACCTTTTCAAGGAGCCCTGGGTGGTTCCACAACCAAGTGGCCACCAAAACTGGCCGATTATTGTCTTGAGTGCATAATTGTATTTCTTGGACAGGATTTCTCTCTACCATATTATCTTCCTGCTCATCTTCTTCCTTGTCTTCTTCTACTAGCTTTTCGTGCATTGCTTCATAAGCAGGTGTATTTTGGACTTCAATGTGTTCCTTCTTGTCCTACATCCATCCTGCAGGGATTTCTTGAATTGGGAAAGAACATTCTTCACTAGAATTTTTTACCTTGCCTTTAGCTTTAGTAACCTCTTTATCTGTGGTTGTCATATCCTCCTCCAAGTTGTATTTGAGGGGTGTCTTCCTGCCCCTTCTGTGGTCTGTGATGGGCTCTCCCAATCCATCAACCTGGACTTTTTCCTTATCTTCATCATAACCTTCAGTCGTGCAAGAATTATTAAGAAAAATTCCAAAACAAGAGGAAGAGTTGCCTGCTTGGAGCCAATTTAGAATATCCTCTTCTTCCTCGAAATCTATTTGGGGTTGATCCTCCGATTCTGTTTCCATGCATATGCCAACTGTTTGCATCATGCTAGTGTTTCCTTGATTATTTGGGCCCTCTTCTAAATGAATCTGTGGTAGCTCTTGCCCTTTCTTTTGTACCCACATAGTGTCCTTGCCCCAATCATGAATGACACTTGCATGCCTCAGCCATGGTCATCCAATTAAGAGGGGAAATCCTCCTTCAACCTGGGGCAATCTTAAAACCACAAAATCCAAAATGAATAGATTACCTTGTACTTCAAGTGGAACTTTTGGGATCACTCCCAAGGGCCTTACTTTGCTCTGATCTGCCAAAGTAACAGTGAAATTTGCAGGCCTTGAAGGGTGGAGTCCAATCTTTTCCATTGTATGTTCAGGCATCAAGTTAATTCCAGAACCACCATCCACAATAACTCCTTGAAATTCATGACCCTTGATAGGTACTGTCAGTTGAGGACTTTTATAATTTGTTAGGGGTGCTTCCCCTACAATTTTTCCTTTATGTAAAACAACAGTCTTTGCCACCAAACTTGTAGTGAAAGCTTCATCAATTATCTGCAATAACTCCGACTTGAATTTCCCATCCATCTTTATTAAATAAAAAATACTAACCTCCTTTTTCATGGACTTGAGTAGTTTTGAAGCCTCTGATTCCTTGAGAGCATGGGCTCTAGTTGACTTATCAAACTCCTCATGAGCCCTGTTGAAGGCATGCCCAATGGCATCACTAGTGCGTATGAGATCTCCTTTTTGATTTGTATATGCACCTTTGGTGACTTTATCTTCAGATGGTTCTCTATTTTGATTCCATTCCTTAATCTTTGACCCTTGTCCTATGTCCGCTTGAGCCTTCCCCTTGCTTCTTGTCTGCACAGTTAAAGATTCTATTTCTTCTAATTGCACCACCCTGGTAGATGGTGATGGCTCCTAGACCCGATCACACGCTTCTTCTTTGTGCACCGAAATCATTTGAATATGAGGCCCAGATGAAGAGGCTTGATTCTTAGGACAACAATTTGTATAATGGTCTCTTGCATCAGGGCAGTTCCTGCAAGGAGGGGCATTTTCTGGTAGGGTGCACCTACTTTGATAGTGCCCGCATTCTCCACATCTGAAACAGATGATTGGCCTCCTAGGCCCATTTCCAAAGTTATTCCTCTGTCTAGGATTATAGTTGTTACCTTGATTTGGTGCAGCAGCCATCACATTTGCTGGTGTTGGGGGTCCTCCTTGTGTCCAGTATGTCATTGCAGGCATTCCTCTTGATTGGCATTCATGGGCCTCATGGCCAACTTTCCTCCATAATTGACAAGTCACACTTAACAGAGGACATTCACTTACTATGTGACCTTGCTTGCTGCACATGGAACACCAGAGTCCACTCTTGATCCTTTGAGCTCCTGCAACTCCTGTCGTAGCTGAACCAATTCCTCTGCCTGGGCCTCCTCCTCCTTTTGGAGCTTTAGTGCTTCAATCTCCCTTCTCAACTGAGCAACAACATTCTCCTCCTCTTTGTATGGCTTATTTCTTTTTAAGCCCTCCAGCTCTTTCCTTAGCTGTATCACTGGATCCTCCATTTCTGTACCATATGTTGGTTGGGAAGAAGTTGCTCCATACTGGTACCTTATCTGCTCCAAGCGTGTGGTTGTGCTGATGAACTCCTCTATGGAGGCTGTAGGTAGCACTAATTCCTTTATTTTGCATTGGGTTGGCCACTGGTAGGGGCTTAGCCAACCATTTCTTAACAAAAAAATCGTGTGGTGGATCTGGCAATTTAGCCATTAGTGCTTTGGCCCGAGTCACAAACTCTGGGAACTTTTTTCCTAGACCTAATCTTAAATTTTCTAGCTCTTCTATGATAATCTCCGCAGTGTTGCCATGCTAGAACTGATTTTTAAAAGCATCTTTCATCACATCCCAAGTGGTAAAATGGTTTTCAGCAAACTAGCTGAACCACTTATCAGCTAATCCCTCTAATGTGGCAGGGAAGAGAATAAAAAAGGCATCCTCCCTACCCATTAGGCCTCTAGTCTTACATAGTGCCAAGAACCTTCTAATGTGTTCATCCGGATCCTCCTGAGCTAGGCCTTTGAAAGAAGGAAACTTTATATTTAATCTAGAGATTAAAGTTTCCAAGTCTACCTGACCCGCCATGCTCTTGACTGATGATGTTGAAGATAGTGGACTGGGGGACCTTCTGACAACCTTCCTTCTTGTCTGCTTGCAGGTGACCCTCAATACTTGGGACCGGGTTGCGGTTATGAGCAGCTCATAGCCCACTGAATATGCGACACTTCATAAGAATATTTACCTTTTGTTTGATGAAGTAGCACTGTGGTTCTGTCGACACTTGATCTCTTCTATGCTTTGCACTTAGTTTCTCCTAAGCTCAAATCTCCTTGGAAGTCCCACCGGGCGTGCCAAATTTTGTTGGGGGATTCTTAGACAAGAAGGAGTTTGAGGATTTGTAGGAGAAAATGAAAAGACCAGAAGAGGAAATACACCTTGGAAGCTTCTGTCAATTGATTACAGTAAGACAATTACAATGTTTGAAGCAAAATACAAGCCAATACTTCTGTGCACAATCACACAGAGTGCTCAATTACAAAATACCCAATATCCCAAAGTCTTCTTGCCACCGGCCTCCTCTGCACCAGACCTTCTCCTGCTTCAAGCTTATCCTTGTGCACACCTTGCACCAAGCTTCCACAAGGGGGGAGGAGTGAATACCTTCTGTCGGCACACGCACACTGCAATGAGACCTTGGGATCCTTGGGGGAGTATAGCTTAGCACTCTCTGCACCAATCCTTAGTCACTCTCCATGCACCTTGCACTTCCACTTCTCTGCGTCGCACTCTGGTGACTCTTGCACTTCTCTCTCTTACTTTCCTTAGACTATGCTTCTCTTGCTTACTCTCAGATTGGTCCAAGAATAGACCTTGCCTTGATTTGAGTGTGTCGATCACGTACACTCCTAACTGCAATGGTATCTTGGTGCTCACTTTGATGTCCCAAGATTTTCTTCCCAAGTGGTAGCCAACGACTCACTGTTTTGTCCTGCAGTGACTTTAGACTAAAACCCATAATTTTAATGGGGGGGCCGTACTTTCACCTGTGCGTACGTTGCCGCTTCACATACCTTCACATTTCCTTTTAAGTCTTCACTTTTGCACCTAAGGGGGGTTCACCTGAACCTTCCAAAACACTTTAAAATACACTTTGAACCTTAGGGAAATTAGAGAAAATACCTCTGCAACCTGCAACTCACTTTCTCCAATTTACCCTTTGTGGACAATTAATTGTGCACTACCTGTGCACTTTGACACCTGCATTTTAGCACTTTGACTTTGCACCTGTTGACTTTGACCTTGACCTTGTTGACTTTGACCAGTTGACTTTGACCAATTGACTTTGATCTTTTGACTTTGACTATAGTTGACTTTGACCAACATGACTTTTATGGGCTCAACACCTTGTATGTATGTTGAGTGCATTTTCATTCCTTCTCTTACAAGCTTGTAGAAGCTTTGTGCTTCTGAGAATCACCACACTCAAATCTAATGGGTAAAAGGTAGGTTATGGCTCTTGGTCACTTCCCATGAACATATCCAAAAGATCATAAGAGTCAATGATAGCTACAATCTTGAACTTCCAAAGAAAATACTTTGTACCATCCAACTTGCCTTCATTGAAGGTTGGTGCATGAACCCATAATGTCTACCATGCCAACTCCATTGCATTAGCACCACATCCAGATGCAAACATCTCCATACTGTTGGAGCTTTTGTGGACCATCAATTTGAGTCCTTGAATCCTTTGCCTCCCTCAAACTCTCGTGTTGAAGCCTTATGGTCCTACAAACTCTAGTGTAGAAGTCGTTGCCACCCACAAGCTATACCTTTGCATGCCAAGAACTCTATTGTTGAATCCTTTGCCTCTCAAAAACTTTGGAGCTGAAGAATTGTCCTCTAACAATGTGGAATAATGAAGCCTTGCTTCCATGAACTTTAGAGTTGATTTCCTTGGCCTCCACCATATCTAGAATCTTCTATACCTTCTTAAGTAGTGATATAATTTAAGAAAAATAGAAGTGATGAATAATGATGTACTACTGATGCAACTCTAATACCATGTAGAAGTTACCACATCATATATGGAATCAAGATTAGAAAGAAAGAGAGACATTTGTACTCATGGAAATAGCACAAGAGATATGGTCATAATAGAAAGTGGGCTCAAGGTGAGTAGAAGATGAACTTATTTTAATTCAACTCAAACTCAAAACTTTAATACAGTGGATCTCAAACACTTTAAAAAATATAGATACTTCTATCCACCCATGCACTCCCTATATGAAAGCTTAGATGGTGATCTAAATAGAAGCTAGGTGAAGTGCTATAGACCAACACAATGGGTACTAAGATGGATACCCTAATGGTTCTTATTTGGGTTCAAGAACACATAGCTACTTACTCACACTAAAAACTTCTAAGAAACTAATCTCAACACTAATCTTTGCACACACAAAGAAAATACTCACAACTGTAATTCAGATTCAGTACTTTTATGCTGCAACAGAATAGTATTCAACAGAATCTTACCTGAACAAACAGAGAATTCTACTTGCGCTGAGCAGGAAATACAAATACTTGATTAAGTTCTTTGAAATAATAGAGTTTACAAGAAAGGTAAGCTTTATGCTTCTTTGAACAATGATAATGCTAGTGTGCCTAATTCGTATTCAGACTACATAAAAATTAGGTACAGAGACTCCTCTCCTTTTCAAGACACTCTCGTCTTATTGACAAATACTCTCATCTTCCTCTTTTTTGTTCATCTCCCCTCTTGAAAGACGCTTCACCTCCCCATAACATACTCGTGTGAACAAGAAACAACGGACATAATCATGTGACATCGGTGCCTAACTAATTTGTAATTGTTATTAAAATTTTGAGTGAGCAAAATACGGATTCAACAAAATTTTGAGTCAGAAACATTTCGATTCAGCAACACCTGATTCAGAGTCAGTAGAATTCTGAGTCCGTGGACTCGGAGTTAGTAGACCTTCAAAAATCTGACTCACTGCTTAGTCCTACACTTTCTCTCCCCTCAACACCTCGCAATGCTCGGTGGGGAATTTTTCTCAAAAATTGAACTCCTTCGCACCATCCCTTGATCATACACAAAAATTTTGAACTCTCTAGGATGTGCTTCCGATTCCTGTTCAACTGCCTCTTCCACTTGTACTTAATTCTGACATATCTTTGTCTGTTCATTCTTCTCATCCAACATTGTATGTAATATTATCTGTTGTTCTTGTACTAATTTATCCAGCTCTTTTTCTACACCTTGTTGCACTAACTGCTCTTAAGGCTCTTTAATCATTTGCAACATTTCTTCATTCTCCACCTTATACTTTTCTATAACCTAAATCAGTTCATGTTCATACAGAGAAGCAAATCCGTCCTTGGAATTATTCATAAGGATATCGAATTACAACCTGTAATCTCTCCTTAATGACCTTCCATAGGTCCTGCATTAACTTCTCCATTTGCTACTTTAGGGTCATCATATCCATTTCTGACATTAACATTGCATCCATTTCCACTTCCTCGTTCTGTAACATCTTGAGTATTTCCAATGTCTCCTGCTTCTGAAACTGGGAAAACACTTTTTCACGTTGCTCAGACTTTCTTTACAACTCTTTCTATAGATCCTACACTCGTGTTTGCTGCATCTGATATTCTTCATAATTGAGTATTTCATTTAATAACTTCAGATTAGCACATGAAAACCATTGCATTCTTAAGAAAGCACTTAACGTAATCTTGGACTAAAAACTATCAATAAAACATGCTACCACCGAACAAAATGCGCATAAAGAAGCCTTCTTACTTTGTGATCACCAATGGTGCTAATCTGATTTTCTGAATTACATATCACTTGTACTAGATTAGATGATAACCAATCCATATGTGGCGGCTTGCCTTGAACCTTCTTCAAACAAAAAACATTGATAGGTTTTTCCATCCTCCTACCAAACACATCAACTAGAGAAAAGGTTCCTTGGCCTAAGTTTTGCACAATCTGATATGGACATTTATATCTCAAGGTAAGTTTTCCTAGATGTGGCCCTAATTTGGAATTATAAACCAACACCCAAACTCCAACCTAAAATATCTTGAATTTCACATTCATATTGACCCAAGAATGTCTCCTTCTTTGAATAACCTTAGTTATGTATGCACTAACTAAACGATTCTCCTCCAATTGAAGAAGATACTTACTCTTATGCTTGACCGTTAGTTCAGGGGACATTTTTCTGCTTTGACTCTCAAAATTGGAGCCACAAACTCCATGGGAACTACTGCTTCCAAGCCATAAACCAATTTGAAAGGTGTCATATCTGTTGTCACTTTGAAAGCTATTCAAAACAACCATAACGTTGAATCAAGCAACAAATCCCAGTTCTTTTGATTGTCATGCACTAACGTTTTAAGAATACGCAGCAAACTCTTATTGGCACTTTCAGGTTGACCATTTTCTTGAGGATGATAGGCTATAGACTTTTTATGCATAATCAGGTGTGTTCTTGTTAGCTCTCAAATGACCTCATTAAGGAAATGAGCTCCTCTATCACTCACTAACTCCACTGGCCAACCAAACCTGGTCATAATGTTATGGTAGAGGAACTTTTCAACACTTGCCACCTTGTTGTCCTTCAATGTTATTGCTTACACCCACTTTCTGCAATAATCAATAGCTAATAAAATATATCAATTACCATGTTGCGTAATAGGCTTGATAGGCCCAAATAATCCATTTCCCACTTTTGAAATGGATCCAATGGTAAAAGAAGATGATTAGACATCCGACCTGAATTATTTGGCTGACTTATTTTCTGACAAATTACACACCTTTTAGCATACTTATGAGCAGCAATTTAATATCGTAGGCCACCACAATCCTGCTTGAAATAACTTTTTCCCTGTAATATCTCTTGATAAGTGTCCTCTTGCTGCACCTGAATGTGCTTCTTGCAACACAGTTGGTTGCTCAAACTCTAGTACACATCTCCTAATGACCTGATCCACTCCCTTTTTATACAATATGCTAGCTATAACCAAATATGGTCTACTTTTGAGAGCAAACTTCCTCCTTTGATCAGGTGTAAAATGTGGAGGTAATACTCCATCTATCAAAAACACTAATAATTGATCATACCAAGAATCTGAATTAATAATTTATGCATTAAACAGCTTTGCATCAAGAAACTCATCATTTACACTTGCAGGTGCTTCATCTGATTCCAATCTATGGAAGTAATTTGTCATTGCATGCTCTTTCCCTAGAGTATGAATAATAACAAAATCAAATTCTTGCAATAGAAGCATCCATCTAGCCAACCTTCCTGTCAATAAAGGCTTCTTGATCAAATGCACCAAGGTCTGATGATCAACATGAAAAATCACTTTATTACCCAATAAATAATGTTTAAACTTGTTAAGAGCATACACCAGTTCTAAAGCTTCTCTTTCAGTCACCGGATAGTTTCCTTTAGCTGCACACAACACCCTACTAGCATAATATATTGGTCTATACCATTCTTTTTCCTTCTGCTGCATCAAAAGTGCTCCTACAACCACATCCGATACATCAACAAATATATGTGTTGCTCTAGCACAATGGTGAGAACCACGTAAAGAAGCTCCACCTCCTTAATGTCAATCCGCGGAAGAGATAGGAGTGATATGAAGATCGTGAATGTGAGATGAAGTGAGAGTGAAGGTGAGAAGCATAGAGATGCACACACACATACACACACACTACGAAGAGACAAGCAAGACACAATGGAAGGTGAGAAATCAACTCTATTACTCAAGAACACTCTTACAACTCAAAATAGCTCTAGGCTCTTCTCTACTCAAACAAGCTAACCTAAAAAATGAGCTCTCTAGCTCTTTTTATAGATTCTAGACTAGTTTTGACCGGTTTCACATCTAGTGATCGGCATAGTTAAAAAATAGGTCCTACATGCTATTTGGAAGGGTAAACGGTGTCAAAAAATAACCAAAATTGGTACGCTCATTCTACCTAAGCTCCTCAAGCTCGAGGACTCCTCGGCTTGCACAAAATGGAGCTATAAATTACAAAAGGGGTTTTTCTATGTTACATATGTTACAATAGTGATGAAAATCACTGTTGGAGGTTTTGAAGAATATTTATAAAACATAATCTTTGAAAAATTGATTCGACTAACTCCCTGCTCTGTCTTTACATGCTTCCGCGTCTTCTGTGCCTCTGGCTACTGCCAACACCCCCCTCCCTCTCACTTTTGTCATCCTCGACAGAACCTTGTTGGCCGGTCTGTCGGATGTAATTCTGGAGTAGTTCCTGAGCGAGGGTGTGTTCTGATATTCGAATGCCTCGGGCCAAATCTGCCTCGAGTTTCTCCCAATCGATTGGCTGCGGTTCATCTGATGGTGGGAGTCGATAGTGCATGGAATATACCATCTGTTCACAGGCAAATAGTTGTAAGAGGTGTGTAGGCCTGCTGATGAACACTTCCGAATGGTATTCCCAGAATCCGGTTGTGAACATTTCTTCGAAATTCTGCTTATAGCACGCCGGTAAGTATTTAATTCTGCAATGCCAAGCATAACACACCCGTAGCGATGGCGTTGTACTCATGTCATATGCAAGGTCTAGATTACCATGCTCAAATCCTGGGGTGTTTACATGTGGTGCCTTGACGCGTCGGAAGACTTTGAAAACCATTTGCATCATGTCAAATATCTTGACAGTCATGTGCGCTGCTATATCATCCATATGTTTCAAGTGAGGGAGCCAGTGACGAATCGTGGCCATCATGTATCCAACTGTTGGTGGTCCTGTGGGTGGAGTGAAGTATGGGTAGTTTAACCAATCCTGGCATTGTTTGTTGTTCTGTATTTTAATAGCGAATGCCTTCCAGGAGCGGCGATGTGGCACTGGTCCCCAACATGGGTTATACTTTAAATGTAGTGGTGCCTTGGCCCATGTACTCATCATTTCAGGATATTTCTATAAGAGATCCTTGCGCCATTCTCGTTGATAGATTTGTCCTTGCTGCGCATCTAATGGCAAATCTTCCGGTTCAAATTGAGTTGCGTGGGAGGGCTTTTTGCTTGTTTCTTTCTCTATGGCTAACTAATATTCTGCCATTAACATGAAATAAGATTTATACTGTAGCTCGTGCCCTGATATGTATCTGTGCGGGGCCAAGTTAGCAAAGTAGGGGGACTGTAAAATGCGTTCTTCGATCATCGCCATTGCGTGTAACTACGCCTCTACCCGTGCTGAGTGGGTTGTTCCAAGCTCTTCTATCGTCTTCATCCATGGGGGGGTTGGAAGTTCGAAAGTCGTCTGGCCTTCAGCCGTGACGCGTCCGCCTGGGATGGGTTGGGGCTCATAGGCTTCTTCAAAGGTTTCCTTCACCGGAATAGTGACTGTTTCTTCCTCGGCTGGTAGGTCCGATGGGGAGTCTGTTCTGGGTGGTGCTTCATATACTTCTATCCGTGATTGAAGAGTAGATACCTGGGCCCGTAAAGCGTTGAGTTCCTCTAGGATGTCAGGAGATGGGTCCGGAGGAGCTGGTAGGCCTTGTGGTATTGGTGCTCTTAACTGCAAGATCTTGTTTTCATCTTTGAGTTTCTAAAACTCCTCGTTCATGCTGTCGTACTCATCTAACAATCTGATATGATCATCTAACAACATTTTCATTGATTCTGAGGGCACGGCCTTAAAGCGACTGGGGCTTAGCAGTTGGTCTGGCTGATCTAAGGCAGCTTCTAGATTCTCTCTATTTTGTTCTTGTAAGCGCTGGCTTTCTTCTTTCGCGGCTGCCAAGTTTCGTCTAAGTAATCCCATATTTCGTGTTAATGTTGTGTTGCAAATGGTCTGTGCTCGTAACAAATTATCAAGATCAGCAGTGGCCTCTTTGGTTTTCTCTTCACTTTCTAGTTCTAGCTTGTGGTATGCCTCTCGGAGTTCTTGGTATCTAGTGTTTAGGGAGGCATTCTCGATGGTCAGTGAATTTAGCTGCGACTGTAAATCATTGGTTGTCCTCTGCAGCTGCTGATAAATATTTCCCAAAGATGTGAACTCATCTTTGACTTGAGTCATACAAGTGAGCATTTGTCAAAATGCATTATCTACAGTGGGTGATAATATTAACGATGTGCTAAGCGAAGATGCAGTAGGTGTAGATGCAAAGGGAATGGGGAATGGGGGTGGGAAAGTGGATGCTCTGGTGATTGTGGAAAATTGTGGTGTGCTTAAATATTGTGGTGCCACAAATGAAGTGAGTGGAGGTGCAGTGGGTGGTGATATATCCATATCGCTCGATGTGGTGTCGAGTGCAGTGACTGTGAATAGTGGTGTGATCGTGGGTAAGTGTGTGGGTGTGCTTGGTGGAAAGGGGAAAGAGGAGTTATGGTGGGTCGGGGAGGTGAGACTGGGGAGAAGGTTAATGGAGGTGGGAATGGGAAAAGGGGTCTTGGAGGTGTGAGGAAGGACGGAAAGGATGGTGGGAAAATTGGATTTGATAGAAAGGTGGGTGTGCTAGGGGGTAGACTAGGTTGAGTTGATGCAGGAATTGTGGGATGAATGGGAGTAAGGACGACTTCTGCTACTCCACCAGAGAAGGAGGATGTTGTTCGGGGAGAAGGAGGGTGTATGGGGGAGAGTGGATGGATGGGAGGTGAAGGAGGAGCGGTTGGGGTGGTAGATACTTCAACAATTGTGGTGGTATGTACAGCAGTGGTACGGGGTGGGGAGTCGATGATAATGGTGTCTTCTGCCAATGAGCCTTCACGGACAAGACATGCTTCCCTGGCCTGTTCTGAAGATTGTCCGCTGGTGGGTACCCGAATATATTCACCCGGTTTGGTTACTAGACGAATTCTACGAGGGTCATACTGCGGTAATGGTTTCCTCTGCAAATATCGTAAGGCTTCTGTGGATCCCACTGATTTGACAAGTTCTCGGAAGCCTCTGATGTATACTTCTTCGAATCCGCCTAAGACAAGTTCCTCTTCTATAAGTGCTTGACTCTCTTCCTCAGTCAATTTCTTGCGCGCCCAAACTTTTTCCATCGTACGATACAACTTTTTGATGGCTAGTGTATAAGCTGCTGCTTCAAAGGTTTCATCTTCATGTGTACTGGTGTCTCCCTGGGTGTCGGTGTGCTGTCCTTGTTCATCTGTCTGTCCATGCTCTTGGGATTTGTGAGTGCCCTCGCTAGCTTCGTCATCGCCTTCATCTTCGTTAGTTTCCGTTCTTTCTTGCTCGGAACTAGACACTATTTGTCCTTGTGGTTGGTCTCGGGGCGTGGTCGGGTAACTTGGGCGCTCATATTCCTGAGAGAAGATCTGACCTTCTGAAAACTGAAATTCATTCGAGAATGCATCCTGCATTTCAAAATCAAAGGTTGTATCTAGTGGCTCTGCTTCCATGTTTGGTATCGGAAAGGAGAAAGCTTCCGCACCAATAGTGGTGGGAACTTCTGTTGTAGTGGTGGCAAGTCCTGGGACGGTGGCTGCTTGAGGAGCAACTGTGCTGGTGGTGGCCTCCGTTATAATCGGTCTTGATAACTGTATGCGAATAGGTTGTATAGATGGAGTGGCTTCTGTCGGAGACTGCTCTGGAGAGAGTTGTGGTGAGGGTGATTCTGGCACCTGAAGGCAGGGGATAGTTCCTCTCATTCGCTTTCCTGCTCTTCCTTTGCTAGGCTTTCTAGCTTTCTTTGTTGTTCCCTTAAAGGCTTTCAGCTCCTCACTTGTCATTACTTGCTCGATAGGTAAATCGTAGGCCAAACACATGTATACGATGTGCGTGAGGGTGCAACATCCATTGATGACCTTCTTTCTTTCTGATCTGTGTTGTGCTAAGTAGAGCTGATCAATAATCCAGCTTGCGAGATCAACTGTCTGGGGTCCAGTACATGCTAAATATAATCCAAACCATATGCGCTTGTGAGGCATTGTGAATCTGTCCTGAGCGGGGAAAGCAAAATGTTGCATACATATCCATAGTGGTTTTGAAAGCTCAGGTGTGACTGCCGAAATCTCTCCCCACTTAGTAACGTCTCCACGTTTCATTGGCTCTGGAACCAGCCTTTCTCGTTCCGTTGGAGTGTGGGTTCCATGAATCTTGATGGCAGCTCCAATCAAATCTTTAGAAAGATAAAATCTTTTATATGGTGAATCGTTCACTAAGGATGGCAAAATAAAAGTGCCGGGCAGATCCTTGTTCTCAGAAGCTGTCAAAGTTATGACCAAGTAATAGGATCTATAGAAGTCAGGTTTAGGCAAAGGTCGCTGAAATACTCTGTAAACCCTGCTCTAGCCCAAACGTCCGTTAGGTCTTTTGTGTTCTGTAATCCTTCAAACTCTCTTGAGAAAAACTGATATTTACCCCAGGTACGGTCATCAAAAGTCAAATTGGCCTCAAATATAAAATCCGCATCCGCCAATGGTCTTGCTAGCCCTTAAAACCAGTGAGAATTGCGATGAATCTTCTCATTATAACCGCTGGGGGGATCGTCAATTGGCATGGGCCTTGGGAAACCTTGAAATTCGGGCGGTTGAGCCGTAGGATGGGGCTCCGCTAGTAGTTCTCCAATATTGGCCATTGGTGCACTGGGGCCAGCTTCCGATGGTCCTTCTACCTGCATGATGAATGGTGCGAATGCGTAGTAGATCTGCTACATAAGATTAGCACATTAGTATGGAAATTAATCATGATCCCATGACAGTGAGACCGTAATCCCTTTCCATAGCCGATGTGTAACCCGTGTAGCCAAGTGTTGTGATGTGATTGATGCAATGCTTCTTGCAGAACTAGTGCAGGTCTCTAGACACCTATATGTTTTCAGATATTGCATGCAGTGCTTTGATGAGATGTTCTTACAAGTGCTGTTGGGTTATAGTGTGTGGAATCGTACAAGGTTTAGTTGTGAATGAGTTATTACAAGGTTGTAGATTAATCGGGGTGGGAGTTATGTTAGATAAGGGAGTCGTAGAAGGCATCTGGATAGGTTTCGGTATCCACTTCCTAAGAGTTCCTGAGCAGGTGATAGGCTTCTGTTGAGGGACAAAAGATGAGATCAAATTTGGTGGGGTTGAAGGGTGAAGAGATTTCTGAGGGTTATATATTACATGGCTTGAGGGTTGAGCTATAATACACTATTTGGGTACCCAAATGTGCGTGGGTGTGGGTCGGTTTGTAAGGTACTTTTTGGCGATCCAAATTTGTCGAGTGTTCGTACTCATAGAAGAAGGTCGAGAAGACTTTGAGTATTGACTCTGATTTGTCTTTAACTTCTTCATATCAATGTCTGCGTTGTTGAAATCATTCGGTGCTTTCTGTCCTTTTGGCACCCATATCTGTCTTGTGCCGCTTGCTTTGTGATACTGATATTGCTGCTTTCTTTGTGTCGTCTGATATTGTCGTTGGCCTGGGTTCCTTTGCCATGGTTGACTCTTTTGTGGTTGAGGTTGAGTCCTTTGTGGTTGAGGTTGAGAGGTCGGATGGACACGCTACTTTGGAAAAGAAGGGAGGTCCAACACTTGCGAAACCTGCCCATTAGGAACTGCTCCATTTTGTACTTTTAATCTAGGCCAGTCTGCAGTAAGTGTGGAAGGATGGGCACCGCAGGGTGTTTTGCCCATGTGGACGCTGATGAAGTCCACCTGATCGCTGATGGTGTCCATTTGACCAAGCGGTTGGGTGGTTGACCCTTCTAATTTGTAGGAAGCCCAAGGGAAAATCTCATGACGTCCTTCTGATTGACAATTGTCCATAGCCAAGCTCGCATGGGTTGGTGTAGACGTGACATGACGGATTTGACCAAAGATCTTCCGGTCTTCTGTTGCATGCATTTCATAGGGTCTAGGGTTCAAATCACAGTCAGAATGTCATTAGGGAAGTCAAGCGGTATCACTCGCTTCTGATCTAAGGTTCCAATCTGTACGGAGCCTTGTCTCAGATTTAGGTCCACTGAGTGATCGTATAGCCAATCTTGGCCAAGGATTAGGGATTCTATCAGGTCCTCGTCATGGCACACTAGTAGCTTTACTGTCATAGTCACTTTATTTATGAGGATAGGAAGGTCCACCTCACCCATGCAAGGGGTTTCCATGCCTCCTAGCCCTATGAGGTACGCCTCAATTGGCCACATTTCTATTCCTAAGTCCTTAGAGTGGGACCATCTAATCGCACTCATCACAGCACCTGAATCAATTAAAGCCCTGAGCTCTTAGCAAGGGTTGTCGTGCTATAGCCTGATTGTGATGAATGGTCTCCTGTCCACTATGCTAGGATGTGTACTTAACTTTGCTTGACACATGGCCATGGGGTATCTGGGTGTTGTTTCCAGATGGTTATAATGTTCTCTCCCTAGTCCTTGTCTTCTTAACTTCATGTGTTGAATGTGTTCTATAGCTTCTGTCTGAGCTTCAGCTCGTATTCTATTTTCTTCCTCCTTATGCTTCTTTGCCAACGTGAGTCATCTAAGCATATCCTCACTAAGAGGTTCCTGATATAACTTGACTCCACATCCACTAATGTAATTAGGCATTATGTCTCCTTCTAAGGTGGCTAATTGTACTGATCCACTTGTTGAGAGTCTGTTAATGATCATAGGTCCATAACCTCGCTTTTCTAACTTCCGTGCGTGTTGTTTCGGCGTATATACTAGAACTAAATCTCCTTCTTTCAAGCTTTTATCTTTCACATGTCCATCAAAATATGCTTTTTGTCGCTTCTTAGCTACGTATATTCCTGCTGCTGCTCTCCTAATCGTTCCAAGTCCATTATTCTTGCTGATAATTCATGGCCAGTCCACTGATGTTCTTGTGCAACCTTAAGGGTCGGTATCAAGAAGTCCAAAGGAAGCACAACATTCTGACCAAAAACCATCTGAAAGGGAGTTGCATTGAGTACGGTCTTGTAGGCCACTCGATATGCCCAAACAACATGGTGTAATTGTTTGTCCCAATCTGAATGTTTGTTGTTCACGAGTTTTGTCAGTACGTTACAAAGGATCTTGTTAGTGCTTTCAGCTTGACCATTGGCCTGAGGATGATATGGTGCAGATTTCTTGTGAATCACCATAAAATCCTGTAACAAATATTCAATGACTTGGTTTAGAAAGTGAGTTCCTCGATCGCTCACTAACTCTATAGGCAATCCATATCTTGTAAAGACATTTTCAAATAAGAATTTTGCAGTCGTGTGTGCATCATTCTTTTTCGTGGCTTTTGCCTCTACCCATTTGGTAAGATAATATGTCGCAACAATAATGTATTCCGCATGTGTACCTTTTGCAGGGGGGTTAATGGGTCCTACAAAATCTTGTTGGTGCAGACCAATCACCAATTGAAGGCTTGGAAGATCAAATGATGAAAGAAGAATCAATTCCTAGAGTGTGGAAGAAGATTACATTCAGAGGACAAGAGAAGTGTACACATATGTACATTAGTATAGTCATAGATGACTTAGATCTTTTGTTTAGTAAGAATCATGTACAAATTACCTATAAATATCTTGAGAAAAGTCGGGGAATGTATGAGAGCATATGTGACATTAGTTAGAAGTCAAGAATGAGGGAGATAGAAGTCATGAGAAAGAGAAAAAGATTTGTGTGTTAGCTCTCATCACTCAGTTGTATTTTCTCTGAGTAAATGAAAATTTTTGCGCCCGATATTTCTGCGTGTTCTCCTTCTACAGTAGATCAATTGTGAAATGCTTTTGTACAAGTCTAAGTTGAGAGTTGCTTGACCTCTGTGCAAAGTTTTAGCTTCCAATTGTAATCAGGCTGAGTGAATTAAGTGTAGGAACATTCATATGTGAAATGTGATCACTGGTTCCTAAAACAGGCGCAGATTTCGAAGTTAATGTTTTGATCATTTCTCCTAGCACAGTTTAAAGTTTTGCATGAGTGATAGCTTAATCTTTAAGTTGGAAGATAAGCTACTTATGTCTAGAAGCATTTTGTAAAACGGGTTCTATTCAAGGAGAACCAAGTCTTAAAAGTTACAGGTGTAAAGTCGACTGTTTTGGATGACAGTTTCTGACATAGGTAACTTGAGAAGTTGATTTCTCAAGCTATACTTAATCTTTTGAAGAGATTCAACTTGGAGTAGATGCGCAGTCTCTAGCATATGCTTCGTACAAAGTTTCATAAAAAACTTTACATGTTTCATAAGTCAATGTGAGGAAATAGTGCAGCAGACTTTTCTGTGTTTCATCTTCTTCACAGATTTGTTAATCTTTTGACAATTAGCAATTGATCCTCTAAACTAGTGGAGTGTTTGACTTATTCTTGGTATAGAGGTGTTCTAATCACAAGAATAAGTTGTTCTTTTGGAGATTAATATTCTCCATCAGTGGTATCAGAGCAGGAGACATCAATTTGAAGAAAGAAGGATCGCGACTGCTGCAGATTCAAGAAATTCAACACTTGAAGGACTAAGAAGTGAAAGCTTGGAGTCAAAGTTCAAGGAGAAGACTATTTAACATCAAGAAAAGCAAAAGGAGTCCAATTCGAAGTAAAGGTACATACATTGTTTGTAAAGCTTGAAGATTTCAATACACAGGTGGACATAAGATGGGAGAAAGCTTGCAGATTGATAAGCTAGATAGGGAGAACTATCCAGCATGGTCCATGAGGATGGAAGCACACCTCATGAGCAAAGACCTTATGGCATTCATTACAGGAGAAGAAGAAAAGCCTGAATTTTCAGATCCTAGTATTCCAACTAGGGAGGAACTTGCAATTTTGAAGACTTGGATGAGAAAGGATGCTCAAGCAAGGAGTATCATTTACATGGCTGTAAATGATTATTTGCTACCTCACATTAGAGGTTTGGAAAGTGCCACAGATGTTTGGAATGCCTTGGAAGAGCATTTCCAAAATACAACTAAGTCAAGGAAGTCCTCACTATGGGCTGAGTTCACAACCTTCAAGAAGAAGAGCTCACAATCAATTTCAGATTATGTGGCAAGGATGAAAGATATTGCAGAAAGCTTGGGAGCAGTGGATGAAGACATTGAAGAGGAAAAGTTGGTAAGACAAATACTTACAGGTTTGAGAGGAGATGAGAAGTGGAAGCCTTTTATATTGTCCATAGAGTTGTCACTTGATCACTTTACTCCTGACCTTAATCAATTGCTAGGACATATGCTAACCTTTGAGCAGGATCTTAAAGGAGACAATGATAGAAGTACAAGTCAAGCTATGTACTCCAAGGACAAGAAAAAGAATGGTAAGGGAAAGGAATCGAATGATGATGAAGGGAATTCAAATCAAGCTAACTTCACAAAAGGGAAGACAAATTTCAGAGGTAAAGGAAGAGGAGGTAAGAACAAAGATAATGCTAAAGCTTGTTGGATTTGTGGCAGAACAAATCATTTGGCAAATGATTGTTGGTATAACAATCAAAATGGAGGATACAACAATCAGAATTATAATCAAAGAGGTAGAGGAGGCAGAAACCAAAGAGGCAACTTCAGAGGAAGAGGTGGTAGGACATCATATGGTAGAGGAGGTGGAAGAAACTTCCAATCTCAGTCCTACAACAATAATTATTACAATTATGCATCAGATCAGAAGGATGACATGACTCTTATCTTGAATGCAACTCATGAATCAATGGGGGAAGATCAAAGAGTGTTTTATATTGACTCAGGGTGTAGCAACCATCTGAGTGGGAATCTATCTTTGATGACTGATATGGAAGCTAAGGTGAATGGACATACAGTTCAAACAGGTGATAATACCAAACATAAAGTGGAGAGCATTGGATCAGTGAAGACAAAGAGTGGAAGTACACTTCTGAGCAAGGTACTTTATGTTCCTACTATTCCTAAAAATTTGATAAGTGTAGGGCAAATTGTGGAGAAAGGATATGAAGTAAGATTCACAAATGATGGCGTTTATGTACAAGATCCAAATCAGGGATATAGAACCATAATTGCAGGTAAAAAGGAAGGAAGATTGTTCACTCTCAAAGTCCAAGGTAATGTGGGACATGCATTATTTACCTATGGAGGTCAAAAGGTATCTGAATTAGACCTATGGCATAAAAGGCTAGGTCATTTCAATGAGAGAGCTATAAAGGAGATGTCAAAGAATCAGGTGGTGCTTGGATTGCCAAATATTGAAGGGCAACATATGGTGTACAAGTGTGAAGCTTGTCAATTAGGTAAAGCACATAAAGGTTCTTATAACAAATCAGGGTACAAGTATTCAAATATGCTTGAATTGGTTCATACAGATGTATGGGGTCCCTCAAGGGACTATAGCATAAATGGATCCAGATATTATGTGTTGTTTGTTGATGATGCAACCAGGTGGATTACTTTGTATGTAATCAAGGATAAATCAGAAGTTTTCAAGACATTCAAACATTTTCATGTCTATGCAGAAAGGATCACAGGACAAAAGCTAAAGAGGTTAAGATCAGATGGAGGGGGAGAGTATTTCTCAAAAGAGTTTGATGATTATTTGTGGAATGCAGGTATCAAAAGAGAAGTGACTTGCAGGTACTCCCCTCAACAAAATGGAGTAGCAGAAAGCAGGAATAGAACTCTTGTAGAGTTTGCAAGAGCCATGATGAAGGAAAAGAATTGTCCAAATTACTTATGGGCAGAAGCCATTAACACTGCAACATACCTTGTGAATAGGTTGCCTTGCAAAGCTTTGGATGGAGGAACCCCTTATGAAGCATGGTGGGGTAAGAAGCCTAGTCTTGATCATTGTAAAGTATTTGGATGTATTGCATATGCTTATGTTCCTTCACAATTAAGACATAAGCTAGAACCAAAAGCAGAGAAGTATGTGTTTATTGGATATGATGATAGACAGATGGGTTACAGGTTGTGGAGTCCATCCACAAAGCAATTTCTTGTTACTAAAGATGTGACATTTGATGAGCAAAATATGTGGTATACAGGATCACCAAATGAGTATACAGGTGTTGAAGAAATTCAGAGAAAAGGAAAGGCAAAGGTAAAAATATGTGAAGAAATTGTTGATGAAATTGACTCTAGATGTAGAGTGCAGGATCATGTAGAAGAAGGGCCAAGATTTGATCCAGAATCAAATGAGGCTGAAACTTCAAGAAGTGCAGAAATCAGAAGATCTACAAGGGAAAGGAAAGAACCTATAAGGTATAGTTATGATACATCTTTCCTAACAACAAAAGATTATGCATACATTGTAAAGACAGAAGAAGATCCAACCACTTATGAAGAAGCCAAAGGAAAACAGAATTGGGGAAAGGCAATGCAGGAAGAGTATGATGCTCTACTTGAAAATGAAACTTGGGAATTAGTGCCAAGACCAAAGAATCAGAAGGTCATTGGATGTAAGTGGGTATATAAAACAAAGAGGTTTGCAGATGGTAAGGTGTCTAGATATAAGGCTAGACTTGTGGTCAAAGGTTATGCCCAAACTTATGGGGTAGATTATGATGAAACCTTTAGTCCTGTTGCTAAGATGTCTACAATTAGGACATTGATTGCTATTGCTGCTTGTAAGGGATGGAAATTATCACAACTGGATGTGAAAAATGCATTTTTAAATGGTTACATTGCAGATGAAGTATATATGGAGCAACCAGAAGGTTTCATGGAATCAATTGGATCAGATTATGTGTGTAAGCTCAAGAGAGCTTTATATGGATTGAAGCAAGCCCCAAGAGCTTGGAATTACAGATTGGTCAAGTTCTTGAATGAATGTGGATTTCAAGCATCAAAGGCAGATAGTAGCTTGCTAGTGAAGGCAAGTGAAAATGGATACATTTACATGTGCATTTATGTTGATGATATTATTGTTACAGGAACAGATGCTCAAGGAATCAATGAACTCAAGAAGCAAATAGAGAAGGAGTTTAAGATAAGTGACTTGGGAAACTTATCTTATTTTCTAGGAATGCAGATTGTGTATACTCAACATGGAGTATATGTTTCACAAGAGAGATACTTGAAGAATCTTCTAGTCAAGTTTAACATGGAGGATTGCAAGACCTCAACCACACCATTGGAGGTAAATCATAAATTAAGCAGGTATGGAGGTGAAGAATTCAATGACATGAAGAAATATCAGAGTTTGGTAGGTAGTCTAATCTATGCTACCTTGACAAGGCCAGATTTATCATATGCAGTAGGTGTGTTGTCACAATTCATGCATTGTCCAAAGAAGACTCATTGGATTGCAGCCCAAAGGGTACTCAGATATATCAAAGGAACCTTAAGTGAAGGTTTGTATTATGGTTTCACTTCTGACACAAGAATCAAAGTATTTAGTGATGCAGATTGGGCAGGTGACTCAGATAATAGAAGGTCTACTCATGGATATCTATGTTATGTTGGAGACAAGTTAGTGTCTTGGTGCTCAAAGAAGCAACATACAGTTGCTTTATCATCCACAGAAGCTGAGTATAAGGGAATGGTAGAAGCTGCAAAAGAAGTGATATGGTTGAAGACCTTGATGAAAAGTTTTGAGATTGATCATAGTACTCCAATAATTTTTGGAGACAATATGAGTTCTTTGTATTTGGCAGCTAACCCTGTTTTTCATGCCAGGACTAAGCATATAGAGATTCAGTATCATTTCTTGAGGGAAAAGGTACTAGATAAAGAGATTGAAGTAATGTATACTCCAACAAAAGAACAAGTGGCAGATATGATGACAAAGAGTCTGGATGGACCTAAATTACAAAAGTTCAAAGACATGGCAAGTATAAAGAAGACAGAGAAAACCTCAATTGATGATTGAGGGGGAGCTGTTGGTGCAGACCAATCACCAATTGAAGGCTTGGAAGATCAAATGATGAAAGAAGAATCAATTCCTAGAGTGTGGAAGAAGATTACATTCAGAGGACAAGAGAAGTGTACACATATGTACATTAGTATAGTCATAGATGACTTAGATCTTTTGTTTAGTAAGAATCATGTACAAATTACCTATAAATATCTTGAGAAAAGTCGGGGAATGTATGAGAGCATATGTGACATTAGTTAGAAGTCAAGAATGAGGGAGATAGAAGTCATGAGAAAGAGAAAAAGATTTGTGTGTTAGCTCTCATCACTCAGTTGTATTTTCTCTGAGTAAATGAAAATTTTTGCGCCCGATATTTCTGCGTGTTCTCCTTCTACAGTAGATCAATTGTGAAATGCTTTTGTACAAGTCTAAGTTGAGAGTTGCTTGACCTCTGTGCAAAGTTTTAGCTTCCAATTGTAATCAGGCTGAGTGAATTAAGTGTAGGAACATTCATATGTGAAATGTGATCACTGGTTCCTAAAACAGGCGCAGATTTCGAAGTTAATGTTTTGATCATTTCTCCTAGCACAGTTTAAAGTTTTGCATGAGTGATAGCTTAATCTTTAAGTTGGAAGATAAGCTACTTATGTCTAGAAGCATTTTGTAAAACGGGTTCTATTCAAGGAGAACCAAGTCTTAAAAGTTACAGGTGTAAAGTCGACTGTTTTGGATGATAGTTTCTGACATAGGTAACTTGAGAAGTTGATTTCTCAAGCTATACTTAATCTTTTGAAGAGATTCAACTTGGAGTAGATGCGCAGTCTCTAGCATATGCTTCGTACAAAGTTTCATAAAAAACTTTACATGTTTCATAAGTCAATGTGAGGAAATAGTGCAGCAGACTTTTCTGTGTTTCATCTTCTTCACAGATTTGTTAATCTTTTGACAATTAGCAATTGATCCTCTAAACTAGTGGAGTGTTTGACTTATTCTTGGTATAGAGGTGTTCTAATCACAAGAATAAGTTGTTCTTTTGGAGATTAATATTCTCCATCAAATCTATGCCCCACTTAGAAAATGCACGTCCGCCCATCATGGTTTTCAATGGCATTTCATCTCTGCGAGTAGGAAATCGAGTTCTTTGGCACACATCACATCTCCTTACATAGGTATGTGCATCCATGTGAAGAGTGGGCCACCATAATCCTGCAAAGAGGATGGCTTTGATCATCCTATCGGGTCCAAAATGACCTCCTGCAATCCTTGATGTGCAGTCTCTAGTATGCTCAAGTAATCGCTTTCATGAACACATTGTCTTGGGTATCCATCTCGTCCTCGTTTGTATAGATTGTCGCCAATAAGTGAATAGTCCTCAGCTTCTTGCTCTAGACTTTGTTGTCGTGCTAAGGTCATTCCTTGAGGGAATGTTTTTGTCCTCAAGTACGTCACTAAAGGTTCACTCCATTCTGGTGTGAGAGACACGTGATATAATGTAGCATGTTCTACTGGTGGTCTTTCACAACAAACATGGCATTCTTTACAGCACTTGTAGACATCTGCTTCCATCGAAGGTCAATATACTCCTAGTCTATGCAGAGTCTGCAAAGTATGATGTTTTGAGTGATGTTGCATCAATACACCTACATGTGCTAATTGCAACCAATTTGCATGTTCTGATTAATCTACACAACAAGCAAGAATCTTTTGATTATCCTATTTATATATGCTTCCTCTTATGATTTGATATCTCTCAGACGGTAATCTCTCCTTCATTGATCCTTATCCTAGGATTCTTGGGTCCATACGTGAGAATAGGGACTATCGACTTAGCCCATACTGGTGCTATCTCAAGGTTAAACAAGTACGCATCAGGTAATTCATCCACTATTCCTTGAGGAGCTTCTCCTGTGGTTAGTCTTGAGAGGTGGTTAGCTCTAAGATGTGTCTTTCCTTTCCTGACTACCACTTCAAAATCCTACTCCATGAGTAATAGAAACCAACGTATTAATTGTCGTGTGTTACATGGTTTGTTGACTAAGTACAATAGGGCTTGATGATCTGTAAAGAACTTGAACTTGTTTGCCAACAAATAATGTCTGAATTTCTTTACCGCATAGATCATTCCTAATCCTTCTCATTCCGTAGTGGTGTAATTTCTTTCTCGTGCGTTCAACTGTCTGCTCACGTAAGCTATGGGGAGATCTATATTACCTTCACTCGTGGGCTGTGCTAACACACATCCTATGGCGTAATTGGATGCATCCACATGCACATGGAATGGCTTAATCCAATCCGGGGTTGTCAATATAGGTGCTGAGCACAAACGTCATTTAAGTTCATTGAATGAATTCTCACACTCGTCTGTCCATTCGAAATCGGTCAAAAGAGAGTACAATGGCTTGGCTATGATTGCATACATGTGTATGAATCGTCTATAATAACCGCAATGGCCCATAAATGTCTGTACTTCTTTTACGTTAGTTGGTTTAGGTAGATCTGCAATTACTTTCACTTTTTCTTCGTCCGTAGAGATTCCATTCTTTGACACAATGTGTCCTAGAATTTTACCTTGTCTGACCATGAAAACACATTTTTCTGGGTTCAAACAGACCTGATATTCTCGACATTTGTCAAATACTTGCCTTAACTCTGGGATATGAGTCTGCCTTATATTTGAATGTGCACATAAGTCATCGACATAAACTTCCAAACTCTTGCGTAAGAATTCCTTAAAAACATGACACATGAGTCGTTGGAAAGTAGCGGGTTGTTAAGCCAAAAGGCATCACATGAAATGCAAATATGCCCCATTCTGTGGCAAAAGCCGTTTTGTGTTGATCTTCTGGAGCTATGGCTACTTGATTATAGCCTGAGAAACCATCAAGAAAGTTGTAAACTTCCTTGCCCGCAACTCTTTCCAATAAGTGTTCTGTGATAGGAAGAGGATAACTGTCTCTAATTGTGGCGGCATTAACGTTTTTAAGGTTAATACACACACACAATTTTCCATTCTTCTTGGGCACAACCACAATGGGGGATACCCATTCAATATGATCAATTTTGTAAATAAATCCTGCTTTTATCAAACGATCTATCTCCTCTTTAATCTTTGCAGCGTAGTTATCATTGCACATGTATGGTTTCTGTTTCATAGGTTTTGCATCTCGAGTCATAGGGATTCTATGAGAACATATATCTGGGTCTAGTCCTTTCAAATCTTTGTAACTCCACGCAAAAACATCTCTATATTCACGTAATAGGGCAACTAATTCTTCTTCTTCTTCTGCCGTCAAATCATGCCCTATGTAGGTACACTTTTCTTCTTCTCCTTCTATGGCAACTATTATTTTCTTGGTTTTCTCTCGATTGTCATATAATTCTCCAATGTCAGCTTTTTTGTTCGGCATTCGTACCATTATTAGTCTATCTTCTATTTCATATTTCTTGAAGTTCTTGGGAACTTCAAATAAGGATTCTTCTTCCTCTAACATGGTTTCTTTCTTCTTTCTTTTCTTTCCTTCACTCTTACTAGTCACTTGTGTGGCTATTCTCACATCATTCGTAATTCCTTCATGTTTTTGAGGATGAGTTTCTACTTCGTAGAAATATTCTTCCTTTGATGCAAATGGAGGGTCCATAATAATTGACTCCAAATCGAAGTCACTTGCATCCTCAAATGCATTAGTGCTAGGTTCACATTCTTCAATAATTGAATCACACATGATCAGCTCTATCGTGAAAACTGAAATGTCATAGCCATCCTCGTCACAGTGGGGTGTCCATTGTTCTTCATTGATGGCTACATCCATGGTTGCTAGGATTTTTGCCCAACCATGGGGTTCAAATTCTTCATCTGGAAATACTACAGGTGCGTACGCTGGGTCTTGAAGGGTTCGTGGATGTTGTTCTGAACCTAAGGTCCTGGCCTCTATCCGTTCTTCCTCTTGTTTGGCCACTTTACACATCCATGAATGAGTATCCTCGTGCAACCATGAGGGATCCGACTCTAATGAGTGTACTGATTCTGTTTCTACTGGTGTCTTATGGTGGTGTTCCATTGTATTGGGGGTACGTCTCGATGTGAATAGTCTTTAAGGTTGACTTTGGTATTCACACCTAAATGTTGCAAGTACAAAGAATTAGTTCCCCAATCTTGTACGATTTGTAATTGACGCATGAATGGTCGTCCTAAGATCATCTCATAAGCGTGATTTTTCGCAAAGTCACAAATGGCAAAGGTATGCTCAAATTCTACACCACAAGTGGTGAGAGATATGCCTTCTAGTAAGCCTAATGGTTTTTCTATGTGTCCATCAGCCATTTGTAGCTTCATCTTGGTAGGTCTTAATGTTGGCTTACCCCAACGTTTCCATAAAGCGGTGGTAGCGGTGGCTACTCCGGCTCCTGAATCTAAGATGGCTTTCGTGGTGTAGCCCTGATGGGTTATTAGAAGATAAGTGTTACCTTCCTCTCCTTCACTTACATCTCCGATCTTTTCTACTGGTATCTCTGGTACCTTCTTGTGTGTTCCTATCTGTGAGGGAGTAGTAGCAAGCTCAGGGAATTGATTTGCTATGTGCTTCCACAGTTCTGGTTTAACCTTCAACAATTCCTCAAGCATGAGGTGACACTGGACTTTAGCGTTTTTTACCACTTCCGTGTTTCTAGGGATTACTCATTCTTCATTCCTCACTATTATTGTGGGTGCTCTCATGCTAATAGACTTGTCTTCCCAAGGTCCTGTGAACTGAGGTAATTCTTGTAAAGAGTTAGATTCAAATCCTGTGTGTTCACTCAATTGTTCTTCCTCTACATCATCGTAAATAGAGGGAATGTCTTGGGGAAATTGCTCCTGCAAGTCGTCTATTTCTTGAATAGGAGGATGGGTTCCTTGTTCTTTTCTCCACTTCTCTTCTTGGATTTCTCTCAGAAATTCGTGTGAGTACCTATGTATGGAAGATAGGTTGTCTTGACTTTCTGTATTGGGTACTTGAGAGAGGCATGGTGCATTCCTTTCCTGTGTCTCTAAGGCCATAGGGTTCCTATGCTGATTCTTTTTCTCCTTGCTATCAATCAAGTATTCTAGCCTCTCCATTAATCCTTGAAAGTGTAATTCAGATTTTGCCATGTTATTCCAATTTAGATATCTAGAGGCTTCAAACATAGCTTGCGCTAGCTCTACCATCTTCATGCAAAGTTTAGTCCTCTCAATTTCTAAGTCTGCTCGAGGGTAGTTTTTACTCATTTCAGTTATCTGGGGTCCTTCTTTTATCCTAGTCTGATACACACAAAACATCATGCCTAAGTTTTCTGGTATGGGTTCTTCTAGAACTGATCCTGATTTTTGAGCTGGGTTCTCTTGATTCAATTCTTGTGACGTCAATTCTAGAATTTTGGCTCTCTATTCCTTCAAATTTCCTTCCAACTCAGTTATCCTTTTACTCTATTTTCTCTTAATTCTTTCTCTAGAATCTTTCCAAGATTTTGTCTATTTACTACTAGATTCTCCAACTTCACTAGTTCCAGCTATTTTCTCCTGACTAAGCTGTTGGTTCTGTAAGAGCACCTGGGCTCTTGTTATAGCTTGGATAGGCACATATGTAGGGTTTGATCCATCTGCATTATTTACAATACCTATCACATTGATCGGTGTCATATTCGAAGCATTAGCAGGGTTCTTAGGGCAATCTTTTATGATGTGCTCTTTGCCACAATCGGCACAAAAGCCTTGTATGTTATAGTACTGCGATTGTCCTGCTATCGGAGGATGTGGACAATCCTTTATGAAATGATCTCCTTGGCACCTATAGCATGGTCCTCTAGGGCCCTGTGGTCTTTGCTGTCTCAATTGTGGCCGTGGATTTGGGTTTGTGTACATCACATTAGCATAATCGGGCTCCCAACTAGGTTCCACTGGTGGACTATCATATTGATATGTCTCTATGTGTTCTGGTGACTCTGTTTAATACGCGAGTGGACTATCTACATGAGTAGAGTCAAAACTATTTGAGTTTGGATCACTGTCAGTAATTAGGGGTGAAACGGGAACTAAAGCTCTATTGAGGTTCGCTTCAGTAGCAGCATATTTCACTGAGATGACATTAGCTGGTGGGGGTGGCTGCTGAGCTAAAACAGGTTGAGGTCTTTGTTGAGCCTGATACGGGTAATTTTGAGGAGGCGTATAGTAATGAGGTTGAGTATTGTATTGGCCTTGATACCTACCTGGCTTTTGGTATGCTTGCGGGTAGTTTTGTCTCAGTGCCTGTTTGTTGTATGGGCAGTCCTGAGCCGTGTGATTTGTGTATCTTCTCTCAATTGTACAATACTGGCCACTAGGGTTGGCTTGTGTTTGTGTTGCATTGGGACACACATTTGCCAAATGATTTCCACCACAGGTGTAACAACGTACGTTAGTTGTTAACTTGGGCATCTGTTTACTAGAAACTCCTAGTTTCTGGGCCACTTTTTCTGCTAGGTCCTCTATCGAGTTAGACAATTTTGTGGATGCTAGAGATGAACAGTCTGAGTCCTTATAGACCTTTGAGAGTTCCAACTCGTCTCCTAAGTTGTCCTCAATGTCTATGCATATTCTTACACACTGCTCTAGCGTTCTGGGTTCCTTCAAGTATACATAGGAGCGTAGTTTAGAGCTCCACAAGCCATCTAAAAACAATGACACTTGCTTGGCCTGTGAGGGTAACTCTTGCATAGGACATCTTTCAACATATTGTCTAAACCTACGTCATGCAAGTCTAACTGTTTCCTGAGGGGTCTGCTTGAAGCTATGAATCAATGATGATGTGTCATGTTTGATCCCACTTTTAGAGAATTGAGTGATGAATGACTCTAAAAAGTGGTAAATGTCACTAAATTGCCTTTGTTGCAAAGGTTGGAACCAAGTTAAAGCGGTATTCTTTAACGTTAGCCCAAAAGCATTATATTGCGTGAACATGTCTTCGACTTGTTCTGCCCGTGGCACTTGCTTAAATTCCGCTACATGGTCGTAGGGATCTCCTGTCCCATCAAAATAATTTTTCATGGACTTTACTAACTGAGTGGGTCTTAGTATTCTTGCGTGTTCACGTGGCCTAGGTAGAGGAAAATCATCTCTACCACCTAGTATTCTCTGTCTTTCCACTCTCTCTCTGTCTACGGTGGTTCTATCTCTCCCTATGGGATGATTGAAACTTACTTCAGGTCTCTCTTTATTTTTCTCTCTTTGATTAACGTGGGCTGAGGATGTTCCTGACCCTTGTTGGCTCCCGTTTACGTTTGTTTGAGATGGAGAGAATACCAACTCGCCTCTCCATGTGTATGTGTTTCTAGTGTGGTCTGGCACCACAAATACTCTTTTTGAAGTTTCATCCAGGTATACAACCTTTCTAGGTGTATCCGGGTCTTTAAATTTGTAGATTATGATGGAGCCTACCTCGCTAGGTTGTTTCGTTCTGTATCTCCAAAATGCTTCATCAGTTTCTTTATTCACAAACAACTCTATGCTTCTGTTGTCCTGAGGGATCCATTCTGGAACTAGTACTCGTGTCAGTACAAATTTCCCTCTAGGTGTCTTAGGTTCTTCTAATGGTTCTTTTCCTTGGGATTTAGCTTCTGTCTCTAACTGAATTACACCAAACTCATTCGTATTGTTTGGCTGAGTACTTAAGATGTACATCGTTCCTTCTTTGTCTATGTATGCGTCTCTTTCGAATTTCACCACTCGATGTATACGTTCCAACCCAATGGGTTGATCAGGATTGTGCATTTGCACCACTTGTCTTCGCACACCATACTCATAGATGCGAGCACCTAAGCGGTTGGTTCGGAGAAACTCTAATTGAGTTCTATAGGGTCCTTCAGGTCTTTCCAAATATGCTACATTTGACCCTCCTTCTGGTCTTTCTGTGCTAAAAGCCATTTCTGATTCACTCGTATCTGAGCTCTCGTGGGGATAATTACTATTCAATTGTTGAGCCGAGGATCGTGTAGTGGTTCCTACACTGGCTTCTGATGATCTAAGGCTTCATTGGTCTGACTTACCTATATGTTTGCCTGATCTAAGGTTCATGAATTTACTTCCTTGCACACTCAATACACGCTCAAATCATCAATGGTTCTTTGATCTTACTTTCTTGATTCTTTTTAAATGTCTTTAAGTTCTTGTCTTGTCTTATTGTAAGCATCAGGAATCGACTTTCCATGGTACTTTGAGTTCTCGTTCCGTCACACTTATGTTCTTTCCCTTGAGTTTTCGTATCACACACCTTTATCTTTAGTCTTAGACTTGATAAATTTAAGTCTCTTATACTTGATGTGTTCCTATCATTGTTAATCCACAAAGCTACCGTTTAGCCTAAGCTAAAAATTACCTGAGGGGGTTGAGTAATCTCCCAACCTCAAGTCAGCTTTGTTGGTTGCTCTGATGCCCAAGAAGCCACGTCTTGCCTTGAATGCCCTTGATTGCCTTTGCTAGACCTGCCAAAATGCAATGTTTAGACCAATTCACAATGGATGATCAAGCACCGCAATATATACACTTTTAAAGGTCCTTTCCCTTTTGCCCAAAATTTTAATGATTGCCCCCTGGCTTTCTACTCCCAGCTATGTCAACCTCAAATTAGGTTATCTAAAAATCAACGTATCTTATATGAAAAAAATTGGTATTACGTAGTACTCGTCACGAGCTTTCTAACGAGCTAAAAAACTCGAAAAACGGACTTCGGATGAAAAAGATATGACCGTTCAGGCCCTAGGGGGTAAAAACTGACAAACAGGTTTTTCTCCAAATATGAGCTAAGGGGTCTCCTATGAGTCTAATCACCCAAAAATTTGCCAAAAATAGCCCCAAAATTGGTCAAAAAATCAATTCCAAAAAATCCGTTTGGGGTGGACAATCGCGATGGTCTGAGATAATCGCGATGGTCTGGGACTGTCGCGATGGTCCAGGTGAACCGTCGCGATGGCGTGGCACAATCGCGATGGTCCGAAGGTGCGAACTGTCACGATGGCGTAAATTCGAGTAGTCACGATGGCATGAATGTGAATTGTCGCGATGGTCTGGAATGAACGATCGCGATGGCTCGATCGACGAACAATCCCGATGGCGTCAGTCAACGGTCAACGTGAGCCGTCGCAATGGTCCAAAGTGAACCGTCTTGATGGTCACAGATGCAATGGCGTGAGCCAATTGCGATGGTTCGGATGCGATGGCGTGAGCCAATCGCGATGGTTCAAATTTCGAGGTGTCGCGATGGTCTGAGGGTGTCATCGCGATGGTCCGAGGGAGTGAACTGTCGCGATGGTCTAGCTTGCCACGTGGGAGCGTCGGCGCGATGGCATGAGCCAATCGTGATGGCGTGGGGTCGACAGGATCGTCGCGATGGTCCAAGTGAACCGTCGCGATGGCTCAAGTGAGCCGTCATGATGGTGCGAGACCGTCGCGATGGCGTGAGCCAATCGCGATGGTGTGACACAATCGTGATGGTCTGATCCAATCGTGATGGTCCACCAAAATGCAAATTTTTGCAATGCAAGTATGGATTCCTACACACCCAAGGGTCGCCTACACGCTTATGAACTCGCTTACCAAAAATATCGAAGTTGGCAGACCATCATGATGGTCTGACACACTCGGTAGATCTCTGACAGAAAGTGAAATTTTACCTTTTCCAAGCTTTCCTGATGCACTGGAGCTCTCTACCTGCAAGAAAACTCAAAAACACACAAGTAAACACAAGCACAAAAGCTCTCTCTCTCTCTCTTGCACATGCACAAATGAGGGAAAATGAGGCGAATGGGTGGATATGGTGAATTTTCTGATTTTTTTGGAGATGAAGATGATGATGCGGTGATGAAGATGGAGTGTGGGGGAGGTAAAAAACACTAAAAACTAAGTAAAAACAACAACAAAAACTGAAATTTTTACCTTCTAACGCCACTTCTTGCTATACTCTTACCATCACACATTCGTCCTAGACTCGATCCCCGGCAACGGCGCCAAATTTGGTGGTGCTCTAGCACAATGGTGAGAACCACGTTAAGAAGCTCCACCTCCTTAATGTCAATCCGCGAAAGAGATAGGAGTGATATGAAGATCGTGAATGTGAGATCAAGTGAGAGTGAAGGTGAGAAGCATAGAGATGCACACACACATACACACACACTACGAAGAGACAAGCAAGACACAATGGAAGGTGAGAAATCAACTCTATTACTCAAGAACACTCTTACAACTCAAAATAGCTCTAGGCTCTTCTCTACTCAAACAAGCTAACCTCAAAAATGAGCTCTCTAGCTCTTTTTATAGATTCTAGACTAGTTTTGACCGGTTTCGCATCTAGTGACTGGCATAGTTAAAAAATAGGTCCTAGATGCTATTTGGAAGGGTAAACGGTATCTAAAAATAACCAAAATTGGTACGCTCATTCTACCTAAGCTCCTCAAGCTCGAGGACTCCTCGGCTTGCACAAAATGGAGCTATAAATTACAAAAGGGGTTTTTCTATGTTACATATGTTACAATAGTGATGAAAATCACTGTTGGAGGTTTTGAAGAATATTTATAAAACATAATCTTTGAAAAATTGATTCGACTGACTCCCTGATCTATCTTTACATGCTTCCGCGTCTTCTGTGCCTCTGGCTACTGCCAACAATATGGAATGGCAATGACGAATCTGGAGGATACAAAATCGGTGCTACTGAAACCATGTTCTTTAAAAAATGAAATGCTTTTTATTGAGCTTCAGCCCATATAAATGGAACATCCTTCTTTGTCAAATGTGTGACTGGTAAAGAAATATTTTCCAAGTACCTTAAATACCTAGCATGCCACTTAATGTGACTAACAAACCTCATTACTTCCTTGACATTCGTGGAGCTTTTGTAGTCCTTATAGCTTCAATCTTCTTAACATCTATAGCCATTCCTTCTTGAAAAATGACATGTCCCAATAAAATACCACTTTTGACTACAATGATGTTCTTGAACGGATTGAGCACCATGTTGAATTTTTTGCATTTGCCAAAACAAGATTTCAGATGTAGTAGGTGTTGTACATTTTTTCCAAATACTTAAGAGTCTTCCACAAAGACTTGCATGAAATCTTGCAAATAAGGTTCAAAAATTTTATGCACCACATAATTGAATGAAGGCAGTCCATTCTTCAGTCCAAAGCTCATGACTATGAACACATAAGCACCAAATTCTGTAATATATGAAGTCTTGTGCTGATCCTCCTCAGCAACACGAATTTGATTGTAGCTAGAAAATCCATCCAAAAAACTATACATCTCATGTCTAGCTACTGCATCCAATACTGCATCACAAAATGGCATAGGGAAGGGATTTTTAATTGTTATTGCTTTTAACTTTCTATAATCAACACAAATTCGCAACTTTCCATTCTTTTTAGGGACCATTATAATAGGAGACAACCATGTGACCTGATTAACTGGTTTAATAAATCCAACTACCAACAGTTTATCAATTTTCTCTTTAACTTGCTTAGCTAAATAAGGATTCATCCGATAACTTTGTTGCACAACTAGAATCCCATCCTTCTTTAAATTAAAGGGTCTATACCTTTCACTTGTGAGTAATCCTAGGCAGAAACATCCACATATTCCTTTAATAAGCAAATCAGGTCTTCCATAAACTTGCCCTCTAATTCTTTGTTGACTCTCACCATCTTTGGTTTAATCTCCATTCCCAGATTAATTTCTTGGAGTTCTTCCTCTTTTACCCTGCCAGAACTTGCATATTTTTATTCATAAATCTTTTCAGCCAAAGTCATTACCTCTTTCTCTTGCTGCTATGGTTTCTACTGTGTAGGAATTTCTAGAATTTGTTCAAACATCCGTCTCAACTGTGTACTCACCAATGTGTCACATGGAACTGGCTCACTTGACTTCTCCACTAGTTCATCATCCTTTGCCAACATATCTTTCACATCTACTTCCGAAACTGGTATAATAGTTTGGTTTGCCTTGACAAATTCTTCCTCCTCATCATCTTCTATCTCATATGCCAAACTAATGGTCTAAGCCATCAGTGCCACATGTTTCTTCTACCTTTCATGGGAATTGTCACCTTCTTTTTACCTTTTGTAATCACCACCACATTTAATCCCCAATCTTGCTTAACCTTAGCAAACCTGAACCAAGGTTTTCCTAACAACATTTCATACAGGTATGTAGACTCCGACATTCCGATCACCAAAAAGCCTACCATGAATGACATCCTTGCAATTATGATTTGTTGCTGCTTCAGAATGCCCAACAGTTGGACTCTAGTTTGATTTGCCATTTTCACTTGAACAGGCACTCGAGCCAAAGCCCCATTCCCCATTTCTTTGAAAATATGCTCAAGTAATATATTCACTCCTAAACCACCATCATTATTGGCACAACAAAATCTACATTTGTTGAATCAATGTTGTTAGGGGATGTCAATGGTACCTGCATAGCTGATGGCTTTGATTGTTGTCCAACAAGCTTCTTCAATAACTTCTCTCTAAAAGCTGGTACCAAAGATAATAATTGATCTAAGGATAATTGCAAAGGAGAGTTAATGATCATCTCAAACCAGTCATTGTCTAAATCTTTCTTGGACTTAATCTTATCCTTCTTCTTCATTTTTTGTTAAAATATTGCATCCTCCTCCTCTTGAGATGAACTTGGAAATTACACCTGTTTTTACTGATCATGCAGGATCTATTTTGAAACTTGGTCTCTTATATGTCTTTGTTCCTGTCAGTTGATGGGATCTTTAGTTTCATGCCTTGTCACTGCCAAGACATCCAATTCTTTGACCTTACAACATTGCTTGCAATCGTAATTCTAGTGATTTTCATGATTCAGATATAGACTTCCTGATGTACTGCACCTACATTGTTATGACACTCCTGATCTGATAATTCTACAACTATAGCATTGGCCTAAGCTGCCTACTGAGCCTGTTGTTGCTATTGCCCCTATTGATTATTTTGATTATAGTGAACCACTGGTATACCCCTTTCTTCTCTATGCTTCACCCATATAGGACAATTAGTCCCTATCCAATGATTAGGTGCTAAACAATACCCACAAGGCATCATCCTAGGTGGTCTACCCTACTGATTTCCTTGTTGATTATTTCTTTGGTTTGCATGTTCTCTCCATAGCGGCTGTCCTTGTTGTTGCCTTTGAAAATTACCTCGTGCTTGGACTGGAATAGCCTGATTGGAAGCCACTTCATTATTATTTCTATTGTCTTGCCTTGAACTTTTCCCTCTTTCCTTGGGGTTATACCAACACCGACTTCTTGTGTGTCCATGTTTATCACAAATGTCACAAAATCTTTTCTCTTTCAGAGCTATTATAGAATATCCATGTTTCTTTAACTTACTAATTGTTGAGCCCATAAAAGTCATATTGATCAAAGTCAACCACATTCAAAGTCAAAGGGTCAAATTCAAAGTGGTCAAAGTAAACATGTTCAAGGTCAAAGTCAACATGGGCAAAGTCAAAGCATTCAAAGTTTTGGCATCAAGGTGCATAGGTAGTGCATGATTAATTGTTCATAAAGGTTATATTTGCAAAAAGTTGGATGTAGGTTGCAGATTGCAGAGTGTCTTTCTGTAATTTCTCTAAGGTTCACAGTGTTTTTAAAGTGTTTGGAAGGCTCAGGTGAACCCTCTCTTAGGTGCACATTTGAAGAACTAAAAGGCAAAAAGTGAAGGCATGTGAAGCAGACACGTACGCCAAAAGTGAAAATATAGCCCCCCAATTAAAATTTTTGTTTTAGTCTAAAGGCACTACAGGAAAAAACAGGGATTCGTTGGCTGCCCACATTTTGGAGATAATCTTGGGACATCAAAGTGAGCACCAAGATACTCTAGCAGTTAGGAGCATACATGAATCGACACTCAAATCAAGGAAAGGCATTATTCTTGGGTAGAATAAGCAAGGTGAGCATAGTCTACACTAGGAGAGAGGAGAGCAAGAGACATACAAGGAGTGTGCGATGCAGAGAAGTGAAGTGCAAGGTGTGCAAGAAGAGTGACTTAGAAGTGTGCAGAGAAGTGCTAATCCATGCAACCAAAGGTCACAAGGTCCCATATGAAGTTGTGTGTGTTGATGCTGACACGACAAGAAGCTTGATAAACTAAGCTGCGGAATTTTGTCATGTCACAACAAGAACTAAGCTAGAGTGATGTTAGAACACCTTTGTAATCATCAGTAGCTTAGCAATCTTTCTGAACTAACAACTTTATAACTGTATTTAGTGAAAACTGAAATTCACTTTACAAAAAACTTTGCGTTTCCTTCAAGCTTCAATTTTGAACTGATTTACTTCAAACTTTACACTACTGTGTTTGCGTACAGTTAGATAATCTTTTCATCACTTAACTGTGCAAAAACTGAGTTTTGAACTCACCAAAAATACCACCGGAACTTTACCAGACTGTTACCGGACTATCACCGTGATCTTACCAGAATCTTACCGGAATCAACTACAAATCTGCTTGTGGTTACTTCAAATGTTTATAAATGAAGTAAGGAAGTAATACCTGAGCTTCCTTTAGTGAATGAACTCTATCTGAAGTTTGAGAAAAAAACTTCATCAGTTCTGGATGTCTTGACGGTCAGACTTAGTACTGTGTGTGCATGTCCCGTTTCACAAAACTCTTCAATCAACTTATAGTCGAGACTACTAGCTTCAAGATGAGCTATCTCTCACGAAAACCTTTACACTATGTTGCAAAATCTAACTTGCAGAAGTAGCGGAAAATGTTTACTGAGAAAATTATAACTGTTATCTAACTTTCACAGTAACATGAAATCACTAAGATGTCTTCACATATGAAGAATGCGCTCAAACTTCCACATGAACATGTGTTTTCTATTAGAGAAGATGTATACAAAAATAGCTTGGCCTTACTTTGCTCATAGCTATGGAAAACTCTCCTACTCTGAGTAGTTATTCCTTACCATCTCTCTCAGATGAATACCCGACAGTTCAGGTTCTATTATTTATCTCTACATACACAATCTCTGGCATCTTCTATATCACTATCCTCTTTCTATATGCGCTCTTCTATTCTCTTATCATCTATGCACTCTCTCAACTCTCTTCTATACATTTTTATCCGAGATTCAAAACTCGTAATTCTGGAAGTTTCTATGAAATATATTACAGTCGTGAATTTGTCCCTTCACTAAGGTTTTAATTTTTTGAATGTTTTGTTTCTGCTTTTCTTTGTCTTCATGTTTGTCTGTATGTCAAATTTGTGAGTGATTCTTCAACATCTCCCCCTCAATCACTAATTTGCATTCTCTGATCTTTCATATATTCTTCTTTTCCTTTATACGTGCCATTTCTTTGAATCTGCTTGTCTTTACTCCATCGAAGATCTTTGTCAGAATATCTGCAATCTGATCTTTTGTAGGATTGAATATTATCTCAATCTCCTTCTCCATTACCTTTTCCCTCAGGAAATGATGCATCTCTATGTGCTTTGTTCTTGCATGAAATACTGGATTTGCTGCAAGATACAACAAACTCATATTATCTCCATGTATGATAGGTATACCTTGATAAATACCCATACTTTTGAACAAGGCCTGCATCCATATCACTTCTTTCACTGCTTCCACAAGTCCTTTATATTCTGCTTCTGTTGACGATAAAGCCACTATGTGTTGCTTCTTTGAACACCAGCTTACAAGCTTATCTCCTAGGTATATCATATACCCATGTGTTGACCTTCTGTCATCTTGACTTCCTGCCCAGTCTGAGTCACTGTATGCTCTCAACTTTATATCTGACGTAAAAGGATAATATAATCCTTCTTTTATAGTTCTTTTGATATATCTAAGAACTCTTTGTCTTGCAACCCAATGTTGATCTTTCGGACAATGCATGAATTGTGAGAGAACTCCTACTGCATAACTAAGATCTGGTCTTGTTAGCATAGCATAAATCAAGCTTCCCACTAAAGATTGATATTTTCTCATATCTTTAAACTCTCCACCACCATATTTACTGAGTTTATTATTTACTTCAAGCGGTGTTGAAGATTCTCTGCAATTCTCCATGTTAAACTTCTTCAGTAAGTTTACGAGATACCTTTTTTGCGAAACATATACACCATGATCTGTATATGTGATTTCCATTCCAAGAAAGTATGATAACTTTCCTAGATCACTGATCTTGAACTCTTTTTCAAGCAATCTCTTTACCTCCTTGATTCCTTCATCTGAGGTACCTGTGATTATAATGTCATCTACATAAATACAAATGTAGATCATACCTTCATCTGTTCTCTTGATGAGTAGACTTGCATCTGCCTTTGAACTTTGTTATCCAAGATCATTGAGATACTTCACAAGTCTGTAATTCCAAGCTCTTTGAGCTTGATTTAATCCATAGAGAGCTCTTCTTAATCTGCAAACATGATCTGGGTAATTGGAACTTACAAACCCTTCAGGTTGTTCCATGTAGACTTCATCTGATATATATCCATTCAAAAATGCATTCTTTATATCCAAGTGACTTAGCTTCCATGCTTTTGATGCTGCTATAGCAATCAATGTCCTTATGGTTGACATCTTTGCCACCGGACTAAATGTCTCATCATAATCTATGCCATGCGTCTGAGCATAGCCTTTGACCACCAGTCTAGCTTTGTATCTGGCTATCCTTCCATCTGCAAGTTCCTTAACTTTGTAAACCCATTTATTTACAATCACTTTCTTATCATTTGGTTTTGGAACAAGTTCCCAAGTCTTGTTCTCTTCCAGTGCATTGAACTCCTCCTTCATTGCTTCTTCCCATTGTTTCTTACCTTTTGCTTCACTGTAATTCTGAGGTTCTTCATCTTCCTTTACTAAGTAAGCATAGTTTTTCTGAGTCAAATAAGAAGTGTCATAGGAATACCTTGTTGGTTGTTTCTTTACTCTGTTTGACCTTCTTAGCTCATATTCTTCATGTGTATCTGAATACACATCTTCATCAAATCTCGGTCCATCTTCGTTTCTCATACCTGATCCGATCCTGGATGTACTTGCCTGCATATGATCTTCATCTCCATTTACTTGCATATGTGATTTACCTTTTTCAATTCTTCTCATCTCTTCTTCAAGTGTTTCAACATTATGCTCTTTATCTGTATACCAGCTCTTTCCTTCATCAAATGTCACATATCTGGAAACAATAAACTGTTTGGTTAGAGGACTCCATAGTCTATAACCCATCTGCTTTTATCATATCCGATGAACACGTATTTTTCAGCTTTTGGTTCAAGCTTATGTCTCAATTGTGATAGTACATACACATAAGCAACGGATCCAAACACTTTACAATGATCAAGTGTTGGTTTCTTGCCCTACCAAGCTTCATAAGGGGTCATCCCATTTAAAGTTGTACATGGTAATCTATTTACCAGATATGTAGCTGTATTTACAACCTCACCCCAAAGATAATTTGGACAATTCTTCTCCTTTAGCATTGCTCTTGCAAACTCAACTAGAGTTCGGTTTCTTCTTTCTGCTACTCCATTTTGTTGGGGTGTATACCTGCAAGTTATTTCTCTTTTGATACTTGCATTCCACAGATAATCATTGAACTGTCGAGAAAAATATTCTCCTCCTCCATTAGACCTTAGTCTTTTGAGTTTCTATCCTATAAGTCTTCCAGCATATGCATGAAAATGCTTGAAAGCTTCAAATACTTCTGATTTCTCTTTCAAAACATAAAGAGTTATCCATCTTGTTGCATCATCAATAAACAGAACATAATACCTTGAGCCACTGATAGATCCTTCTTTTGTCAGTCCCCATACATCTGTATGTATGAGCTCTAGCACATCATCGTGTTTGTACCCTTTCTTTTGAAATGGTAACCTGTGGGCTTTTCCCATGTGACAGGCTTTGCACTTGTGAATCATATGTTGATTTTTCATATTTGGTAATCCTCTCACAGATTGTTTCTCCACCATAGTTTTGATTCCTGTTTCATTAAAATGTCCTAACCCCTTATGCCAGAGGTCTAACTCTGTAAATACCTCATCACCATGTGTGATCAAGGCTTGACCAACATTCCTTGTACTTTAAGAGTAAAACATCCACCTTCCTTTTTACCATGGACAATTTGACTGTATCCATTCTCTAGATCTTCAACAAATACTCCTTCATTTGTAAACGTGACTTGAAAACCTTTTTCTACTATCTGCCCCACACTAATCAGATTCTTCGGGATTGTTGGAACATACAAAAAATTTGTTAGTAGGTCAGCTCCATTCTTACATTTTACTTTTCCAATTGACCTTACATTATGTTTTGTGTTATCACCTGTTTGTACTGTATGATTTGAAATACCTGCTTCAAGTTCTGATAACAATTCTAGATTTCCTGAAAAATGATTTGAACAACCAGAGTCAATATAGAATACCTTGAGGTCTTCATTCTGTGACATACTTATTGAGTTCATCATCAACGTTGTATGACCATCATTCTACGTATCATTCGTATAGTTGTAGTAGGTAGTGTTGTGAGACTGATTCTCTCCCCAACTTCTTGCTCCACCTCTACCATATCTGCCTCTTTGGCTTTGTCTTCCTCTTTGATATCTTCCACTTCTGCCTCTACTGTTATTGTTCTGATTCTGACTTGATCCTTGAAAATTATGCCAGCAATCATGAGCCAAATGATTGCTTAATCCACAAATCCAACAAGTCTTCTTGTTGTTAGTCTGATTACCTCTTCCTTTACCTCTACTTTTACTTCTTATGTTACCTCTTCCTTTTGCAAAATCTGCTTGAGTAGACATCTCTTCTTCATCTTTTTCTTTACCTTTATCACCTTTCTTCTTATTCTTTGCATACATAGACGAACTATGTCCTTTATCTCCGTCTGTCTTCAAATCTTGCTCAAACGTTAACATTAGTCCAAGCAACTAGTTTAAATCTGATACAAAATGATTTAAAGAAAGTTCGGTTGAGAGTACGAAAGGTTTCCACCTTTCATATCCTCTCAGTCCTTCAAGCACTTGTGCTATCAACCTGTGATCTTCGATATCTTCATCAATAGATCCAAGACTGTCTGCCAAGTCTTTCATCTTAGTGACATAATCATTAATGCTTTGACTTTGCTTTTTCTTGAACGTTGTAAACTCTGACCATAAACTAGCCTTCCTAGCTTTCGTTGTATTTTGGAAATGATCTTCCAATGCACTCCATATGTCTTCCGCTTTCTCCAGACCTCTAATGTGCGGTAGTAGATGATCTATAATGGTATTGTAGATATAAGCTCTTGCCGTTGCATCTTTCTTCTGCCATAGCTTCAAGACTTCTAACTCTTCTTTCTTTGGTTGACTATCGTCTTCAAAAGTCGGCTTCTTTTATTCTCCTGTCACGTATATCATTAAGTCCTTACTCATAAGTAAGGCTTCCATTCGCATTACCCATGCAGAATAATTATCTCTGTCCAATTTGTCAATAGAGATATGATTTGCCATAATCTTCTTGTTTCTGTTACTTTCGGTGAATGTAATGTTAAAAGGTTTTACCTTTTACAAACCTTTACCCTTGAGAATTACTTCAGAATGTTTCTTGATGCCATTTGTTGTTGATCATCTTAGCTTTCACCTTTCTTGTGAAAGTTCTTCGAATTCTCTTGTATCTTCACTTCCGTTTACTCTTGAGGATCTTTCTACTCTTCAGAATCTTTCTGCTCTCATACCACTTGTTGATGCCGACACGGCAAGAAGCTTGAAAAACTAAGCTGCGGAATTTTGCCGTGTCACAACAAGAACTAAGCTAGAGTGATGTTAGAACACCTCTGTAATCATCAGTAGCTTAGCAATCTTTTTGAACTAACAACTTTATAACTGTATTTAGTGAAAACTGAAATTTCACTTTACAAAAAACTTTGTGTTTCCTTCAAGCTTCAATTTTGAACTGATTTACTTCAAACTTTACACTACTGTGTTTGCTTACAGTTAGATAATCTTTTCGTCACTTAACTGTGCCAAAACTGAGTTTTGAACTCACTAAAAATACCATCGGAACTTCACCGGACTATTACCGGACTGTCACTGTAATCTTACCGGAATCAACTGCAAATCTGTTTGTGGTTACTTCAAATGTTTATAAATGAAGTAAGGAAGTAATACCTGAGCTTCCTTTAGTGAATGAACTCTATCTGAAGTTTGAGAAAAATCAGTTCTGGATGTCTTTACGGTTAGACTTAGTACTGTGTGTACATGTCCCGTTTTACAAAACTCTTCAATCAACTTATAGTTGAGAATACTAGCTTCAAGATGAGCTATCTCTCACGAAAAACTTTACACTATGTTGCAAGATCTAACTTGCAGAAGTACCAGAAAATGTTTACTGAGAAAATTGTAACTGTTAACTAACTTTCACAGTAACATGAAATCACTAAGATTTCTTCACATATGAAGAATGCGCTCAAACTTCCACATGAACATGTGTTTTCTATTAGAGAAGATGTATACAAAAATATCTTGGCCTTACTTTGCTCATAGCTATGGAAAACTCTCGTACTCTGAGTAGTTATTCCTTACCATCTCTCTGAGATGAATACTCGACAGTTCAGGTTCTATTATTCATCTCTACATACGCAATCTCTGGTGTCTTCTATATCACTATCCTCTTTCTGTATGCGCTCTTCTATTCTCTTATCATCTATGCACTCTCTCAACTCTCTTATATACATTTTCATTCGAGATTCAAAACTCGTAATTTTTGAAGTTTCTATGAAATATATTACAGTCGTGAATTTTTCCCTTCACTAAGGTTTTAATTTTCTGAATGTTTTGTTTCTGATTTTCTTTGTCTTCATGTCTGTCTGTATGTCAAATTTGTGAGTGATTCTTCAACAGTGTGCACGTTGATAGAAGGTGTGCATCCTTCCCCCTACTGAAGCTTGAGTGCAAGGTGTGCACAAGTGCAAGCTCTTGGAGAAGGTGGAGGTCTGGTGCGGAAAGGTCGGGGACAGCAAGAAACTTGGGTATTTTGAAGCTTTGTTGATTGTGCACTCTTTGGGATTTTTCACAGTGAGCATTTGGATTCTATTGTACATCATCATTGTACTTTTGTCCTTATAATCAATCTACAAAAGCTTCTAGTGTCTGTATCTTTCTTCTTATCTTTCTTCCTTCTCCTACAAACACTCAAGTCCCTTTCTGCATAAGAATCCCCCAAAACTAATCAAGGCATCCTCTTTACTTTGTTCGACTTTATGTTTGCAATGCCTTCTCACCACTACTTATTCATCTTGAGTATCGCAATCAGAATCTCTTGTCCCTTTCTCTGATTCCATTTCTGAATCTGATTCAGCATCTGAACTAGAATCACTATGTCTCTTCTTCGATCTGCGAAATCTTCTTTCCACTCTTGCAGCTGCTAACATTAATACATCAAAACCATTAGCTATATCCACACTTGCAACTGCATGCCTAATGCTACTCCTTAATCCTTTTAGGAAGTAACCGACCAACATCTTGTCGATAGGTCTCTCATTACCCTGTAATCTTTCCATTAAAGTTCTAAATTTCTGAGCATATTCTTCTACTAACATGGTCCTTTGTCTAATTGCTCTCAACTTCCTCAACACATCAAAGCGAGTTTTTCCTTTCCTAATTCTTTGTAAAAATGCTATTTTTAATGCATCATATCTAGCGAAAGAGTAATACCGTATTGACTAAACCTCCTCATTGCTCTTCTTTCCAATGTAGCTGCACATTTCTAGAGTTTGATGTCATCACCATATATGGATGGGTATCCATTTGCTATCCACTTTATCTCGAATTGAGCAATGTGAAAGTTAGCATCTTCTTTAGAACCTCCTCTAAAATGGGCTGCTTTGACCTTAGGATTTGGAGGTGGTTGCATCATTGCCTGTGGCTGAGGTGTATGCCTAGTTTTCTGACCGGTCGTCTTGCAAGTGGGTCAAATTGGAGTCATCTTCTAACTCCTACATTTCCTTCTATTAGGAATAGCGCTCCTAGTATACCACCCACTAGCCTTGCCTATGTTGCACCTGTTCCTCCTTCCTCCTCCTTAGTTTCTAGATTAGATTCCTCTTGTGCTTTGTACCAATCATAAAATTTAGAAGATGACTCCACATTAGATGATTTTGCTTGGGCTCTTGTATAATAAACTTTAGTAAATCTTTCTCTTCATCCTTTCATGCATCTCTTGCTTCTTTAGCAAATGCAGTAGGATCACCAAATGTGTTAGAACACATAGCTACTTACTCACACTACAAACTTCTAAGAAACTAATCTGAGCACTGATCTTCGCACACATAGAGAAAATACTCATAATTGTACTTCAGGTTCAATACTTTTATGCTTCGCCATAATATTATTCAACAAAATCTTACTCAAACAAACAAAGAGTTCTACTTGCACTGAGCAAGAAATTCAAATACTTGATTAAGTTCTTCAAAGTAACAAAGTTTACAAGAAAGGTAAGCTTTACGCTTCTCTAAACAATGATAATGCTGCTGCACCTAATCCGTATTCAGACTGCATAAAAATTAGGTATAGATACTTTCACTCCTCTCCTTTTCATCTTATTCGATAGAAAATCTTGTCTTCTTGACAAATACTCACGTCTTCCTCTTTTTTGTTCATCTCCCCTTTTGAAAGATGCTTCACCTCCCCATAACATACTCATGCAAACAAGAAACAACGGACATAATCACAGGACATCAGTGCCTAACTAATTTGTAACTGTTATTAAAATTCCAAGTGACCAAAATATGGATTCAAGAAAATTCCGAGTCAGCAACATTGCGATTGAGCAACATCTTATTCAGCAAAATTCTGAGTTAGCAAAATTCCGAGTCAGCAGACCTTCCAAAATATGACTCATTGCTTATTCTTGCACTTTCTCTCCCCTCAAAAGTTCCAAATGTCATAAACTGTGATTCTAAATGGGCAAAGAACCATCCTTATAAGGTCGTCCAAGTCTAAATTTGTCTACCCACATTCTAGGGTCATGGTGGCTTGTTCCATGATAAAAATAATCTCCACCATTGATCTATGGGATAAATACATTGGTAGAAAAGTAGGATCAACAACAATTTGTCCATAGTGCTTGTTATTACTTAATCCACACTTAGGATCAATTATAAATCGAATGCTAACATCGAATAGACCCCTTCGAAGCAAGAAATCTACTTTTGTTCATATAAATTTATTTTGGTTGATCCTCACATAGGATCAATCCCAATTCCAATGGCATAGAATTATACTTCCTAACTATCCATCTATGGTCTACTCTAGACCTCATCTAACCTCAGAGTCAGGAACCTACCAATTTCCAACACTCTCACATGGATTCTCCTCATAATGGGGGCCTTACAAAATATAACATTATCAAACAATGGTGGTGCTATATAAGCAAGCATTGATCATATCTAATAGTAAGCACTTGATGGATGTTTTGGGAAAAATGGTTTGTGGGCATATCTAGATCTTATGTGTGAAAAAGAGAAAAATTTGAAGGGTCTATGGGAGAGGGATGAATGCTTGAAGAATGCATGTATTATATCAGCGAATATCTTGAAAGTGTTGATGAAGATGCCGCACACATGCATGGATGAACAAGTCTTCTTCAAAATTAATTGGTGGGGTATTATCATATAAAGGAGTTCCTTTTCAGTTTAAAGTGCAAGAGAAAATTAGTATTTCTACTTTTATTGCATATAAAAGAAAATTATTATTTATACTTATATTGCATATAATAGCAAATGCATGTAAGAAACTAATAATGAGTATCAATAGGAAATTTTAAAACCTTCAAGATAGAAGACAAAGAAACAAGAGATATAGACACAATAGTGATGATACTGAGAATGAAAAAATATCTTCTTTCATGAATTGGTTAGATAGTTATATGCAACAAGCTAATAGAGAACTAATGATAGGGTGTGAAAGAAATGTTTTCTTTTTGGACTAATATCCTTATCTTTCACATATATTTATATTTTTATTTATTATAATAATTTATTTAATATTATAGGCCCAATTATACATAAATATATGGGCCTATGAATGGAATCAAAGTTATTGACTATTTAGGGAAAACATAGGAGACATGAACCTTATAGAAAATGAAGTTGGCTTTATGTGATTTGTTGTTGGCATCTACAAAAAATCATACTGTATACCCAAACAACTTAAAAACTCTATATTTTCATAATAGGATATATTATTTTTTTAGGTATACATAAGAATGATTTTTTGTTACTATTTTGATAGGTGATTTTGAAGGTTTTATTGGTTTTTGCTTAAATATAAGGCTAATTATGCCACAATTAGAGGAGAACCACCTATGTTTTAGGCTAATGTGGAGAAGCATCATGCATGTCCTTATCCACCAGGACATCTAGCAAAATCGGTGGAATGGAGTGTGGTGCAGAGGATGGGACAACAATAGTGGTTGAATGGATCGATTGATTAGCAAGAGACGAAGAGGAAACCTATTGCATGGGAGAAGAAGGACGGATGGATGATGGCTCTACAACCATTGCCGATTCAATGATATCCATGCCGAAGGAGGAAGAGCTTACCACCATCTTAGGTTGGCAAGAATGTTGTAGGATCAAATTAAAACTCTTGTCCTCTTCTTCCATATGCAAGGTTGCTTGAGCAAGCCTTTGTAGAATTAACAACAAATAAGCTGAAATTGGATTGCAAAGATCTAACTATGGAGCAATAGTTTGACATTTCCTATGAATATGGTTAAAAAGTATAATTAACAAATTGATTGGACCGTGGGTGGCATGGATAACTATGGAATATAATTGTGAGGATATGCCATAAGGGAAATACTGGAGATTGAGGGTAATAACAAGGAAGTGGAGAATGGACCACTCCAGTTTTAGGCACGAGATGATGGCATATTCATTCGATCTATGTCCAAGAAACAATTATTCCATTGTGCCATGAGAAACTAAGGGAACAAACACCAGACCATTGATGGGCAAGAAAAAATGCCAAACCACCTCACTGGCGATCGTGTGGAGCTCTTGTCCACTGAGTGGGACCATATAGAAGTCAACAAATGAATGCTTGACACTAATGGTGCATATTATGCTCTTGACAACGGGATGTGCCACAACAACATCCCACTACACAAGGCAAAAGTGGCCAAGATGATGGGGATTAAGGAGGACATTTATCTTGTTTGAGAAGACTATTGACAGGGCTTTGATGACTGCTAAGGTCTCCATAACTACACACAACATAGACAACAAGCATGGCCAGCAGAATGCAAGGTAAGCACATGAACACACAAGATACAATAACTGTGAAGAGAGAAGCATGTCAACATGATTGAGGAGAGGGACGAACTAAATGATGAACACAATTCAAAGGGAAGTACACAATAACTAGCATGCAAAATCATGCAGACATGGGCAGCAAATAAATGATAGTACACGTGGAGGGCGATCGAAAATGGTGAAGCTTTGACCTAGTGACCAGAGTTTAATCGGTACTCCGACGAGTGTCTACAATCAAAACGTTGTTGCACCTAGCTGTGCTGAAATCCAATAAGGTCCAAACCACTAGACTTGAAACTTTCCTATAACCCAATCTGACTTCGAGTTATAATAAAGCATTAGGTGGCCTTCTTCAAAGATCAAAGTCTTTAAAAAGCGATCACAAGTCCACTTTTGTCGGAGCCACACTTCTTGCATTAATAAGAAGCTTGCAAACTACTATTCATTGAGAATGTTGTCAGAAGGATTTCATCACTCCGAATGACATTCAGGAAAATTAAAAATCTTCTTCAAAAGTCATGATCTCTAATCTCTTAGCAAACATATTTTATGTGATTTGTTGATTTGATTGACCTCTCTCTTCACTGCTTGCAAGCTAAAGAAGATGGAGATGTGCATTGACAAAAAAACTCCAAATGAATTCTTCTTTGCACTTTCCACTTTATGTCCATTTGCACTCTTATGTATGTGAATGAGAAGTATGTATGTATGTGCATGGGCATGAATGTGCATGTGAAAATGTGCCCATGTGTATGCATGTGCATTGTTGTGAATAAGTAACTATATACATATCCATATGAGACGTATGCGTATATGTTTAACCTATGCTCCTATGTGTATACATTAACTTTAAGAGCCTATATGTGTTTGAAATTGTCCAATATAAATTTGTGTTTAAGTATATGGATGCATTTATGTATATGGGTATTTGTGGTTTTTCATGTGTGTAAGAGTGTATGCACTCGTATGTGTATATGTGTAACCAAATTTATATAGACAAATGTGTTTATATGTGTGGTCATGTGAATGATACTTGAGTGTGCAGATGCTTCTATAAGAGTGTGACTATATGTGTATGCATAAGCCTGTGTGTGTGTAACCTACACTTGCTTATATGTTTTTATGTGTACATGTGTGACTATGGTATGAATCTAAGTCTACGCATGATTTACACTACATGTTTAACTATGTACGTGTGTGTTGAGATATCAAGCTGAACATGTGATGATCTAGGATGACATGTATCAGCTTTTCGATTCTCTATGTATAGTGGTCATGCCAGGATATGTCAGGGATACCTCATTGAGACTTATTAGATTTATCTACTAAGAGTGATGGCACATTTGTTCCTTGCCAGATCACTCATTCGTGGACATTAGGTTTTTCCTTATGTACTGATCTTTATATATTGAACTTGTTGTATTCTTGTTTTTAGGTCATTCTTGTACATTCCCTTTTATGTAATATAAGAAGAAGAGCATCATTCTTCCTTGCCTCAATCTGAGTGTGTGCTTCTTTTTTATTGTGAGGGTGTGTGTGTGAGCTCTCTTCCTTATCTCCTTCCTCATGACATGGTATCAGAGCCCGTGGAGAAGGCGGATAGTGAAGAGTATGTGAGAAGGCATGGAGAAAGCGCAATTCACAAACGACCTCAAATTGCTACAAAAATTGGTGTGAAGGTAAAAGATCTCAAAATATTTTCGTGAGTTAGCCCTTTAGGGTCACTCTTTTTTGTGAGATCAGAGTTTCAGAGCCATCACGATCTCTGTTTGGAGCACACAAGGTGGACCCATAGAAAAACGAGGTTAGTTTGCAAAACTGTAACTTGCGTCATGTTTGCCAACACTCATATATTCCAGAGCAAGAATTTCAAGCGATTCTGTGTACTACTGATATACAAAAACTGTGTTTTTCTGAGATCAAATTGTCACATCATAGTGCAACAGTGTTCAAGCAGGTGCTGCTTGTAGTGTTTTGTAGTGTTGTGAGTAGAAATGGAAAATGCAGATGGAATGAGTCAGCTTATGAGTGATAAGATGGAAAAGAACAACTTCCATGCTTGGAGATTGAGAATGATGAATTTCCGGATGGGAAAAGGATATTGGAAGTACATCAAAGGAGAGAACAAAAATGCTCCGCAGTTACTAGAGAGGAATGAAACTGCAGAACAGTTAAGAACATATGAGAAATGGAGTCAATTGGCATGAAAGGTAATGTATTGGCTATTTGTTAGCATACATAATAGCATGATTGGGCACACACAGGATGCCAAGACTCCAAAAGATGCTCGGAATAGTTTTATCACATTGTCTGAGACCAATACAAAGGCATAGAAATTGCAACTCAAGAACGAGTTGCATACATTAGAAAAGAAGAGCATGTCGATAAGTGAATACATCCTGAAAATCAAAAGCATATGTGAGTCACTTGCATCTATTGGCATGAATGTAGATGGTGATGATAAGGTGGAAGTGTGCCTTCATGGTTTAGGAGCCGCATATAAGTCATTCAGAACTTCTATATAGACTAGGGTCTGAACTTTGTTGATCTCGTATCTTTTTTTATTATTGAAAAAAAGAACCTTGGTAAGGATTCAAACTCCCAAGGGAAATCTAGTTTTGAGCACGTATTCTATTATGGCAGAGGTAGAGGTTTCAAAAGTGGAAGAGGAAGTAGTAACCAAGACCAAAGTCAACAATAGAATCATGCAGGAGGAAGGAACAATATGGAGGCAGGGGGAGCCAAAGAGGCTGCAGAAATTTCCAAAGAAATGATTCAAGTAATGACAGTAAAGGATGCTAGAATTGTGGTAAACTTGGACACTTTGAACATGATTGCACGTTGAAGAATCAAAATAACAAAAGGCAACAAAACAACTATGCATCCACAAGTGTAGATGATTTTGAGAAGCTGCTCATGGTTCAACATCACATGATGAATATGATGTCTACTGGTGTTTCAAGATCAAATCATAATGTTTGGTATGTTGATTCATGTGCTTCAAATCACATGACCAGTCATGCAGAATGGTTTAGCTCTTTGTAGAAATTGCCAGTTCTTGGATATGTTGAAACAGGTGATGACACATCACACACTATTGAGCATACAGGAAATATAGCACTATCTATGAAGGATAGGAAGGTAAAACACCTTGCTGATGTGTTACATGTTCCAAATATAATAAATAATCTGGTTTTTGTTGGAAAAATGGTTGACAAGGAATTACAAGTTAAGTTCAATGCTGATGGGTTATATGTGGAAGAATCCAAATGGGATGGACAATTGATTATCAAAGGAAACAAAGTGGGTAGGATGTTCACCTTAAATGTAAAAATTCCTAAAATGAATGTAGCAATGTTTGCAAAAGGTGCAGGAGTTATTGCTCATATGGAGATATGGCACAAACGGATTGGACATGCAAACTTGCAAAGGCTGAACTTGATGCAGTCAAAGGAGATTGTCCATGGACTACCAAATTTCAAGGTTGTAGAGATACAAAAGGTATGTGCAGCATGTAAATTTGGTAAATAGTCAAGATCATTGTTTTCGCATGACAAGCATGTTAGTGAGAATGTGCTAGAAATAGTACATACAGATGTTTGGGGTCCTGCAAAGACCACATCTATGGGTAGCTGCAGGTTTTATGTTACTTTCATTGATGAACATACACAAAAAGTGTGGGTATATTTCATGAAAGAGAAGAGTGAGGTGTTCACTCACTTCTAGAATTTTAAAGCTATGGTGGAAAAGCAGACAAGGAAGTATATTCAAACATTAAGGTTAGATGGAGGAGGTGAATACATGTCAAATGAGTTCCGCAACTTTCTTAAAAGTCATGGAATTCGACATCAGTTTTCATGCAAGTACACACCACAAGAGAATGGTGTTGATGAATGCAAAAATAGACATATTGTAGAAATAGCAAGAGCTTTGATGGCTGAGAAGAATATGCCTCATTGTTATTGGGCAGAAGTTGTGCATATGGTTGTATACATTATGAACAAAACTCCAACTACTGTTGTACATCAAGTTGCACTTGAAGAAAAGTTAACAGGTAAAAAAGCCAAACTTATCACATATGAAAGTTTTTGGCTGTATTGCATATGTACAGGTTCCAGATGAGCTGAGGACGAAGCTTGATCCAAAAGTAGAAAAATGTGTCTTCATTGGATACTCCCTTGAGCAAAAGGGATATAAATGTTATAACCCACTCACACGAGAGGTGAAGGTGAGTTGAGTTGTGGTATTTGATGAAATGTCAGACTTCTATTTAGATGCCAAAGAAGGACTGCATCTTGAACCAAATGATAAAGAAAATGCTAAAAGAGCAAGTGTAGAAACTCAAGTTTTGAGTGGATCGGATGCATCATGAAGCGATAGTTTCAACTAAAATCCATGGAGTGGAAGATTGCATGGAAATTTCAGTCCATCAAATTCATCAAATACATCAAAGAAAGGTTAGAAAAACTTTTTGCTAGTAGTAAAATTGTTGACATATTTAGGTAGTGATGTGTGTGAACACCCTAGGACCACCGGAGCACTTTTTTCCCTCTTTAAGAGGTTTTTTTCCCCTGGCTTGTATATTTACCTATTGCCCTAATGGGCTACTTATCTTTGTACATTCTAGTGGTAAATATTCAATATTGTGTGTTGTGCTCCAAGCTTCTTCTTCTTCCTTATGTTGTTCACGTGCTTCCGTAGATGTCTAACTCCAACAACTGGTATCAGAGCAGGTCGCTGCTTCATCTAGGGCATTTTCTACACCTCTCCGATTGCAGTCTCAAAATCGCACGAAATTTGGTGAGCATACTCAGGGTATTTCAGACATTTGAGCTTGTTTCAACCTTCGAATGCACTATCATAGTGCTTGTGTAGGCTATTTTGTCTTTTTGTGCCAAAGGTATATACCAATTTTGGTTTGCCAGTATAAGCGTCTCAAAGTCTGCTACAGGTTTAGCAGAATTTATCTGGGTAATTCTTTTCAACTTTTTGAGGTACAGTCAATTTTTTGTATCAAGGTATTTTAGTCATTGGCCATGGCTAAAAGTAGTGATGTATTCCGTATGTTGGCTATTGAGGATAAGTTGGATGGTACCAACTACCCGTTATGGGCTTATATGATGTGACATGTATTGGTTGCAAAAGGACTGTGGAATATTGTGCAGGGTGTTGAAAGACATCGTGTTACACTTGCAAATACAGGTACTACAAACACAGGTGCTAGAGCTGATGGAGAGGGGGTCGAAGATGATGATATTCTAAAGATTCCTATTCGTGTTGCTATTTCCATTGCACCTACTATAGAGCGAATTCATTGGGATGGCAGAGATGCTCAGGCACATGCATTGATAGCTTTGCCTCTCAAACATGCGATTATTCCTCACATTTTCTCTTACAAAATAGGTAAGGATGCTTGGGATACACTTACCGCATTGTATTAGGCTAGGAATGAGGCCCTTGTTGCTTAGCTCCGAAAACAATTGGAGAGTGAGCACATGAATGAAGATGATTCTATGGAGAGTTTTCTCACAAAGATCAAGGATTTGAAAGAACAATTGATTTCTGCTGATGAGGTTATACCAGATAGCTCACTTGTGCAGACCATTCTGAATGGTCTTCCTGATTCATATCAAAGTTTTGCCTCTACTCTTCATTTGATGATGAAAGGCAATCAAAATGCCTTGTCATTTGAGGAGCTAGTCTCTGTTTTGTTGCAAGAAGATGAGTCTTGGCAGAACATGTTTATTATGCGTGTTGCAAATCAATCTTTCTTGGCTAGTTAGAAGGGCAAAGGAAAATTGAGCTCTTCTACTAGTAAGCAAAAGTTTGCAAATGCTGCACAGTTGAAGAAGGAAGACAAAGATGAGAAGAAATCAGAAAGGCAAAAATTGTTTTGCAAATACTGTAAAGCAAATGATCATGTCATCAAGAGCTTTCCAAAACAGGTTGCTAAAGAGGCAAAGAAGAAAGAGGCAAAAATGGTTGTTGCAGAGGCCTCGACACCAAAAACAGAGTCTGCTAATGTTGTGCAGGAAGAAGAATGGACGTTTACTACTGTTCGTAGTTTTGAACCATATTCGCATGAGCTGTGCATGTCTATAGTAGAATCTGATGTTTGGTACTTTGATAGTGGGGCAACCAAACATGTTACATCGAAGTGCAGTTTCTTCTCTTCACTCGAGCCTACCCCTACAGGGAATATTGTTACATGTGCCAACAACTCCTCCTATCCTGCTATGGGAGTTGGTAAGATCATTTTGACTACTGATGATGGTAGTTCTTTCACTTTGTTAGATGCTTTGTTTGTGCGAGGGATTAAGAAAATATGTTATCAGTTTCTACATTAGCCAAGATTGTCTTGGTTGTGAAATTTATTGATGACAGATATACAGTTCATGATCTGTCAAATGGCAATGTCATTATTGCTTATGGCATTTTATGTGTGGGTTGTATAAGCTCATAGACTATGAGGGATCTGTAAATGATTTGGAATGTGCACCACATGATTCTCACGCTATGTGAGATGCAAAGCTTTGGCATGAATGCTTTGGTCATCTGAATTTTGCTAGTTTGCTATGCCCGTAGAAATCTGAAATGGTGTCCTCTTTGCCCAAACTTGAAGCACCCGGAAAACATGTTTTTGAAGGCTGTATTTTGGGCAAAATGCAGCGTTCTTCCTTTCCAAAACATGGTTCAGTTCGGGCTACTCAAAAATTGCAGCTTGTGCATAGTGATATCTGTGGTCCTATGCAGAGACCTTCTTTTGTGAACTATCTTTACTTTGTGACTTTCATCGATGATTTTTCCAGACATGCATGTGTATATCCATTGAAGGCAAAGTCAGAAGTGTTGTGCTTCAAATAGTTTCAGGTTTTGGATGAAAATATGTCAGCATGTAAAATGGGCACCCTCCATTCTGATCGAGGGGAGGAATATATGTCTTCTGATTTTAATGCATTTTGGGCTGAACGTGGGATAAAACACCAGTGTACAATGTTGTATAAACCTCAACAAAAATTGAGTTGCTGAACAAAAGAACAGGTCACTCATGGAGATGGCGAGGTGTATGGTCAAGAGTCAAGATTTACCACATAGTTTCTGGCTTGAGGTTGTCATGTCTGCAGCATATGTACTTAACAGGTGTCCCACTAAAGCACTGTAGTCTATCACTCCATATGAGGCTTGGCATGGTTGCAAGACATTTGTTGCTCATCTGCATGTTTTTGGTTGTTTGGCATATGCATTAGTGCCTGAACAACATCATAGAAAATTGGATGATAAAGTAGTTAAATGTATTTTTGTTGGGTACAGTTATGAAAGCAAAGGCTATCGTCTGTATCATCCATAGACTAAACGCATTCTGGTTAGCCCTGATGTTGGTTTTTTGGAAGATGTTATTCAGCCCTTACTTTCATGTATTAAGGAGACATCTATTAGCTCCAAAGATATGTATGATACTTTGCTGCCTCTTTTTACAGGTGGAGAGTCTAGTGCTTGTCGTAATGAGGCAACTTCTCAACCTTTGCAAGTTTCATGTGATGATGTAGATCATTCCATTTCTGATGCATGATGCACTTGTTGATGAGAGAGCTGATATTGAGCAGGCAAAAACTATGCCAAAATGGTTGGTGCAGACTTTGCGTGATAGCAAATTAGATGCATCTCTATCATATCATACTCGTTCAGGCTCTCATAGTTTCTTTTCCATCAGATTGCTATGCTATGGCTACACCTAGTCTCTGTGATGAGAATGAGCCTGTTTCGTTTGATGAAGCATAAAATTCAAAAAACTGGATGGCTGCTATGCAATCTTAATATGATGCTATAATGAAGAATGGTACTTGGTCTTTATTTGACTTGCCTCCTGGCAAGAAGGCCATTGGCACAAAGTGGGTATACAAGCTGAAGCTTAAGCCTAATGGAATAGTTGACAGGTATACGGTGAGGCTTGTTGCAAAGGGTTATGCACAGGAAAGAGGCATTGATTTTGATGAAACCTTTGCTCCTACTTGCCGAATGACTACTGTTTGTAGCATTTGTGCACTTGCAGCTCATCATGGTTGGAATGTACATCAGTTGGACATTACAACAACATTTCTGAGTGGCGACTTGCATGAAGAAGTGTATGCTTTTAAGCCCTATAGCTTTGTGCAGTAAGGGTATGAAAACGAGGTGTGCAGGTTAAAGAAGGTATTATATGGTTTAAAGCAAGCACCACGTGCTTGATATGAAAAGATACATGTCTATCTGATTGCACATGGTTTTGAGAACAGTCCAACTGAAAGCACCTTATATGTTGAACATGCTAATGATGTGCTTTTGATCATTGTGGTATATGTTGATGACATGTTTCTCACTGGTCCTCATGACAAGCATATTGTTGATTTTAAGGCTGATTTGCATGCCTCATTTGAGATGTCTAATGTGGGGCATTTCCATCATTATTTGGGCATTTAGTTTATGTAAGTTGATGGTGGAATGTCTTTGTGTCAAACGAAATATATTGACACATTATTGCAGCATTTTGGCCTTGAAGACTATAAGCCTATTGCCACTCCTATGGAGACAAGTTTACGATTGAGTCTTCATGATGTTAGAGATGCATTTGATGTTTTTCTCTATCAGTAAGCTGTTGGATGCCCGATTTACTTATGCATTACTTGGCAAGATATTCAATTTTTGTTTCACAGATGAGCAGGTTCATGCATTGCCCGTGTCAAGCATTTGTAGGTGGTTAAGTGCAACTTTCGCTACTTGACTGGTACCCGACTACTTGGATTGTTTTATCCCAGGGGGGATCACTACTACCAGATTTGCATGCTTTTTCTGATAGTGATTGGGCTCGTTGCTATGACACTCGGATGTCCACTAGTGGCTTTTGCTTCACGCTTCATAGCTCATGTATATCTTGGTTGAGCAAGAAGTAGCCGATGGCACATTTGTTCCTTGCCAACTCACTCATTTGTGGACATTAAGTTTTTCCTTATGTGCTAATCTCTATATATTGAACTTGTTGTATTCTTGTTTTTAGGTCATTCTGGTACATTCCTTCTTATGTAATAGAAGAAGAAGAAGAAGAACATCATTCTTACTTGTCTCAATCTGAGTGTGTGGAAATCTTTGATTGTGAGAGTGTGTGTGTGAGCTCTCTTCCTTATCTCCTTCCTCATGACAATGTGTATGTTTTCCATATGTGTGTATTTGTAATTGTGAGAATGTGTTTGTAAAAGTGTGTCCATGTGTATATGTGTGCATAGGTGAAAATGTAGACACATGTGCATATGTGTTTGTTTCCTAAAACCTAATGTGTATGTGTGAAAATAAAAGTGTCTCTAAATACTAAGATATGATAATAATAATAATAATAATAACAATAATAATAATGATAATAATAATAAGAATAAGTAGATACAAAACATGAATAAGAAATGTACGTGTGTCTAATTATATGTTAGTGTGAGTTAGTGTGTCCTCGTATGTGCACTTGAGTGCGTGATGTGTGTAAGTGGAGAAGGAGTTAACTAAAGTAGGAATATCTAAATGTGAGTGTCTATCTATGTATGTGTGTGCGTGTGCATGACCATGTGTGTGTGACTTAGCTAAGTGTAACTAGGTACCACTCAAGTAGCAAAAGATGCACTTAACTGCCTACCAATGCTTGACACCTGGGCAATACATAAATCTACTCATTTGTGAGATAGAAAACTAAATATCTAGCTGGGTAATGCATAAATAAATCAAGCATATATTAATATATTTAGGTAGTGATGTGTGTGAACACTCTAGGACTATCGAGGCACTTTTTTTTCTCTTTAGGAGGTTTTTCCCCCCAACTTGTATATAAGCCTATTACCCTAACGGATCACTTATCTTTGTGGATTCTAGTGGTAATACATTCAATATTGTGAGTTGTTCTCCAAGCTCATTCTTCATCTTCCTTTTGTTGTTCACGTGCTTTCATAGACGTCTAACTCCAACGATTGGTATCAAAGCAAGTCGCTACTTCATCTAGGGCATCGTTGACATCTCTCCGATCACTATCTCAGAATCACACAAAATTTGGTGACCATATGGAAGCTGATTAGGAGATTAAAACAACTTTTCTATGTGGTGCTAAAATCGCAATCTAAGCTCATTTTGCCCCTCGAACGCACTATCGTAGTGCTTGTGTAGGCTATTTAGTGTTTTTGTGCCAAAGATATATATATAGGTTTTGGTTTGCCAGTATAAGCATCTCAAAGTTTGCTATAGGATTAGTAGAACTCGACAAGGTAGTTTTGTTCAACTTTTTGAGATATAGTCAATTTTCTATATCAGGGTATTTTAGTCAATGGCCATGGCTGAAAGTATTGATGTATTTCGTATGTTGGCTATTGAGGATAAGTTGGATGGTATGAATTACCCATTATGGGCTTATATGATGCGTCATGTGTTGGTCACAAAAGGACTGTGGAATATTGTGCATGGTGTTGAAAAACATCCTATTACACCTCCAAATAGAGGTAGTGAAGCTAATTTAGATGGAATTGAAGATAATGATATTCTACAGATTCCTATTCGAGCTACGATTTTTGCTACACCTACTGTAGAACAAATTTTTTGGGATGGTAGAGATGCTCAGGCACATGCATTGATAGCCTTTTCTGTCAAATGTGCCATTATTCCTCACATTTGTTCTTGCAGAATAGCTAAGGATGCTTGGGATACACTTACCACTTTATACCACGCAAGGAATATGTGAGGCTCCTGTTGCTTACGTCCAAAAAGAGTTGGAGAGTAAGCAAATGAATGAGGGTGATTCCATGGATAGTTTTCTTACAAAGATCAAAGATTTGAAAGAATGGATGATTTCTGGTGATGAAGTCTTTCCTGACACTTCACTTGTGCAGACTATTTTGAATGGTCTTCCCGATTCATATCAGAGTTTTGCTTCTACTCTTTGTTTGATGATGAAAGGAAATCCAAATGCCTTAACATTTGAGGAGTTAGTCTCTATTCTATTGCAAGAAGATCAATCTAGGTAGAGCATGTCCATTGTGCGTGTTGCAGATCAAGGTTTCCTAGCTAGTCAAAAGGGCAAAGGTAAATGGAGCTCTTCTACTAGTAAGCAAAAGTCTACTAATTTTGCACAATCAAAGAAGGAAGAAAGATATGCGAAGAAATAAGAAAAGCAAAAATTGTTTTGCAAATACTGTAAAGAAAATGATAATGTGATTAAGAGATGTCCAAAATTGGCTGCTATAGAGTCAAAGAAGAAAGAGGCCGGAATGGTTGTTGTAGAGGCCTCTACACCAAAAACAGAGTTTGCTAATCTAGTGCAGAGTGAAGAATAGATGTTTACTACTGTTTGCAATTTTGACCCATCTTCTCATGAGGAGTGTATGTCTATAGTAGACTCAAATGTTTGGTATTTTGATAGTGGGGCAACCAAACATATTACTTCACAATGCAGTTTCTTCTCCTCACTTGAGCTTGCCCCTACAGGGAATACTATCACATGCACCAACAACACCTCTTATCCTATCATGGGAGTTGGTAAGATCATTCTGAGAACTATTGATGGTAATTCTCTAACTTTGTTGGATGCTTTATTTATGCTAGGGATCAAGAAAAATCTGTTATGAATTTTAACATTAGCTAAGATTGGCTTGGTTGTGAAATTTGTTGATGACAAATGTGTAGTTCATGATCTGTCAAATGGTGATGTGATTATTGCTTCTAGTATTTTATGTCCTAGGCTGTATAAACTCATAGACTATGAAAAATCTAAGAATGATTAAGAATGTGCAGTACATGATTCTCAGGCTATGTCAGATGCAAAGCTTTGGCATGCATGCTTTGGTCATCTCAATTTTGCTAGTTTGCTACACCTACAAAAATCTGAAATGGTATCCTCCTTGCCCAAACTTGAGGCACCTAGTAAACATGTCTCTGAAGGCTATATTTTGGGCAAAGTGCAGCATTCATCCTTCCCAAAAGATGTTTAGTTCGAGCTACTCAAAAATTGCAAGTTGTACATGGTGATGTCTATGGTCCTATGCAAACACCTTCTTTTGGAAACTATCTTTACTTTGTGACTTTCATTGATGATTTTTCCATGCATGCATGGGTATATCCATTGAAAGCAAAGTCCACATTAAAACTACATTTTTGAATGGTGACTTGCATGAAGAAGTGTATGTTCTTCAGCCCCATGGCTTTGTGTAGAAAGGGCATGAAAACTAGGTGTGTAGGTCAAAGAAGCATTATATGGATTAAAGCAAGCACCACATGCTTGGTATGAAAAGTCACATGCCTATCTAGTTATGGTTTTGAGAAAAGTCCATATGAGAGCACCTTATATGTTAAGCATGCTAATGATGTGCTCCTGATCATTGTTGTGTATGTTGATGACATGCTACTCACTGGTCCTCATGAGACGCATATTGCTGATTTTAAGGTTGATAAGCATATTGTGTATTTTAAGGTTGATCTGCATGCCTCATTTGAGATGTCTGATTTAAGGCATTTGCATCATTATTTTGGGCATTGAGTTTATGCAAGTTGATGGTGGAATGACTTTGTGTCAAATGAAATACATTGAGACATTATTGGAGCATTTTGGCCTTGAACATTGTACACCTATTGCCACCCCTATGGAGATAGGTTTACGATTGAGTCTTCATGATGCTAGAGATGCATTTGATGTTGTTCTCTATCAATAGGCTATTGGACGCTTGCTTTGCTTATGCATTACTGGGCCAGATATTCAGTTTGTTGTCTCACAGATGAGCCCATTTATGCATCGCCCAGGTGTCAAGAATTGGTAGGTGATAAAGTGCATATTTCGCTACTTGAATGATACCTGACTACTTGGATTGTTTTAACTCAAGGGAGTATCACTACTGCCAGATTTGCATGTTTTTATTACTCAGATTGAGCTAGTTTCTATGACACTCGTGTGTCCACTAGTGGCTTCTGCTTCATGCTTGTAGGCTCATGTATATCTTGGTTGGGCAAGAAGCAGCCTATTGTGGCCACTTCCAGTTGTGAGGCTGAGTATAGGGCAACTTTCACAATGACTATTGGGTGTGTGTGGCTCTAATGCCCTATAGCTGTTTTGGGTGTTGGTCATTCTTCTACCGCCACCATCTTCAATGACAGTCAGAGTGCATTGGCAGTTGTGAGGAACCCTGTGTTCCATGCTCACACTTAGCACATTGAGGTGCACTATCATTATGTTAGAGAAGGTTCTTTGTTGGAGAGATTAGCTTGGCATATGTGCCTACACAACAGAACATTGTAGTGTTAGTATATGATCAATGTCTACCCCTCATGATTGTATGAACATTTTGTAAGGCCCCATTATGAGGAGAAGCCAAGCGTGCATTACCCAATTGATGGGAATCCCAACTTGCATGTTGGATGAAGGTCATATTGGACTAGGTAAGGTATTGTAAGGAAAGGGAGTTACCAGGTCTCCAATTGTGGGGTGTTAAACACGGGTTTGCTGTTAGAACGCATTTAAACTCTATTCGGGTTCTTGGGAGTGGAAGGGGTCTGTTACTCAGAGGCCCTACACTTGATTTTCCCAAATAATCACTTCACATGACAGTTTATTCATCAACTCTGCTAATCAAACTTACTAACAGAAAACTCAGACTCGTTCCTTACAGACTTACTATTCTGATTCGCTTACTCATAGAGTATCGACTCATACACAGATTCAAACTCCTCACTAACCGACGTACAAGGTGAATGCTACCGTAACACAGACTTACAGTAAACAACTTACAGAATAGCGATTCAATACTTCACTTAATGTAAACATTACCGCAACTCAATCTGTAACGCACAGATACATATAATCAAACACAACAGAAAGACACAATATGACTCAGAGTTATGAAAACACAACACTTCGGTACTACACAGACGTATCGCCCAGACAGACAGTTTGGCAATCTGTTGGTCGTCACCGAAAGTGTCTTTTCATTGCTTCATAAAAAGGTTACAACTCGTCGCAGTGACTTCTCAGTTCGTGCAGAATATGAAAAGGAAAAAGGGTCAATTGCCAATCTGGCAGCTTACACTGGCACGCACGGTGGACTCGAACCTACAGGTATACAAAAGTCTATGGCTCATCGATTATACCTTCTAAATACATAGTTCTAGCTAACCTAAATGTCTGGGCAATTTTCTTTTTCAATGACTCTAACATCTGTTTGAGGACTTCGGGTTCTACTAACTGAGCATCAATTCTTACTGAATTGGTGGCAATAACCTGGCTCATCAAAATTTCTTCTTGTGTCTGCAGAAAAGCTTCCTGTAAATAAAATTCATTTGATAAAGCTACATAACAACTGACTTTCATGTCTGCAATCTGTTTATCTATTCTTGATAGTTTTTCTCCTTGAGCTCCAAGTTGATTTTCTCGTCTTTCCAATTCTTGATTTTGAAACTGAATGGTCCTGTAATATGCATCACGCTCTCTTCTTATCCCTGGTATCTCCTTCTGTAGTTGAGCGACCAGCATCATCTGGCTTTTAAGAGCAGCATTGGATTCAAATAGGTTTGCATTTGCAAACTCTAGCTCTGTATTGGTTTGCTTTAGTAAAGCTGCCATTTCCTGTCCTTTCTGTATTGCTTCATCCAATTGATCACGAGTTTCCTTTAACATATCTCCTAAGGCTATGTGGGCATCCTCTTTATCTTTGACTAACTGTTTCAAATGAATAATTTTGGCATCAGCAACACACAATAAATCAGCTTTTTCTTTGACTTCAGCCAATGCAGCATCTCATTGATTGATTACTATTTCCTGTTCGGCAAGTCTGGCCTGTAAATTTTTAATCTGTACTTGTAAAGCTTGATTTTCTGCTTTTACTACATCTATTTCTTCCTGGAGTGGACTAATATCTGCCTCTAGAACATCGACTTTATGCTGGAAATCATCTCTGATATTATCAGTTAGTTCTTTCATTTGTGCTGGTAGTTGCTGCGATAAATGAATCAACATATATCCCATGGATGCGAGCTCATTAAATATAGGTAGCGAAGGAAACAGAAGAGAAGGACGTGGTTGACATGAAGAAGTGGTGAGGAGTTGATGGGAATTGGGTGGAGAATAGTTTGGTGAAGAGGATGATGAGTCCGTTTCGTCAGGTACAATGGGTGGAACAGGGACAATGGGCTTACTTGGAGGTTCGGGGGGAGGAGTGAGAAGAATAGTGTTAGTTTTTTATACCTTTTCGGTGGATTGCTGCGTAGTGTTATCAGGATGTGCATCTGAAGATTCCACTGTTGTAATCAATTCTTCAAAAATTTTGGTAATAATATGTTGTACCTCTTCTTGCTTTTCTTGTCTGGACTGTTGTCGAGATTCTTCTTTAGAAGAACTGGCTCCAGAATCGGCGGTATCATCATGCTCTTGTTGCTGCTTTGGAGATGACTGCGCCGATGAATCATGATTCATTGAAGTAGCTGTATCATGAAAAGTTTCTTCTTCATGTTCTTCTTCTTCATTGTTGTCGGCTTCATTTCCTGCGGCCAAACCCTGTACTTGATTGTCAGATGAACTTATTCTGATGCGTTTTCAGCGGAGTAGCTGGAAGATTTCTTTGTCATCTTCTTCATCATCTTTGAGGATTTGCGCGGATTCTTCATGATACAAAACAGGACCTCTGGGTGGTGGTTGCACTGCTTGAAGGACCAGAAACAGGAAACTTAGTATGTGGGGGAGACGTGAATGTGGCATATCTCCTTTGTCAACCTGTTTAATTACCGAAACGCATTCACGGTGAATACACCGGAAATAATATGAGGCAAAATTAGCAGGCTCTCTAACAGCCATATCTATCGCTGAGTAGAATGGGCGAGATATCCCATATGTACGTTTCTGCAAATTTAGTATTGCTACTAAAAATTGCAGGGCTGTTCTTTCAGGCTCAGGACGACAAAGGATGGCATATTCATTTGAAGAATATCTAGGAAACAATTGGATCATTGTAGCTATCGACAGATTAGGGCCATTTTCTCGACCTTCCGGAGAGAGTCGAAAAGCATCAGCAAAAGTCTGTAGAGTGATTACTACCCGAGATGGTAAGGAAGTAATTGGCCAACTCTTCTCCCCAGCAGGTGTGGCAGCTATTGCGGCAATAATCTGGGCGTAGAATGGGTGACATTCCACTGAATGCCAAGGCAATTCAACGAAATCGGACAACCCACATACACGCAGGAACTCACCCACATCCGTAGGGAGTCCGTCATGGAAGGTAGCAAAGTTTGCCAGAGCTTCCATGATGCGCACACGAATAGCAAGCAGACACAGGGATTACAGGAAACACAAAGTACACAAAGCACGTAGACACAATAGCGATTAACAGTGGAATGGAAAAGGTTAAGTAGATACTTGGCAGCGGGAAGCGATTAAAATTGTTTAATCATCGCGCGATGTTGAGATGATAACCTCATAACTACGGTGTGCATGCATGAGCGGAATCAATAACAAAAGGCGGCGATTATTCATGGTTATGTATCCAAACAAGGAGTTTTATGATTGGTGTAGCAAAACAAGGAGTTTATGGTTTTTATCCAACTAACAAGCAAAACCAAAAAAGAAAAAGAAAAGAAAAGAGAAAAAGAAAAAAAAATATGCGGGCAACCGCAGAACACTTCAGTACGAATCAGGCGCTTGATGATACGGCCGCAACTTTGAACCATTTATCACTTTCGGAAGAGGAATTCCGATCAAAGCAGTCAACCGAAAAGTAGTTGGGCCCACTTGTTTAGTAATACGGTAAGGACCAAACCATCGTAACTTGAATTTTCCAGCAGAATTATTTGATTTTGCATTATAAAACAGCACAAGTTGTCCTACCGTAAAAATTGGAGTTTTAAGATACCGATCATGTGTACGAGCTTGCCTCAACTACACTTCTTGAAGAGTCAGAAAACTTTCCCAGTGATGCTCATCTAATTCTCTAAGTGTGTCCAACTGAAATGGTAAAGATTCTTCAGGTAACATTTTCTGAGAGATGGCCACACGTAAGCTTGGTACGACAAGTTCCATTGGTGCAATTTCCTCCATTCCATATGCAAGTTTGAAAGGAGTCAATCCGGTGGAAACTTTATAATTAGTCCGGTATGCCCATAATACTACAGGTAGTAACTGATCCCATCTTTCTGGTGATTCCACAGTCAATTTTCGAAGCATAGTCAACAACGTTTTGTTTGTACTCTCAGCTAAGCCATTAGCACGAGGATAATACGGTGAACTGAATTTATGCAGAATCTGAAAAGTGTGTGTGAGCACTCGCATTAAACTGTTGATAAAGTGGGTCCCTTGATCTGTGACAAGTTCCAAAGGTAATCCATAATGTGGGAATATATCCTTCATTAGACATTTTGCCACCGAAACAGCTGTGGTGGACCTTAAAGCCCAAGCTTCTGCCCATCTTGTAGCATAATCTCTGCATGTCAGAATATATCTGTTGTTGCTAAGGATTGCTGGAGGTGTGATTGGTCCAATAAAGTCAAGACCCCATTTCAAAAAAGGTTCTAAAGGTAAGATAGGCTGCATCGGAAAGAAATGGTGTTGTAATGGCTGTCCAGATTGCTGACAATTGTCACATTGCTGCACAAATTGAGATACATCTCTGTACATAGTAGGCCACCAGAGCCCACTTTGCAGAATTTTTCGGTGCGTTAAATCTGCTGCAAAATGTCCACCAGAGGGTATGGAATGTGCTAGAGCGATTACTGAGTTTACTTCATGTGGAGGAATACAACGAAGTAAAACCCCAGTGTGATCTATATAATACAACTCCCGGCAATCAACCGGAATCTGCGACTGTAAACTGCAATTTTTCGGCGCATTGCAGAGGAAGTTTGAGAAGGGAGACATCCATCAGTAAGAAAGGTTAATAACTGATCATAGTAAGTAGGTGTCACAGGAGGTTGTGCAGATTCATCATTAGTCATTTTAGTAACATAAATAGCTGGTGTGGTGTCATCAATACCGATCGGAGCTTCACCAGAATCCAACCGAGAAAGAAAATCTGCTAAGGCATGTGCAGTTCCAGGTCGATGAATCACTTTGTAATCAAATTCTTGTAACAATAAAACCCAACGTGCCAAGCGGCCACCTAAATGCTGCTACTGAACCAGATATACCAGTGCAGCATGATCTACATGAAATACAAATTTTCGACCTAGTAAATAATGCTGGAATTTCTTTATAGAATACACCAAACCAAGACATTCTTTTTCAGCTACTGAATAATTCTTTTCAGCAGGAGCAAGCCTTCGACTTGCATAATAGATAGGCCTTAACCACTTATCAGTTTGTTGCATTAAAACACTTCCAATGGCTATATCTGATGCGTCTACAAAAACATGAAAGGGGCATTCCCAATCAAGAGGTTGTAAAATTGGAACCTGCGTTAATAAAACTTTTAGACGATCAAATGCAGTTTGACATTCCGGTGTCCAATCAAACTGTCGAGGAGTACTAGTGATTAGCCAATTCAGGGGTATTGCCAAATGGGCAAGCCATCGTAAATGTTGACCATGCCACCTGACTTGACCCATGAATCGCATGACTTCTTTCGGTGTAGTAGGCTCAGGTGCTTCTAACACGGCTGCAATTTTTTTTGGATCAACTTGTATGCCGTGTGCATATTCAATGTGGCCAAGGAGTTTACCACAAGAAACCGCAAAGACAGATTTGGTGGGGTTCAAACAGAGTTGGTATTCTCGGCATTTTTCAAAGCAACATCGTAAATGATACAGGTGTGCAACCATCTTACCGAATAAAGAGAAACATCTAGATATACTTGCATAAAAGAAGTAAGATAGGGTGAGAAGATTTCCTGCATACATCGCTAAAAGGTACTAGGAGCATTTCTTAATCCAAACCACATGACTGTGCAAGCAAAAACACCCCAATTCGTAATAAACGCTGTTTTCGGTATTCCTACTCAGCCATTCAAACCTGGTTATAACCACTATAACCGTCGAGAAATGAGTACATCTCATGTCCAGCCACTCTGTCCAGCATGGTGTCAAGAAATGGAAGAGGAAATGGATCAGATACGGTGGCTGCATTCAATTTCCGGTAATCGACACATATTCGGAGCTGCTTGTTTTTCTTTGGTACGATTACAATTGGGGAGATCCATTCAGCATGCTCAATAGGTACAATGAATCCTACCTTTAATAAGCGATCAAGTTCTACTTTGACTTGTGCTGCATAGTTGGGATTCATACGGTAGCTGGGTTGTTTAATCGGCTTTGCTTCAGGTTTAAGTACGACCCTATGTTGATAGATGCGAGGATCCAGACCTTTCATATCACGATAATCCCATGCAAAAACATCAGAGAATTCATGAATAAGTTGGATCAAATCTGCTTGAAATATTTCAGACAATCCTTCCTTTATTTTGACAGGTCGTGGATTTACTTCATCTCCTAAATTATAGGTAATCAACTGATCTTCAGGAACATATAATTGACGAGGTTTTCCTAAATTGTCAATTGGTTGTAAAAGTTGTTGTATAGTGGCTTCATCCATAACAACAGTATCTGTGATCCCCACTTCTTTGGTCACAGGCACCACCGTACAGGCTGTCGGACTCCAGTTATCTACAACAGTTTGCAGATCAACAGTTCCTAATGAGATCAAATCAATGTTATTCTTTAAAAATTCTTCTTCTTCATCATTAAATAAACCATCTCACATGTGGACCGGTTCTGCTACATATGGTCTAGCATGTAATTCATAGGGCTGAATAGCATCCAATTTGACAACATATTTACGATTATTGTCTTTGAAAGCGAGTTCTTGTGCTGACCAGTCCTGTATAACCTTAGCTTGTTTCAATCAAGGACGGCCGAAAAGAAGATTATAATCAAGACTGGACTCTGGTAATTCTAAGACGACAAAGGTCATCTTAAACGTTGTTCCCTGCAAAGTTATCGGAACATTTCTTACAAGTCCTACCGGGTGAACTCTGGATTGATCGGCCATTCTTACGAAAAATTGAACAAGCTCGATTTTCGTCCGCCCTAACTTCTTACAAAGTGTTGTAGTGGCTATGTTTACACCAGACCCACCATCAATTAGTACTTGAGTAATTTTGTGATTTTTGTACCATACCATAATCAAGGAGACCGAATGATCCACCGTAGAATCAGCTTCCGGTTGTACCGTTGTTGTCGCTGGAATGCAGGAAGATCCAAGACTGAGCTGTTGTTGGATTTGCTGCCGAACTCCTGGTACTAGTGCCAGTAACTGTCCAAGAGGGAGAGTAATGGACGCCTTAGATAAAATTTCCCATGCTTGATTTGTTGGGAGAGATGGTAGGATGCACCTAGAAGATTGAGTTGATGCTACTAATCCTCCTTTGCACCAGCCCTCTTTGACTCAAGATATATTTAGTAGACTCCTTAAGCTTCCAAATGATACCAAAATATGCTATATGTACTTTGGAAATGATTTGACTAATGATTGGAACAAAACAGATGAGTTTGCACTTCACTAGACTTAAAAACTTTCTATTTTTGTTTTGATACCTGCTCAAAGTTTTGCTCAGTGTGACCATCACACTTACAATTGATCTAATTCCTTCTGGGCATATTAAATTAGCTTAACAAGCTACCATTTGCAAGTGGAATGAGAAGAATTGATAAACTATACTCTGAGAAATTACTTTAGCAAACTTAGAGTCACCCCCGATTTTTTAGGAGGTCTATAGAAAAATACCAGAGACCACTTCGAGCGCGATTTCTCCGCGATGGCTGATCCAATGACCTTCCAATTTTGTAGGCATGTAGTGTGCTTGGAGCTGGTTCTAACAAGCCTTGAATTAGTTGATTTGGTTCAGTGTGCACTGAGATATGCCTCTTTGAAGTTGACAGACTTGGAGTAGATGACTCAGAGAAAAACCAGAGATAGTGAATGTAAAGATATGTATTAATTCACATTGATGTACATTCCCATTGACATGATAATGATTGCCAAATGGTACTCAGAGGTGTAGGCTATGAAGAAGTCCTCACACACTCAATTGTTGCTACAGAATTGCCTCGGGATATGAGCTGAAGTGCCCGCGACTTTTGACTTGTAGCTTTTATAGAAGTTAAGTGAGAATTTGAGTTTGAATTCAAATTCAAATCTCCTTTGATCACTCCACTAAATGTAGGGAGTTATTCTCTCCAATTACACCATCCAAATTCCACGACTCTAATCAATTAGGTGTGTATACCTAATGCCACGTCATTTAGACTTTTACAAGGAGTAAAAGTAATAAATCATAGGTATGGGTTCCTATGCCATTTCCTTCAAGTGAAGTCTTGATGTAATTTGTCCAAGCTAATCTTCCAAGGTTCCAAGCCAAGTGTGAAGGCTTGAAATGCACCAACAGCTCCCCCTCAAGCCAAGCACTTTTTCTTAAGTCTTCATCTTTAATCTTCAATCACATCCTGCAATCCAATCATGGATTTGAATCTGCATAACTTGTTTCCATCCAATGCTTTAGTGAGTAAATCTGCACATTGCATATTAGTAGACACATATGTCAATTGAATCTCTTTGCTTAGCAACTTTTCTCTCACATAGTGGTAATGAACCTCTATGTGTTTGGTTCTAGCATGATATATTGGATTAGCTGCAAGGTGAAGAGAGCTTGTGTTATCTCCAAAGATAATTGGAGGTCTAGTGTATAGACCTAACTCTGTATACAAGAGCTTCAACCAGATAGCTTCTTGAGTGGCATTGGCAAGCCCTCTATACTCTGCTTCAGTAGATGACAAGGCTATTGTAGGTTGTTTCTTGGATGACCAAGAAATAGGTTTATCTCCTGCAAAACAAATGTATCCTGATGTGCTCCTCCTATCATCCTTGCATCCTGCCCAATCTGCATCTGAATATACTTTAATATCAATATCTGATGTATAAGGAAAGTACAAACCATGGCTTTGAGTTCCTTTGAGGTACTTCAAGATTTTCTTCGCTGCCTCTAGGTGAGGTACCCTTGGTTTGTGCATGAATTGGCTTAGCACACTAACTCCATATGCTATGTCAATTCTTGTCAAGGTAGCATAATTCAAACTACCTACCATACTTTGATATCTTATGATGTCTTGAACTTCTTCCCCTTCATGAGCACTTAGCTTTAGGTTGACCTCCATTGGAGTAATTGAGTCTTTAGCATCCTGCAAGCCAAACTTCTTGACCATATCCTGCACATACTTCTTTTGAGTGATATATATACCTGAGTTGGTGTAGACTAACTCAAGACCTAAGAAGTACTTCAATAATCCAAGATCATTAATCTTGAACTCTTTCATCATCTGTCCTTTGATGTGTCTAATCCCATTGACATCATTGCCTGTAATGATGATGTCATCAACATAAACACACAAGTAGATTACCTCAGTACTACTCCTCCTTATGAATAGAGAAGTGTCTGCTTTACTCATCACAAATCCTTGGTCTTGGAGATAGGTTGTCAACCTATAATTCCATGCTCTAGGTGCCTGCTTCAAACCATATAGAGCCTTCTTCAATTTACAAACATAGTTTACCTTCTTGGGGTCTTCATAGCCAGGTGGTTGTGACATGTAGACTTCTTCAGATATCCATCCATTCAAGAAAGCATTCTTGACATCTAATTGGTACATGTTCCAATTCTTGGATGCAGCTACACTCACCAATATTCTGATAGTTGGCATCTTAGCCACAGGAGAAAATGTCTCCTCATAATCAATGCCTTGGGTTTGTGCAAAACCCTTGGCTACCAACCTAGCTTTGTACCTGTTGATTGTTCCATCAGAGTTCCTCTTTAGTTTGTAGATCCATCTAGATCCTATCACCTTCATAGAGTCCTTCTTGGGTACCAAGTCCCAAGTATCACTCTCCTTGAGAGCTTCCATTTCTTCATCCATAGCTCCTTTGCATTCTGGTTTGGTGATTGCTTCTTCATAGGTACCTGGTTCTTCATTCAACAAGTCTTTTGCAAGATATACAGAATGTTTAGTTACAAGTGATGTGTCATACCCAAATCTGATAGGCTTCTTCTTTTCTCTCTGAGATCTCCTCATTGCTTGAGTTGAGGATTCTGGTGTATCCTCTAATTTCTTCATCTTCATCTTCCCTTTGGACTTCCATGCCTTGAACTCCTCAAGATTTATTGTATCATCATCATCTGAGCTTGATTCATCTTTCTGGATTGGTTCCTCCTTAGTGAGCTTTGGGAAATCTTCTTCCATGTCATAGGGTAGACTAACCTTCCTGCATTCATTCTCATACCATGAGTCATTCTCATCAAAGATGACATCTCTGCTTACCTTGAAGCCTTTGTTTGTTGGGTTGTAGAATCTGTATCCCTTTTGGTTCAAGTCATAACCAATGAAGATACATTTTTCAGCTTTAGGATCTAGCTTTCCCCTTACCTGTGAAGGAATATGCACATATGCTACACAACCAAAAATTTTTCAATGATCCAGAGAAGGTCTCTTACCATGCCAAGCTTCATATGGTGTCATACCATCAAGTGATTTGGATGGCAACCTATTTATGAGATAGGTGGCAGTGGATACACCTTCTGCCCAAAGATAATTTGGTAGCTTCTTTTCATTAAGCATAGACCTAGCTGTTTCTACTATGAGTCTATTCCTTCTTTCAGCTACCCCATTTTGTTGAGGTGAGTACCTTGTAGTAATCTCCCTTTTGATGCCTCTTTCCTGCAAGAAATCTTCAAACTCATTGGAGAAGTACTCTCCTCCACCATCTGACCTTAGCCTCTTCAAGCTTCTTCCTGTTTGGTTTTCAACAAGTGCAAGATACCTCTTGAAACAATTAAACACTTCATCTTTATGCTTCATAAAGTATAAGATAGTCCACCTGCTATAGTCATCAATGAAGGACACATAATACCTTGATCCTGAAATGGAAGGGTCCTTGCTAGGTCCCCAAACATCTGTGTGTACCAAGTCTAGGTAGTCTTCATGCATGAAACCTTTCCTTGAATAGGGCAACCTGTGAGACTTACCAAACTGACATGCTCCACACTTGTAAATCATATGTTGCTTGGACACATTAGGTATCCCAAGCACACATTGATCCCTGCACATTTGCTTTAGGGTTCTTTCACCTATGTGACCTAACCTCTTGTGCCATATTTCTAACTCTGAAAGTGTTTGATCCTTGTAATTATATAAAGCAATGTTCTTGGTATCTTCTAGCTCAAAAGTAAACAATCTACCTGATTTCTCCCCCTTGGCAATTCTTTTGAAACCATATCTTGGGTCCTGCAAACCTTTCTCCACAATCTGACCAACACTCATTAGATTCTTGGTGATGGTTGGTACATAGAGTACCCTGCTCAATAGATTCTGGTTACCATCACATGTCTTTACATTTCCAATCTTTATAACAGAATGTTTAGTATCATCACCTGTTTGTACCTGATGTTTCCCCTTGGGTTCTTCCAAATCAGAGAGTAGTGCCACATTGCCAGCTACATGGTTAGAACATCCTGAGTCAATATAAAATAAATGATCATCATTTGTACCTGCCTTGGAGGTCATATTCATGATCAATAGGGAGTCATCTTGCTCCTCTGTGTAGTTGTTGTAATCCCTTCTATTTCTGAATCCACCTTGGTAGTTACCATTGTGGTTGTGGTTGTAATTGTTGTATTGATTGTTGTATCCATTGTAGCCTTGGTGTTGGTTGAATCTGCCTCTCCCTTGAGAGTATCCACCTCTTTGATAGCCTCTTCCTCTCTGATTCTTGTAGTTCTTGTAGCATTCATCTGTGGTATGATTGGACAATCCACAAATATCGCATGGTGATGAGTTGTAGGGTCTCCCCCTACCTGATTTACCTCCTCTGCCTCTTCCTCTTGAGGATCTACCTCTCCCTGCATAGTTTGCTTGGGAGGTAGAGCCTTCTTCATCAACCTTCTTACTTTTACCTTTATCTTTAACCTTCTTATCAGTATATAGAGCAGAGGGGTTGTTACCTTTTGATTGATCTCCTGCCTTTGTAAACTTTGCTTCATGTGTGAAAAGTTGGCCCATAAGTGTTGTGAGATCTGGGGTATGCATATCCATGTAGAGGTCCATTGCAGTGGTGAAGCTTTCCCACTTATCATCTGCCTTGAGTCCATTTGTTACTTGCCTGACTATTTGTTCCTCTTCAATCTCCTCTCCAATGCTTGCTAATTGGTCTGCCACATCTTTAATCTTGGTCACATACTCTGAGATTGATTGCTTGGGCTGCTTCCTAAGGGTTGTGAATTCAATCCACAGTTGATTCTTCCTGGCCCTTGTGTTGGAAGAGAAATATGTTGACAGAGTTTCCCAAGTCTCTTGGGAAGTCTTACAGTTCCTTACATGAGGTAAAAGGAAATCAGATATAGAGTTAAGAAGGTAAGACCTTGCCAAAGCATCCTTTGCACACCATTGGTTGAGTCTCTCTTGTTCATCCTTGGTGGGTAGTCCTCTAGCTTTGAATGAGGGCAATTCCTCATCTCTTGATATGTATCCAAATAAGCTTCTTCCTTGTAGATAGGTCTTCATCCTTAGAGACCAAGCTTGGTAATTGTTCCTGTCCAATTTGTCAATGAATGAAGGAAAACCATCTCCCATGTTTACCTTATTTGCTCTGATACCACTGTTGGGAGAGATGGTAGGATGCACTCAGAAGATTGAGTTGATGCTGCTAATCCTGCTTTGCACCAGCCCTCTTTGACTCAAGATATATTTAGTAGACTCCTTAGGCTTCCAAATGATACCAAAATATTCTATATGTACTTTGGAAATGATTTGACTAATGATTGGAACAAAACAGATGAGTTTGCACTTCACTAGACTTAAAAACTTTCTATTTTTGTTTTGATACCTGCTCAGAGTTTTGCTCAGTGTGACCAGCACACTTACAATTGATCTAATTCCTTCTAGACATATTAAATTACCTTAACAAGCTACCATTTGCAAGTGGAATGAGAAGAATTGATAAACTATACTCTGAGAAATTACTTTAGCAAACTTAGAGTCACCCCCGATTTTTTAGGAGGTCTACAGAAAAATACCAGAGACCACTTCGAGCGAGATTTCTCCGAGATGGCTGATCCAATGACCTTCCAATTTTGTAGGCATGTAGTGTGCTTGGAGCTGGTTCTAACAAGCCTTGAATTACTTGATTTGGTTCAGTATGCACTGAGATATGCCTCTTTGAAGTTGACAGACTTGGAGTAGATGACTCAGAGAAAAACCAGAGATAGTGAATGTAAAGATATGTATTAATTCACATTGATGTACATTCCCATTGACATGATAATCATTGCCAAATGGTACTCAGAGGTGTAGGCTATGAAGAAGTCCTCACACACTCAATTGTTGCTACAGAATTGCCTCGGGATATGAGCTGAAGTGCCCGCGACTTTTGACTTGTAGCTTTTATAGAAGTTAAGTGAGAATTTGAGTTTGAATTCAAATTCAAATCTCCTTTGATCACTCCACTAAATGTAGGGAGTTATTCTCTCCAATTACACCATCCAAATTCCAGGACTCTAATCAATTAGGTGTGTATACCTAATGCCAAGTCATTTAGACTTTTACAAGGAGTAAAAGTAATAAATCATAGGTATGGGTTCCTATGCCATTTCCTTCAAGTGAAGTCTTGATGTAATTTGTCCAAGCTAATCTTCCAAGGTTCCAAGCCAAGTGTGAAGGCTTGAAATGCACCAACATGGTTTGCTTGAATTGTACTTTTCACCGATTCTGAAGGTGATGTGCCTGTTCTAGTGGTAGAATCTTGTTCCTGCGATCCTTCCTTTGGTAGCGGAACTTGGGTTACTGGAATGGGATCTGGAAACACTGTAGGTTCTTTGGTGGTCCATTGACTGGCTTTGTCATACATTCTCTGTTGTTCATGGATGCCAGGTTCAAACATTTCTGCTGCTCGTTGTAACTGCTTACCAGATCTTGTTTGAATCACTGTGGCCTGAGTTTCTATTGGTGAAATATATACCATATTGGTCATAGGGTTCTGACGCTCTTTCTTCCTTTGATCATATTCAGCTGCATCTTTACAGAATCTGCATGGCCTAACTCACTGCAAAAATGACAGCGAGGGGGTGGCAAAGAATTACCTTCCTATGATGTTCCTGTCTGCCATCGATTTGTATTGTAATTTGTATTTCGCTGTCCACGATAATTTCTGTATCCTTGCTGCTAATTATTGTAATTTGGTACATAATGAGTGGCCGGCTGCCCTGGTTCTTGTATGATAGCATTGACAGTTGCTGGTCCCTACACTTTTGCGTTATAAGCACAATTTTCGGTGGAATGTCCGGTTGTATTGCAGATAGCGCAATACGTCTGATTAAGGGCACATGTGACACTGGTATGCCCTGGATTCTTGCACTTAGTGCAGTACATTTGTCTAGCCGGATCCTCTGCAACACTTTTACTGGCTTTTAACCACTCCAAATCTTCGGTAAAGCCTCCAACCTTATGCTCAAGCTGCAAAGCCATTGCAATAACCGCATCTAATGTCATAGCTCCCACACAATGGATGATCATAATCTGTCTAAGTTGCGGAGTCAAACCATCAATAAACCACTGAGTGATGACATCATCCAATAAATTAGCATGTGCTGGCAGTAGTTGTCTCAAATGAGTTCTGAATAGGGTGGCATATTCTTGCAATGTTTTGATTCAGCTTCTGTCTGTTGTTCTGCAAGTAATCGAAAATTTCGGCAGGATTCTTCTTTAGCCGGAATCTCTGCAGAAACGCATCCCTTACTGCTTCATAGGTGCTAAAATGATTGATATCATATTCTGTAAGCCACCTGGTGGCTTCATTAACTAATGTTGACTGGAATACTATGGCCTTGTATGCCGGATCGGGTGGATGATTAAGTACTGCATAACTAATTTCAAAGGTACGTACATGAGCATCAGGATCATCACCTGGAAATCCACCAAATTTTGTGTAGGTGACTCCTGTTGGAACCGAACGAGGTGGAAGTAGTTGTTGCTGCTGCTGCTGTTGTTGTTGTTGTTGCTGTTGTTGTTGTTGATGTTGCCCAATCATGTTGGTACTGTTACTATTTCCTGAGTTCTGAGGATGTGCTTCCGGTTCTTTAGAGTCTGTATGATGAGACTGCTCTCCTTCCGGTTCGAAAATAGCGCTTAACCTCTTACGAATTTCTAATTCGAATAGCTTATCCTCTTCTGCGGTATCAAACGTAGGCAAACTTGCTCCGAACAGTGGTGTCCGGAATGAAGATTCACCGAGAAGTATAACACTGTGACCGAAAAATCGTAAATTTAAATATTCTACAACCAGGACCGAACTACCACCGGAATTAGTGGAACTTTCCCCAATCTAGGGTATTCTTTCACCTTCAATGACCTCTCTGGATAATATACCTCTATCCGTAGAGAGATTTGAATCTTGACCAGACAGTGTCAGATCAACTGCACACTGTGTTCCTGTGGACTCCGAAGTTACTGTCTCTGCTGCAGACTGCACCAAGATTTCACCGCAATTTACCGGAATTGCAGTATGTTCTACCGGAAAGCTATCGGAATCACTACTAATATGCTTTGCTTCTTCGACGACCAGACCTAATCGATCTGCGCTTCTTCCTCCTGGGGGTGTCCTTCGCAAATTTGGTACCACCCAAGGTTGTCTGTACTTCGGATATGACTCCCCGGATCGAGTAACCGGCATATAGCACCTTTGCTACACTTTCATACTACTCTATCTTACTGTCGATTCACAATCTATGGTTACCTTCCCAAATTCACTAAGCAACGCTCTGTTGCCACTTTCCGATAAAACAATCGATTGCCACTTTCCCACAGACAGCACCAGTGTTAAATGCGGGTTTGCCGTCAGAACACGTTTAAACTCTATTCGGGTTCTTGGGAGTGGAAGGGGTCTGTTACTCAGAGGCCCTATACTTGATTTTCCCAAATAATCACTTCACATGACAGTTTATTCATCAACTCTGCTAATCAAACTTACTAACAGAAAACTCAGACTCGTTCCTTACAGACTTACTATTCTGATTCGCTTACTCACAGAGTATCGACTCATACACAGATTAAAACTCATTAGTAACCGACGTACAAGGTGAATGCTACCGTAACACAGACTTACAGTAAACAACTTACAGAACAGCAATTCAATACTTCACTTAATGTAAACATTACCATAACTCAATCTGTAACGCACAGATACAGATAATCAAACACAATAGAAAGACACAATATGACTCAAAGTTATGAAAACACAACACTTCGATACTACACAGACGTATCGCCCAGACAGACAGTCTGGCGATCTGCTGGTCGTCACCAAAAGTGTCTTTTCATCGCTTTATAAAAAGGTTACAACTCGTCGCAGCGACTTCTCAATTCGTGCGGAATATGAAAAGGAAAAAGGATTTACAATTGCCAATCCGGCGGCTTACAGGGGTCAAGGGTAGCGGGGAGCAGCCCCGACTAGAGGGTCCAAGGGGGCCAGCGGGCCCCCTGGCTGAGGGGTCCCAGGGGGCCAACAGGCCCCTTAGTGGGGGTCCGGGGGCAGCACCCCCGACGAGACGGTAAAGTGAATATTCCATGGAATATTCCCTGTCAGAATCAGAAATCATTTATATTTGTTAGTTGGGTTCAACTGGTCTAAGCCGTGTATGGCAATTACCCGGGCGGTGGCCGCCCACACTCTACCACCCATGTATAGCCATCCACGGAAGGCCACCCGTGATCCTATATATACATGACTTTTGCACTACCTGAGATATCGAATTGAGCCAGCATACCTCTACCTTGTATCTCCCTATCTAGAGTTGTCTAGATCACCATTTAAGCTCTACCTTGAGAGCACACGGGTGGACAACACCATCATCTTTGTAGTTGCTGTTAGTAGAAAAATTGTTGAGATTCTCCTATATCTGTTATCTTCTCTGCTACTGCTCATGTGTTATATTTTGTAACTATTGTCTTACATGGTATCAGAGCCATAAGGTTTGAATAGCTCGAGAAGTATCACTATTTTAGCCTACTAGCAGACTAGAATATCAGTAGATTATTTGAGTGATTACATGATGGCTTCATCGTCGAACACTGGTCTTGGTGCTTCAGCTAATGTTAGTGCTGCACCTATTCGAATTCGCCCACCTGCATTCACTGAAGGGAAGCTGGATGGAACCAACTATACACTCTAGAAGTTCAAAATTTTTGCAATTTTGGACTCCTATGAATTACTTGACACTATCATGGGACCGATGGGATTGGATCCAGAGCCTGCACCAGTTGAAGATCTAGCAAATTCAAGATTGATGATTCAGCCAGATCTAGATCTTCTACGAGCTTGGAAGAGGCGGAATGCTGATGCATTATGTGCGATTGTCACTAGTATAAGTGATTCTGTGCTTACTTTAGTTCAACATACTACTAACTTGCACATGAGGCTTGGGGCATATTGGCTCATCAATATGAGACCAAGAACCACACTAGGATACAGAATTTAGAAAATCAATTGGCGAATGAAAAGCATTGTGATTCTGAAAAGGCTGAAGATTTTATCAAACGGATAAAACATCTTCAAGATCAATTGGCTGCAGTTGGTGTTGTTATGACACCAGAAGAGCTCGCTCGAAGATGTGTACGTGTTCTTCCAACAAAGTATGATGGATTAGTAACAGCCCTTAACACTCAGGTAAGACCAACTCCCCTCACATTTGAAGAGTTTTGTGCTATGCTTTTAGAAGAAGAGCTGCAGTTGAGGAGTCGGCAAAGTACAAGAGATGCTACATTTTCAGCAAATGCAAAAGGTAAATGCTCTTCTGATGCATCAAAGAAGAAGCCAAAGAAGAAAAAGTTCATAGGAAGTTGCTTCTATTGTGAAGCTACACAAAAGGCCTGGCCTATTTTCTAGATGGATGTCAAATCTGCATTTTTGAATGGTCACCTCAAGGAGGAGGTATATGTATCTCAACCACCAGGTTTTGAGGTGCCCAATTCAGAAAATAAAGTTTGCAGGTTGAAGAAAGATTTGTATGGACTTAAGCAAGCTCCACGGGCTTGGTACCAATGGGTAGATAATTTCTTCAAGAATATGGGTTTTGAAAGAAGTACTTATGATGCTAACTTGTATGTAACGAAAAGGGATAGCAAGCTAGTTGTTGTCATTGTATATGTAGATGATTTGATCATTACAGGAGATCATCAAGAACTCATCAATCAAACTCGGATCAGCTTGGGAACTGAGTTTGAAATGACAGACTTAGGTCTACTCCATTTTTGTCTGGGAATTGAAGTATGGCAAAGGAAGGATGGCATTTTCATCTCACAAAAAAAATATGCCAAAGAAATTCTCAAGGCATTCGCAATGATGGACTACAAACCAACTAGCACACCTATGGAGGTAAATCATAAGCTATCTATGGATGATAACATGCTTGATGTAGATGCTAAGAAGTATAGGAAGCTCGTTGGAAGTCTTATTCTTTTGTCCAACACTAGACCAGACATTAGCTATGCTATTGGAGTATTAAGTAGGTTTTCCAACAAACCTAAGGAGAGCCACTGGAATGCTGGAATGCGAATTCTAAGGTACATTGTAGGAACCTTGGATTTTGGTATTTTTTATACCACAGGTGATACACTCCAAGGATATTGTGATTCAGATTGGGCTAGAGATTGTGATTCTAGAAAATTAGTTTCTGGATATTGTTTCTCACTTGGTTCAGGAATATTTTCTTGGGTAAGTAGAAAACAACCAACTCTTGCACTCTCCTCCACTGAAGCAGAGTACAAAGCAGCTTGTTTTGCTTCTTGTGAGGCAGTCTGGTTAAGGAGAATTCTTGCAGATCTAGGCTTTCCATCAAATATGGTGATTGTACTCAAGTGTGATAATCAAAGTTGTATGGCTATTGCAAAGAACCCAGTATTTCATGCTCGCACCAAGCACATAGGAGTACAGTACCATTACATTTGTGAGCTAATTGAAGATGAAATGGTGGAGCTAGAATATTGCCCAACAAAGGCAAATTGTGCTGACATATTCACTAAAGCACTTGGAAGAGAGCAGCTCAATGGGCATCTTCAACAGATGGGCGTAGGACCAAAACCTACTTGATTTTTTCATCAGTAAACATTGATGGGGGGTGTTAGTATATGATCAATGTCTACCCCTCATGATTGTATGCACATTTTGTAAGGCCCCATTATGAGGAGAAGCCAAGCGTGCATTACCCAATTGATGGGAATCCCAAATTGCATGGTAGATGAAGGTCATATTGGACTAGGTAAGGTATTGTAAGGAAAGGGAGTTACCAGGTCCCCAATTATGGGGTCCAAGGCAGCGGGGAGCAGCCCCGGTTGGGAGGTCCAAGGGGCCAGCGGGCCCCTTGGCTGAGGGGTCCTAGGGGGCCAATGAATTGAGCCAGCATACCTCTACCTTGTATCTCCCTATCTAGAGTTGTCTAGATCACCATTTAAGCTCTACCTTGAGAGCACACGGGTGGACAACGCCATCATCTTTGTACTTTCTGTTATTAGAAAAATTGTTGAGATTCTCCTATATCTGTTATCTTCTCTGCTACTGCTCTTGTGTTATATTGTGTAACTATTGTCTTACATGTAGACCTTTTCATGAAGGCTCTACCTAGGGAGAAGTTTAAAGCTTTCTACAAACCTTTGGGCTTACTTCCTTTTGTGAATTGATTCCACATAGTTTGGCACTTCCTTATACATGATGTCAGCTCCTTGTTCACCGCATCACTCCTGGGGAGGATTTGTTGATATATTTAGGTAGTGATGTGTGTGAGCACTCTAGGAGCACTGGGGCACTTTTTTCCTCTTTAGGATGTCTTTTCCCCCCGTCTTGTATATACACCTATTACCCTAATGGGTCACTTACCTTTGTACATTCTAGTGGTAATACATTCAATATTGTGAGTTGTGCGTGAAGTTTCTTCTTCTTCTTCCATGTGTTGTTTACATGCTTCTACAGACGTCTAACTCCAATAGCATCCAATAGCTTACGATAAAGAACAACATCAAATGCATCTCGAGCTTTATGAAGACTCAGCCTACAACATGTTTCCATAGGAATGGGAATAGGTTTGCAATCTTCAGGGCCAAAAGACTATAATAATATGTCAACAAGTTATGTTTGACACAAGCTATCTTGAACAGTCGGCACAAGTGATTTTGCCAAGCAAGACTTCATCCGCAAAAATCAACTATTCCTTCAAATCTTTGATCTTTGTAAAAAACGTCATTGAATCTCTTCCATTCATGTGCTCACTCTCCAACTAGTTTTGGAGGTAAGCAACATGAGCATCATTCCTTGCCTGGTATAAAGTGATAAGTGTATCCCAAGCATCCTTTGCTATTTTGCAAGAGTGAATGTGAGGAATAATGGCACATTTGATAGACAAGGCTATCAATGCATGTGCCTAAAGATCTTTGCCATCCTAATGAACTTGCTCTATAGTAGGTGCAGTAGGAACTGTAGCACGAAGAGGAACCTGAAGGACATCACCATCTTCAAAGCTATCTGCATTAGCTTCAGTAACTATATTTGCAACTGTAATAGGACGTTTTTCAACACCCTACACAATATTCCACAATCCTTTTGCAACCACTACATGATGCATCATGTAAGCCCACAATGGGTAATTGGTACAATCCAACTTATCCTCAATAGCTAACATATGGAATACATCACTGCTTTCAACCATGGACATTGAAAAAATACATTGATGTAGAAAAATTATTGTATCTCATAAAGTTGAACAGAACCACCTTGTGAGTTCTACTAAACCTGTAGCAAACTTTGAGGTGCTTATACTGGAGAACCAAAAATATATCTTTTGCACAAAAAGCTAAAATTTCCTACACAAGCATTACAATGGTGCGTTTGGAGGCCAAAACGAGCTCAGATCATGTTTTTTATATAGATTGGGCTTGTGTATATGACACTCATGTTTCCACAAGTGGTTTTTGCTTTATGCTTGGTAGTTTATGCATATCTTGGTTAAGCAAGAACATTATATTATGGCCACTTTTATTGTGGTGCTAAGTGTAAGGAAACTTCCATAATGCTTGTTGAGTGAATGTGGCTCACACCCTTGTTGGCTGATTTGGGTGTTGGTTAGTGTTCTACCACCACCATATTCACTGTCATCATTGACAATTAGAGCGCATTAGTGATTGTGAGGAATCCTGTCTTCCATGCTCGCACAAAGAACACTGAGGTGCACTATCATAATGTTAGGGACAGATTCTTTGTTGGAGATATCAATTATCTTATGTGACCCACCACACACAATAATCGCATACCTTTTCACAAAGGCTCTGCCTACAGAGAAGTTTGAAGCTTTTTGCAAAGCTTTGGGGTTAATTCATTTTTTGGATTGATTTCTTTCCACATAGTTTGACACTTCCTTATGTCTGAGTGCTAACTCCTTGTCACCGCATCACTCCTAGGGGGATTTGTTTATATATTTTAGTAGTGATGTTCATGAACACTCTTACAACCACCAAAGCACTTTTTTCCCTCTTTAGGAGGTTTCTTTCCCCTACCGGCTTGTATATATGCCTGTAACCCTAATGGGTGATGTATCTTTGTACATTCACTTAGTAATACATTCTGTAATGCATTGTGCTCCAAGCTTCTTCTTCATCTTCCATGTTAGGTATATATATCATTAGTATTATATATAAACTTGTATTAAGGATATATATAAAGCTTTTTTCAGCGTTTCAATAGTCTTTTAAGTATTTTTAATCAAGTATTTTATATTTTTAGATAGATCTTGATGAGAACTAAAAGAACTTGTAGAAGTCTTCTCCACAATTTTGATCCTTTTAATGATTTTTAAAATTAGGGTTTGCTAGAAACTAGGGTTACACACCTCTGTGTGACATGATTATTATGAAAACTTCTGTAATATATAGAATCTAAAAATAATGCTAAATGTAAGAGGGTTCCAGGTACATTTTTAGGTATAGGGTTACCTCTCTCTCTCGCTGCCTCTTTCTCTATCTCTTAGTATATATATATATATATATATATATATATATATATATATATATATATATATATATATATATATATATATATATATATATATATATATATACATACATACATACATACATACATACATACATACCCACACACACACACATATATCTATATATATATATATATATATATATATATATATATATATATATATATATATATATATATATATATATATATATATATATATATATATATTAATATATATATGTGTGTGTGTGTACGTATGTATGCATGTATGTATCTATGTATGTATGTATGTATATGTGTGTGTATGTATGTATGTATGTATGTACGTATGTATGTATGTGTGTATGTATGCATGTGTGTGTGTTAGGCTATGCATACGAAATGGAGATTAAGTACAATGCATATAAATGATGATCTTTGAAGATCCTAAGAGATAAGAGTAGTACCTTAAAACATGTAGAATAAAATAGTGAATGGAATTCATAAGAAGTTTTTTTTTTGGCTCTTTAGTATCAAATATTCATCTACCTTTGATCTATTTTTCTTCAGCTCCTACAAACAAATTTTCTTTGATTATGTTATAGAGGACTTCATATCTTCTTTCCAAATTGTTTCTCGAAATTTGCGAACAATGTAATTGACTTTTATATTTTTGTCGAGATTCTCATGCAATACTATATGGTCTACATATTGCTACAACTTGTTCAACTAAAACTCTTGTTCTTCCTTAATCTTGAAGTTTACATCATTAAGTGTTATGAAATATCTATTACTGAATGAATATCTATACAATTATATATAAATGTATATTTCAAATGAAATTACTAAAATGTACCTTCTCCAATTAGTGGTGCACATTACTAACGATAAAATTTATTGTATTCTAGATTATAATGGGTGTTGACGATTATCTATTGTTGGTATGCTTTGTATTAAAATTAATGAGATGACTTATGCAACCCTTTTATCAAGAGCTAGATTGTATTGTGTAGTTTGTGTGCTAATGAAATCAGTGGTATGTTTTCTATAGTAATCATGGAAGTTTCTAGTTCAATATAGTGAAAATGTATAAATATGACTAATATGAATGGATGTTATGTCCTCTAGAACCACTTTGCAGGTACTTTTTTATGTTGTATCTATATGACATAGAATGTATGCAATTAAGGATGGGAAACTTTCCAACCTAACCTCCAATCACATTGATCTATCTATTATAGCTATGCTAGAAAGAATTCCCTTCTTTTGTGATTATAAAAAACACATCAATTCATCTTTATCATAACTATGAATTCTACAACTATAAAGTTCTACTTCACTCATAAAATCTTATTTCTATCAATAGATAAGTTAGAAAATGTGAACTACCTCCTCAAAAAAATAGTTGCAAAGTTGATCGTATTTGTTCCAACGTAAATAATATCAACAATAGACAACCATGAAGACCCATCCATGATCACAAATAAGGTAAATTTATTGATCATATTCTTCTTCACTAGTCAAAGCCAGCTTATTTTCAATCATTCCATTTGAAATATAGATTGACTGATAGATATCCATTCAGCTATAGAGCTTTCATACCACATAGTGATTCATCATGTAGAATGAAGGGAGACAAATAGTTTGAGTTGAATATATTTTTTCTAAATAGGAACCATAATGTGCTTCATGAAATGCTCAACGAAAAGCTAAAAATTCGTGACTTTTTTGCAAAGTTCAAGAAGGATTTTGGAACTAAGATATTAAATCATTTATAAAAAAAAGGGAAAAAAAATTTATTTTAGCCTCAAAGGCTTCAATATCAGAGATGGATAAATATTCAATATCAAAGAAATAAATAGAAATTTTTTATCAAAGGTGTCATTCACGTTTTCAACCTCTCTATTCTTTTAGATAATGTTCTTATCTCTTAAGCTCTTGAAGGATCTCCAATTATATTTCTACACAATTTTTTATTACTTTATCTGCATCGCTCAAGGCTGTTATTGATCATTTTTCTTTGCATCACTCATCTATGAAATTGATCTATGCTTGGTATTCAAGAGAATAATTACCAGTTAAAGACATATGTTTTGTGAGAAGACAACCATTTAGCTTCACAATATAGAGATAACTATATTCATATAAATACTTCATACATATTGTATATGTACGTGCATAAATACATACACATATGCATGCACGCATACAAACATACATACGTACATACATACATACATACATACATAAATACATACATACATACATACATACATACATACATACATACATACATACATACATACATACAGACAAACATACATACATACATACATACATACATACACATATACATACATACATACATACATACATACATACATACATACATGCACACATATTGCATACACAGCATACATACATGCATGCATACATACATACATATGTGAGATAATTAATTTTACAAGAAGTACTTGGAGTTGTCCATGAATACTAAGTTTTTAAGTAGATGTTATCATGTATTCACTTATCATTCATCATTCTGATAAAACGTTAGCATAGTTTGATCTTCATTGTCCTTATTGATCTTTTTAATCTCTTCAATTATTTAAGTTTTGTTTTCATAAATTAATTCATCTCTAGATGGAATAATACATATTTTTGGTAGTGCTTCCTCTTCATTGTCTGTATAATCATCACATAGAGTATTATCATTATCATTAAATATAAAATCCTCACGATAATGTAGAATGAATCTTTTTCTCTAAGATGTCAATATCTCAATAGTCAATGATGAACCTTCACCACAACTTTCTTTGATCTTTGTAAGAGTAAAGGTACCAAATAATGGTCAATCTCTGTGTTGAAGATGACTGTAAAAATTCTTGTTCAATATGCATAGGAAGAATATATGGTTCTTCTATGAATCACATGAGCCCCGCTCCCTTCTTTGGTTGTCGAAGTAGCTATGTTGCCTGCTACCAATTCTCGTCCCTCCCATTCCCTGAACCTTACAGATGCCACCTTGAATCCTTTTCGTGATCATGTTGCATCACTCCCTACCTCTCCTACCTTGCCATCCTATTCTTCACTAGGCACTCCTTTGAGCATAGGATGGTCCACCCCATCCTCAACCTTATCTCCATGGGACTCAACCAAACTTGCCCTTGATGATGATGTTGATATCCCTGAATTATCACCACTTTCAACCCTTCATGAAGAATTTTCGCAATTCATTGTCAATGATTACTACAGTCTCCATGCATTTGGTCGCCTCACCACCTATCTCATGCAAATTCAATCCTTCATTGCTTGAGATATGGACTATTACCACCAAACCTGCAACCATTGATGCAAGCACAATAAGTGGTTATGACTACATACTCAAGAGTGGCAGGATGATCTCACCAATCAAGTGTTCACTAATCATGAGCTTGGCGATGCCTTATTCTAGGAATCCAAGAAAACCATGTATTTTAAAGGTTTTTTTGAAGAATACCTCAGAGAAACAGAGAGTTATAAGAAGAAAGTGGCCAATTTTAAAGACGCAAACACTTTCCTGTTCGAGAGTTTTTTATAAGGGCAAACTTAGTGGACAATTGCTCATTAGTATCCTTCAGGGCATCAGTAGTCTATTGAAGGAGTTCATAATCTAGAGCCTTTTGTTGTAGGTGAAACCTAAGCTCAATGATCAGTGCATCTTTGAACATTCTTTCTTTTTTAAGTTCCTCTATCGAAAGGAGTTAATCACGTAAAGTGTAGTCAATACTGATTCTACCCAAAAGCCTTATGAAAGGTTTGGATGATGAAACATAGAAACTACTCTATCCTGAATAATCCTATTCATCCTTTCAACTATGCCATTCTGTACTGGGGTATAAGCAGCTCTAAACTCTCTACAAATTCCTCTAGATTGATAGAAAAGGTTGAATGCATGTGAGGTATACTCACCCCCATTATTTGAACATAAAGCCTTAAGCTTAGTTCCTTTTCTAGTATCAACTGAAGCAAGCCATTTTGTGAAATTAGGGAATACGTCATCCTTTTCTTTGATAGGATATACCTAGACTTTTCTAGTAGCGTCATGTATGAAGGTGACAAAATAAAGAGAACCCCTTAATGACCTTGTGGGCGTAGGACCACACACATCTGTATGAACGAGATCTAAAGGCTAAAACGAAGAGTCAATGTGCACCTTGTTTGTATTCCATATTGAAAATGCTCACAAAATAAAAAATCAGAGAAAGATAACATAGTAACTAGCTGTTGAGCCCATAAATGTCATATTGGTCAAATTCAATCTGGTCAAGTCAATAAGGTCAGGGTCAAATTCAACTGGTGCAAAGTCAAAGTACTAAGGTGCAGGTTTCAAAGTGCACAGGTAGTGCACAATCAATTGTCCACAAAGGGTGAATTGGAGAAAGTGGTTGCAGGTTGCAGAGGTATTTCTCTAATTTACCTAAGGTTCAAAGTGTTTTTAAAAGTGTTTTGGAAGGTTCAGGTGAACCCTCTGTTATGTGCAAAAGTGAAGACTTCAAAGGAAAATGTGAAGGTATGTGAAGCGGTAGCGTACGCAGAAGTGAAAGTATGGCCCCCCATTAAAATTTTTGGTTTTAGTCTAAAGTCACTACAGGACAAAACAGGGAGTCGTTGGTTGCCACTTGTGGAGACAATCTTGGGACATCAAAGTGAGCACCAAGATACACTTTCAGTTAGGAGCGTACGTGAATCGACACTCAACTCAAGGCAAGGACTATTCTTGGACCATCAAGTGTAAGCAAGAGTGAGCATACTCTAAGTGGAGCAAGAGAGAGAAGTGCAAGAGACACACAGTGTGCGACGCAGAGAAGTGAAGTGCAAGGTGTTCATGAAGAGTGACCAAGGAAGTGTGCAGAGGAGTGTTAAGCTAGTCTCCGAAAGATCCCAAGGTCTTATTGAAGTGTGCACGTGCCGATAGAAGGTACCCATCCCTCCCCCTTAGCGGAAGCTTGGTGCAAGGTGTGCACAAGTGCAAGCTTGGAGAAGGTGGAGGTTTGGTGCAGAGGAGGCCGGCAGCAAAAAGTCCCTTGGGTATTTGGTATTTTGTAATTGAGCCCTCTATGGGATTTTTCACAGAAGCATTGGCTTGTATTGTGCTTCAATATTGTATTTGTCTTATTGTAATCAATCAACAGAGGCTTCCAGTGTGTATTTTCTCTTCTTGTCTTACCCATCTCTCCTACAAACACTCAAATCCCTTCTTGTCAAAGAATCCCCCAACAAAATTTGGCACGCCCGGTGGGACATCCAAGAGATTTGAGCTTAGGAGAAACCAAGTGCAAAGCATAGAAGAGATCAAGTGTTGACAGTATTACAGTGCCAATTCATTAACCAAAAGGTAAATATTCTTATCAAGTGTCTCATAATAAGTGGACTATGAACAGCTCATGACCGCAACCTAGTCCCAAACATTGAGGGTCACCTGCAAGAAAACAAGAAGGAAGGTTGTTAGAAGATCCTCTAGTCCACTATCTTCAACCTCATCAGTACAGAGCATGGCGGGACAGGTAGACTTGGAAACCTTACTCTCAAGATTAAATATAAAATTTCCTTCTTTCAAAGGCCTAGCTCAGGAGGATCCAGACGAGCACATTAGAAGGTTTTTGGCACTATGTAAGACTAGAGTCTTAATAGGCAGGGAGGATGCCTTTTTTATACTCTTCCCTACCACATTAGAAGGATTAGCAGATAATGGTTCAGCCAATTTGCTGAGAACCATTTTACAACTTGGGACTTGATGAAAGATGCATTCAAAAATCAATTCCAGCATGGAAATACGGCCAAGATCATCATAGAAGAACTAGAAAATTTGAGATTGGGTCCAGGTGAAAAGTTCCCAGAGTTTGTGACTAGGGCCAAGGCACTAATGGCTAAATTGCCAGATCCACCACATGATTTTTTTGTTAAGAAATGGTTAGCTAAGCCACTTCTAGTGGCCACCCAATGCAAAATCAAGGAATTAGTGTTGCCTACAGCCTCCATAGAGGAGTTCATCAAAACAACTACACAACTAGAGCAGATAAGGCAACAGTATGGATCAACTTCTTCTCAACTACAATATTCCACAGAAATGGAGGATCCAGTAATCCAGCTAAGGAAGGAGCTGGAGGGCTTAAAAAGTAATAAGCCCCACAAAGAGGAGGAGAATGATGTTACTCAGTTGCAAAGGGAGATTGAAGCATTAAAGCTCCAAAAGGAGGAGGAGGCCCAAGCAAAGGAATTGGCCCAACTATGACAGGAGCTGCACGAACTCAAAGGGGGTGGCCTCAAGAGTGGATTTTGGTGTTCCATGTGCAACAAGCAAGGGCATATAGTAAGTGAATGTTAAGTGTGACTTGCTAATTACGCAGGAAAGCTGGTCATGAGGCCCAGGAATGCCAATCAAGGGGTATACCTGCAACAACATATTGGACCCAAGGAGGCCCCCTACCACCTGCAAATGTGATGGCGGCTGCACCCAATCAAGGTAACAATTACAACTCTAGACAGAGGGATACTTTGGAAATGGGCCAAGGAGGCCAATTATTTTTTTCAGATGTGGAGAATGTGGGCACTATCAAAGTAGGTGCACCCTACCAAAAAATGCCCCTCCTTGCAGAAACTGCCCAGAGGCCAGAGACCACTATACAAATTGTTTTCCTAAGAATCAAGCCTCTTCATCCGGGCCCCATATTTAAATGATCTCTGTGCACAAAGAAGAATTGTTAGATCAAGTCAATGAGCCATCACCATCTACGAGGGTGGTGCAGTTAGAAGAAATTGAATCTTTTACAATGCAGACAAGAAGCAAGGGGAAGGCTCAAGTGGAAATAGGTCAAGAATCAATGATTAATGGATTAAACAAAGACAAAGGTGTGTCTGAGAACAAAGCCACCACCTGTGCAGACACAAGGCAAAAGGAGAATTTCGTTGGTACCAGTGATGCCATTGGACATGCATTCAATAGGTCTCATGAGTGTTGGAGCAAGTCTATGACAAGCCTAAGTATTGGCTTGAGTCCCACAAAGTCATGAAAAAAGCTTTAAAATGAAGACTATGTAAAGTTCACCTGTGAACTACCTCTTGTAACTTTTGAAGAGTTTACTTAATGTAAAAGTGAAAGAATCTTAAGTGGTTGAGTCCACTTGATCAAGAATGGAAAGAGGAGCCACGAATTCGTGATTTGTGGTAGGTAGAGAATCAAATCAATCATTGATTGATTGGAGAGTGATTGAGGGAAGTTAGCCTCCCAAACTCAACTATAAATAGATGGCAGTTTTAGTCGTGGTTAGAGAGACCTATGTGAAGACCTCCAAGAGCTGAGCTTTATGCCATATCAAGGTGTGATTCCAAGGCACACATATGTATCAGTAAGTCCATTGTATTGTATAAGCAATATACTTTCATTTTCATTATCATTTGGGTTCATATTTCCATGTTCTTGTGAAGTGAACTACTCACTGTCATTACTCTCAGTTTTCTCAGTCAAATTGCAGAGATGTTTTCTCTGCGCTTGGTGCATCATTTTCCATAATTTAACTTGGTAAAGTTAGCTCTATACGTCTAATGTATGCTCACAAATTTTCATGTCATTTGGATGTTGCAATCTTCAGTTATGTTCATTTGAAGTCAACAGGGTCTATTCATCTTCACTTCTCTGTCAGGTACCCGATGTTTTCACTCACCTTGTCAGAGCCATTTCTCAGTGGTTACTTATCCAACATTAGTGATTTAAAGCTTGTTGAATTCCGATTAGTGTGTAGTATAAACATTAAAATTTTCATAATCATTGGATTTCTACATTTTGAGTTATGTTCATTTTTCTACTCACTAGTCTCAAACTGTAGCAGCCCGTGAAAATCGAGATGATGTCATCACTTGTTAAAACTCATTCTCAGTGTGTGGTTTATTATTTTTGATGCGATTACTCTTGAAAGTTAGCTCTTTAAGCTACCTAGACTTCCCCAAGAGGAATCAAGCTAATTGCTACTGTGCTCAGAGAATTATGTAAAACACTGGAGAGGTGTATGAACCAAGAATAGCAAGTTTTCACCTCTGAGCTAACTCCAACTTATCTGTTTTGATCTATCTTTTTGAGAGTGATCTTCCAAGGTACATAGGGTATCTAATACATCCATTGGCAAGCTAAAAGGGCCCACCATATACTCTTGGAGTTCATTTGGCTGGTGTAGACCAAGGATTTTGCAACACCTCTTCATCTTCAAGCACATACCTATCCATCTCTTCACAGTGGTATCAGAGCAAGGTTGGACAGCATGGCAGATGGATTTCCTTCATCAATTGACAAATTGGACAGAGGTAACTACTCAGCTTGTTCATTAAGAATGGAAGCTTATCTCCAAGGTAGAAGTTTATATGGTTATGTGGCTGGAGATGAAGTTATGCCAAGTTTCAGGAACAAAAGTCAACCAACACAAGAAGAGCAAGAGAAATTGAGCACATGGGGCTCCAAGGATGCACTTGCAAGGTCTTATCTCCTCAACGTTATCTCAGATTTTTTCTTGCCTCACATTAGGAGTTGTAAGACATCTCAGGAAGTGTGGGATGCACTTGAAGCTTTCTTTTCTTCAAGTACCAAAGCTAGGAAGCATCAACTATGGCTGGATTTCACAACTCTCAAGAAGGCTCCCAAACAAAATGTGACTGATTTTGTCACAAAGCTCAAGGACATAGCAGATCAGTTGGGAAGCATTGGAGAGGTAATAGATGAAGAGAAAATTGTAAGGCAGGTCATCAATGGCTTGAAGGCAGATGACAAGTGGGAAGCATTCACCACAGCTATGGATTTGTACATGGACATGCATGTACCTGATTTCAACACACTCATTGGACAACTACTTACTCAAGAGGCAAAGCTTATCAAAAATGGAGAAAGCTCTAAAGGTAATCAATCTTCAGCTTTATACACTGATAAAAGCAATTCCAAAGATAACAAAGGAAAGGCAAAGAAAGTGGATGATGAAGCAGGTACATATCAAGCTAACTATGCAGGTAGAGGAAGACATGGCAGAGGTAGAGGAAGAGGAGGTAGATAAGGCAGGGGGAGATCCCAAGACTCCAACTCATGTTCTATTTGTGGATTAACTAATCATACAACTAAAAATTGCTTTAGGAATTCCAAGAATCAAAGAGGAAGAGGATACAATAGAGGAAGTTATGGCTACTCAAGAGGAAGGTTCAACAATTATCATGGAAACTACAACAACTACAATCATTCAAACTATCAAGGAGGCTACAAAGGAAGGAGAGACTACAATAACTACACAAAAGACTCAAACAAAGAGGATTCATTATTGATCATGAACATGGCTATGCCACAAGGTAAATCTGATGAGCATGTTTTCTACATAGATTCAGGTTGTTCAAATCATGTGGCAGGAAATGTGGCACTCCTATCAGATTTAGAAGATCCAAGGAATAAGCATGAGGTACAAACAGGAGATGACACAAAACATCCTGTGGAGAAAATAGGCAATGTCAAAGCACCTGATGGAAACATCAACCTACTCAGTAAGGTACTCTATGTCCCTACCATTACAAAGAATTTGATGTGCTCGGTAGATAGTAGAGAAAGGGTTGCAAGTCAGGTTCACAAAAGCAAGAACATTTGTTGAAGATCCAAGTCAAGGATTCAGAAAAATTGCAAAAGGTGAAAAGATAGGTAGATTGTTCACATTTGAATTATAGGACACTAGAAACATTGCTCTCTTTAATTATGGTAGTCAGACACTCACAAAATTGGAAGTATGGCACAAAAGGTTAGCACATATTGGTGAAAGGTCATTAAAGCAAATTTGCAGGGACCAAAGTGTACTTGGACTCCCTAACTTGTCAAAACAACATATGATTTATAAGTGTAGTGCATGTCAATTTGGAAAGTCTCACAGGTTACCATTCATGAACAAAGGTTATATGCATGGAGATCTCTTGGAGTTGGTTCATACAGATGTATGGGGACCCAGCAAGGAAGCTTCAATATCTGGATCAAGGTATTATGTCTCCTTTATTGATGATTGCAGTAGATGGACTATCCTATTCTTTATGAAACACAAAGATGAAGTTTTTTCATGTTTCAAAAGATATTTGGCTCTTGTGGAGAATCAAACAGGTAAATCACTAAAAAGGCTAAGGTCAGATGGAGGGGGAGAATACTTCTCCCATGAGTTTGATTCTTTTCTTCAAGAAAGAGGAATCAAAAGAGAGGTAATTACAAGGTACACTCCTGAGCAAAATGGAGTGGCAGAAAGGAGGAATAGGAAAATTGTTGAAGCTGCAAGGTCTATGTTAAATGAAAAGCATTTACCTAATTACTTATGGGCTGAGGCTGTTTCTACAGCCACTTACTTGATAAACAGGTTGCCTTCAAAATCCCTTGATGGGATGACTCCATATGAGGCTTGGAATGGAAGAAGACCAAGCTTAGATCATTGTAAAATTTTTGGATGTCTTGCTTTTGCTCATGTTCCTTCACAAGTTAGAGGCAAGATGGATCCAAAGGCAGAAAGGTGTGTATTTATTGGATATGACAACAATCAAAAGGGCTACAGGTTATACAACCCTACCAACAAAGGATTCTTGGTAAGCAGAGATGTAGTTTTTGATGAGAACAATTCATGGTATGAAGATTCATGCAGGAAGGTCAATTTACCATATGATCTTGAAGAAGATTTTCCAAAGCTTGGTAGAGAACAACAAAAGATTGAAGAACAAGACACCTCAGAGGATGATGAAGAATCTTAGATGGAAAAGATCAAAGCATGGAAGTCTAAAGGTAAAGCAAAATTGCAGGAACTTGGACATGAGGCAGAATCATCACATCATGGCCTAAGAAGATCTAAGAGGGAAAAGAAAAAACCAGATTGGTATGGGTTTGACACCTCATTAGTAACTAAACATTCTATCTACATAGCACAAGACATAAACCAAGAGGAGCCATCATCATTTGAAGAGGCCAAAGCAAAAACAGAATGGAAGCATGCAATGAAGGAAGAGATTGAAGCACTTGAGGAAAACAACACTTGGGATTTGGTGCCCAAGACTTCATCCATGAAGGTAATAGGCTCAAGATGGGTCTATAAACTCAAGAAGAATTCTGATGGTTCAAGTAACAGGTATAAGGCAAGGCTTGTAGCAAAAGGCTTTGCACAAACTCACGGAATTGATTATGAGGAGACTTTCTCTCCTGTGGCAAAGATGCCTACTATTAGGGTTTTTCTTAGTATTGCCTCTTCCAAGAATTGGAAGATACTTCAACTAGATGTAAAGAATGCATTCTTGAATGGTTGGATAACAGAAGAGGTATATATGGCACAACCACCTGGTTTTGAGAATCAAGTTTATCCTGATTATGTGTGTAAACTTAACAAAGCATTGTATGGTCTCAAGCAAGCTCCAAGAGCTTGGAATTTCAGGCTTGTTTCATTCTTGCAGGACAAAGGCTTTCAACCAAGCAAGGCAGATCCTTCACTCTTTATCAAAAAGAGTAACTCTGAGGTCATCTACTTATGTGTATATGTAGATGATATTATATTGACAGGAAATGATGCAGATGGTATGAAGAAGATCAAAGATCAGATGAGAGAAGAGTTCAAGATAAGTGATTTGGGTTCACTTACCTACTTCCTAGGTTTGGAAGTTGTCTACAAAGATCATGGTTTGTTTCTCACTCAAAGAAAGTACATTAAGGACATGTTGGCAAAATTCAAGATGCAAGATTGTAAGATTGCAGGTACTCCAATGGAGGTCAATCACAAATTGAGCTCACATGAAGGTGAAGTCATAGAGGACATCACATCATATCAAAGTCTAGTGGGTAGTCTCAACTATGCCACATTGACAAGAGTAGATATATGTTACAGTGTGAGTGTGCTAAGTCAATTTATGCACACACCAAGGAAACCACATATGGATGCTGCCAAAAGGATTCTCAAGTATCTCAAAGGAAGCATAAATGAAGGACTTTATTATCCTTATGTATCTGATTTAGGTTTGAAGCTATTTTCTGATGCAGATTGGGCTGGCTCCAAAGATGATAGAAGGAGCACATCAGGTTATCTTACCTTTGCAGGTTCAAAGCTTATTTCATGGTCATCCAAGAAGCAACCCACAGTTGCTCTCTCTTCTACTGAAGCTGAATATAGAGGTCTTGCCATAGCTACTCAAGAAGCTATGTGGATGAAGACATTATTCAAAGATCTTGGATTGGAGTTTGGAACTCCAACTATTTATGGTGACAATATGAGTTCTATTCATTTGGCTGCTAATCCTATTTTTCATGCAAGGACTAAACATATTGAAGTTCATTATCACTATGTACGAGAAAAGGGTCTAAGCAAAGAGATTCAAATATCATATGTGTCCACTCATCAACAATGTGCAGATATTCTAACCAAAGCATTGGATGGTACAAATCTTTGCAAATTCAAGGCTATGATTGGTTTGCAGGTAATCTTGGAAGATTGAAGACCTCAAGCATACTTTGCTTGAGGGGGAGCTGTTGGAGCAAGTCTATGACAAGCCTAAGTATTGGCTTGAGTCCCACAAATTCATGAAAAAAGCTTTAAAATGAAGACTATGTAAAGTTAACTTGTGAACTACCTCTTGTAACTTTTGAAGAGTTTACTTAATGTAAAAGTGAAAGAATCTTAAGTGGTTGAGTCCACTTGATCAAGAATGGAAAGAGGAGCCACGAATTCGTGATTTGTGGTAGGTAGAGAATCAAATCAATCATTGACTTATTGGAGAGTGATTGAGGGAAGTTAGCCTCCCAAACTCAACTATAAATAGATGGCAGTTTTAGTCGTGGTTAGAGAGACCTATGTGAAGACCTCCAAGAGCTGAGCTTTATGCCATATTAAGGTGTGATTCCAAGGCACACATATGTATCAGTAAGCCCATTTTATTGTACAAGCAATATACTTTCATTTTCATTATCATTTGGGTTCATATTTCCATGTTCTTGTGAAGTGTACTACTCACTGCCATTACTCTCAGTTTTCTCAGTCAAATGGCAGAGATGTTTTCTCTGTGCTTGGTGCATCATTTTCAGTAATTTAACTTCTTAGAGTTAGCTCTATAAGTCTACTATATGCTCACAAATTTTCATGTCATTTGGATGTTGCAATCTTCAGTTATGTGCATTTGAAGTCAACAGGGTCTGTTCATCTTCACTTCTCTGTCAGGTACCCGATGTTTTCACTCACCTTGTCAGAGCCATTTCTCAGTGGTTACTTATCCAACATCAGTGATTTAAAGCTTGTTGGATTCAGCTTACTGTGTAGTATAACCATAAAAATGTTCATAATCATTGGATTCCTACATTTTGAGTTATGTTCATTTTTCTGCTCACTTGTCTCAAACTGTAGCAGCCCGTGAAAATCGGGATGATGTCATCACTTGTTAAAACTCATTCTCAGTTGTGGTTTATTATTTTTGATGAGATTACTCTTGAAAGTTAGCTCTTTAAGCTACCTAGACTTCCCCAAGAGTAATTAAGCTAATTACTGCTATGCTCAAAGAATTATGTAAAACACTGGACAGGTGTATGAACCAAGAATAGCAAGTTTTCACCTCTAAGCTAACTCCAACTTATCTGTTTTGATCTATCTTTTTGAGAGTGATCTTCCAAGGTACATAGGATGTCTAATACATCCATTGGCAAGCTAAAAGGTCCCACCATATACTCCTGGAGTTCATTTGGCTGGTGTAGACCAAGGATTTTGCAACACCTCTTCATCTTCAATCACATACCTATCCATCTCTTCACAATGAGGAGTTTGATAAGTCAAAGGGAGCCCAGGCTCTTAAGGAATCCGAAGCTTCTAGGCTACTCAAGTCCATGAAAAAGGAGGTTAGTATTTTTTTATTTAATAAAGATGGATGGGAAGTTCAGGCCAAAAGTCTTGCAGATAATTGATGAAGTGTCCACAACAAGTTTAGTGGCAAAGGCTGCTGTTATGCCTAAAGATAAAAGTGTAGGGGAAGCACCCCTCACAGATTACAGGAGCCCTTGGTTAACAGTCTCTATCAAAGGTCATGAGTTTCAAGGAGTTATTGTGGATGGTGGTTCTGGCATTAACTTGATGCTTGAATATACCATGAAAACGATTGCACTATACCCTTCAAGACCTACCAATTTCACTGTAACATTGGCGGACCAAAGTATAGTTAAGCCTATGGGAGTGGTCCCTGGAGCCCCAGTCAAGATACAAAGTACCATCTTTAACTTGGACTTTGTTGTTTTAAGGCTGCCACAGGTAGAAGGAAGTTTCCCCCTCTTAATTGGGAGACCTTGGTTAAGGCATGCCAATGTGCTGCATGACTGGGGCAAGGACACCATGTGGGTAAAGCAAGAGGGAAAAGAGTTGCAGCATATAATTTTAGAAGAAGGTCCAGACAATCAAAGACATACTAGAATGATGCAGACAATTGGTATTTGTATGGCAGAAGAATTGGTGGACAACCCGGAAGCAGATCTATTTGAAGGAGCAGATATATATGAAGATGAAAACATGTTGGCTTGGCTCCATGTAGAAGACCCATCTTCTTGCTTTTGAATTTTTCCAAACTCAAGTGGAGAGGAAGCAGATGAAGAAGTAGAGGACACAGTCTTAGTCAAAAGCCATAACAGAGAAGAGAAAAGCACTGTCCTTAAGTGAAGTAGTGATGAAGCTACTTCAAATCATATGTCACTGGCCACATTTTTTGTGGATACTAGTATAGATATCATCTGTTATGTCAATTTTTATGATAGTAAGTGCAGGGTTTTACGATGATGTGGAAGGAGTACCTGCAAGTCTTTGGAAACAGAAGATGCAATATGGAGGAGATAATATTTTACTAAAGGATTTAAGGTGGCCCTATCAAATCGTAGGCATGCCCAAAATAAAGACAAAACAAATGAAGTGCAGTAAAATTGGAGATTATGGAGGAGTTTCTCTAAGTCAACAATACAAGGCTCAAGGCCTATCATCAAAAAAAGTGAAGATTCCTGGAACGTGCATAAATTGTCCAGGTTGTACATAGTCTTTTCCCGTCATTTTTGCTTAAGTTTTAGTAGATTTCATCAATTTTCATGCTTGTTCTTTGCATTTTTAGCAAATTTAGCAACTCTCTCCTAGGCCGTGGACATAAGTATAATTTTGGAAATTTTCTAGGAATTTCTCATGCATTTTTTGAATTTTTTTGGTATTTTTTGTCTTTTTTCAAGTGTCATTTTCTAGCCAAACTGGAAAATAAGGAAAGCTCTTTATGGTTTTGAGTGAGAAATCTGGGCTAAAACCTATGGAGAATTTTTTTAGAAATTTTTTTGAATCGTTTGGGTTTTTTGGGGATTCTTTTGGGTTTTTCTGTAATTTTTTGTAATTTGGGTTATAAATATAATTTAAAAAAAAGGGCTCCAAGGCGTCTTTATTCAAAAAAAAAAAACGGGGAAGGCAAATTTAGAAAAAAAAACCCACCCTCCTCTCCCTCCCCCCCCTTCTCCCCCCCCCCCCTCCCCTCCCCCCCTCTTCACACCCCCCTCCCCCCCCCTCCCCCCCCCCCTCCCCCCCCCCCCCCCCCCCGCGCCCACCCACCCGCACCCGCCCGCAGCCCCTCCCCCCCTCCCCCCCTCCCCCCCGGCCCACCCACGCCCACCCGCACCCACACCCACCCGTAGCCCCCCCCCCCCCCCCCCCGCTCTTTGCCCCCCCCCCCAAAAAAAAAAATAATTTATTTTTTCATTTAGTTTATTTTATTTTTTATTTTTATTTTTTATTTTTTATTTTATTTTATTTTATTTTTAATTTTTAATTTATTAATTTTCTTTTTTCTTATTTTATTTTCTTTAGTTTCTTTTTTTCTAGTTGAGCCTTGGCACAAGCGGACGCATTTTCTCAAAAAAAAAGGGAATTGCATTACTTTATATATATATTTTTTATTTTTTTTATTTTTTACGGTTCAAACCTTTTGGCTTTGGATTGCGCCTTGGATGGCCGTTTTTTTCAAGATTGGAGTCATTTTCATGTTTTTTGACCCTCTGGACTCAGTTTTTGGCTTTATTTTTCCAAATTCCCACCTTTTCTCTGACTTTTGGTCAAAACCCACATGTGTTGAGCACATTTATCACATGTTTTTATTCATCCACATTTTCCACATGGTCTATTCTCACTTGATCTTACCTTATGTTTCATAATTTCCCATATGCACCCTCTGTAGCTCTATTGTTTGATCATTCTATCATTCTCCCGACCCCATTTGCACACTCCCAATCCCTCCCTTTACCACTCTGCCCAGCCACATCCTTAACCATCCCTACCCTATCCATCTCTGCCCCTCAGCCCTCCCCTCCACCTCCTTTCTACCCTCCCATTTCCCTCCGTTGCTTCTCCCTGCCAAAACTTCCCCTTTTGGTTCTTCTTTGGTGATTGTTCTCTACTACTTCTGGTGGATTTGGTAGCTGCTAAGGTGTCCCCTTTGAAGATTTTGCAGCACACATTTCATGGTGTCCTTACTGCTCACAGTTTTGGCTATAGCTCTCCGCGACCGAGAGCATATTAGGTGGTGGGCAATTGTTGAGCCCATAAATGTCATATTGGTCAAAGTCAATCTGGTCAAAGTCAACAAGGTCAGGGTCAAAATCAACTGGTGCAAAGTCAAAGTGCTAAGGTGTAGGTTTCAAAGTGCACAGGTAGTGCACAATCAATTGTCCACAAAGGGTGAATTGGAGAAAGTGGTTGCAGGTTGCAGAGGTATTTCTCTAATTTCCCTAACGTTCAAAGTGTTTTTAGATGTGTTTTGGAAGGTTTAGGTGAACCCTCTCTTATGTGCAAAAGTGAAGACTTCAAAGGAAAATGTGAAGGTATGTGAAGCGGCAGCGTACACAGAAGTGAAAGTAAGGCCCCCCATTAAAATTTTTGGTTTTAGTCTAAAGTCACTACAGGAAAAAACAGGGAGTCGTTGGCTTCCACTTGTGGAGACAATCTTGGGACATCAAAGTGAGCACCAAGATACACTTGCAGTTAGGAGCATACGTGAATCGACACTCAACTCAAGGCAATGACTATTCTTGGACCATTCAAGTGTAAGCAAGAGTGAGCATAGTCTAAGTGGAGCAAGAGAGAGAAGTGCAAGAGACACATAGTGTGTGAAACAGAGAAGTGAAGTGCAAGGTGTGCATGAAGAGTGACTAAGGAAGTGTGCAGAGGAGTGTTAAGCTAGTCTCCCAAAGATCCCAAGGTCTTATTGAAGTGTGCGCGTGCCGACAGAAGTTACCAATCCCTCCGCTTTAGTGGAAGCTTGGTGCAAGGTGTGAACAAGTGCAAGCTTGGAGAAGGTGCAGGTTTGGTGCAGAGGAGGCCGGCAGCAACAAGTCCCTTGGGTATTTGGTATTTTGTAATTGATCCCTCTATGGGATTTCGCACCGAAGCATTGGCTTGTACTGTGCTTCAATGTTGTATTTGTCTTATTGTAATCAATCGACAAAGGCTTCGAGTGTGTATTTTCTCTTCTTGTCTTACCCATCTCTCCTACAAACACTCAAATCCCTTCTTGTCAAAGAATCCCCCAACACTAGCCAAAACAACAAAGATTTTCCATTCCACTACATGATATATGGCCTAAACGGCCATGCCAAATAGAAGCCATGGGGTATTCAGTAACAACGAACAAGTGTTCTTTCTGTGATACAAATAAAGGATAAAGTGAGGCAACTTTGCTTCCTTTTGCGATAACCATATTGCCCTTTGATATGCAAAAGGAGTAAGCATAGAAGAGCACCTTATAATGATATCAAACTGCATGATAGCTGAGGTACGTGGCATACATTATGCATAGTAAATTTTGAACCATCAATGAACTACACAACCACATTTTCAATCCCCACAATGTCACACTGATAAGAGTCACCAAGTCTCACAGTACCAAGAGACTTTGCTATATAATCAGAGAACCATTCTCTGTGTGGTGTCACATGGAAAGAAGCACCAAAATCTAATAGCCATGTGTGGGAAAGAGAATCCACCATAGGAGCCCTAGTTGGCATAGTGCTATCAAGTGTCAACACATCAACATCATCAAAAGTAGCATTAATTTCTTCAATCTTCACTGTCAAAGTAGATGGTGCAGGTAGCTGCTTAACATGCCCATCAACATTCTATCCTTTACCTTTAGCATTCTTTAATGCATAATGGTCTTTCTTCATGTGTCCTTTCTTATTCCGTTGACCATTTTTCCATTGTTCTTGCTCCTACCACATTGTTGATTCTTTCCTTGGTAAGAATCACAAACATTATATGCATCTCCACTCTCCATGCCAACCATAGATTTTTTATGAATCTCCTCACTCAAGAGTGCTCCACATATGTCATCATAGACTAGTTTATCACTAGGTGCACTATTGCTAATAGTTGTGAAAAATGTATCCCATGATGATGACATGGTGCATAATGACAAGATTGCTTTCATTTCATTATCCATATCCATTTTTTGAGCATGTAATTGGGAGAATATAGCATCAAACTCATTTAGATAAGCACCAACACTATCTATGTCCTTCATGCAAAGGTCATGTAACTCTCTCATCAGATACACTTTATTTGATGTCGTTTCTTTTTCATATGTATTGCATAACTTCTTCCAAAGCTCCTCTTCACTTACATAGTCCAATACTATAAAATAAACATCATTGGCTAGGTGCAATTGAACGGTAGACCTAGCCATTTCATCTAACTCATCCCAATCATCTTCATCCATGTCAACATGCTTCTTTGAGATTCCATTTACTACCCCCATTGCCTCCTCTGAATCAGCACATCTTTAATCTTATTCTTCCATAGAACAAAGTTTGTGCCATCAAATTTTTGGATCTCAAAATAGTCTTTACCTTGCAAGTTATAGCTCCTCCTTGGAATAGTGGCACTAGATAGTGATCCACCAGATCTGCCTGAGACCTCTGATGCCATATTGGTAGAGAATTGAATAGAATGATAATGGAGCTAGAAGATTCCAACCACCACTAAGGCTCAAAGAAGGTTGACGAAGTGTCGGATTCTAGGAGAGAATTCAACAATCTTCATAGAAAAACTGAATTAATGAATAGTAGTGACCAACCAAAAGGAGTATGTGAGAATAAATGTGCTCACACCAATAAGTCTATTAAAGAGTAAATCCACCACTATATACTTGACAAAATCAAAATCTAGAAAAATTTTTCGAGAGTATGCTCTGCAAAAATGAGCATATGGACAATGTCGAAATCTTATAAAATTGCAAGTACTCACATGTTTACGTGCATAGTGAATCACTCACTCTACTACATATAATATGTTACTTGAAAGAAGCAAAGTAGGCTTATCGAGCACCTATAAACAATGATCATACATCTCTTATGGCGAGGCTGGGTAAGTCTTCCACTTGCACCATTGAAGAGATCTTGATATCTAGGTGTCTCGTAGTTAAGAAAACCTCACCACAATCCTCTTTATTAAGGCTTTATGCAAAAAATGTAACCGCTTTATGAATAACCACATGGACATACATAAGGAGTATCCACAGAAGCATACATAGTCTGCATATGTCCAATATACGCAGCAGAATGGCACTGAAGGGCTATATTCACTACCCAAACACTAGCCAACAACACATGCAAGTGTCTGCCAACCAACTTTATCCTTTAGCATCAAAGAACCTACATAGTTTTGCGGTAGCTGCTCCCACCACAACTAGAACCTTTCAAGAAACCTGTAGATTAACTAGTGTGGCTAAAAAGATAGCCCCAAAAGATGAACATACTTTGTTAAAGAAATACAAAGAACACTCTTCTTGAATTTCTTAGACCTTTGTGAAGAGAACTATGCATGAAGGCCTCCAAAATGGCCCCAAAAGTCACCCCAAAAATGCTTCAAAAATAGGCTTTGAAAACAAAGAAAGAAGCTTTGAGGACCCAAAACTTTCTGAAGATAATGTCAACCTTAGTTTTTCCCCTTCTTGAAGCACCACAAGAGTGTAACTTAGTGGCAAGATATTGCCATGGTTAAGTGAGCTCCGAGGGGAACAATAATAGGATGGGTGACCTCTTGGGAAGTACTGGGAAACTTTGTTGTCCTTCATCGTTGAGGTCCTCCCTCATGCACAGCCAGTGGCACCAATAGTGACTTCGATGACTCGGATGACAAGGTCTATGCCTTGGTCGCCACATTAGTCATAAGCCTTGGAGAAAGCCTTGGGTGGATGGGTGGGTGCTTGCTTCACTCGCACAAAAGGAACAAACCTTTTGCATCGAAATGCTTTGATATCAATGAAGTATCTCAATGGCAATGCACCACAGCATGCTCTCCTTCTTGGGAACTCCACAAAGATATCCTCGAAGTACAAAACCGAGCTGCAAGAGTCGCACACTATACTCCATACAAAGGCTTTAGAATACATAGAAAAACATAGTACACAAGGAGCACAAAGATAGACTTCTTAGGTGTTACAAATGTAGTCGAACTTATAGTCTATGGCTGACTAGGCCATTATATGTTTTATTAAAGAACATATACAAAAGTGTTCGGTGGCCATTTGGCCTTTCACATGGACACTAATTGTAACAAAGTCCTTATTGGTTTCTACCACCCAGGAACCCTGTAGACCTGTCTTGTCCCCTCCCTAGACTGGACCTGAGGTTAACACATTTTAAATTTTTGTAGGCATGCCAAGCTAGAAAATTTCAAATGACCAAAGCATGCATGCGAGAGCTTTGCATTTGAGATAGTATGAGAATCTTGAACTACACATGCTAAATTATTCATAGAATTTTCATATTCTATGATTTTATATATCCCACAATGTAAAATGCTAGAAACAATAATAACATCACCATTTGAGATATCTTGAATTATACATCTATCATCAATAGATTTTATAACAAAGAAATCTTGGCTAATGTTGAAATAGACAATCAATTTCTCTTCATCCCTACCACTTATAAAGCATTTGAGAATCTGAAGGAACTTCCATTAACAATAGTCAGAATGATCTTAACAACTCCCATTACATGATAAGTAGAGTTGTTAGTGCATGTTATAGTATTCTTTGTCGAGGTACACTCAAGTGAACCAAAGAAATCGCATTGTGAGGTAATATGTTTGGTTGCCTCACTATCAAAGTACCAAATATCAGAATCCATTGCAGATATACACTACTGATGAGAAGATGGCTCATAGCTACAAACAATATTAAATGACCATTCTTCATTTTGGCCAAGATTAACAACCATTTTAGTCTCTTTCTTCTTTTCCTCTTTTGCAACCACTTTAGGACAAACCTTTATGACTTGATCATTGCCCTTATATTATTTTCAAAGTTGCTTTTGCTTTTTTGTTTTCTTCTCATCTTTTTCTTCCTTATTTGAATGTGTAATATAAGAAGATTTATGACTAGTAGATGAGCTCCATTTACCTTTTCCCTTCTCAATAGCTAAGCAAGATTGATCCATAACATGCATAGTTGACTTATTCTACCTTGATTGATTTTCATACACAAAGCATAGACTAACTCCTCAAATGTTTAGGCACTTGGATTGCCTTTTTTTATCAATAAAAGAGTAGAAGAAAACTATGATATAAATCTAGAAGACTATTAAGAACAGTCTCCACAAGTGAACTATCTAGTAGGTCTTCATCAACAAAAATTATGCACTCCTTCAAATCTTTGATCTTTGTCTAGAAATTGTCCATGGAATCTCCTTCATTCATATGCTCACTCTCCAACTATTTTTGGATGTAAGCAACACGAGCCTCATTTCTTCATGGTATAAAGTTTTAAGTGTATCCAGAGCATCCTTTGTTGTCCTATAAGAGCGAATGTGAGTGCTAATGGCATGTTTGACACACAAATCTATCAATGCATGTTCCTGAGCATCTATCCCAACCCAATGAAGTTTCTCTATAGTAGGTGTAGTAGGAACCATAGCATCAACGAGAATTAGAAGATTGTGTGATTCAATACCATGTGCATCACCTTCAATAACTCTATTTGTAGGTGTAGTAGCATGTTTTTCAACACCCTACACAATATTCTATAGCCCTTTTGCTACCAACACATGACATAGGGTAATTAGTACCATCCAACTTATCCCCAACGACCAACATACATAATACATCACTACTTTCAACCATGGTTAGTGACTAGATACCTTGATGTGGAAGAAGGACTATATCTCAATAATTTGAATAGAAACACCTTGTAAGGCTTTACTAAACCTTCAATAGAGATCGAGGGGCTTGTACTAGTGAACGAGAACTTGTCTATATGTTTGGCATAAAAGGACAAAATTTACTACATTGTCACTATGATAGTGCATTCAAAGGCCAAAACGAGCTCATATCAAAATTTTGATGCCATGCAATGAAGATGTTCTAAATTCCTAATTGCCCTAAGTATGATCACCAATTTTTGTGTGATTCTCAAACTATGACCATAGGGGTTTCAAGGATGCCCTAGATGAAGTGATGACCTATTCGCATACCGATTACTAGAGTTTAGATTTGTGGAAGCACATAAACAACACAAAGAAGAAGAAGAAGAAGTAGGGAGCACAACACCATATAGAATATATTACCAATTGAATGTAAAAATAATGTCACCCATTAGGGTTGTGAAGGGTATACACAAGCTGATGGAAAAAACCTCCTAAAGAGGGAAAAAATTTCCCTAATGGTCCTAAGTGTGTCCACACACAACACTACCAAAACATATCAACATGTGTGAGTGAGTATGTATGTATGTATAAACACATACACTTAGTCACACTTCTTTTATATTTTTTACCTAGAGCCCTATTACATTCAACCTTATATTTAGATTTTGTAATTACACAAATTGTATATGTATACGAGAATGATATATACAGATTTATATATCTATATGCATACAAACAAAAGATAAGGTCCTTACTTATCATGCACTATCAAGATGATGTAGCATAAGTATCTGCATTTCATGTAAGCATCACTTATGAGACCAACCAATGCCAAAATTGGAGTCGAATAAACTAAGTACATATATTTTATTATTTTTATTATATTCACTACATGTGAGAAGAAAAAAATCATAAAAATAAAGCATAAAAGGCCACATGCATAGCGACATACTACCTTTGCACTAAAATCTTATGCATAAGACACAAGAAGACACTAAATCAATGCACTCCATAGGATCAAATTCCTCATGGATGAATGAGAGCACCCAATATATGATGTGTAAGTTTGCAAAGGAAGAGGGAAGATACCAGAAGCTAGATACATAGAAGCGTCAAGAAATAATGGATCGGTTCAAGACCCTACCTATGCACCTATGATATGTCTAGACAAGGATTTTGGAGCCCACAATTGGGTAGAAATTTTAGCAATTATGGACATGATCGACAGTGTTAATCTCCAAAAGAACACATTATTCTTGAAGTTAGAACACCTCTATATCAAGAATAACTTAAAACATTCACCAATTTGGAGGATCAATACCCATCTACCAAAATCTTGAACAAACTGTGAAGAAGATGACTACACAGAGTCTGTTGCACATAACTCACTCATTTACTTGTCAAATGTGTAAAGTTTTTGATACAACTTTTCACAAGCGCCTATAGTTTACACACCTCCTCCAAGTTAAATCATTCCAGAAGACTCAATAGATCTTGAGAAATGATATTAACAAGTCACCTATGTCTAAAACTGTAGTTCTTTACAGTTGATTTTGACACCTATAACTTCTAAAGCTTGGTTCTCCAAAATTAGAATCCGTTTAATCAAATGCTTTTAGTCATAGGTAGCTTACCTTCCAACTTAAAGAATGAGTGCTTGCTTGCTAAAAACTTTACATTGTGGAAGGAGAATTGACCAAAACATTAGCATCGAATTTTGTGTCTCCTGCAACTTCTCTTCTTTACATTTACACATGTAAATGTTCCTACACTCAATTCTCTCAGCCTGATCACAATTAAAAGATGAATCTTTGTACATAGGTCAATCAACTATAGACTTAGACTTGTACAAAAGAATTTTACAAAAGACGAGCAACACAAAAGGAGAACTCTCAAAAATATCGGGTGCAACTTTTCTTCATTTCTGGAAAACTTTACATCTGAGTGATGAGGGAGATCTTACTCACTTCTAAAGTGTCTAACGGCTCATACAACTTCTAATTTCTCTATTCACGTTCTCTCTCATATTTGCCCCGGCATTTTTCCTTGTATATATAGGCAAATATGTACAAGTTCATCACCATACAAAAGTATAAGTGAACTAACTCTAAGTGAACTAACTCTAAATTAATGTACATATGTATACACATCTTCATTCTCTGAACATATACTTTCTTCATGCTTCATATCTTGATCTTTTCTTCAATCCTTGACTTAAAAATTTCATCAAAACTTCAATTGTTGATTGCCTTGCACCAACAACTCCCCCTCAATCATCAATTGAGGTTTTCTCTATCTTCTTTATACCTGCCATGTCTTTGAATCTTTGTAGCTTTGGGCCATCCAAGATTTTAGTTAGCATATCAGCTATCTGATCTTTTGTTGAAGTATGTATGACTTCAATCTCTTTATCCATCACTTTCTCTCTTAGAAAATGATACTAAATCTCAATGTGTTTAGTCCTAGCATGGAAAACAGGATTAGCAGCTAAATACAATGAACTCATGTTATCTCCAAGAATAGTGGGTGTTGAAGGCAGAGAAATCTGGAAGATGAATGATTAATTTGAATTCAGAAAAGATGGTTAAACGTAGATATTATCTAGTTAGATATATCTTTTTGGTGTATTGGATTTTAATAAAATAAAAAGAAAAAGACGGTTATGTTGAGATAAAAAGGGACATGTCGTAGGAAGGAGAGAAGACATTACAAAAGGAAGGAGCGCGACAACCGTAAAAAAAGAAGAAGCTTCGCTGACAGGGACTTTGGAGGACATGGAAACAGGTTCTACAGGAAACATTATACAGACTATGATTGATGTAATCGAGTGATGTATCAAATACTGTTTATGAAGTTCTAATACTTACCATTCTGTAATAGCAGCATAAAATCAATCAAAGAAAGAACAGAAATGTCTGCGAGACAAGAGTTCTTGTTTGTAATCTTCTATTTCTCCTAAGTCAATAGAGAGATTCAAATTATCTACACAGAAGCGCATTGAAACTCGTGTGTTTGTGAGTGTGTAAGAACCTGTTAGTCTCCGAAATGTGTAAATCTGGAATGTGATTGTGTAATTCTGAATCGATACAAGTTACCGGAAAGTCACCGGAATGGAAGATCACGGTAGATTTTTCAAATATGTTTTCGGTGGAATCTCTGTGAATGAAGATCAATGCAAAGAGAAAATGTGTAATTCTGATTTGCTCTGTATTTAGATGTTGTGTTGAACCTTTGGAACCCTCAACACAATTGGCGATCCTACTGTACGGCTGAAGTAGCCTCAAGAAATGCATAAGGGATGACACAACCACTTTGGTAAAGTATATTTTACGAGGTCATAGGCAAGAGCAACGAACGTGGAGACATCTTCGGACTTTTACGAGTGGTACGAGGCCAAGGAGCAGGAAGATCTGGGAACTGAAGAGGAACAAGGGGAAACAGGTGCAGCAAAGGCAAGGTTAGTGGGCGGCATACTTGGAGCGTTATTCCTCACAGAAGCAATTGTAGGGTAAGAAGACGACTTCAGTTTGACCCACTTGCAGGGGCGACCGGTCAAAGAACTAGGCGCACACCTCAACCATAGCTAATGGCTCAACCACCTCCTAATCCTAAGGTCAAAGCCGCTCATTTCAGTGGAACCTCTAAGGAGGATGCTGATTGCCATGTGGATCAATTCGAAATAAAATGGACAGCGAATGGATATCCAGCTATGTATGGTGATGATATTAAGCTTCAACAGTTTGCAGCCATGTTGGAAGGATGAGCTATGAGCTGGTTCAGTCAATTGGCATTGCCCATTTTGCTACATATGATGATTTAAAAATAGCATTCTTGCAACGATTTAGAAAAGAAAAGACGCCTTCCGATGTATTAAGGAAGTTGAGGGCCATCAGACAAAAGACCATGCTAGTGGAAGACTATGCTCAGAAGTCCGGACCCTAATGGAGAGGTTGCAAGGTAATGAACAACCTACTGATGAGATGTTGGCAGGATTTTTTTCGAAAGGATTACGGAGCACGATAAGACATGCAGTGGCCAGTGTGGACATTGCAAATGGCTTTGATGTATTAGTATTAGCAGCGGTGTGTGTGGAAAGAAGGTTTGGACGAGCCAAAAAGAAGCAGTCTGATTCTGGTTCAGAGGTTGAATCGGATTCAGCAACGGAGTCGAGTAAGAGTTCAAGTGATTCTGACACCTGCAACTTCTAACACATAGTTCTCCCAATCTAGAATCCGTTTAAGCAAATGATTTTAGCCATAGATGGCTTACCTTCCAACTTCGATTTTGACTCCTCATTTGTGTAAAACTTTACACTGTGCACTAAGAACTGATCATTTCTTGGATCATCGAAACTGCACCTATTTCAGAAGACACTCAACACTTTCTCACATATAGATGTTCCTAGACAAAATTCTTTTAGCCTATTTGCAATTGAACTCTCAAACTTTAACCATAGATAGATTAACTATGGATTTAGATGTGTACAAAAGCATTTCTGATAAAATCAAATAGAGAAGGAGAACTAGAGAAAAGATCGACACGCAATTCTCTGAACATACTTTCTATTCAACTCTTCATACATCTGATGGATGATACATCCAATACACATCATCTATTTATCTATGTTTCATCTCACTCATCTATTACGGCCATCTACACGTATCTATATATACATATGTGTATTGATTCATCATTACTTCAAGTATATTGAAGTATTTACAAAGCTAATGTACATATGTTTTAAAAAACTTTGCTATCTTAATTTTACTTCATGAAGTTGAACTTCAATCTTTTCTTCAGCTCTTCACTTCTAGGCTTTATATAATCACCAATTGTTGATTGTCCTGCTCCAACAGCTCCCCCTCAATCATCAATTGTGATTACCTGCATCTTCTTTACTCCTGCCATATCTTTAAACCTCTGCAACTTTGGTCCATCCAAACTTTTTATCATCATATCTGTAAGTTGATATTTTGTAGGAGTATGCATAACTTCTATTTCTTTATCAACAACCTTCTCTCTTAGAAAATGATACTGAATCTCAATATGTTTAGTTCTAGCATGAAACACAGGATTCGCTGCCAAATATAAAGAACTCGTATTGTCTCCACAAATGATAGGAGTACTTTGAACAATATCAAAACTTTTCATAAGAGTCTTTAACCATATTACTTCCTTTGCAGCATCTACCATGCCTGTTGGAGATAGATGTCTACGGAAGCACGCGAACAGCACAAGGAAGAAGAAGAAGCTTGGAGCACAAACACACAATAGTGAATGTATTACTAGAGAATGTACAAAGATAAGTAGCCCATTAGGGCAATAGGCATATATACAAGCCGGGGGAAAAAAACCTCCTAAAGAGGGAAAAAAGTGCCCCGACGGTCCTAGTGTGTTCACACACATCACTACCTAAATATATCAACAAATCCCCCCTGGGAGTGATGCGGTGAACAAGGAGTTGGCACTCATGTATAAGGAAGTGCCAAGCTATGTGGAAATCACTCCACAAAATGAAGTAAGCCCAAAGCTTTGCGGAAAGCTTCAAACTTCTCCCTAGGCAGAGCCTTCATAAAAAGATCTGCAATGTTCTCCTGCGTGGGCACATATGCCAAGCTGATCTCCCCAGCAGAGAACCTCTCCCTGACATAGTGATAATGCACCTCAATGTGCTTAGTGCGAGCATGGAACACAGGGTTTCTCGCAACTACCAATGCGCTCTGACTGTCAGTGAAGATGGTGGTGGCAGAAGACTGGCCAACACCCAAATCAGCCATAAGGCGTCTGAGCCACACACACTCAACAGTCGCTGTGAAAGCTGCCCTATACTCAGCCTCACAACTAGAAGTGGCCACAGTAGGCTGCTTCTTGCTCAACCAAGATATACATGAGCTACCAAGCATGAAGCAAAAACCACTTGTGGACACACGAGTGTCATAGCAACCAACCCAATCTGAGTCAGAAAAAGCATGCAAATCTCGCAGTAGTGATCCCCCCTTAGGATAAAACAACCCAAGTAGCTGAGTACCACTCAAGTAGCGAAAGATGCGCTTAACCGCCTTCCAATGTGTGACTCCTGGGCAATGCATAAACATGCTCATCTGTGAGACAGCAAATTGAATATCTGGTCGAGTAATGCATAAGTAAATCAAGCATCCAACAGCCTGCTGATAGAGAACAGCATCAAATGCATCTCCAACATCATGAAGACTCAATCGTAAACCTGTCTCCATAGGAGTGGCAATAGGCTTACAGTCTTCAAGGCCAAAACGTTGCAATAATGTGTCAATATATTTTGTTTGACACAAAGCCATTCCACCATCAACTTGCATAAAATGAATGCCCAAATAGTGATGCAAATGTTGGTGCAAAACAAGCCTACACACATTGGCTTGGACATTGGAACCTTGGAAGAACTTGAACTCTTGAAAGATATATTCACATGGAACCTTGAACCATAGGAACCAATGCTTAATTGGTTATTATTTTGTAAAAGTCTATATGCCTTTATCAATCATTTATTTGTATCACACCTAATTGATTAGTCGTGGATTTTTAGGTGGAATGATTGGAGAGAATATCTCCTTAATTCTAGAGTAGAGAATATAGGAGATTTGAATTTGAGTTCAAATTCAAATCTCAACTCATGCTCTATAAAAGCTACATTGAAAAGTCGCGGTTTGATCATCATCTCCCGAGGCATTCTACCTCTGTATCTGTGTGTGTGTTAGTGCTACTCTATAGCCTACACCACCACACCTCAATTAGCTATGCTTGTCATGCTATTGAGCTTGTACAATCTTATCAATCAATAGATATATACACATTTATCATTTCTGGTTCTCTGTGTTATCTTCTTCAAGTCTGTCAACTTCAACAGGGCATATCTCAAGATCTACTGAACCAAATTTGATGATCCAGGGCTCATTGGAATCAGCTCAAAGCATTCTACAACACTACAAAATTTCAAGTCATTCTATTCAGCCAATTGGAAGAAATCGTTGTCGAAGTAATCACTGGTATATTTCTGTATTGTTCCTAAAAAATCGGGGGTGTCCCTGATTTTGCTAAAGATCATGCTCAGTGTATAGTTTGTTATTTGGAGTGATTTAACTTGCTAATGGTAGCTTGTTAAGTTAATTTAATACTCCCAGAAGGAATTAAACCAATTGCAAGTGTGCTGGTCACACTGAGCTTAGAACCCAGCAGGTATCATTACAGGAATAGAAAGTTTTTGGAGTTGTGAAGGTTCAAAATCATCTGTTTTGATTTGATCATTACTCAATCATTTTGTAAAGCACATATATAGTTTCTTGGTGTCATTTGGAAGCTCAAGGAGTCTCCTAACCATATCTGAAGAGAAAAGAGGGCAGGTGTGAAGCAGGTCTAGCAGCACCAACTTGATCTTCTGATTGTACCCAGCCATCACTTACAACAGTGGTATCAGAGCAAATAAGGTAATCATGGGTGATGGTTTCCCTTCCTTCATTGACAAATTGGATAGAAATAACTACCAGGCTTGGTCATTGAGAATGAAGACCTATCTACAAGGGAGAAGCTTGTATGGATACATATCAGGAGATGAGGAGTTGCCCTCATTCAAAACCAGAGGCCTACCTACAAAGGATGAACATGAGAGACTCAACCAATGGTGTGCTAAAGATGCTTTGGCAAGGTCATATCTTCTAAACTCTATCTCTGATTTTCTTCTACCTCATGTAAGGAACTGTAAGACTTCCCAAGAGACTTGGGAAACCTTGTCAACATACTTCTCATCAAGCACAAGGGCTAGGAAGAATCAGCTATGGATTGAGTTTACAACTCTTAGGAAGCAATCAAAACAATGTGTCTCAGACTTTGTCACCAAGGTCAAAGACATTGCAGATCAACTTGCAAGTGTTGGAGAAGAAATTGAAGAAGAACAAATAGTCAGACAAGTGATCAATGGACTCAAAGCAGATGACAAGTGGGAGAGCTTTACCACAGCAATGGACTTATACATGGATATCCAAGCACCTGATCTAACAACTCTGATTGGACAACTCTTTACACATGAAGCAAAGATCACAAAGAATGGAGAGCAATCAAAAGGTAACAATCCCTCTGCCCTATATACAGATAAGAAGTCTAAAGACAAGGGTAAAAGTAAGAAAGTTGATGAAGAAGGATCCACCTCCCAAGCAAACTATGCAGGGAGAGGTAGATCATCTAGAGGTAGGGGCAGAGGAGGTAAGTCAGGTAGGGGGAGACCCTATAATCAATCTCCATGCAATATTTGTGGCTTGTCTAACCATACTACAGATGAATGCTACAAAAATTTTAAGAACCAAAGAGGAAGAGGTCACCAAAGAGGAGGATACTCCCAAGGCAGAGGCAGATTCAATCAATCTCAAGGCTACCATGGCTACAACAATAATTACAACAATAACTACAACCATAGCTACAATCACAATGGCAATTATCAAGGAGGATACAGGAATAGAAAGGATTACAACAATTATGCAGAGGATCAAGATGATTCCTTGTTGATTATGAATATGACATCTAAATCAGGTATCAATGATGATCATTTGTTCTATATTGACTCAGGGTGCTCTAACCATGTAGCTGGGAATGTTGCCTTACTCTCTGATTTGGAAGAACCTAAAGGCAAGCACCAAGTGCAGACAGGTGATGACATTAAACATTCAGTGGTTAAAGTAGGTAATGTTAAAACAAGTGATGGTAATCAGAATTTGCTAAGCAGAGTATTGTATGTTCCAACAATCACCAAGAATCTGATGAGTGTAGGTCAGATTGTGGAAAAAGGTCTACAGGTCAGGTTCACTCAACATGGTGCATATGTGGAGGATCCAAGACATGGATTCAGAAGGATAGCCAAGGGAGAGAAATCAGGTAGATTGTTTACCTTTGAACTTGAAGATACTAAGAGCATTGCATTATACAACTACAAGGACCAAACTCTATCAGAATTGGAGATGTGGCACAAGAGATTGGGTCACATTGGAGAGAGGACCATAAAACAAATGAGCAGAGATCAATGTGTGCTTGGGATACCTAATGTATCCAAGCAACACATGATATACAAGTGTGGGGCTTGTCAATTTGGTAAGTCACACAGATTGCCATATACCAAAAAAGGTTTTATGCATGAAGACTACTTGGAATTGGTGCATACAGATGTTTGGGGACCAAGCAAGGAGCCATCCATATCTGGATCAAGGTACTATGTATCTTTTATAGATGATTATAGCAGATGGACTGTCCTATACTTCATGAAACATAAAGATGAAGTATTTAATTGTTTCAAAAGATATCTTGCATTAGTTGAGAATCAAACAGGTAGACATTTGAAGAGGCTAAGGTCAGATGGTGGTGGAGAATACTTCTCAAATGATTTTGAAGAGTTCTTGCAGGAAAGAGGCATCAAGAGGGAGATTACCACAAGGTACTCACCTGAACAAAATGGGGTAGCTGAAAGGAGGAATAGACTCATTGTGGAGACAGCTAGGTCTATGCTTAATGAGAAAAAATTACCAAATTACCTTTGGGCAGAGAGTGTATCTACAGCCACATACTTAATCAACAGGTTGCCATCAAAGACACTTAATGGAATGACACCCTATGAGGCTTGGCATGGTAAGAGACCTTCTCTGGATCATTGCAAGATCTTTGGGTGTGTTGCATATGTGCATATTCCCTCACAGGTAAGGGGAAAGCTAGACCCTAAGGCTGAGAAGTGTATTTTCATTGGTTATGATTTGAATCAGAAAGGATACAGATTCTACAACCCCTCAAACAAAGGCTTCAAGGTAAGCAGAGATGTCATATTTGATGAGAATGATTCATGGTATGAAAATGAGTGCAGGAAAGTTAGCCTACCTTATGATATGGAAGAAGACTTTCCAAAGCTTGTCAGGCAAGAACCAACTCAGAATGAGGACACAAGTTCAGATGATGAAGACACCATCAACATTGAAGAATTCAAAGCTTGGAAATCCAAAGGGAAGATGAAGATGAAGCAACTTGAAGACAATCCAGAATCTTCAACTCAAGCTATGAGGAGATCTTCAAGAGAAAAGAAGAAACCAATTAGGTATGGGTATGATACTTCACTTGTAACCAAGCACTCTGTATATCTTGCAAAGGATATCTTAAGTGAAGAACCAGGTACATTTGAAGAAGCAATTACTAAACCAGAATGGAAGGAAGCAATGGATGAAGAAATGGAGGCTCTCAAGGAGAGTGATACTTGGGATTTGGTACCCAAGAAGGACTCCATGAAGGTGATAGGATCCAGATGGATCTACAAACTCAAAAGGAACTCAGATGGTACAATAAGCAGGTACAAAGCTAGGTTAGTAGCCAAGGGTTTTGCACAAACCCAAGGCATTGATTATGAGGAGACATTTTCTCCTGTGGCCAAGATGCCAACTATCAGAATTATGGTGAGTGTAGCTGCATCCAAGAATTGGAACATGTACCAATTGGATGTAAAGAATGCATTCTTGAATGGATGGATATCTGAAGAGGTCTACATGTCACAACCACCTGGCTATGAGGATCCCAATAAGGTAAATCATGTGTGTAAATTGAAGAAGGCTCTGTATGGATTGAAGCAGGCACCTAGAGCATGGAATTATAGGTTGACAACCTATCTCTTGGATCAAGGATTTGTGATGAGTAAAGCAGATACTTCATTGTTTATAAAGAAGAACAATTCAGAGGTAATATACTTGTGTGTCTATGTTGATGACATCATTATTACAGGAAATGATGTTCAAGGAATTAGACACATCAAAGGTCAAATGATGAAGGAATTCAAGATCAATGATCTTGGATTATTGAAGTACTTTCTAGGGCTTGAATTGGTCTACACAAATACAGGTATATTCATTACTCAGAAGAAGTACATTCAGGACATGGTCAAGAAGTTTAATTTGCAGGAAGCTAAAGTCTCAAACATTCCTATGGAGGTCAACCACAAACTCAGTGCACATGAAGGAGAAGAACTCAAGGACATTACAAGTTATCAAAGTTTGGTAGGTAGTCTCAATTATGCTACCTTAACCAGGATTGATATATCATATGGTGTTAGTGTACTTAGCCAATTTATGCATAAACCAAGAGTACCACATTTGGAGGCAGCCAAGAAGATAGTAAAGTACCTAAAGGGAACACAAAATCATGGTTTGTATTATCCATATTCATCAGACATTGATATCAAGGTATACTCAGATGCAGATTGGGCAGGTTGCAAGGATGACAGAAGAAGTACATCTGGTTACATATGCTTTGCAGGTGATAAACCAATTTCTTGGTCATCCAAGAAACAACCCACAGTAGCCCTATCATCTACTGAGGCAGAATACAGAGGACTAGCCAATGCCACTCAAGAAGCCATATGGTTGAAGCTACTATACTCAGAATTGGGTCTATATACAAGGCCACCTATCATATTTGGAGATAACACAAGTTCACTTCACCTAGCAGCTAATCCTGTGTATCATGCTAGGACAAAACACATAGAGGTGCATTACCACTATGTGAGGGAGAAATTACTTAGCAAGGAAATCCAATTATCATATGTGTCCACTAATATTCAATGTGCAGATTTGCTTACAAAAATCTTTGGATGGGAGCAAGCTATGCAGGTTTAAATCAATGATAGGATTACAGGAATTACTTGAAGACTAGAGATGAAGACTTGAGCCAAAGTGTTTGGCTTGAGGGGGAGCTGTTGGTGCAAAACAAGCCTACACACATTGGCTTGGACATTGGAACCTTGGAAGAACTTGAACTCTTGAAAGATATATTCACATGGAACCTTGAACCATAGGAACCAATGCTTAATTGGTTATTATTTTGTAAAAGTCTATATGCCTTTATCAATCATTTATTTGTATCACACCTAATTGATTAGTCGTGGATTTTTAGGTGGAATGATTGGAGAGAATATCTCCTTAATTCTAGAGTAGAGAATATAGGAGATTTGAATTTGAGTTCAAATTCAAATCTCAACTCATGCTCTATAAAAGCTACATTGAAAAGTCGCGGTTTGATCATCATCTCCCGAGGCATTCTACCTCTGTATCTGTGTGTGTGTTAGTGCTACTCTATAGCCTACACCACCACACCTCAATTATCTATGCTTGTCATGCTATTGAGCTTGTACAATCTTATCAATCAATAGATATATACACATTTATCATTTCTGGTTCTCTGTGTTATCTTCTTCAAGTCTGTCAACTTCAACAGGGCATATCTCAAGATCTACTGAACCAAATTTGATGATCCAGGGCTCATTGGAATCAGCTCAAAGCATTCTACAACACTACAAAATTTCAAGTCATTCTATTCAGCCAATTGGAAGAAATCGTTGTCGAAGTAATCACTGGTATATTTCTGTATTGTTCCTAAAAAATCGGGGGTGTCCCTGATTTTGCTAAAGATCATGCTCAGTGTATAGTTTGTTATTTGGAGTGATTTAACTTGCTAATGGTAGCTTGTTAAGTTAATTTAATACTCCCAGAAGGAATTAAACCAATTGCAAGTGTGCTGGTCACACTGAGCTTAGAACCCAGCAGGTATCATTACAGGAATAGAAAGTTTTTGGAGTTGTGAAGGTTCAAAATCATCTGTTTTGATTTGATCATTACTCAATCATTTTGTAAAGCACATATATAGTTTCTTGGTGTCATTTGGAAGCTCAAGGAGTCTCCTAACCATATCTGAAGAGAAAAGAGGGCAGGTGTGAAGCAGGTCTAGCAGCACCAACTTGATCTTCTGATTGTACCCAGCCATCACTTACAACAGCAAATGCCCCAAATCAGACATCTCAAATGAGGCATGCAAATCAGCCTTAAAATCAGCAATATGCTTCTCAATAGGACCAGTGAGCAACATGTCATCAACATAGACAACAATGATCAGAAGCACATCATTAGCATGCTTAACATATAAGGTGCTTTCAGTTGGACTGTTCTTAAAACCATGTGCAATCAGATAGGCATGTATCTTCTCATACCAAGCATGTGGTGCTTGCTTTAAACCATATAACGCCTTCTTTAGCCTGCACACCTGGTTTTCATGCCCTTTCTGCACAAAGCCACGGGGCTAAAAAACGTACACTTGTTCATGCAAGTCACCATTCAGAAATGTTGTTTCAATGTCCAACTGATGTACATTCCAACCATGATGGGCTGCAAGTGCACAAATGCTCCGAACAATAGTCATACAACATGTAGGTGCAAAGGTCTCATCAAAATCAATGCCTCTTTCCTGCGCATAACCCTTTGCAACAAGCCTAGCCTTATACCTGTCAACTGTACCATCAAGTTTATGCTTCAGCTTGTATACCCACTTAGTGCCAATGGCCTTCTTGCCAGGAGGCAAGTCACATAAAGACCATGTACCATTCTTCATTATAGCATCATATTCAGATTGCATAGCAGCCATCCAATTTTCTGAATTTTGTGCTTCATCAAAAGAAACAGGCTCATTCTCATCACAGAGGCTAGACACAGCCATAGCATAGCAATCTGATGCAAAGGAGGCACTATGAGAGCCTGAACGAGTACGATATGACAAAGGTGCATCTAATTTGCTGTCACGCAAAGTTTGCACCAGCCATTTTGGCATAGTTTTTGCCTGATTAATATCAGCTCTCTCATCAACAAGTTCATCATGTAAATCTGCATCAGAAATGAATGATCTGCATCATCATATGAAACCTGCAAAGGCTGAGAAGTTTCCTCATTAGGACCAGCACTAGACTGTCCACCTGTAAAAAGAGGCATCAAAGTATCATACATGTCTTTAGAGCTAACAGATGTCTCCTTAGCACATGAAAGCAATGGCTGAATAGCATCTTCCACAAAGACAACATCACGGCTAACCAGAATGCGTTTAGTCTGTGGATGATACAGACGATAGCCTTTACTTTCAGAACTGTACCCAACAAAAATACATTTTACTACCTTATCATCCAATTTTCTGCAATTTTGTTCAGGCACTAGTGCATATGCCAAAAAACCAAAAACCCGCAGATGAGCAACAGATGGCTTGCGATCATGCCAAGCCTCATATGGAGTGATAGACTGTAGCGCTTTAGTGGGACACCTGTTAAGTATATATGCTGCACACATGATAGCGTCAAGCCAGAAACTATGTGGTAAAGCCTGACTCTTGACCATACACCTCGCCATCTCCATGAGTTCCCTGTTCTTCTGTTCAGCAACTCCATTGTGTTGAGGTGTATACGGCACTGTACACTGGTGTTTTATCCCACATTCAGCCAGAAATGCATTAAAATCAGAAGACATATATTCCCCCCCTCGATCAAAACGGAGGGTGCCCATTTTACATGCTGACAGATTTTCAGCCAAAACCAAAAACTGTTTGAAGCACAAAAACACTTCGGACTTTGCCTTCAATGGATATACCCATGCATGCCTAGAAAAATCATCAATGAAAGTCACGAAGTAAAGATAGTTTCCAAAAGAAGGTGTCTGCATAGGACCACATACATCACTATGTACAAGCTGCAATTTCTGCGTAGCCCGAACTAAACCATCTTTTGGAAAGGAGGAACGCTGCATTTTGCCCAAAATACAGTCTTCACATACATGTTTTCCAGGTGCCTCAAGCTTGGGCAAAGAAGACACCATATCAGATTTCTGCAGGCGTAGCAAACTAGGAAAATTCAGATGACCAAAGCATGCATGCCAAAGCTTTGCATCTGAGATAGCCTGAGAATCATGAACTGCACATGCCGAATCATTCACAGATCTTTCATAGTCTATGAGCTTATACAGCCCACGACATAAAATGCTAGAAGCAATAATGACATCGCCATTTGACAGATCATGAACTGTACATCTGTCATCAACAAATTTCACAACCAAGCCAATCTTGGCTAATGCAGAAACTGATAACAGATTCTTCTTGATCCCTGGCACAAATAAAGCATCTGATTGGTGAAAGAACTACCATCAGCAGTAGTCAAAATGATCTTACCAACTCCCATAACAGGATAAGAGGAGTTGTTGGCGCATGTGATAGTATTCCCTGTAGGGGCAGGCTCGAGTGAAGAGAAGAAACTTTACTGCGAGCTAATATGTTTAGTCGCCCCACTATCAAAGTACCAAACATCTGAGTCCACTATAGACATGCACTGCTCATAAGAAGATGGGTCAAAACTGCAAACAGTAGTAAACGCCCATTCTTCTTCCTGCAGAAGCTTTGCAGACTCTGTTTTTGGTGTAGAGGCCTCTGCAACAACCATTCCAGCCTCTTTCTTCTTTGCCTCTTTTGCAGCCAGTTTTAGACAGTTCTTTATGATATGATCCTTCTCTTTACAATACTTGCAAAACAATTTCTGCTTTTCTGTTTTCTTCTCATCTTTATCCTGGTTCTTCAAATATGCAGCATTTGCAGATTTCTGCTTACTAGTAGAAGAGCTCCATTTTCCTTTGCCCTTCTGACTAGCCAGGAGAGCTTGATCTGCAACACGCATAATGGACCTGTTCTGCCTGGACTGATCTTCCTGCAACAGAACAGAGACCAACTCCTCAAATGATAAGGCATTCGGATTACCTTTCATCATCAACTGAAGAGTAGAAGCAAAACTCTGATATGAATCAGGAAGACCATTCAGAACGGTCTGCACAAGTGAGCTATCTGTTATAACCTCATCAGTAGAAATCAACTGTTCCTTCAAATCTTTAATCTTTGTTAGGAAACTGTCCATAGAAACACCTTCATTCATGTGCTCACTCTCCAACTGTTTTCGGAGGTAAGCAACACGAGCCTCATTCCTAGCTTGGTACAATGTGGTTAGTGTATCCCAAGCATCCCTAGCTCTTCTACAAGAGCGAATATGAGGAATAATGGCACGTTTGACAGACAAAGCTATCAATGCATGTGCCTGGGCATCTCTGCCATCCCAACAAATTTTTTCTATAGTAGGTGCAACAGAAACAACAGCACGAATAGGAATCTGTGGAATATCATCTTCGACACCATCTTCATCAGCTCCAGCACCTGTATTTGCAGTACCTGTAGTTGCAGGTGTAACAAGACGTCTTTCAACACCCTACATAATGTTCCACGGTCCTTTTGCAACCAATACATGTCGCATCATATAAGCCCATAATGGGTAGTTGGTACCATCCAACTTATCCTCAACAGCCAACATATGGAATACATCACTGCTTTCAGCCATGGCCGGTGACTAAAATACCTTGATGTAGAAAATTGATTGTATCTCAAAAAGTTGAACAGAACTGCCCAGACAAGTTCTACTAGACCTGTAGCAAACTCCGAGACGCTTAAATTGGCGAACAAAAACTAGTATATAGCTTTGGCACAAAAAGACGAAATAGCCTGCACAAGCGCTGTGATAATGTGTTCGGAGGTCAAAATGAGCTCACCAAAATTCGTGCAATTCTGAGACTGCAAACGGAGGAGTGTCGACGGCACCCTAGATGAAGCGACGACTTGCTCTGATACCAATTGTTGGAGATAGATGTCTGCGGAAGCACGCGAACAGCACAAGGAAGAAGAAGAAGCTTGGAGCACAAACACACAATAGTGAATGTATTACTAGAGAATGTACAAAGATAAGTAGCCCATTAGGGCAATAGGCGTATATACAAGCCGGGGGAAAAAAACCTCCTAAAGAGGGGAAAAAAGTGCCCCGGCGGTCCTAGTGTGTTCACACACATCACTACCTAAATATATCAACAATGCCTGTATGTTGCTTCTTGGAGCACCATGAACTTAGCTTATCTCCCACATAACACAAGTATCCATGTGTTGATCTTCTATCATCAGAATTACCTGCCCAATCTCCATCACTGTATATTTTGACTCTTGTATCTAAAGTATATCCATAATACAAACCTTCTTGAAGTGTGCCCTTGATGTACCTAAGTATTCTTTGTTCTGCAATCCAATGTTCCTTTCTAGGACAATGCATGAACTGAGATAGAACTCCAACCGCATATGATAAATCAGGCCTTGTTAATGTAGCATAAATCAAGCTACCCACCAAACTCTGATAGAGCTTCATATCTTTGAATTCCTCTCCTCCATATCTACTCAATCTATGATTCACCTCCATTGGAGTTGGTGCTATTCTACAATCTTCCATTTTAAGTTTGATTAGAAAATTTCTCAGATACCTTTCTTGAGTTACATATACTCCATGTTGAGTATATGAAATCTCTATTCCCAAAAAGAATGACAAATTTCCCAAATCACTGATTTGGAATTCTTTCTCCATCTGCTTCTTAATCATGTGTATACATTTGTCATCTGTTCCTGTAAGTATTATGTCATCAACATAAATACAAACATAAATCAATGCATCCTCACTTGCTTTGACTAACAAACTACTATCTACCTTTGAAGCTTGAAATCCAAGTTCCTTCAAGAACTTTACAAGCCTATAATTCCATGCCCTTGGGGCTGTTTCAACCCATACAGAACTCTCTTGAGCTTACACACATGATTTGGATACACTTGATCTTTGAAACCATCTAGTTGTTCCATGTAGACTTCATCTGAAATAAAACCATTCAAAAATGCATTCTTGACATCTAATTGAGATATTTTCCAACCTTTGCAAGCAGTAATTGCTATGAGAGTCCTTATGGTTGTCATCTTTGCAACAGAACTATAAGTTTCATCATAGTCCACACCATATGTCTGTGCATATCCCTTTACAACAAGCCTGGCTTTGTACCTAGATATACTTCCATCTGCAAACCTTTTTGTTTTGTAGACCCATTTACATCCAATAATCTTCTGACTATTTCATTTAGGAACCAAATCCCAAGTCTCATTTTCCATCAGCATCATATTCTTCCTGCATAGCTTTTTCCCAATTCTTATTTCCTTTGGCTTCATCATATGTGGATGGATCTTCGTCTGCTTTTAGCATGTAAGCATAATCTTTAGTAGTCAAGAATGAAGTATCATAGCTATACCTTGTAGGTTGCCATTTGTGCCTAGATGACCTTCTGAGTTCTCCACTTCTTGAAGTTTTTGGTTCATCACATTTTGGATCAAACCTTGGCACTTCTTCAACTTCAACCTCTACTTCATTGTTATCATCTTCATCAAATATTTGAACCTTTGATTTACCTTTCTTTTGACTCACAATTTCTTCAACATCTGCATGAACATTAAGTGTACCTGCATACCAAGTAACTTGCTCATCAAATGTAACATCCTTAGACCCAAGGAATTGCTTTGTGGATGGACTCCACACTCTATAACCCATCTGCTTGTCATCATAACCAATGAATACATACTTCTCTGCTTTAGGTTCCAATTTATGCCTCAATTGTGATGGCACATATGCATATGCCAAGCATCCAAATATTTTACAATGATCCAAGGTAGGTCTCTTACCCCACCAAGCTTCATATGGTGTCATACCCTGCAAGGCTTTACATGGTAACCTATTGACCAAATAAGTAGCTGTATTTACAGCCTCAACCCACAAGTAATTTGGGCAATTTTTCTCCTTCATCATGGATCTTGCAAACTCAACAAGAGTTCTATTTCTCCTTTCTGCTAAACCATTTTGTTGAGGAGAGTACCTGCAAGTAACCTCTCTCTTTATACCTGTATTCCACAAATAATCACTGAACTCATTAGAGAAATACTCTCCCCCTCCATCTGACCTTAGTCTCTTCAAGTTTTGACATGTAATTCTTTCTGCATATGCATGATAGTGTTTAAATGTATTAAACACTTCTGATTTGTCTTTGATCACATAGATTGTGATCCACCTGGTAGCATCATCAACATATATGACATAATATCTTGAACCATTTATACCGAAGTCCTTTGAAGGACCCCACACTTTTGTATGTACCAATTCAAGTCCTTCTGAATACATAAAACCATGCTTATTATATGATTGCTTATGAGCCTTACCTAACTGACATGCTTCACATCTGTATGTCATTGTTGACCTGCAACATTAGGCAATCCAAGTACTGAACCATTGTTAACCATTTCTTTGATACCTCTTTCATTAAAGTATCCAAGTCTTTTATGCCAAAGATCCAATTCAGACACCTTTTGCTCTCCATATGTAAATATAGCATGTCCAACATTACCTTGTATCTTTAGTGTGAAGAGCCTTCCTTCCTTCTTTCCTGTAACAATTTGTTTATACCCTTGACTAGGGTCTTCAATGTAAACTCCATCATTAGTGAACCTTACCTCATATCCTTTTTCCACAATGTGTCCTACACTGATCAAGTTCTTTGGAATTGTAGGAACATACAGAACCTTACTCAAGAGAGTACTTCCATCTTTGGCTTTAACTGAACCAACTAACTTTACTTTGTGCTTTGTATTGTCACGTGTTTGAATTGTGTGATTGATTGCCTTATGATCTAGATCAGTCATCAAAGCAATATTTCCACTCAGATGATTACTACATCCTGAGTCAATATAAAATACTCTCATGTCTTCGTGTGATGCTTCACATGTTGCATTCATAATAAGAGTCGAATCTTCTTTTTGATCTAATGCATAATTGTAGTAGGTGTTATTATAGGATTGATTTTGGAAGTTTCTTCCTCCACGTCTTCCAAAAGAATTCCTACCACCTCTACCTCTAAAGTTTCCTCTCTAATATCTGCCACCTCTTCCTCTTTGATTAAAGTTTTGATTAAAATTACCATTGCTTTGATTATTATGCCAACAATCATCAGATAGATGATTGGTCTTACCACATATCCAACAAGCTTTGACATTATCTTTGTTATTTCTGCCTCTTCCTCTATTTCTTCCACTTCCTCTTCCTCTTAGGAAGTTTGCTTGACTTGGAGTACCTTCATCTTCAACTGATTGTTGCTTTCCTTTGCTAGCTTTCTTCTTGTCTTTAGAATACGTTGCATGACCTGCACTCTTATCAACATCTCCTTTGATATCATTCTCAAATGTAGACAAAATAGAAGGCTTCCACTTCTCATCTCCTCTTAGCCCTGTGAGAATTTGTCTTACCAACTTATCTTCTTCAATATCTTCATCAATTGCACCTAAAGAATCAGCAATGTCTTTCATCTTTGTCACATAATCAGATATTGATTGTGAAGCCTTCTTCTTGAATGTAGTAAACTCTGCCCATAATGAAGCTTTCCTTTATTTGGTTGTATTCTGAAAATGCTCTTCCAAAGCATTCCAAATGTCACTTGCACTTTCAAGTCCTCTGATATGAGGAAGCAAATAATCATTCACTGCCATGTAGATTATGCTCCTTGCTTGAGCATCCTTCTTCATCCAAATCTTTATATCTACAAGCTCCTCCCTAGTTGGAACACTAGGATCTCTGAACTCTAGCTTTTCTTCCTCTCTTGTGATGTATCCCATCAGATCTTTGCTCATACGATGAGCTTCCATTCTCATAGACCAAGCTGGATAGTTCTCTCTATTCAAGTTCTCAATTTGGAGACTATCTCCCATCCTTTTTCACCTGTACTATCAAATCTTTAATCCTTTTAAGGAACGAATGTACCTTTGTTTCAAATGTTGCTCCTTCTGATCCTTTTGATAACCTTTATGTGTCTTCCTTCAATCTTTCTTCCACACTTTATCCTTTTGAGCCTGCAAGATGTGAAATTTGTATATCTGTAGCAGTCGGGGTCTTCCTTTCCTCAATCTGATAACGCCTGCTCTGATACCACTGATGGAGAGTGTTAATCTCCAAAAGAACAAGCTATTCCATATGTTAGACCACCTCTATATCAAGAATAACTTTAAACTCCAACCAATTTTGGAAAACAATCACCAAATTATTAAGAAATTAGCCAACTATGAAGAAAGCCATTTCACAGAAGTCTATTGCACATTAATCACTCATTGATTAATCATTTGTGTAAAGTTTCTGATGACACTCTGTAGAGTGTGTCGACTAGAGTTTGCGCACCTCCTCCAAGTTAAAACACTTCAAAAGCTTCAGTAGATTATGAGAAATGCTTCAAACAATCCACCTATGTCTGAAACTACCTTCCTGTAGAATTGACTTTGACACCTGCAACTTCTAACACATAGTTCTCCGGCAAATGCTTTTAGCCATAGATGGCTTACCTTCCAACTTAGATTCTGACTCCTCATTTGTGTAAAACTTTACACTGTGCACTAGGAACTGATCATTTCTTTGATCATCAAAATTGCGCCTGTTTCAGAAGACACTCAACACTTTCTCACATATAGATATTCCTACACAAAATTCTCATAGCCTGTTTGCAATTGAACTCTCAAATTTTAACCATAGATAGATTAACTATGAACTTAGATGTGTACAAAAGGATTTTTGATAAAATCAAACACAGAAGGAGAACTAGAGAAAAGATCGATGCGCAATTCTCTGAACAAACTTTCTATTCAACTCTTCATACATCTGATGGATGATACATCCAATACACATCATCTATTCATCTATGTTTCATGTCACTCATCTATTACGACCATCTAGACGTATCTATATATACATATGAGTATTGATTTGTCATTACTTCAAGTATATTGAAGTATTTACAAAGCTAATGTACATATGTTTTAAAACACTTTGCTATGTGAATCTTCTCTTTACTTCATGAAGTTGAACTTCAATCTTTTCTTCATCTCTTCGTTTCTAGGCTTTATATAATCACCAATTGTTGATTGTCCTGCACCAAAAGCTCCCCCTCAATCATCAATTGCGATTACCTGCATCTCCTTTATTCCTGCCATATCTTTAAACCTCTGCAACTTTGGTCCATCCAAACTTTTTGTCATCATATCTGCAAGTTGATCTTTTGTAGGATTATGCATAACTTCTATTTTTTTATCAACAACATTCTCTCTCAGAAAATGATACTGAATCTCAATATGTTTAGTTCTAGCATGAAACAAAGGATTTGCTGCCAAATATAAAGAACTCATACTGTTTCCACAAATGATAGGAGTACTTTGAACAATATCAAAACTTTTCATAAGAGTCTTTAACCATATTACTTCCTTTGCAGCTTCTACCATGCCTTTGTATTCTGCTTCTGTAGATGATAAAGCAACTGTATGTTGCTTCTTGGAACACCATGATCCCACATCACACAAGTATCCATGTGTCAATCTTTTGTCATTAGAATTACGTGCCCAATCTGCATCACTGTATATTTTGACTCTTGTATCTGAAGTAAATCCATAATACAAACCTTCTTGAAGTGCGCCCTTGATGTACCTAAGTACTCTTTGTCCTGCAATCCAATGGTCCTTTCTAGTACAATGCATGAACTAAGATAGAACTCCAACTGCATATGATAAATCAGGCGTTCTTAATGTAGCATAAATCAGGCTACCCACCAAACTCTGATAGAGCTTCATATCTTTGAATTCCTCTCCTACATATCTACTCAATCTATGATTCACCTCCATTGGAGTTGGTGCTATCCTGCAATCTTCCATTTTAAATTTGATTAGCAAATTTTTTAGATACCTTTCTTGAGTTACATATACTCCATGTTGAGTATATGAAATCTCCATTCCCAAAGAGAATGACAAATTTCGCAAATCACTGATTTTGAATTCTTTCTCCGTCTGCTTCTTAATCATGTGTGTACCTTTGTCATCTGTTCCTGTAAGTATTATCTCATCAACATAAATACAAACATAAATAAATCCATCCTCACTTGCTTTGACTAACAAACTACTATCTGCCTTTGGAGCTTGAAATCCAAGTTCCTTCAGGAACTTTACAATCCTATATTTCCATGCCCTTGGGGCCTCCTTCAACCCATACAGAGCTCTCTTGAGCTTACACACAGTTTCATCTGGTTGTTCCATGTAGACTTCATCTGAAATAAAACCATTCAAAAATGCATTCTTCACATCTAATTGAGATAATTTCCAACCTTTGCAAGCAGCAATTGCTATGAGAGTCCTTATGGTTGTCATCTTTGCAACACGACTATAAGTTTCATCATAGTCCACACCATATTTCTGTGCATATCCCTTTACAACAAGCCTGGCTTTGTAGCTAGATATACTTCCACCTGCAAACCTTTTTGTTTTGTAGACCCATTTACATCCAATAATCTTCTGACTATTTGGTTTAGGAACCAAATCCCAAGTCTCATTTTCCATCAATGCATCATATTCTTCTTGCATAGCTTTTTCCCAATTCATCTTTCCTTTGGCTTCATCATATGTGGATGGATCTTCATCTGCTTTTAGCATGTAAGCATAATATTTAGTAGTCAAGAATGAAGTATCATAGCTATACCTTGTAGGTTGCCATTTGTGCCTAGATGACCCTCTGAGTTCTCCACTTCTTGAAGTCTCTAGTTCATCACATTCTGGATCAAACATTGGCACTTCTTCAACTTCAACCTGTGCTTCATTGTTCTCAAGATCATCAAATATTTGAACCTTTGATTTACCTTTCTTTTGATTCACAATTTTTTCAACATCTGCATGAACATTAAGTGTACCTGCATACCAAGTACCTTGCTCATGAAATGTAACATCCTTAGACACAAGGAATTGCTTTGTGGATGGACTCCACAATCTATAACCCATGTGCTTGTCATCATAACCAATGAATACATACTTCTCTGCTTTAGGTTCCAATTTATGCCTCAATTGTGATGGCACATATACATATGCCAAGCATCCAAATATTTTACAATTATCCAAGGTAGGTATCTTACCCCACCAAGCTTCATATGGTATCATACCCTGCAAGGATTTACATGGTAACCTATTGACCAAATAAGTAGCTGTATTTACAGCCTCAACCCACAAGTAATTCGGGCAATTTTTCTCCTTCATCATGGATCTTGCAAACTCAACAAGAGTTCTATTTCTCCTTTCTGCTACACCATTTTGTTGAGGAGAGTACCTGTAGGTAACCTCTCTCTTTATACCTGCATTCCACAAATAATCACTAAACTCATTAGAGAAATACTCTCCCCCTCCATCTGACCTTAGTCTCTTCAACTTTTGACCCGTAATTCTTTCTGCATATGCATGATAGTGTTTAAATGTATTAAACACTTCTGATTTGTCTTTGATCACATACATTGTGATCCACCTGATAGCATCATCAACATATATGACATAATATCATGAATCATTTATACTGAAGTGCTTTGAAGGACTTCAAACATATGTATGTACCAATTCAAGTCTTTTTGAATACATAAAACCATGCTTATTATATGGTTGCTTATGAGCCTTACCTAACTAACATGCTTCACATTTGTATGTCATGTGTTGACCTGCAACATTAGGCAATCCAAGTACTGAACCATTGTTAACAATTTCTTTGATACCTCTTTCATTAAAGTGTCCAAGTCTTTTATGCCAAAGATCCAATTCAGACACCTTTTACTCTCCATATGTAAACATAGCATGTCCAAAATTACCCTGTATCTTTAGTGTGAAGAGCCTTCCTTCCTTCTTTCCTGTAACAATTTGTTTATACCCTTGACTAGCATCTTCAACGTAAAATCCATCATTAGTGAACCTTACCTCATATCCTTTTTCCACAATTTGTCCTACACTTATCAAGTTCTTTGGAATTTCAGGAACGTACAGAACCTTACTCAAGAGAGTACTTCCATCTTTGGCTTTAACTGAACCAATTGACTTTACTTTGTGCTTTGTATTGTCACCTGTTTGAACTGTATGATTGATTGCCTTATGATCTAGATTAGTCATCAAAGCAATATTTCCACTCAGATGATTACTATATCCTGAGTGAATATAAAATACTCTCATGTCTTCATGTGATGCTTCACATGTTGCATTCATAATAAGAGTCGAATCTTCTTTCTGATCTGATGCATAATTGTAGTAGGTGTTATTATAGGATTGATTTTGGAAGTTTCTTCCTCCACCTCTTCCAAAAGAATTCCTACCACCTCTACCTCTAAAGTTTCCTCTTTCATATCTGCCACCTCTTCCTTTTTTATTAAAGTTCTGATTAAAATTACCAATGCTTTGATTATTATGCCAACAATAATGAGATAGATGATTGGTCTTACCACATATCCAACAATCTCTGACATTATTCTTTGTTATTTCTGCCTCTTCCTCTACTTCTGCCACTTCCTCTTCCTCTTAGGAAGTTTGCTTGACTTGGAGTACCTTCATCTTCAACTGATTGTTGCTTTCCTTTGCTAGCTTTCTTCTTGTCTTTAGAATACATTGCATGACCTGCACTCTTATCAACATCTCCTTTGATATCATTCTCAAAAGTTAGCATATGTCATAACAATTGATTCAAATCAGGAGTGAAATGATCTAATGAAAGTTTTGTAGACAAAATAAAAGGCTTCCACTTCTCATCTCCTCTTAGCCCTGTGAGAATTTGTCTTACCAACTTATCTTCTTCAATATCTTCATCAACTGCACCTAAAGAATCAGCAATGTCTTTCATCTTTGTCACATAATCAAATATTGATTGTGAAGCCTTCTTCTTGAATGTAGTAAACTCTGCCCATAATGAAGCTTTCCTTGATTTGGTTGTATTCTGAATATGCTCTTCCAAAGCATTCCAAATGTCACTTGCACTTTCAAGTCCTCTGATATGAGGAAGCAAATAATCATTCACTGCCATGTAGATTATGCTCCTTGCTTGAGCATCCTTCTTCATCCAAATCTTTATATCTACAAGCTCCTCCCTAGTTGGAACACTAGGATCTCTTAACTCTAGCTTTTCGTCCTCTCCTGTGATGTATCCCATCAGATCTTTGCTCCTAAGATGAGCTTCCATTCTCACAGACCAAGCTGGATAGTTCTCTCTATTCAAGTTCTCAATTTGGAGACTATGTCCCATCCTTTCTTCACCTGTACTATCAAATCTTTAATCCTTATAAGGAACGAATGTACCCTTGTTTCGAATGTTGCTCCTTCTGATCCTTTTGATAACCTTTATGTGTCTTCCTTCAGTCTTTCTTCCACACTTTATCCTTTTGAACCTGCAAGATGTGAAATTTGTATATCTGCAGCAGTCGGGGTCTTCCTTTCCTCAATCTGATAACTCCTGCTCTGATACCACTAATGGAGAGTGTTAATCTCCAAAAGAACAAGCTATTCTTGATGTTAGACCACCTCTATATCAAGAATAACTTTAAACTCCAACCAATTTTGGAAGACAATCACCAAATTATCAAGAAATTAGCTAACTGTGAAGAAAGTCATTTCACAAAAAGTCCACTGCACATTAATCACTCATTGATTAATCATTTGTGTAAAGTTTCTGATGCAATTTTTTAGAGTCTGTCGTCTAGAGTATGCGCACCTCCTCCAAGCTAAAACACTTCAAAAGCTTTAGTATATTATGAGAAATGCTTCAAACAATCCACCTATGTCTGAAACTACCTTCTTGTAGAATCGACTTTGACACCTGCAACGTCTAACACATAGTTCTCCCAATTTAGAATCCGTTTAAGCAAATGCTTTTAGCCATAAATGGCTTACCTTCCAACTTAGATTTTTACTCCTCATTTGTGTAAAACTTTACACTGTGCATTGAGAACTGATCATTTCTTTGATCATCGAAGCTATGCATGTTTCAGAAGACACTCAACACTTTGTCACATATAGCTGTTCCTACACAAAACTCTCTTAGCCTGTTTGCAATTGAACTCTCAAACTTTAACCATAGATAGATTAACTATGGACTTAGATGTGTACAGAAGGATTTCTGATAAAATCAAACACAAAAGGAGAACGAGAGAAAAGATCGACGTGCAATTCTCTGAACATACTTTCTATTCAACTCTTCATACATCTCATGGATGATACATCCAATACACATGATCTATTCATCTATGTTTCATCTCACTCACCTATTACGACCATCTACATGTATCTATATATACATATGAGTATTGATTCGTCATTACTTCAAGTATATTGAAGTATTTACAAAGCTAATGTACATATGTTTTAAAAAACTTTGCTATCTGAATCTTCTCTTTACTTCATGAAGTTGAACTTCAATCTTTTCTTCATCTCTTCACTTCTAGGCTTTATATAATCACCAATTGTTGATTGTCCTGCTCCAACAATATATGCACATGTAAATGAACCCATCATCACTTGCTTTGACAAGCAAGCTACTATCGGCTTTAAATACTTGAAAACCAAGTTCTTTCAAGAACTTCACAAGTCTATAATTCCATGCCCTTGGGGCCTACTTCAAACCATACAAAGCTCTCTTGAGCTTATATACATGGTCTTGATACCTTTCATTTCTGAATCCTTGTGGTTGCTCCATGAAAACATCATCTGAAATGTAACCATTTAGAAAAGCATTCTTCACATCTAATTGACATAATTTCCAACCTTTACATGCAGCAATGGCTATGAGTGTCCTGATGGTTTTCATCTTTGCCACAGGACTATAAGTCTCATCATAATCTATACCATATGTCTGAGCAAACCCTTTCACAACAAGTCTAGCTTTATACCTTGACACACTTCCATCTGCAAACCTCTTTGTCTTGTAGACCCATTTGCTTCCGATGATCTTGTGACTATTTGGTTTAGGAACCAAATCCCATGTTTCATTTTCCATCAATGCATCATACTCTTCTTGCATAGCTTTCTTCCAATTTTCCTTACCTTTTGCCTCTTCATATGTAGAACGGTCTTCATCTGGCTTTATCATATAAACATAATCTTTGGTAGCCATTTGTGTCTTGATGACCTTCTGAGTTCTCCACTCCTTGAGGTTTCTAGTTCATCACATTCTGGATCAAACCTTGGCACTTCTTCAACTTCAACCTGTACTTCATTATTCTCTTCTTCATCATATATTTGAACCTTTGATTTACCTTTATTTTGATTCACAACTTCTTCATCTCCTGCATAAATATTGATTGTATCTGCATACCAAGTACCTTGTTCATCAAATGTAACATCCTTTGACACAAGGAATTGTTTTGTGGATGGACTCCACAACCTATATCCCATCTGCTTATCATCATATCCAATGAACACATACTTTTTAGCTTTAGGTTCCAGTTTGTGCCTTAATTGAGATGGCACATATGCATATGCCAAACATCCAAATACTTTGCAATGATCTAGGGTAGGTCTCTTAACCCACCATGCCTCATATGGTGTCATACCCTACAAAGCTTTACATGGTAATCTATTAACCAAATTTGTGGTTGTATTTACAGCCTCAACCCACAAATAATTTGGGCAACTTTTCTCCTTCATCATGGATCTTGCAAACTCAAAAAGAGTTCTATTCCTCCTTTCTACTACACCATTTTGTTGAGGAGAGCACCTGCAAGTGAATTTCCTTTTTATACCTGCATTCCACAAGTAATCACTGAACTCATTAGAGAAATACTCTCCCCCTCCATCTGATCTTAGTCTCTTCAACTTTTGACCTGTAATTCTCTCTGCATACACATGATAATGTTTGAATGTATTGAATACCTCTGGCTTATCTTTGATCACATAGATAGTGATCCATCTGGTAGCATCATCAACATAAATCACATAATACCTTGAACCATTGATACTAAAATCCTTTGATGGTCCCCACACATCTGTGTGTACCAACTCAAGCTTTTCTGAATACATAAAACCATGCTTGGAATAAGATTGCTTATGAACCTTACCTAATTGACATGCCTTACATTTGTATGTCATATGTTGACCTGCAACATTAGGCAATCCAACCACTGAGCCTTTGTTAACCATATCTTTAATACCTCTTTCATTGAAATGTCCAAGCCTTTTGTGCCAAAGATCTAACTCAGAGATCTTATGTCCTCCATAGGTGAAAAAGGCATGACCAATGTTACCTTGAATCTTTAATGTGAACAATATTCCTTCTTTCTTCCCTAAAACAATTTGTTTATACCCATTGCTAGGGTCTTCCACAAAAACTTCTTCATTAGTGAACCTAACTTCATAACCTTTTTCAACAATTTATCCTACACTTATCAGATTCTTTGGAATTGTAGGAACATACAAAACCTTACTCAAGAGAGTACTTCCATCCTTGGCCTTCACTGATCCAATTGACTTCACATTGTGCTTTGTATTATCACCTATTTGAACTACATGATTAGTTACCTTATTCTCCAAATCAGTCATCGAAGCTATGTTGCCACTCAGGTGATTGCTACACCTTGAGTCAATGTAGAAGACTCTTTGGTCTTCACTTTGCCTTTCACAAGTTGCATTCATTATCAATGTTGAATCCTCCTGCTGATCTGAAGCATAATTGTAGTAGGTATTGTTGTATTTTTGGCTTTGGAATCCTCTACCTGCATTTCTTCCAAAATAACCTCTACTATCTCTACCTCTGAAATTACCTCTTTGATTTCTACCACCTCTTCCTCTTGAATTAAAGTTCTGATTATATCCACCATTATTCTGAGTATTATGCCAACAATCATTAGCTAAATGATTTGTCTTACCACAAACCTGGCAAGCTTTGACTCCATCTTTATTACTTCTACCTCTTCCTCTGCCTTTGCCACCTCCTCTTCCTCTTAGGAAGTTAGCTTGGCTAGTTGTTCCTTCATCTTCAATTTCTTGTTGCTTCCCTTTGTTATTCTTCTTCTTATCCTTTGAATACATTGCTTGTCCTGCACTTTTATTACCTTCACCTTTGACATCCTGCTCAAAGGTTAGCATGTGTCCTAGCGATTTACGTCAGGAGTAAAATGATCTAGTGATAATTCAGTAGACAAAATGAATGGCTTCCATTTGTCATCACCTCTCAAACCTGTGAGGATTTGCCTTACCAATTTATCCTCCTCAATATCTTCATCAATTGCTCCTAATGCATCTGCAATGTCTTTCATCCTTGTTACATAATCGAAAATGGATTGAGAGGCCTTCTTCTTGAATGTGGTAAACTCTGCCCACAAGGATGCCTTCCTTGACTTTGTGGTGTTTTGGAAATGTTCCTCCAAAGCATTCCATATATCACTTGCACTTTCAAGACCTCTAATGTGAGGTAGCAAGTAGTCATTAACTCCCATGTAGATAATACTCCTGGCTTGAGCATCTCTCTTCATCCAAGTCTTTAATTCTGACAATTCATCCCTAGTTGGAACACCAGGATCTCTGAACTGAGGCTTTTCCTCTTCACCTGTAATATAACCTATCAAGTCTTTGCTCATAAGATAAGCTTCCATCCTCATTGACCATGCTAGATACTTCTCTCTATCCAATTTCTCTATCTGAAGAGAATCTCCCATCCTTTCTTTACCTGTGTATTAAATCCTTCAAGATTTATAAGGAATAAGGTTACCTTTGCTTCAAATGAAGTTCTCTTGTCTTCCTTGATATCTTCTGGCCTCCTTTTCAATCTTTGCTTTCAAGCTTTCACCTTTTGTATCTTCAAATGTTGAATTCTTTATAACTATAGTAGTGAGGGTCCTCCTTTCTTCAATTTTGATGCTTCCTGCTCTGATACCACTGATCGAGAGTGTTAATCTCCAAAGGAACAAGTTATTCTTGAATTTAGAACACCTCTATATCAAGAATAACTTAGAATCTTCACCAATTTGGAGGATAAATACTCATCTACCAAAATCTTGAACAAACTGTGAAGAAGATGACTACACAGAAAGTCTGTTGCACATAACTCACTCATTTACTTGTCAAATATGTAAAGTTTTTTATAAAGCTTTGCACAAGGTGTGGCCTATAGTTTACTAACCTCCTCCAAGTTAAATCATTCCAAAAGACTCGATAGATCTTGAGAAATGATATTAACAAGTCACCTATGTCTAAAACTGTAGTTCTTTACAGTCGATTTTGACACCTGTACCTTCTAAAGATTGGTTCTCCCAAACTAGAATTTGTTTAATCAAATGCTTCTAGTCATAGGTAGCTTACCTTTGAATTTAAAGAATGAGTGCTTGGTTCCTCAAAACTTTACACTGTGGAAGGAGAACTGACCAAAACATTAGCATCGAATTTTGTGCCTCCTGCAACTTCTCTTCTTTACATTTACACATGTAAATGTTCCTACACTCAATTCTCTCAGCCTGATCACAATCCTAAAAATTTGTACAGAGGTCAATTAACTATAGACTTAGACTTGTACAAAAGCATTTCACAAAAGACTCAACACAGAAGGAGAACTCTCAGAAATATCGGGCGCAACTTTTCTTCATTTCTGGAAAACTTTACATCTAAGTGATGAGAGAGATCTTACTCACTTGTAAAGTGTCTAATGGCTCATACAACTTCTAATTTCTCTATTCACGTTCTTTCTCATATTTGCCCTGACATTTTTCCTTGTATATATAGGCAAATATGTACAAGTTCATCACCATACAAAAGTATAAGTGAAATAACTCTAAATTAATGTACATATGTATACACATCTTCATTCTCTGAACATATACTTTATTCATGCTTCATATCTTGATATTTTCTTCAATCCTTAGACTTCAAAATTTCATCAAAACTTCAATTGTTGATTGCCTTGCACCAACAGGACAGAGCAGCAATTGAAAAAAATTAGGCTCTCTCATTGCAATGAGGATGGATATGATATCTCAATATTCAAGTGTGAACCCATAATTGAAGAGTGCAAGCCTAGTTAAGTACATGTGAAGAAGAGAATGATGAGGACTTAGAATCCATCTTGATGGGTCCATTTTGCAAGATAGAAGAAGAATACATGTACCTGATAGCCTCATGAACAAATTGACTATAGGAATGAAATATTGTTAGCAATAGAAGTAGACCCAAAAATTAAGAAAATGAAATGCAAAAAGAATTCCTCCACACAAGAAGAAGAACCATTGTTTGAAGTATTGAAGATTTTCCAGAAATATGAGATAGAAGATAGAAGAATCATGACAAGAATGCCAAGGAGAAAAGATCTCATGGTAGAAGCTTATTATAATCAAGATCATAGTAAGAAAGTCATAGTATTAATAAAATATGGAGAAGAATAAAGTACATACATAGGAAAGAACGTAAGTGAGGAAGATAAAAGAAGAATTCACAAATGGTTTAAGAGATTAAAGAGATGTCTTCTCTTGGACGTATAAGGACTTCAAAAGAGTGGATCCACATATCTATTCACATAGGATCCCCATGACTTTAGACTCCAAGCCCACAAAACAAAATCCATACACATATATAACATGCATGCAACAAAAATAAAGGAGGAAATCAATAGGTTGATAGAAGTTGTATTTATCTATGAGATTGAGCAAACAAAATGGGTAGCCCCCATCATGGTAGTGCCCAAAAACAATGGCAAATTGCATGTGTATATTGACTAAAAAAATGTTAATTTAACCACAATACGAGATAGTTTTTTGATTCCTATCATGCAAAATCTAATAGAGTACATAGTAGGAAAGGATGTTTATAGCTTCTTTGATGGATTTTTAGGATACAAGTAAGTATCCATTACCCTTGAAGATCAGCATAAGAAATGTTTTTGCCACAGAATGGGGAATCTTCACATTTCATGTGATGCCATTTAGGCTTGCAAGTGCACCTGTTACATTTCAAAGGATCATGTGCCATGTGTTCAAAGAGTTTTTGCATCCAAAATTAGAAGTTTCTATGTACAATGCCTCACTTCTTGATGGAGAGGTAATGCAAGTTTTGGAGCCCTCTTCTTTTCCAAAGAAAAGTTTGCCATTGCTCAATTAGTGTAGAAAGCACCCTATTTTGGGTATAAAGTAGGTGTGGGTTAAAAAGGGTGAACAATAGATTGTTACACCTAAGCCAAAGTCAACACAAAATAAGTAGAAGCAGACAACGAGGAAGAAACCAAAGACAGAGGGACGAAATCAATCGTAATTAATTCAAAAAATTTGGGTACCCAAGCAGTTGATGATGGCATGCCCTAATAAGTCACCCATTTGGGTGCCAAAGAGTTTCTTGCAGGCCTAGATTTCCCAAAACATCATGAACCTTTGGGAACTATAAGTCTTCTTGTTTTCACTTCCATCTTGGAATCAAGCCATTGTAAATAAAAAGGTTTTTACACAAGCTCCTATGAAGATTTGGAAATGGGTGCCTAAACATTTTCCAGGACCAAACACTTCCATTATCACCTAACAAAATGTATAAATTGGTCACCTCTCCATGTAATGCCATAAGGGAATCCATATCTCATAACCAACCCTATAACAAATTTGTTTATCCTAAACCTTGTAATATACTTAAGACTCACCGAAAGCATGTTGAACTTATGCATTATCCCAAGTATGCATGTATATAGGCTAGTGATATGCAGAAGTTTAGAAAAAGGCTAGTATTCATCAATATTTTAAGCTTCCAATTTATAAGCTTGACTTTCAAAGATGCACATAGGTGATGAACACACTGCATCCGACTCTAGACATGCGATCAGTTCTAGAAGCACGATCCTCAATGCGAAAGGAGAATGGACCACAATCAAATTTACGCATAAACTGATAAAAGAAGCTTTTGGATGGACTAAAGATGGTGTCACAGACCTGAAGGAAGAAATCCATGGAGCTAAAAGGAGGACATTTTTGGACATCAACAACATTGATATTGATAAAGTGGTTCATTTGGTGCATCAACATTTTTGCTTTCAAAACATGCCTTGGTACACCGCACTACAAAAGATTGTCATTCAACTTTGGTCTCACGTAATCAAGCAAGTGGGCAACCAGATAAATCTAACATGGTATATTCAAGAACGTTTATTTGAAGCCAAGAAACAATGGGGCCAAAAAAAATTTCTCAATGGAAGTGTAGCTTTGATGGTGCTTATCTATCATGCATTGTAAATCCGAGAATATCTCTGGAAGATGCCTTCTTTGATGGAAATGGCCAAGTACACAAAAACTACTACAGTACCTAAAAAGAAGAAAAGTGTGAGTATCATACAAGAAGCACAAACAAGCTCACAACCTTTACTGCTAGGAGCAAAATGATTGAGGGAAGCTCTTAAACAGGAAATAGCTTCAACAACAAAAACAATACATGTCCTCCCAAGAACACAATTAGAAAATCTAACACCCATTATAGAGACAGAATTACAAGAAGCCTTGGAACAGACCCATGAGTACATGGAAGGACAAGTCAATTTGTTAGTACAAGGTCATCATTACCACCAAGAAAAAGCTACATCTCATAATCAACTTGGCAAAAGATTGACAAAATTTCACAGATATAGAGAATTGCGATTAATTAATTCAAGCTCGTCATTCGACTCCCTAGAAGACAATGACCAGTGAACTATGAATATGGACATCCACACCAAAACAAATGACGAAGGAGGATGGGATGAATTAAATCAAGTGGTGGACCATCACGAGGTTGATAGCAATGAGCAAAATCAAGAATAACCTAATAGACTAGAGCAAAAACCAAAGGATGAACAATGAAAAGAAGGAGTATACACGGTTCAAATAAAAAAACAACAAAGCTTCAAGTCACAAAGGCTCATATTGAAGGTCAACATATAATGAAGCATCCCAAGGAAAAGCGCATAGAAGTAGAATTTATTGAACAAGAACAACTTATGCCCATGTGAGTGGTGATCGAGCCATCACCCATGGATGTCACCTTTCAAGGAAGCGAAGCAAAGAATAGCACATTAAAGGAGGATGAACAACAAGTTCATCTTCACATCTGACAACCATTTAACAAATCATTACATATTGAGAAAGGCAAAGATGTAAAACCAGGAGAAGAACCCATTATACCACAAACATCGTTGAACGTGGACGTGGCCCAACTCAAATCGATAGTGAAACAAATAATACGAATGGCCATGGAAACACAACAACATTTAATGGAAACAGATAAAGAGTATGATGAAGCACTTGTTGAAAGAAACATATTCAAAATATTCAGTGAGGAGCTATTTGCACAAGTCCTACAATCTCTACAGGTAATCATAAAGAAAGAGGATGAACTTAAGGAAAATATGGAGAAGTGAGACTAGCTCACTAATGAAAATGAGCAACTGAGTGATCAACTCATAGAAATTACACAAAAATGTGAGACAAATGAAACAAAAAGGTACGCCTCATGAATTGAAGCAAAATTTTAGACACACAAATGAAGAATTACATGGATGAGGTAGACATACTTAGAGTCCAAAACAATGAATTAATGACATCAATCCTACGCAATCAACCAATAGAGGTGCCTAAGACCATCCAACTAGATACAGTGGGACTAAAGGCACAACTTGCAAAGTTCGCTGAAAATATAAAGCAAGAATAATATTTACGCAAACAATGGCAAAGAAAATATATGCATCATATCAATGATTTACAGATTAAATGGAAGGGAGCACAATCAAAAATTTTGAAACATTGCAAAGAGGATGCAGATCAATTAGCCATAGTGGGTGAGCACCTCGTGCAAATTAACGAAGACCTTGAAGCTACCAAAATCTAGGCACACTATAGGCCTATAAGTTGGCATGCAAAGAAGCCATATCATACTCCCCTTTCAATTGGTCTATGGAGTAATACCCATTGAGCCCCTTGAGATTTTACATGGCTCAACCTAGACAAAATCTATGTAGGTAAGAAAGGATCCTTGAGTCTCTACTAGATTATCTACTCAACAAATCGGAGGATATTCATGTACATGCAACAAAGCAGTTGGAGGAGACACAAAAGAAGAGGAAGGAAGCTCATGATAGAGATTTATGGACAAACAAATTACATATTGGTATGCATATTCTCTTACATAGAACACAAATATAGACACAAATTGCGACACAAGTCCTCATTGGGAAGGACCATAAAAAATTAGAGAAATGCTACAATGGGGTGTAGTATTAGAGACTTTGGATGGAGAGGTGCTACCACTAGTCAGCACTCTAGGATCAAAGCCAATCATCATCAGCAAAACTCAAGATCTTCTTGGTTGTACATAGCATTTTTGTACTCTTTTCTACTTATTTTTTTCATTTTCATTAGATATCATGCTTTTCAATTAGGTTTTTTCATGTAATTTGGAGGTAGTTTCATAGCTCCATTCATGAAAATCTTATTGGAAATTCTTAGGAAGTTTTCTAGAAATTTTAGATTTTTTTGGGGATTTTTTTCGGAATTGTTGAGTTTCTTTAAATTACATTTTTCTTGTTCAATAGCACGAAGAAGGGAATCTCTATGATTCTTTGAGTGTGGGAAGATTTCTTGAAGCTCTAGCCATTTTTGGAGAATTGTTTGTTGACTTTTTGGCCTTTTTTTGGTTTTTGGCCATTTATTTGATTTTTATCTATTTTTGGGAATATTTTCCAAAAAAGTGGATCCATTTTCTTTTCTGAACCCAAAAAACAATCTCTCTCTATCTTTCTCACTTTATCTCTACTTTTCTCTTCCCTCTCACTCTACTTCTCTCTTCCTTATCACTCCACCTCTCGTTTTACTTCTCATTCTCTCTCTCTACTTCTCTCTTCTCCTTGTCTCTACTTCCCTCTCCTCTCTCTCTATTTCTCTCAATGCCTCTCTACCTCTCTCTTTCCTTTCTCTCTACTTCCATCTCCTCTCTCTTTATTTTCCCCTAGACCCTAGGATTTATTTATTTATTGGAATATATAATTTTATTTGGTATTTTCTTAATTTTATTTTATGATTATTTATTGATTCTTTTTAATTTTATTTTATTCTTATTCTTATTTGAGTTATTTTATTTATTGTAAAAAAATTTATTTTAAATTTTATCCCCCCTCTCCCCTGACCATAAGATAACTTTTATCCTATGGTTTGATTTCTTTTTTGTTTTTATTTATACATACTCTGTGGCTCTAGATTGCACTTTCGGTTGCCATTGTTTTAGACTTGGAGTCAATTTCATGTTTCTCAACACCCATGAATCCATTTTTACCATTAGTTACCCCAAAACCCATCAATGTTTTGATCTTTTGGTCAAACCCCATATGTTTTGTGCACATTTAACATGAGATTTCTAACCCACATGTGTTGCACATGGTCCATTAGCTCTTTCTTTTTCCATGTGTTCTATATTATTCATATGTCATATATTTGTATTCTAATTTAAGGTTATTTTCCATGTCACCAACCCACCTCCTACTCCCCCCCTTGGTTTATACCCAAAACTAGACCTATGCCTCACTTCCTCAGTAGCCCCTTAAGGCTATGTTATTTTACACACAATCATACACACTATCTATGCTTCTTTGGATATTGCTTATGTACATCCATGTGGTCATTGACATAATGGTTACATTTTTTTGCATAATGCCTTTTACTCTCAATAAAGGGGGTCTTGATGAGGTTTTTTGAACTAGATGATGGCCAAATGTCGGGGTCTCTTTGGTGATGCAAGTGGAAGACTTACCTAGCCTTGCCATAGGAGATGTATGGTAGTTGTTCATAGGTTCTCAATAAGCCTCATTTTCTTCTTTTGGGTAACTAGTTATATGTAGTTGGATTCAATGATTCACTATGTAGGTTTCCATCTCAGTACTTGCAATTTTATGAGATTTTGACACTGATCATATGCTCATTCTTTTGAGGAGAGTCTAACGCATTTTCTCCTAGATTTTTTGGTTCTGCCAACTATAAGTGGTTGATTTACTCCTTGATACACTTATTGACATGAGCATATTCACTCTCACATAATCCTTTTGGCTATTCATTACTCTTCATTAATCCAGTTCTCTAAGGAGAATGTTGAGTTTTTCCCAAAATGCAACACTTGGTCATCCCTTCTTGAGGCTTAGTGGTGCTTGGACTATTCTAGCTCCGTTTTCAATTTATTCAATTCTCTATCATCATAGAATCAAATATCTTAGGCACATCTGATGGATCTGGGTCTACTGCCATTATTCCCAAGAGGATCTATAACTTACAAGACAAAGACCATTTTGAGTTCCAAAAATTTTATGGCACAAACTTTGCTCCATGTAAGAATCAGATTAAAGATGTGCTTATTAGAGGAGAGAGTGGAAGCTAGTAAATGGAATCTCAAAGGAGCTTGTTGATATGGATGATGATGATAGGGATGGGATGGATGAAATGGATAGGTCTACCATTTGATTGCACTGAGCATATATTGTTTACTTTACAGTATTGGACTATGAAAGTGCAAAGGAGTTTTGGAAGAATTTATGCAATACATAGGACAAAGAAACACCATAAAATAAAGTGTACCTGATGAGAAAGTTATATGAACTTCGCATGAAGGACAAAGAGATTGTTGTTTCTCATGTGAATTACTTTTGTGCTATATTCTCCGAGTTACACGCTTAAAAAATGGAGATGGATAATGAAATGAAAGCAATCTTGCTGTTATGCACCTTTCCATCATCTAGGGATATAGTTTGCATAGCTATTAGAACCAGAGCACTTGGTGATAAAGTGTTATATGGGGAGCGCTCTTGAGTGAGGAGACCTATAGGAAATCGGTTGTCACTCAAAGTGGAGATGCATATAATGTTCATGATTCTTACCACAGAAAGAATCAACAAGATGGCAGGAGCCAAAAAAAGGAAAATAATGGTCAAGGGAATAAGAGTAGAAGTAAATCAACTGAGAGGGATATTGAATGCCATTATTGTCATAAGAAAGGACACATTAGGAAAGACTGCTATGCATTGAATAATGCTAAAGGTAAAGGGCAGAATGGTGATGGGCATGTTAAAAAACTACTTGCACCATCTACTTTGACTCTCAATATTAAAGAAATCAATGCAAATTTTTATGATGTTTATGTGTTGATACTTGATAGTATTGTGCCTACTGAGGCTCTTATGGCTTCTATTTCCCACATGTGGCTGCTAGATTTTGGTGCTTCTTTCCATGTGACACCACATAGAGAATGGTTCTCTACTTTTGCAACAAAGTCTCTTGGTACTCTAAGACTTTTTAACTCTTACTAGTGTGAAGTTTTGGGGATTGGAGATGTGGTTGTGCAGTTCATTGATGGTTCAAAATTTATTATAGATAATGTATGCGATGTACCTTAGTTATCATGTACTTTGATGTTAGTTGGTCAACTTCATGACCTTGGTTACAAGGTGGTCCTCCATGCTCAGTCATTTTGCATATCAAAGGGAAATATGGTTATTGCAAAAGGAAGAAAAGTTGGCTCACTTTATCTTTTATTTGTATCATAGAAAGAACACGTTGGTTGTTACTAAATAGCATATGGATTGTATTTGGCATGGCTATTTGGGTCACATAATGCCTAGTGGAATGGAAAATCTTTCTTGTTTTGGATACTTACCTATGTTATCTTTCTCTAAGTTTTCATTTTTTGAGCATTTTCAATATCGAAAGAAAATTAGGAATGTGCATAGAACGCGATCTTCAATTCAGCCTCTAGATCTTTTCATACAGATGTGTGTGGTACTATGCCCACAAGGTCATTAGGTGGTTCTCTTTACTTTATCACTTTCATAGATGTTGCAACTAGAAAATTCTAGGTATATGCTATCAAATCAAAGAATGAGGTATTTCCTATTTTCAAAAAATGGATTGCTTTAGTTGACACTCAAAAAGGAACTAAGATTAAGGCTTTATGTCCAAATAATTGGGGCGAGTTTACCTCACATGAATTCAGCCTTTTGTGTCAATGTAAAGGAATTTGTAGAGACTTTACTACTCCTTATACCCTAGTATAGAATGGTGTAGCAAAAAAGATGAAGATAACTACTCAAGATAGAGTATTTTATATGCTGCATCATGCAAACCTTTCAGAAGGCTTTTGTGAAAAAGTAATATTGATTGCAGTTTATGTGATCAATCTTTCACCTAGTACTATAGAGAGAGAGGGGGGAGAGAGATAGAGAGAGAGAGAGAGAGAGAGAGAGAGAGAGAGAGAGAGAGAACCTTCTCCTTCATTCCCCCCACTTCCTCCATCGTGCTGTGCACGCAACCATGAAGAATTGATGCAGAGATTTCGTGTCGGAAAAGAGAAAGAGAGAGAAAGAGAGAGAGAGAGAGAGAGAGAGAGAGAGTAGAGAGAAAGAGAAAGAAAGAGTAGGCCCATTGTTCTGATGTGTATGTGTGCATGCATGTGTGTTTATGCATATAAATGAGTGTGTGATACATATATGCATGTGTGTTTATGCATACAAATGAATGTGTGATACATATATGCATGTGAATTTATGCATGTTTGTGTGAGTGTATATGCATGTATGATATGTTTGAGCATGTACATGTATGTGATGTGATGCATGTATGCATGAGTAATGATGCATAATGCATGTGCATGCATGTGAAATGTGAGTGTATATGCATGTTTTAGAATATGAAGCATGTGCATGTATGTGAAGAGTTATGCATGTATGCATGTGAAATTAGTGAATCTATATATGCATATGTTTGTAGGAATATGATGCATATGATAGGTATAATCATGCATGAGTGATTAGTGTTCATGTATGCATGATTGTATGCATGCATGTGTGTGCATGAGTGTATGTATGCATGTTTTGGTATGCATGTGTGTTTTTGCATATGCATATGAGTGTGCATGTATGATAGAGATATATGCATGCATGGTTAATGATGCATGTATGCATGACTGACTTTTGCATGTATGCGAATTCATGTATGCATGAATTTATGTATGATATATGTTATGCATGTATGCATATGAAGAGATGCATGTGTGCATGTACATATGTAGTGTAAATTAGTGCATGTGCATATGAGAGTGTGCATGTGCATGTTGAAGATATGAGAGAATGCATGTGCATATTAGAGTTAATGCATATGCATATGAATATGAAGATAGGGTATGCATGAGAAATGAAGCATGTATGTATATGAAATGAATACATGTATGCATGTATGTTAGAATAAGATGCAAGTGTATACATGTTAATGTGTGTTTGCATATATTCAAGTACATGTTTATATGTTTTCATGTGAATGTGTGCATAAGTATGATGTGCACAAATGCATATGCATGAAATTTAGGATGTGCATAATACATGTATGCATGAGTATATGCATGTGTGCATGTGTATATGTAGAGCATGTGCATATGCAATGTAAGTATGCATATGTATGTGTAATGCATGTAAGCTTGGGTATGTATACATAAATGCATATGCATAAGTGTATTATTTTAACAAGTAAGTGAGTGATGCATGTATGCATGCGAGGTGTGTTTGCATGTATGCATGTGAGTGTGCATGTCCATATTAAAGATATTACATGTGCATATGAGTAAATGCCTAAGTACAAGTGCATAAATGAAGTAGGTAGATGATATAATTGAATGTATGTGCATATGAAAATTATGTGCATATACCTATTTAAAGTAGATGTGTGTAGGAGTTAAATACATGCATTTACTTGTGCACAAAAATATATTTAGATTAACAAATGAGTGTTTTATGTTAATTAAAAGCATACTTATGTTGCGAATGATGTTCTTTCTTCAGATCATTGTGAAGATATTTTGACGAGTATTGAAGTAGATTGAACGAGATTACGAAATTGAAGCAGCATATGATATTTAGAAATATAAATTTGTATAGGAATATTTTCTGAGGGTTTTATTAGAACTTATTATAAGCTTTTGTATAGGCCTAAAATTGATCTTAAAGTTTTTCATACTTTCACTTTACGATTTAATTAAGATCTATATATTCCGTTTTCATATGTCTAAGAATTTAGCATCAACAAGCAAATCTATTACAGGAAATAAAGATTTAGATAACTCTTTTGTTTTAGGAACGCTTCTACCGTCACCTATTGAAAGTACGATTAGTAACAAAAGTGAAGGAATAGAAATAATTAAAGACCAAATAATTGATGAGACTTTACGTAGGGTAGAATACGATCATAAAGTATCTAGGGTTTTGCCTTTACTTTCGATACTTTTACTAGAACCTGAAAATAAAGAAGTTTTGTTTCCTCCCAACTTAAAAAGAAATATGAATTCAAAACAAAACGAAAATGTGGTAGTTGATATAATTAAAAATAGAATAACTAGTGAAGAGTTAGTTTTTCCTTCATATTTAGATGCTTTAGCTAGGTATAGGAACGCACTTCCATATGGTCCATAGTGTTCTACTTTTGATGAATACAGATATTGCTTCCACAAGTAAAACTCCAAATATAAAGAAAATCGATAACTCTTTCATTCTAAATACACTTTTACCTACTCCATTAGAAAATACTTCTCCACAAATCAACAAAAGAAAAGATAATATAGAAGAAGTAGAAAAAATAAAAGATCATTTTGTAACTGAAACTTTATACTCTTCACCTGACGATTATAGAGTGTCTAGATTTAAAGCTTTTTGTTCAATTGCTTTTCCTGAATCGGACAAAAAAGAAATCTTATTTCCACCTTCCCCTAAAAGAAAAAATCAAACTGAAAACAACAAAGTAGCTATTATTAAAAATTGTATTATTGAAGATATTTCTAGTCGAATTACTGAAGAGGAATTGATTTTTGCAGCATATCAAAACGGTAGATATATACTTTCATATGAATCTGAGTTCTTAAATTAAACTTAAATAGATTATAAAACTCTAGCTTTTATCATCCAAAAATTGAGAACTCAACTCAAATCTTGAAGCATACTAAGAAACACCCTGCATGTAGTCAAATGGTTAGGTTAGCATGAATCTATTGGATGGCGTCTGCCTCCCTTCACACCCCTCTATGACAACTTTGTTGAACCCGAAGTGAAACGTGACAATAGTGTGCTTAGGGTTTGCATTGTATTTTCAGTTTTTATTTAAAATAATTAACTTTATCTTCTTCTTGTATGCAGGAAAGTGAAGAAAGAAGCTGCAAAGAAACGTGAAGATTTTGCTACTTACTTCTTCCCTGGGTGTTGAGGGCTAGCCTTATGACCTACGTGCCTCCACGGGAAGAAGGATATCTAACCAGAGGAGCTTCGTCACTTCACTCCCCCCCATCAACATACAAGAAGATCAAGACTTTTTCACATTCACTTTTAGCTTTAAGATTTATTAAAAAAAAAGTTTGTAAAAATATATCACATGCACTTTAGAACCTCTACATCAAGCAAACTTCAAGTCAGGTGTTTTTTCAAGTTCCTTTATTTTTAGTTCAATCACACCACTAAAAAAGAAGGTTGATTTCATTTGCACTAGAAATTAGGCACTTACATACTTGCATTGAAAGAGCATTGAAACATTTCTTTTCATTTAGGAAAGATAGTTTTGTTTAAAGCACTTAAACATCTTCATATTAGATTTAGAAAAGTTTTATAAAAAGATTATTTTTACAGCACTGAAAAGAAAGATTTTTGTAAAAAGAAAGATTGTTTGTTTTCTTTATATTTATTTCATTACACAAAAAGAATTTTATAGCATAAAATGGTTTTAGTTTCGGATTCTTTTGATTTAGAGTTTTTGCTTTTATTTCTTTCTTGTTTTATCCAAAATCAATTTAAGAAAATATTATTAAGGAAATTAATAGTAATTAAAAAACAAAAAGATCTAAATCAAGGAAATATATTTTATAGAATTTATCTATTAGAGAAGCCTTTAGAATTAAATATTCAAAAGTTAAAAAAAATTAAGTTCTGAAAAAAAATTCTAAAAAATTAAAAACTTCTTAAGTAAAAGAGAAATCTACTTAAAATTCAAAAGATCAAGTCAAAGAGATAAGTATAAATTTAGAATTAAGAAAACAAAAATATTTAAGAAAAGAAGTTAGTAATAGTAAAGCCTACGTTTAGGTAAAGCCAACATCCTTGGCTTTATCAACTAGTGATAGGTTTAGGCAGTTTAGGGAACAATTAGAACCTGCCATTAGGGATCTTCTACTCCATTCAAAGAATTATCAAGAACGCAAAATGGAGGAGATGTTCAGAAATATGATGATTGAGAAGCAAGGAACACGCACAATCCAAGCCATTTTAAGAGAAAAAGGCAAATTCACTGGCTTAAACATTACAGAATACCTGGATGCATTTGAGGAGCAAGTGCAAATCCAAGGTTTACCTGATGATGTTTTAGTCAAATATTTTGGCCATGTTGTTTCTAGTTCAATTCTAGAAAGTATACAAGAGCACGCCAATAAACCTTGGGAAGAATTTAGAAAAGAATTACATAAGATGTTCTATCTTGAGGACTTTAGCTAGCATATTCGCGAAGGATTTTTGCGTTGGATATATTCTTTAAAGAGCAATGAGTCCTTAACTCATCTTCACGGTGAGTTTATGAGACGATTAGCTCAACTCCCCAGAGAGGATAGAAACGCACTAAATCCAGATTTAATTATACATTTCCTCAAGATACTAAGTCCTGAGGATCGGGCTGAGGTTGAGAGATGTATAGAAGAGCCAGAAAAAAGATATGGCCTGACTGACGACTCGAAAAAAGTAAAAAGAGAACTAGAGGATGTTTCTCAAATGAAGCAAAGGCAAACAATTTTGTATGCTAGACCTAATGCTTCTCAGCTTAGGGAGACACCTGCTGCAAGGCAAACTGACATGCCAATGCCTACGACTACGGCTAACAATTCAGGTACCATTAAAGATCCGATAGAATTTCAAGTAGATATTCTATGTAAGCAGATGGAGAATGTTATGAACATGCAGACATCTCTTTCCAAAGAGATTGCCCAATTGAATAACAAAGTATACTCCATGAGCTTTAATGATCCTGGGGATAGCAGTAGTGGTGTAGGGCAAGCACCACCCATACAACGAGTTATGCCACAATACATTCCTCCTCAACCAGTTTTCCAGCCAGCTCCACAGTTTGCTGCTCAACCACCCTTTCAAAGAAGTACTGAGAGAAAAGGGACTGGCGGAAAGTGACGTGTGTGGTGTGATAGTTAGAAGCATGCAACTTATGCATGTGATGAATTAAAAAGCACGAAGGAAAATAAATAAGTTATAGAAATTGATAGAAGATTGTGTGACTTTAGGTCACGTCTTCCTTTATCCGTCAATTGGGGCAAAGGAGGAATGAAAATGTTATATGAAAACTTAACAATCTCTAATGCAACTGCCAGTACCTCGGCTGCTAGATTAGAGCTAGCCGATGATAGGTCTCTTTCTATGCCTAGCCAAAATCCTTATTCGAGAGAGGCACTGGTAAGGGCTAGAGATGAGATAATGTATAAAACAACATGGAGATCTCCTATAGATCAAGCCTCTGTTTATTCTCACATTGCTAATGTTGAGGAAAAACGGAGATTGGATGATATGTAGGATGATGTAGAAGAAGGAGATAGGAGGGTAACTAGGAGACAAACGAGAGACGATGAGAAGAAAACTGATTAAAAAGTACAATTTGATGATACAAACTTATCTCAAGAAGAGAAAAGAAAGATGATGAAGGAAGGCAAAAAGCCAACAAATGAAAATATTCAATCACAAGAGGAACAAAAGAAATCTGAAAAAGAAAATTCTAAAACTGAAAATAAAGATGACCAAAAACAAAGTAAAGAGAAAGGGAAAAAGAAGGTTAGAAGAGCTCCACGTGCGATAATGATTTCGGAGCTCGAGAAGAAAAATGATGCTAGGGAAATCTTAAATGATATTCTTCTAAAAAGTCAAGTAACAATGTCTCATGAACAAGTATTTTCCATAGCAAAACCGGAGTTTAAGGACAATTTTATTTGACTAATTAGAAGGAGATGTTTTCCATTTCCACAAGACGAGGATATGAAAGATGTGGCAGAAGAAACTCTAGCTATGAATGATGCAGTCACATTAAGTGAGAGTGATTATAAAGACGATGAAGAATTTACAACAGGAAGCATAAATAGAAATTTTTTGGGACCCATACAGCCTGATGAAGAGATGTTAAAAAGTGAAAGTAAATTCAACACTACCTTTTGGGCACGAGGCACACCAGAAGTGAAAATTAGAATTGGAGATGAGAAGGCTTCTTGTTTAGCTCTGACTCTCATTGACTCGGGGTCAGAGATAAACGTTATTTCAAAGACATTTTTTGACAAATTTAGATGGCCAATCGATAAAGAGCATGGCTGGAGGATGAGAACAGTTGACAATGGCTCTGGCATTTTATTATGAGCATGTGCAAATGTGCCTATAATGATAGGTGTCGTTCGAGAAGAGTTTCACTTCTTCGTTCAAGATAATTGTTCGTATGAAGTAATTCTCATACAGCCAGCCATTCATAGCTGAGATGAGAATGGAAACAAAAACAATGAACGACGGGTCAACGTATGCAAGAATTCGATCCAAATCAGGGATGGATTCTTTACAAGTTATGCCAGTCTGCCCAAATCACACTAGAAATAGAAAGAACTTAAGAAGAATTCCCATTGACTCGATCAGTCATGTATGTGATGATCCACTAGCTGTAAAAGAATATGGGGCATATTATGATCAAAATTTCTGCTAGAGTCCACTATTGAGCAAGACAATAGTGGACATTGTTTTGATGTCTCGCCTAACGATGTACATAAATTTGAAGATTACTTAGTTTGTTCTCCTACGACTAGCTTATATTATATTACAAAAGAAAACCTTACAAAAACATGTAGAAAACAAAATAAAAAATATTTTAGAAAATCAGGATTAATTTTAAGTGATGAAAAATATGAGTGTATAATTGAACTCTCAAAAATTTCTACTTTATTAAAAGAGCTAGAAAGTGTTTCTCAAGAAAATTTAGAATCAAATCTGATTATTCTTCACTCTATTCAAGAATAGGAGATTATTAGTGAATTCATCATAGAACATGAAGTTAGCATATAAACCAAATACAAAACTATAGAAAAGAAAATAAAGTCTGTAGCTCAACCCTTACCCAAAGATAGTCATGATATATCTCGATGAGTATTAGATGACCCTATTCTTAGAGATCAATCTAAGATAGGTCATATATTTATAGAGAAGAGTAAGAAATATATTAAATTCGGTGTTGAATTTCTTTCTCAAAAAGAAAAAGATCAGTTTACAAAGATGATTGATCGTCATGGTAAAGCGTTTTCTTTATTCCCATATGAAATAGGATGTGCAGACCCAAAGTTAGAAGCTCCGATGATTATTTTTACTGTACCACACATTCCTTGGAATCTTTGTCCAATACCAGTTCTAAAGGCTCATTTACCTGAGCTAATGACACTGTTAAAGGAGAAGATTTCGATGAAAATCTTGGAATCATCCTCAACACCATACTCCAATAGGTGGTTCACGGTACCGAAAAAGAGCGGGAAGCTACGCTTTATTCAGGATCTGCAGCCTGTTAATAAAGTCACTATTAGAAATGTAGGAACGGGTCCCATTGTAGATGATTTTGCCGAGGCATTTGCCGGTCATTCCATCTATTCAATGGGAGACCTGTATTCAAGATATGATCAATTTCAATTAGCTATTGAGAGTTGAGATGTGACCACAATGAAGACTCCCTTGGGTTTAGTATGCACGTGTACTTTACCACAAGGAGCAATGAATTCTGTGGCACACATGATGAATGCTATGAATTTGGTCTTACATGACTTTATCCCAAAAGTGACAATGCCTTTTATTGATGAAATTCCAATAAAAGGGTGTGTGGAAAAAGAAAAAGATGAAATTGTAGATTCATCTGGTTGTAAAAAGTTTATTTCCAACCATATTTCTGATTGTGAAAAGATATTTGAAAGATTTGAAGAGGTTGGACTAACTTTCTCCCTAGAGAAATCTACTTTTGGTGTTAATGAAGTGCTGATAGTTGGTCATTTATGCGGTCATTATGGTCGTAGGCCTTATCCAACAAAAGTTGATGCCATTAGTAGGATTTCTGAGCGGTGTCGCAATGTTAGTGAAGTAAGGAGATTCTTAGGTGCATGTGTTTTCTATGTCATCTGGATCCCTCACTTTGCTCATGTAGCGAACCCACTTTATGATTTATTAAGAAAAAGAAAGAAATTCTTTTGGACAGATGAGCATTCTAGAACAATGAGACATCTAAAGCAATTGCTTATCAATGCACCTATTTTGAAACGTATTGACTATACAGGAAATAAGCCTGTAATCCTAACTTTTGACACTAGTCCTATTGGTATAGGCTGGGTCATTGGGCAGGATGATGAGGAGGAGCAAAGGTACGTAATTTGATTTGGAGCAAAGATGTTACATGATACTCAAGGAATTATCCTCAAATTAAGAGAGAATTATGGGGGTTAGTTACAGCTTTAAAAACAAATAAAGAGTACTTTATAGGAGCTAATGTAATAGTAGAGACTCACTGTCTTCCGTTAATAGGTTTAATAGCCAATTGTTCATCTCCAGATATAGGTATGTTACGATAGATAGCCTTTATTAAATTTATTAACCCTGCTTTTGTACATATTGCCAATAAACATAACATCGTTGCTGATATGCTCTCAAGAGCAAAGTTTGACAATGATAGTGAAGCAATAGCTAATCATATAAATTTAATTAATTATGAAACATCTACCTATGCATATGAGAGATTTAAAGAAGATGATTATGAGGGAGAGTAGCGAGATATAGGATACTATCTGAGTTTGTTTCAGCCTCTTCGAAGCTAGTCTTCAAATTGATTCCAAAACATCAGGAAGAAGTCTTTCAACTTCTTCTTGAAAGGTGGATATCTTTGGAGACATGCTAGATGAAAGGTAAGAAACCCGCAAAGAGTACTAGGTTTAAAAGCTTTTCAAGTGCAAGTTATGAAAGAGATGCATGGAAGCCTTTGGGCTGGTCATAAAGGCTTTGTAGCTATATATGAAAAGATTAGGGAAAGCTACTGGTGGCTAAGGATGTATGTAACTATTAAAGAATTTGTGAGTACTTGTATTACGTGCCAGTTACATTCCCCTGTCAAGCATAGAGACCCTCTTCGCCGACCTATCCACCTTGTATTCACTACAAGTGGGTAATCAACCTTGTGACCATGCCTAAAAGCAATAGTGGTATGAGATATATCATTCTTGCACGAGAAGATTTGACAAATCACGTCGAGGGTAGAGCACTTCGTTCGAATACTACTTATAATGTATGTGTATTCCTTCTAGAAGAAGTATTATCCAGATTTGGATATGTAGAAAAAGTAGTAGCAGATCAAGGTGAGCTAGATGCTAGAGAGGCAAGAGAATTCTTCGCACATCATGGAATTCAATTGTCTCTTACGACTTCCTATAATCCAGAAGCAAATGGTAAAATAGAAAGAGGGCATCCTTCCATAGTGAAGGCTATTTCGAAAGCTTGCCATAGAGATATTGGACAATGGCCAAAATATCTCCCATTTGCTCTTTGGGCTGATAGAATGACGTACACGAGAACAACTGGTTTTATGCCGACTCAACTCATGTACTGTCAGAAGCCGATATTTCCCGTACATACATAAATAGTTAATTGGATGATTTAAGATTGGAAAGATAATGTTTCAAGAGAGAAATTATTAGCACTTAGGATTAAACAATTAAATGAAGGTAACGAAAATCTAAAAGAAGTAATTAAAAAATTAAAAACATCACAATGGAAAAATAAAATATATTTTGACAAGAAACATCGACTGAGGCTGCAACTAATAGAGAGTGGTGACTGGGTGCTTGTATATGATAGTACTTTCGATACTCAATACGATGCACATCATAAAATAACTAAATGTTGGTTCGAACCTTATGTTGTTGTTTCGGTTTTTGAGACAAGTACTTATAAATTACAAGAATTTGATGGTTCTGTGTTAAGAAATTTGATTGCAGGAAAAAGAATAAAGCTGTTTAAAAGAAGAGAAAGCAGTAAGTTCGAGTTGGAAGAAGACTTCCTGGAGGACGAAGATGAAGATGAAGAATAACCAGGTGACTTAATTCTAATTATTCTTATTATTTATTTTTCTTCTCATGCATTTCATAAATAGGGTTTTATTTGTTTCTGATATAAAGAGGAAATTTATTAAAATTACATAAATAATGAATGAGAAATTAAAGTAGGAATATGTATATAGGTTGAAAGTATGATTTAGGGAACTTGTAATGCATTGTGAAGATAGGAGAGCAGAACACTTGAACTGCAACCCTTAGTAAAAGAGAAATTTACTTTATACTAGTAGAATTCTTTACTTTCTAAACCCGTTTAGCAAATGAGATCCTAATTCTCACTGCAGCATATTTCTAGATCCTCCGTTCTGATTAGGGGTTAAGCCTTTCCCCTTAAAAAAAAAAGTTGCGAAGAAAAATAAGAAAAGAGAAAAAAGAGAACATCAAGCAGTACATTAAGGGCTACTGCAAGATGGGAAAAAGAAAGAAGAAAGAAGAAAAGAAAAAAAAGAATACAAAAGAAAAGAAAAAGAAAAATATGATTCAGTTGTGGTCTCGAAACCACTTCTGAAATACTATGCGGGGTATATGAGGTGGAGGTCTGCTGTAGAAGAATTGGTTAGATCTATCTTATGGCAGACGTCTAAGAAATAAAAGAAAGCATACTTATATAAATTAAATTTTACTTAAGAACAAGGTTAATGGAATGGTAAGTACCTCAATTATCTAAATAACCTTTATAGGATTTTCTAAATTTGTATTTTTGACTATATGCATTGACAGAAATGATTTCTAATTCATATTTATGTAATTTTAGAAATTCTCTTTATTATCAGAAACATATTAGAAATTAAAAGCATTTTTTTTAACATTACTTAGAGTTAAATTATAGATTTTACCAAAGAATTTGATACTGCTTTCCATTGAACTGTAGGTTGGCCCATCGAAGACGATGTGCAGGTTTGGTGGGGGCAGATGTCGGAAGGATTTCCTCACTTGAGTTATCATATGGAAAAATAAAAATGATTTGATTCAAAGTCAATTAGTTGATATCTCTCTCACATAATTATTAATGTATTGGTTGTCTAACTTTTCTCTTGGGTACCTGCAAGAAAAAGTAGAAATCATACTCAGAATGAAGGGATAATTGATCCTTATTTTAACTCTTCATTTTATGTTTATTATATGTTTTTGAGATCATGTATATGTGCATTCATAAATTTAAGTATGTTCATTTATATGTGCCAATGATTATAGGGTTGTGTATCTATATTTATATGTAAAGTGCACTTATGGGGTATGTGTTCATATGTCTATGAGAGTGAATGAGAATGTGGGTTTTTGCCACATATATGTATTTGCATATGAATACCTAAAAGACACATTTGTGTGCACTTATGTCTATGTGTTTGTGGGTTCTTGTTTACCTACACATGAGTACATATATGTGGATCTCTGTTTTATATGGTTACACTAACCTATAATTCCTTTTTATAGGCCCATTGTCTTGATGTGTATGTATGCATGCATGTGTGTTTATGCATATAAATGAGTGTGTGATACATATATGAATGTGAATTTATGAATCTTTGTGTGAGCGTATATGCATGTATGATATGTTTGTGCATGTACATGTATGTGATGTGATGCATGTATGCATGAGTAATGATGCATAATGCATGTGCATGCATGTGAAATGTAAGTGTATATGCATGTTTTAGAATATGAATCATGTGCATGTATATGAAGAGTTATGCATGTATGCATGTGAAATTAATGAATATATATATATATATATATATATATATATATATATATATATATATCTATATATATATATATATATATGCATATGTTTGTAGGAATATGATGCATATGATAGGTATAATCATGCATGAGTGATTATTGTTCATGTATGCATGATTGTATGCATGCATGTGTGTGCATGAGTGTATGTATGCATGTTTTGGTATGCATGTGTGTTTTTGCATATGCATATGAGTGTGCATGTATGATAGAGATATATGCATGCATGGTTAATGATGTATGTATGCATGACTGACTTTTGCATGTATGTGAATTCATGTATGCATGAATTTATGTATGATATATGTTATGCATGTATGCATATGAAGAGATGCATGTGCGCATGTACATATGTAGTGTAAATAAGTGCATGTGCATATGAGAGTGTGCATGTGCATGTAGAAGATATGAGAGAATGCATGTGCATATTAGAGTTAATGCATATGCATATGAATATGAAGGTAGGGTATGCATGAGAAATGAACCATGTATGTATATGAAATGAATACATGTATGCATGTATGTTAGAATAAGATGCAAGTGTATACATGTTAATGTATGTTTGCATGTATTCAAGTATAAATTTATATGTTTTCATGTGCATGTGTGCATAAGTATGATGTGCACACATGCATATGCATGAAAGTTAGGATGTGTGTAATACATGTATGCATGAGTATATGCATGTGTGCATGTGTATATGTAGAGCATGTGCATATGCAATGTAAGTGTGCATATGTATGTGTAATGCATGTGAGCTTGTGTATGTATGCATAAATGCATATGCATAAGTGTATGATTTTAACAAGTAAGTGAGTGATGCATGTATCCATGCAAGGTGTGTTTGCATGTATGCATGTGAGTGTGCATGTCCATATTCAAGATAGTACATGTGCATATGAGTAAATGCCTAAGTACAAGTGCATAAATGAAGTAGGTAGATGATATAATTGAATGTATGTGCATATATAAAATATGTGCATATACCTATTTAAAGTAGATGTGTGTAGGAGTTAAATACATGCGTTTACTTGTGCACAAAAATATATTTAGATTAACAAATGAGTATTTTATGTTAATTAAAAGCATACTTATGTTGCGAATGATGTTCTTTCTGCAGATAATTGTGAAGAGATTTTGACGAGTATTGAAGAAGATTGGATGAGATTACGAAATTGAAGCAGCATATGATATTCAGAAATATAAATTTGTATAGGAATATTTTCTCAGAGTTATATTAGAACTTATTATAAGCTTTTGTATAGGCCTAAAATTGATATTAAAGTTTTTCATACTTTCACTTTACAATTTAATTAAGATCTATACATTTCGTTTTCATATGTCTAAGAATTTAGCATCAATACGCGAATCTATTATAGGAAATAAAGATTTAGATAACTCTTTTGTATTAGGAATGCTTCTACCATCACCTATTGAAAGTAGGATTAGTAACCAAAGTGAAGGAATATAAATAATTAAAGACCAAATAGTTGATGACACTTTACGTACGGTAGAATACGATCATACTGTATCTAGGGTTTTGCCTTTACTTTCAATAGTTTTACCGGAACCTAAAAATAAAGAAGATTTGTTTCCACCCAACTTAAAAAGAAATACGAATTCAAAACAAAATGAAACGTGGTAGTTGATATAATTAAGAATAGAATAACTAGTGAAGAGTTAGTTTTTCCTTCATATTTAGATGCTTTAGCTAGGTATAGGAACGCACTTCCATACGGTCCATAGTGTTGTACTTTTCATGAATACAAATATTTCTTCCACAAGTAAAACTCCAAATATAAAGAAAATAGATAACTCTTTCATTCTAAATACACTTTTACCTACTCCATTAGAAAATACTTCTACACAAATCAACAAAAGAAAAGATAATATAGAAGAAGTAGAAAAAATAAAAGATCATATTGTAACTGAAACTTTATACTCTTCACCTGACGATTATAGAGTGTCTAGATTTAAAACTTTTTGTTAATTGCTTTTCCTGAATCTGACGAAAAAGAAATCTTATTTCCTTCTTCCCTTAAAAGAAAAAATCAAACTAAAAACAACAAAGTAGCTATTACTAAAAATTGTATTATTGAAGAGATTTCTAGTCGAATTACTGAAGAGGAATTGAATTTTGCAGCATATCAAAACGCCAGAAATATACTTTCATATGAATCTTAGTTCTTAACTTAAACTTAAATAGATTATAAAACTCTAGCTTTTATCATCCCAAAACTGAGAACTCAACCCAAATCCTGAAGCATACTAAGAAACACATTGCATGTAGTCAGATGGTTAGGTTAGCATGAATCTGTTGGATGAGCATCTACCTCCCTTCACACCCCTCTACAACAACATTTGCCAAAGGGCAAGAAATATTTACCATGTAAATGGGTATATAATCTAAAATTCACATAAGATAGTGCTTCTCAAAAGTAAAAAGCATAACTTGTTGCATAGATTTTTAAGCAACAAAATGGCATTGATTTCGAGGAAATCTTCCCTCAAGAAGTCAAGATAACTACCATGTGCATGTTGCTTAGATTTGTTGCAATGGAGGACTAAGAGCTAGACCAATTGGATGTGAAAACTACATTCTTGCATGGAGATCTCATGAATGAGATCTATATGGAACAACTAGATGATTATGCAATTCCTAGCAAAGAAAGTCTAGTTTGTAAGCTCAAGAAGGGCTTATACGCTCTTAAATAGTCCTCTGGACAATGGTACCAAAAGTTTGATGCTTTTATAAAGTCTATTCTCAAAGTAAAGAGGATAATTGTCTATACACAAAGGGATGCTCAGATGGGAATATGATATGGTTGATACTCTATTTCAATGACATGTTGATTGTTGGGAAGTCCTCTTATGACTTGTCAATTCTCAAAAAGAAGTTGAGTCAAACATTTGATATGAAGGATTCGGGGGATGCCAAACATATTCTTGGCTGGCACATTACTCACTATAGGAGTAAAAGATGCATATATGAGCCTCAAAGTGAGTACATATCCAAAGTAATTCAGAGATTAAACATGCAAGGTGGAAAGTCATTGAATACACCTTTACCCACATATCTAAAATTGAGCAAGGAAGATTGCCCAAAATTAGATAAGGAAAAGGAATTCACGAAAAGAAAATCTTTATCAATTTGTTTTTGGTAGTCTCATGCATGCTATTGGTAGTAATGAGACCAAATATTGCATTTGCAATTGGGGTTGTGAGCAGATACATGTCTAACGCAGGAAAGAACCATTGGGAAGCATTCAAGATGAGTTTTAGATATCTAAGTGGCACTAATGACAAGTATCTATGCTTAGGTAAAGGGAAAGCATCCATTATTGGTTACACAGATTCTGATTATGCTAGTTGTGTAGACAATTGTAAGTCTACATCAGGGTAAATTTTTCATTTTGCTAGAGGTGCTATCTCTTGGAGATGTCATCTTCAAGAATGGATAGCTACTTCCACCACAAAATCAAAGCATGTTACCGTTAGTGTCCATATGAAATACCAAATTGTCGTCGGACAATTTATATGTTCTTTAATAAAACATATAGTGGCCTGTTCATCCACAGACTATAAGTTCGATCGCATTTGTATGACCTAAGAAATTTGTGTTCGTGGTATGTGTACTATGTGTGTTTTCTATTTATTTTGCATCTCCTGTGTAGACTACTATGTATGGTGCTAGAATGGGTTTCTAGTGCAAGGATATCATTGTGGAGCTCTCGAGAAGGAGAGTCCACCATCGTGCATCACAAGAGAAATAAGGGTGAATGTTAGGATAAAATCCCTTGTAGATAAAAATATATGGAAAATTACAGATCATTTCTTTACTATTTTCTCTCCATTTGAATGATTGAATTGATATTTCTGATATGATGTGATTGTCTATCTATAGGAAGAAAATAAACAAAATAGTGAAGTTAGAAGTGCATGTGTGTGTGTGTATGTGTTGGTTGATTATGGCTCTCTGTACTTGTATGTGTGTGATTTTGTATGTGTTTGTGAGTGTTACCCTAACTGTTTGTATATATGAGTTTACCTAACGTGTTTGTGTTTGTGTATGATAGTGTTACCCTAAGTGTTTGTGTATGTGAGTGCTATCCTAAGTGTTTGTGTATGTGAGTGCTACCCTAAGTGTTTTTGTATGTTTTTGTGAGGTGCTACCATCGGTGTTTGTGTATGTGTTTGTGAGTTTTATGCGACCTGTTAGTGTATGTGTTGCGAGTGCTACTAGATGTGATGGTGTATTTGTATGTGTAAGTTTTTATGTGTGTGTTTGTATCATTGTGTGATGTGATCGCACATATGCTTATGCGTGGGATTTCTATGTGATGTTGTGTTGTATGTGAATGAATATATGTCTATTTCTTCATGTGCATGTTTCTCTCCTAAACTGTTATGTTTTTTTTGTGGGTTTGAGTTTGTGATTATATATATTTATATCGTATATGTGTATGTGTTTGTAAGGGTGTATATGTATTAATGTGCATGTGTGCTCATGTTAAATGTGCATTTATGTATGCGTTTATTTGTTTGAGCTTTTGTGAAAAACATAAAACAATGCATACATAGTCACCTAAGGTATACATTACAATTGGCTGTTCGCGTCTTATTTCACCTTCACCATTAAGGGAGAATGGTCATGGAATCCTCATATGGATATCTGGTATCATGAGTTGTGGTCTTTTTTGTGATTGCTGAGAGGATGGTGAAGTCTATGCGTTCGAGACATGGTATGGTACCTTGAAATACCTTTGTTTGACGATAAGTGGACCATCTTGAACTTTTGAATGTTTATAGGTCAGCCCTTGTGATTGCTCTCTCTACTTGGATATCATACACCAAACAAATATAAACAATCTTTTCCATGGCACAACAATCATTGAGTATCTGCTTACAAATCCATATGGAGTTTGCACCATACAGCTGATCCATGATCCAATAAGTTAAATCATTGCACAGTGCCATGTTCTTGGCTAGGTACATATTGAACCGAATTTTCTTGTGAAGTTTTGTCAAATGATCCTTCTATAGGAAAGTGAAGTGCTATGTGCACATACATAGGGTAGTACTTCACTAGTTCTCTTTTCTTCATGGATTTGGGGATTACGTTCTCTTTATTTGAAGGAACATGCATTGCAAACATCTTCAATGCTTCATGGACTAACTTTTGGATCCATTTGAACCTCTTTAATAATTGGTGTAGAAGCAAATAAGGAATTAGGAAGGTGCCTATTACATCCTTCTTATTTCTTGGCTATAGCATGTGGATCAAAACATAGTAGTAGTAGTAGTAGTAGAAATCAGGCTTCAATAGTGGTGTTAAAAAATACTCTGCTAGCCCTACCTTCTCCCAGATTGGCTATAATTCTTAAGAGTTTTGGGGCTCCTCAAATTCCTAGGAGAAGAGTTGAAACCTCCCCCAACAATGGTCAAATTTGAGTTTAAGATCCCAGATATACTTAACATCTCTAAGGGGACCTTCTAATCTTGAAACCAATGAGATTTGACATTAATTTTGTCTGTCCTACCCCTTGACGGCCTTCAATGGGAAGCTCTCCTTGAAATGCTGCCAATTCTTGTTGGAGTTAGACGTCTGCGGAAGCACGCGAACAGCACAAGGAAGAAGAAGAAGCTTGGAGCACAACACACAAGACTGAATGTATTACTCGAGAATGTACAAAGATAAGTAGCCCATTAGGGCAATAGGCGTATATACAAGCCGAGGGAAAAAAACCTTCTAAAGAGGGAAAAAAGTGCCCCGGCGGTCCTAGAGTGTTCACACACATCAGTACCTAAATATATCAACAAATCCCCCCTGGGAGTGATGCGGTGAACAAGGAGCTGGCACTCATGTATAAGGAAGTGCCGAGCTATGTGGAAATCACTCCACAAAAGGAAGTAAGCCCAAAGCTTTGCGGAAAGCTTCAAACTTCTCCCTAGGCAGAGCCTTCGTGAAAAGGTCTGCAATGTTCTCCTGCGTGGGCACATATGCCAAGCTGATCTCCCCAGCAGAGAACCTCTCCCTGACATAGTGATAATGCACCTCAATGTGCTTAGTGCGAGCATGGAACACAGGGTTCCTCGCAACTGCCAATGCGCTCTGACTGTCAGTGAAGATGGTGGTGGCAGAAGACTGGCCAACACCCAAATCAGCCATAAGGCGTCTGAGCCACACACACTCAACAGTCGCTGTGAAAGCTGCCCTATACTCAGCCTCACAACTGGAAGTGGCCACAGTAGGCTGCTTCTTGCTCAACCAAGATATACATGAGCTACCAAGCATGAAGCAAAAACCACTGGTGGACACACGAGTGTCATAGCAACCAGCCCAATCTGAGTCAGAAAAAGCATGCAAATCTGGCGGTAGTGATCCCCCCTTGGGATAAAACAACCCAAGTAGCCGAGTACCACTCAAGCAGCGAAAGATGCGCTTAACCGCTTTCCAATGCGTGACTCTGGGGCAATGCATAAACTTGCTCATCTGTGAGACAGCAAACTGAATATCTGGCCGAGTAATGCATAAGTAAATCAAGCATCCAACAGCCTGCTGATAGAGAACAGCATCAAATGCATCTCCAGCATCATGAAGACTCAATCGTAAACCTGTCTCCATAGGAGTGGCAATAGGCTTACAGTCTTCAAGGCCAAAACGCTGCAATAATGTGTCAATATATTTCGTTTGACACAAAGCCATTCCACCATCAACTTGCATAAACTAAATGCCCAAATAGTGATGCAAATGCCCCAAATCAGACATCTCAAATGAGGCATGCAAATCAGCCTTGAAATCAGCAATATGCTTCTCAAGAGGACCAGTGAGCAGCATGTCGTCTACATAGACAACAATGATCAGAAGCACATCATTAGCACGCTTAACATATAAGGTGCTTTCAGTTGGACTGTTCTCAAAACCATGTGGAATTAGATAGGCATGTATTTTCTCATACCAAGCACGTGGTGCTTGCTTTAAACCATATAACGCCTTCTTTAACCTGCACACCTGGTTTTCATGCCCTTTCTGCACAAAGCCACGGGGCTGAAAAACATACACTTCTTCATGCAAGTCACCATTCAGAAATGCTGTTTTAATGTCCAACTGATGTACATTCCAACCATGATGGGCTGCAAGTGCACAAATGCTCCGAACAGTAGTCATACGGCATGTAGGTGCAAAGGTCTCATCAAAATCAATGCCTCTTTCCTGCGCATAACCCTTTGCAACAAGCCTAGCCTTATACCTGTCAACTGTACCATCAGGTTTACGCTTCAGCTTGTATACCCACTTAGTGCCAATGGCCTTCTTGCCAGGAGGCAAGTCACATAAAGACCATGTACCATTCTTCATTATAGCATCATATTCAAATTGCATAGCAGCCATTCAATTTTCTGAATTTTGTGCTTCATCAAAAGAAACAGGCTCATTCTCATCATAGAGACTAGATGCAGCCATAGCATAGCAATCTGATGCAAAGGAGGTACTATGAGAGCCTGAACGAGTACGATATGACAAAGGTGCATCTAATTTGCTGTCACGCAAAGTCTACACCAGCCATTTTGGCATAGTTTTTGCCTGTTCAATATCAGCTCTCTCATCAACAAGTGCATCATGTAAATCTGCATCAGAAATGGAATGATCTGCATCATCATATGAAACCTGCAAAGGCTGAGAAGTTGCCTCATTAGGACCAGCGTTAGCCTGTCCACCTGTAAAAAGAGGCATCAAAGTATCATACATGTCTTTGGAGCTAACAGATGTCTCCTTAGTACATGAAAGTAATGGCTGAATAGCATCTTCCACAAAGACAACATCACGGCTAACCAGAATGCGTTTAGTCTGTGGATGATACAGACGATAGCCTTTACTTTCAGAACTGTACCCAACAAAAATACATTTTACGGCCTTATCATCCAATTTTCTGCGATGTTGTTCAGGCACTAATGCATATGCCAAACAACCAAAAACACGCAGATGAGCAACAGATGGCTTGCGGTCATGCCAAGCCTCATATGGAGTGATAGACTGCAACGCTTTGGTGGGACACCTGTTCAGTACATATGCTGCACACATGACAGCCTCAAGCCAGAAACTATGTGGTAAAGCCTGACTTTTGACCATGCACCTCGCCATCTCCATGAGTGACCTGTTCTTTTGTTCAACAACTCCATTCTGTTGAGGTGTATACGGCACTGTACACTGGTGTTTTATCCCACGTTCAGCCAGAAATGCATTAAAATCTGAAGACATATATTTCCCCCCTCGATCAGAACGGAGGGTGCCCATTTTACATGCTGACATATTTTCAGCCAAAACCAAAAACTGTTTGAAGCACATGAACACTTCGGACTTTGCTTTGAGTGGATATACTCATGCATGCCTGGAAAAATCATCAATGAAAGTCACGAAGTAAAGGTAATTTCCAAAAGAGGGTGTCTGCATAGGACCACAGACATCACTATGTACAAGCTGCAATTTCTGCATAGCCCGAACTGAACCATCTTTTGGAAAGGAAGAACGCTGCATTTTGCCCAAAATACAGCCTTCACAAACATGTTTTCCAGGTGCCTCAAGTTTGGGCAAAGAGGACACCATTTCAGATTTCTGTAGGCGTAACAAACTAGCAAAATTCAAATGACCAAAGCGTGCATGCCAAAGCTTTGCATCTGACATAGCCTGAGAATCATGAACTGCACATGCCGAATCATTCACAGATCTTTCATAGTCTATGAGCTTATACAGCCCACGACATAAAATGCCAGAAGCAATAATCACATCGCCATTTGAGAGATCATGGACTGTACACCTGTCATCAACGAATTTCACAACCAAGCCAATCTTGGCTAATGCAGAAACTGATAACAGGTTCTTTTTGATCCCTGGCACAAATAAAGCATCTGACAAAGTGAAAGAACTACCATCAGCAGTAGTCAGAATGATCTTAGCAAATCCCATAACAGGATAAGAGGAGTTATTGGCGCATGTGACAGTATTCCCTATAGGGGCAGGCTCGAGTGAAGAGAAGAAACTACGCTGCGAGGTAATATGTTTGGTCGCCTCACTGTCAAAGTACCAAACATCTGAGTCTACTGCAGACATGCACTGATCATGAGAAGATGGGTCAAAACTGCAGACAGTAGTAAACGCCCATTCTTCTTCTTGCACAAGATTTGCAGACTCTGTTTTTGGTGTAGAGGCCTCTGCAACAACCATTCCAGCCTCTTTCTTCTTTGCCTCTTTAGCAGCCAGTTTTGGACAGTTCTTTATAATATGATCATTTCCTTTACAGTACTTGCAGAACAATTTCTGCTTTTCTGATTTCTTCTCATCTTTATCCTGGTTCTTCGATTGTGCAGCATTTGCAGATTTCTGCTTACTAGTAGAAGAGCTCCATTTTCCTTTGCCCTTCTGACTAGCCAGGAAAGCTTGATCTGCAACACGCATAATGGACCTGTTCTGCCTGGACTGATCTTCCTGCAACAGAACAGAGACTAATTCCTCAAATGACAAGGCATTCGGATTGCCTTTCATCATCAATCGAAGAGTAGAGGCAAAACTCTGATATGAATCAGGAAGGCCATTCAGAACGGTCTGCACAAGTGAGCTATCTGGTATAACCTCATCAGCAGAAATCAATTGTTCCTTCAGGTCTTTGATCTTTGTAAGAAAATTGTCCATCGAATCACCTTCATTCATGTGCTCACTCTCCAACTGTTTTCGGAGGTAAGCAACACGAGCCTCATTCCTAGCCTGGTACAAAGTGGTAAGTGTATCCCAAGCATCCTTTGCTGTTCTGCAAGAGCCAATGTGAGGAATAATGGCACGTTTGATAGACAAAGCTATCAATGCATGTGCCTGGGCATCTCTGCCATCCCAACGAATCTGCTCTGCAGTAGGTGCAACAGAAACAGCAGCACGAGCAGGAATCTGCGGAATATCATCTTCGACACCATCTTCATCAGCTCCAACACCTGTATTTGTAGTACCTGTCGTTACAGGTGTAACAGGACGTCTTTCAACACCCTGCACAATGTTCCACAATCCTTTTGCAACCAGTACATGTCGCATCATATAAGCCCATAATGGGTAGTTGGTACCATCCAACTTATCCTCAACAGCCAACATACGGAATACATCACTGCTTTCAGCCATGGCCGGTGACTAAAATACCTTGATGCAGAAAATTGACTGTATCTCAAAAAGTTGAACAGAACTGCCCAGACGAGTTTTGCTAGACCTGTAGCAGACTTCGAGACGCTTAAATTGGCGAACAAAAACTGGTATGTACCTTTGGCATAAAAGGACGAAATAGCCTGCACAAGCACTGCGTATGCTCACCAAATTTTGTGCGAATCTGAGACTGCAAACGAAGGAGTGTCGACGGCGCCCTAGAAGAAGCAACGACCTGCTCTGATACCAATTGTTGGAGTTAGACGTCTGCGGAAGCACGCGAACAGCACAAGGAAGAAGAAGAAGCTTGGAGCACAACACACAAGACTGAATGTATTACTCGAGAATGTACAAAGATAAGTAGCCCATTAGGGCAATAGGCGTATATACAAGCCGGGGGAAAAAAACCTCCTAAAGAGGGAAAAAAGTGCCCCGGCGGTCCTAGAGTGTTCACACACATCACTACCTAAATATATCAACAATTCTCTTGGTGCCAGTAAGGGATATTCTTGGATAGGAAGGACCTCGTAATCCACTAGCCTATGTTGGGGTCTATTGTTGAGGGTTCCTTCACTTGCATCTTTTGTGTTCTTTTGGTATCGAGATATTTGCTACACAAGGAGAACATATTAATATGGAAACAAACTTCAATCCCAATATGGAGAGATTTGGCCCCTTTCCAATACTGACATGCTTTCTGTGTAGCATTGTGTGGTATTGGAGTGCATGATGATTTCTTGTGCCTAGTGCATGTAACCACATTTTGTAAATGCATACTTGGGATAATATGTGAGCTCAGCATGCTTTTGGTGAGTCTTAAGTATATCACAAGGTTTACGACATACATATTTGTCATAGGGTTGGTTATGGGAGATGCATTCCCTTATGGGATTACATGGTGAGGTGACTAATTTATACATTTTGTTATGTGACAGTTTCCAAAGTTTGATGAGAAGTGTGGGGAAATATGGGCTTGCAAGAAAGTCTTAGGCACCCAAATTCGTGAGCCATTAAGGCATGCCATCATCAACCTCTTGTATATCAAAATAAGTTTGATCGCATTTGTATGACCTAAGAAATTTGTGTTCGTGGTATGTGTATTATGTGTGTTTTCTATTTATTTTGCATCCCCTGTGCTGAGTACTATGTATGGTGCTAGAATTTGGGTTTCTCGTGCAAGTGTATCATTTTGGATGGAGAATCATATCTTCCCATGATGGGTCTTTTGGCATATCATATTTACATATAGAATACTAATCTCTTTGACACATGTCACATCGTTTCACATAGGTATGTGCATCTATGTGAAGGGTGGGCCACCAAATACCTAAAAGTAGAATGACTTTGTTCACACGATCAAGTCCAAAGTTTCCACTCACAACACCATTGTGTGCAATCTCTAATATTTTCAATGTCACTATCATGTACACATAACCTCAAATATCCTTCTCTTTAATGTTTATATAGCGTATCACTAATGAATGCATAGTCTTGAGATTCCTACTCTAGAGTTCTTTATCATGCCAAGGACATATCCTTGGGAAACGTTTTAGCTCTCAAAAAATCAACTAAAGGACTATTCCAATCATGTATTAGGGGCACTTGGTACAAAATAGCATGTTCAACAAGAGGTCTACTAATACAAGATGGACAATTCTTGTGCAACCTATAAGCATATGCTTCCATGGTTGCTCACACATACTCTTGATTGCCTTTATGTCCATAGGGTTCTCTACTTTGAGTAATGTTGATCTAGTGCACCTATGTGTGCTAATTGCAGCCACGTGCCATGTTCTTCTTCATCCACACAAAAGGTTGAGCTAGCTACAAACCCTATCTTGGTGAATTTAGAGTTACAACCTAAATCCTTCAAGGATCCAAGAATGAAGTCCTACGCAACTCAATCATAAGCTTTATCAAAATCAATCTTGATGAAGGGGAAGTTTTGAGAAGGCTCCTTAGAAAATTCAAGGCTTTTGCACACATCAATAATGGCCTCCAAGATGGATCTACCCTTTGTGGATCCTTTTTTATCCTCATTGATCCATAAGCAAAGATGGAAAGTAGTACAAGTAGCGAGAATCTTCATGATGATCTTATAGCCACTCTTAAAGATAGTGATAGGCTGCCATTTTTCAATCTTTCTTTTATTGTCTTTCTTGTGAATCAACTGAATCATACCTTCATTGAGATAGTTAGGCAATGTGCTAAAGTGAAGGGCTTCCTGCAAGTCTCTAATTAATGGGTTCACCAAAACATTCCTGAAGGTCTTGAAGTACTTGTTGGTGAGACCATCTACACCTTGGATTTTACCATTGGGTAGAAAATCAATAGGTTCTAGCATCTCTATGTTGATGATGGGGGCATCAAAAGATGCACCATAATTTGTGAAATTATTTTGGTTATAATTCTAAAGATGGCAACCATATAATCACCCCTTTGTGATGGTGTCCATATAAACATGCCTTTTCTTCTTTTGCAGCTATTTTATGAAATCTATTAATGGCATGATCATTTGCCTTATAGTACTTGCAAAAATATTTTTTCTTTTTTGTCTTCTTGTCACCTTTACTTCCTTCTTTGACTATGCAACATTTTTCAAATTTCTGCTTACTAAAAGAGACCTCCATTTACCCTTTGTCTTCTAGCTAGCTAAGAAATCCTGATCTCAAACACATATAATTGAGTTGTTCTGTGTAGAATAATCTTCGTGCAACAAAATAGAGACTATGTACTCAAATGTTAAGGAATTTGGATAACATTTCCTCATCAACCAGAGAGTAGAAGAAAACTCTGATAAGAGTCTAGAAGACCATTAAGAACAATGTGCACAAGTGACCTATGTAATAAGATTTCATGGCCAAAAATTAAGTGTTCTTTCAAATCCTTGATATTTGTCAAAAAAGTAACCATAAATCTCATTCATTTATATGCTCTCTTCAGTTGTTTTCCAAGGTATGCACGGGCCTCATTTCTTTCTTGGTATAGTATTTTAAGATTATCCCAAGCATCTTTTACTATTTTGCAAAAGAAATGTGAGGGATAATGGCACGTTTGATAGAAAACATTATCAATGCATGTGCCAATGCATCTCTACCATCCCAAATACGTTTCTCATTACTAGGTTTCATAGGAACCATAGGAGGACTAGGAAATCAAAGATCATCATCTTCATCACCATCTCCATCATCTACAATCACAATATTTGTAGATGTAGGAGGAAGAACTTCAACATCCTTTACAACGTTCCATAAGCCTTCTAGTACCAATACATGATGCATCATCTATGCCCACAATGGGTAATTAGAACCATCCAACTAATTCTCAATAAAAAACTTGTGAAATGCATTGTTGTTGTTACCATTACCAATAACTAAATAGCTAGATGCAAAAAATTAATTGTCTCAAAAAGTTCAATAGAAATAGCCAATCAACCTTTGCTAGACCTATAGAAAAATTTGAGGTGCTTGTATTTTAAAACCAAAAATTGTATACATGTTTGGCACAAAAGGATACATTTGCATGCAAAAATTGTACAATAGTGCATTCGAGGGCCAAAATGAACTCATATCATAATTTCAATGTGACACAGTGAGGCTGCTTTCAACTCCTAGTCATCCCGAGTATGATAATGGATTTTTGTGCGGTTCTGAGATTGTGAATGGAAGGTTGTTGATGCTGCCCTAGAGAAAGTGATGACCTTATTTGCTAAAAATTCTTGGAGTTTGAGGATTGCAAAAGTTCACAAACAAAAAAAAGTTGAAGAAGAAGAAGAATCTTGGAGAAAAACACAACAAGATTTTATTACCAACTAAATGTAAAAATATAAGTGAGCCATTAGGTTCATAACCATATATAAAAGGCTAGGAAAAAGAAACTCCCAACGAGTATAAATGAGGTAAACCAATGTGCATGACATGTTATAGGATATGTATAGAATAAACCAAATCTTCTTGTGGGGTTGTGTAAAATGATCCTAGCAAGGGAAAGTGAAGTATTGCATGCACATGTGAAGCACAATAGATAGATTTGGTGTAACACAGGACGTCTGAGTGAACTTCACTACTTTGTTTTTATTCATGGATTTAAGGATTAAGTTCTATTTTTTTGAAGGAACATGCATTTTGAACATCTTTAGTGCCTCCTAGACTAACTTGTGGGTCAATTTTAACTTGTTTAAAGATTGTTCTCAAAGCAAGGAAGGAAGTAGGATAAGCTTGGTACATCCTTGTCAATCACACTTTGATAGTGGTGTTTCAAAATACTCTTCTAGCCTTCCGTTCTCCCAAATTTCCTATAGTTCTTCAGAGTTCTAGAGCTCCTAAAATTCGTAGGAGAAGAATTGAAATCTCCTCCAACGATGGGCAAATTCGAGTTTAGACTCCCAAATATACTTGGCATCTATAAGGGGACCTAGTAAGCCTTCAAAATAATGAGATTTAACATTAATTATGTTTGTCTTTCCCCTCAAGGGATCTTCAATGGGAAGTTCTCCATGAATTGGTTGGTGGAACAAAGTGATATTCTTCAATAGGAAGGGCCCTATAATCCACTAGCCTATGGTTGGGGCCTGTTGTTGAGGGTTCTATGGCTTGAATCTTTTGAATTTTTGTGGTCTAGAGAGATGTGCTACACAAGTAGATCATATTATTATGGCAAGCTCTGATCCCAATATGGGGAGACCTCGATCCCTTTCCAACATTTGCATGTTTTCTATGCAACCCTCTATTGTTAAAAATCAAGTCTCAATCATGAAAAATGGCTCAATCATAAGTTGTGCAAGTGAACCAATCAGAAACGAGGACCCAAAGCTGTGGAATAAAGTTAGAAGCTCCACCAAATTCAATCAAATTCAAATCTCTTCAAATCAGCCACCAAAATGTGCACCCACACTGATTGATGGGTGGTTAACTAGATTGTAGGAAAAGTAGAACTATATATAAGCATCATCCCACTTAGTTTAGTGAAGTCATAAACTCCAGCAAGCAGCCCCCTTGCTTTCTTACCTCATTTTCTCTTGATTTTTGTCCTCTATATCTAGAGGTGTAGTTAGGCTTTTCCAAATCTGATTGGATCAGATTGAAGAGCATTGTTTGCTCTCTCATTTACTCATTTTCATTTATTTCAAGATTCATTTGGTCTTTCATATAGTGCCCTAAAGTTTTTCAAAGTTTCAAAGTATTTTACTGACTGAATTGTGAGAAATTGCCAACTTTTTGTGAGGGTATATCTCTACAGATAGGCAGAGCGTGTTGCAAACAGGTAGCCAATTTTGCAGAGGCTAGTTCTCCCAGCTGGAATATTCATTTGGGATGACGTAAATCTTGTTGAGTAGCTCCTTGTAGTTTGCTGTAATTCTGCAAAGTTTCATTTTAAGTCTCTATACAGGTGTAGAGAAAAAAGCAAAACATATATCAATACTTGTGGACCTAGTGGAGGGCAGCCATCTTCCATTGTTGCATTGAGGTGTCAGAATCATCCCCCATAAGTGGTAGTAGAGCCATTTTGGAGGCTTGGTGACGTCAATGGGCATTATATTGAAGACAAGAGGGATCAAGACAACTTGTGGAAGCACAAGGAGGACTTATCAAAGCAAGAAGACATCGAAAGGGGGCTATGTCGATCGAGATCTCAACTGGTCAACTATTAGCAAGGGAGAACCTATCAAAAGGTAATATCCAAACCTTCTAAAGCATACAAACACTTGAGCAGAAGCTAGAGGGGCATCTTAGAGCTCTGTATCGCTGAATATAGTGCAAAATAGAGAAGTTAGAGAAAAGCAATTCGCAACCATGGAAATTTAGAGTTAGCAACTACCTTATAGGCAAGGGATTGTGGGGATTAGTAAGCAGCATTGAGCCAATGCCTCATGTACATGATCCACCACTTCAAGGGCAAGTTACGGCACTTAATGAATGGATATAAAGGGATAGGAGAGTCATATTCATTATATCCCAACACATAAGCAATAGCATGATAGGGCATATACAAGACTTGGACACATCCAAGAAGGTTTGGGAGACCATGGAGAGATTAAACTCTTCATCAACCAAAGCAAGGAAGATTCAACTCACGAATGAGCTAAATAATCATAGGAAACCACCAAGTACTAACATAAATGATTACACTTTGAAGGTTAAGGAGCTTGCAGATGCTTTAGACTCAACTGGGAGCCCAATCAAAGATGACGATCTTGTCGCACACACTGTTAATGGCTTGAGAGAGGGTGAAAGATGGAAAGCATTCACCACATTAGTTTATGTGAGGGATTCCCTAACAGATTTTGATCAATTAGTCACATTGATGGTGAGCGAGGAGATGAACCAAGGACGTTCACAATCAAAGGGCAACCAAGCCCAAGTTTTCTATGCAAGTAGGGGCAAAGGGAAAAGAGGTGGACAAAACTCCCAAGGTAGAGAGAGGAAGGTCAAGTTCAAGCTCAAACAACCAAGAAGGCTCCAACCAAAGCAATGGATCAAGAGGAAGAGGAAGGAGTAGAAAAAGAGGAGGAAGATTACATGGAAGAGAAGCATCTGAAGGAGAATGCTAGAATTGTGGAAGACCAAGCGGTTATGCAAGAGATTGTTGGCCCAAAGGAGGAGGCAATCAAGGATACAAAAGGAAAAAAGGTAATTATGAGAGTACTTTAGAAAATTCAAAAAATGAGAACTTGCTTATGATGTATGGTTCAAGTGAAAGAGTGAACTTAGATTTTACATGGTAAATTGATAATGGTTGTAGCAACCATATGAGTTGCAATAAATATGTTTTCTTTAATTTACACTCACCCATCGCTCAAGGAAATGTAGAGATAAGTGATGACACTAAACACAAGATTATACATGTGGGGGATGTTGCATTGAATGGATCACAAAGCTCCAAGGTATTGAAGGATCTGTTGCATGTGCGAACCATCACAAAGAACTTGATTTCGGTAGGTTAAATGGTTGAAAGAGGTTATGAGGTGAGGTTCAATGATCAAGGATGATTTGTTGAAGACCCCATGTAGGACTACAAGCTCATAGCAAAAGGAAAGAAGCAAGTAAGACTCTTCACCATAGATGTAAAGCCATCAACCCCTCACACTGTCTACTTGTCAACTGGAAATAAACAGATTGTAGAAATCGACTTATGGCATAAAAGAATTGGGCACATAAACTTACAAAGGATGAAGGACATGCAAAGGAAGGGTTTGATGATTGGTCTACCTGATCTTACATCTCAGAATATCCAACTTTTGTGCAATGCTTGTCAATCAGGGAAACAAAGCAGATTTCCATTTAAGAAGGGAGCACAAGTGAGCAATGAAGTGTTGAATCTCATACACACAGATGTATGGGGACCTACAAAGGGAGCCATCCATGGGAGGTAATAGATATTTTGTCACATTTATAGATGATCATTCAAGGTTTCTTTGGATGTATTGCATGAAGTCAATGTCAAAGGTGTTTAACCACTTCAAGATGTTCAAAAACCTAGTGGAGAAGGAAATAGGGAAGTATATAAAAACTCTCAGATCGGATGGAGGGGGAGAGTATTTTTCAAATGAATTTTCAGATTTTGTACATGACCATGGCATCAAAAGGCAATCACTTGTAGTTATACACCTCAAAAAAATGGGGTGTCAAAGAGGAAGAATATATACATAGTAGAAGTGGCTAGTGCTTTGTTAAACGAAATGAATGTTCCTAACTCTTATTGGCTAATGAAATGAATATAGCCATATACATTATGAATAGGTCTCCAACCTCAGGAGTACATGTCATTACACTTTATGGAGCTTGGTGTAGTAAGAAACCCAACCTTTCACATCTCAAAGTATTTGGTTGTGTGTGTTATGTTCACATACCTCAAGAATTGAGACACAATTTAGACTCCAAGGCAGATAGGTCTATATTTATTGGATATACTTCAGAGCAAAAGGGTTTTAGATGCTATAATCCTTATAGCAAAGATCTTAAAGTGTCTAGGGATGTAATATTTGATGAGTTTCTACCTTGGTATGTTAGCAAAGATGTGTTATAGGTTGATGATGCATATGAAGGGAGAAGAAGTTCAAAGAGCAACAACAAAGCATGGAGATAAGTGGTCCAACCACTTAAATCAAAGCATCAAAGGAGAGTACTACATCATCTTGGCATGGAAGGACAAGGAATGAAGCTCATTCATGTGAAGGAAGTAGCAAAGGAAAGGAAAAGGCAAATGATGATGACAATCCATGGGTAGACATGGAATCTACAAGTGCTAAAGATATGAAAAAATTAGAAACTACAGGATTTAAAGAACCTAAACCAAGGAGGAGGAGATTCCTACCACTGAATGGTGAGGTAAGTGCATCCAACAGGGCTAAATACCCTGTTCAAAGGTCAACTTATGATTCATTCATTACAAGACACTAAGCCTACATGAGCCAATTTATAGCTTGTGAAGAACCTAACTTTTTTGAAGAAGCAAATAAGCATAGGGAATGGATTGAAGCCATGGAGGAGGAAGTCAAGGCACTTGAAGAAAATGATAGTTGGTCATTGGTACGAATAACAAAGGACATGAAAGTCATTGGCAACAAATGGGTGTACAAGGCAAAGATGCATGCAGATGGGAGCATCTCTAGGTATAAAGCAAGGCTAGTTGCTAAATGTTTTGCTCAAATTTATGGCATAGACTTTGAGGAAACATTCAGTCCAGTAGCTAAGATGTCCACCATAAGAGGTTTGATTGCAATTTGAGCCTCACAAGGTTGGAAGATGTACTAGTTGGATGTGAAGGATGCTTTGCTAAATAGAGAGCTTGAAGAGGTAGTCTTCACAGAGGAACCCCAAGGCTTTGAAGATGAGAGTTTTCCACATCATATATGCAGGTGTAAGAAGGATCTTTATGGACTCAAGCAAGCCCCATGGGCTTGGAACCAAAGAATTGTGGACTACTCGGTAAAATGTGGATACAATCAGAGTCATGTAGACCCATCACTCTTTCTGAAGAAGGAAGGTAGCAAAATTGTTTTCATTTGTATATATGTTGATGTTTTAATCATTATAGAGGATGATGAAGCCAACATCAAGGACATAAAGGGGAAGATTGGATGTGAGTTTAAAATCTCTAATTTAGGGGTTTTAAGGTACTTCCTTGGAATTTAAGTACTATATAAAGAGGAAGGTATATACTTGATGCAAAGGAAATACATTCTAGATCTCTTTGAGAGGTTTGGCTTGTGTGATTGCAAGCCCATTTAAAATTTATTAGAAGTAAATATTAAACTAATTGCTCATGAAGGTGAAGAATTGAAGGATGTGACCATATATAGGTCAATAATTGGTTCTCTCTTCTATGCTACTATAACAAGTCCAGATATTGCACATGTAGTTAGAGTGTTATCTCAATTTTTAGAGGCTCCAAGAGTACCTCATCTTGTTGTAGCCAAAAGGGTACTTAGATACCTCAAAGGATCACTGAATGAAGGTCTATATTATCCATTTGATGATGGATTAAATGTACAAGCTTATTGTGATACTGATTGGGTAGGTTCCAAAGATGACAAAAGGAGCACTAGTGGATACGTTATCATGCTAGGGAAGAAGAACATCTCATGGATGTCAAAGAAGCAACCAAGGGTGGCTCTCTAATCAACCGAAGCTGAGTATAGAGGCTTAGCACAAGGCTCCTTTGAGCTTATGTGGCTCAAGAAGTTGTTTGTTGATCTTGATGGTACTTATGTGACAACATAAGTACCATATGCTTGGTTCAAAATCTGGTGTTCCATGCAAGGTCAAAGCATATAGAAGTGCATTACCACTTTATTAGAGAGACGATCATGTCAAACAATGTCAAGGTGGAGCATGTCAATACAAAGGACCAATATGTAGATATGTTTATCAAAGCATTGGACGGAGTAAAGCTACAACACTTCAAGGCATGCATTGGAATGAAGGACCTATGCATTTAGACTTGAGGGGGAGTGTTGAAAATCAAGTCTCAATCACAAAAAAAGAGTCAACCACGAGTTTTGCAAGTGGAACAATAAAAAAGGAGGACCCAAAGTCATGGAATAAAGTTAGAAGCTCCACCAAACTCAATCAAATTCAAATCTCTTCAAATCAGCCACCAAAAAGTGCACCTACATTGATTGGTGGGTGGTTAACTAGATTGTAGGAAAAGTAAAACTCTATATAAGCATCATCCAACCTTTCTTTACTTGCATTGAATGCATTCCATGAGTTTCCCACTTTGTTTAATGAAGTCATAAACTCCAGCAAGCAGGCCCTTGCTTTCTTACGTCATTTTCTCTTGATTTTTCTCCTCTATATCTAGAGGCATAGCTAGGCTTTTCCAAATCTGATTGTACTAGATTGCAAAGCATTCTTTGCTCTCTCATTTTCATTGATTTCAAGCTTCATTTGATCTCTCATATAGTCCCCTAGAGTTTACCAAAGTTTCAAGTTATTTGACTAAGTGCGTTGTGAGAAATTCCCAACTTTCTGAAGGTATATCTCTGCACATAGGTAGAGAGTGTTGCAAACAGGTAGCCTATTTTGCAGAGGGTGGTTCTCACAGCCAATTGATGGTCATATAGAAAGACCTTTGGGACTATTAGAGAATGTTTTCCTTCCAACATGTGGGTTAGAGTTTGAGCACACTTTAGCCATTTGTCAATTTGAAAAGGCAAGTAATTATGAGATGATATTAGGAAGACCTTTCATGAGATAGCTAAAGGTGGTGCAAGACTAGGGAAGATATGTAGTGTACCTTTAACATAGAACCCTTAACATAGAGGTATGACCACTAGGATAAACCTCCATACTTACACTTACCAAGATGTCCCACCTTTATGATGGAACATAATACATAGAGAGGAGGATGATCTATCAATCCATAGTGCAGGATCTGAAGACCAATCATGGATGCATGAAGAAACCCAACTATGGATGTGTAAGGAAGCTCAACGAGAAGAAGAAAGGCTACAAAAATGGCAAATAGCCTATGGAATCTCTAGATCAATAGAAGACCTAGCTTATATGCCACAAATATTCCCAAATGAAGACTTGGAGCACCATGGATGGATGGAAATATTGGCCACCTTGGATTTGTGTGTCAATGAGGAAGTCTTAACCATGAATAAATGTATATACAAGGATGAATATGGTGTAGGTTATTCATGCTTGTGTTACAAGAGGATGAAGAAGGAGAATTGATAAAGAAGGAAAGGAAGAAAGATTATGAAAGCATACAAATGGAGACTGAGACCAAAGAAGAAGGAAATGAGCTGGGCAAGGATGATCAAGAAATTATTACAGAAAGCATGTCAACACTCAACCAAAAGGGACAACAAGAGAACTAGGTAGTAGAATACACCACAAGAACAGTTTGAAGTCCCTAAATATTTTAAGAGATATGAAGTAGAGGAAAGAAAGATTACTATTCAATTGCCTAAATGAGAAGCATAAGAAGGAATAGCATATGATAACAAGGAGCAAATCAAGAAAATCACTATGAATATAGAAGAGGAAGAAGATAGATGCACTTAAATTGGGAAGGATGTATTGGAAAGCAAGGAACGAGAACTAGTAGAGTTGATTCGTTTTATAGGGATGTATTTTCTTGGACATACAAGGACTTAAAAGGTGTGGATCCCTTTATTTGTTCACATCTGATTCCCATGACTTCAGAAGCTAAACCTTGAAAACAAAGACCATACACCTACAATGATGTGTAATCTACCAAAATAAAGGAAGAGATAGATAAATTACTAGCAGCTAGCTTCATATATGAGATTGAACACACTCAATGGGTATCACCTTTGGTAGTAGTACCCAAGAGAAATGGTAAACTAAGGGTTTGCATTAATCTCAAAAAGGTTAATGCAGCCACTATTCATGATAGTTACCCATTACCCATTATAGATCATCTCTTAGAGAGTGTGGCAAGCAAGGAAGTCTATAGCTTCCTTGATGGATTCTCTAGTTACAACCAAGTAGCAATCGCTCTTGAGGATCAACAAAAAACAACATTTGCGATAGAATGGGGAGTATATTCTCTTAGGGTTATGGCATTTGGCTTGACAAATGCTCCAAGCACCTTCCAGAGATTAATGTGTCACTTCTTTAAGGAATTCCTTAGGAAAAGTATGGAAGTATATGTGGATGATTTATGCACCTATTTTTCCTTAGTATGGATCACATCCCAGAGCTGAGGAAAATTTTTGAGAAGTGCAAACAATACAAAGTGTGCCTGAATCTAGAAAAATGTGTCTTCGTGGTACAGCAAGGAAAGATTTTGGGACATATAGTATCTAAAAATGGAATATCCATAGATGAAGACAAAATCAAGGTAATTCTAGAACTACCGAGCAAAAGTGCAGGAATTTATGGGCCATTGTGGATATTATCATAGATTTATCCACATCTATGCCATAATCGCAAGACCTCTTTATCGATTATTGACTCCATTCAATTGGACGGAAGATTGTGAGAAAGCCTTTAACCAATTGAAAAGTAGACTGAGTTCTGCTCCAATTCTAAAGTGCTGAATTGGAACAAGTCGTTCCATATTCATCTAGATGCTTCCAAATTTGCAAGTGGATGCATCTTAGCACAACCTGCAGATGAAGGAAAGCTAGATCATCTTATAGCCTATGTGAGTAGGAAACTTAATCAAGCCGAACGTACTTATACCACCACTAAATGAGAAGGATTAGGTATGGCCTATGCCGTAAAGAAATTTAGACACTACTTACTCACAAACAAATTCAAATTCTTTATTGATCACCAAGCTCTTCTATACTTGGTCAATAAACCCTATAACACGAGAAGGCTGGTAAGATGGTTTTTACTTTTGATGGAATTTGATTTTGAGGTAATAGTCAAGAAAGGAAACACGCATGTTAGAGCTGATCATCAGTCTCGAATGACACATGGAGAACCCCCAACTGGAGTTGTGGATGATCTACTTGACACATACCTTTTTAACTTGGAAGTTTGTCCACAATGGGCTAAAAACTTGGTTCCTATACTCACCCATGGACCAAGTCATAGAGTCGATTTAGATAAAAGTCAACAATTATGGAGGACATGTAATCTTCACATTATGGGAGGAAGCCTATACCATCAAGATTCTAGCGGGCTACTTTTAAGATGTGTAGAGGAGGAAGAACAAGGGACATGGTTAAATCATGCCCGCCCAAATCAATGAAAAAACCATAGAGGTGTTAGTAATACATTACAGGAGCTCAAAAGGCTAGGAGTGTATTGGCCAGATATGCAAAATTATGTGCATTATCTTGTAACAAATTATCCATGTCAAGAGAAAATACTTAAAGAGAACTCCACCCTATGCTATTCTACGATAGCACCTAGATGGAGTTTACCATTAGTGAAATTTTTGAAAACTCATGTGTATCCTGAAGGAGAAAGCTTAGCAAGAAAGCGGGCATTGGAAGAGCAAAGTAAAGATTATGTGCTCATAGGAAGACAACTGTTTAAACATGGACCGGATAACCAACTAAGAGCATTCATGCATGAAGATGAGTATATCCTTGTCTTAGAGATGGCCCATATAGGAGCTACAAGAGGTCATTTTTTCAGCTGACGAAACTGCAAAAATGATTCTCTTTGCTGGATTATGGTGTCCAACCTTACATCAAGATGCAGCAACTTAGGTGCAATGTGTTCCAACAAACAAAATATCTCGTCAAAAGAGATGAAATGCCATTATGACCTATGATTAGTGCCAGAGCTTTCACTAGGTGGGGTATATATTTTGTTGGACCAATCAACCCACCAGAGTACATAAAAGTGGCTATTGACTATTTGACCAAACGTATCGAGGCAACGGCCACAAAGAAAAATGATGCAAGAACCACTGCCAAGTTTCTATCTCAAAAAATATTTACAAGATTTGGATTACCAATTGAAATTGTGAGTGATCGAGGCACACACTTTATTAATGAAGTGATAGAATCGTTGATGAATGAGTTCTTAGTAATTCAAAAACAGTCAACTCCATATCACCCACAAGCCCGGACCTTGGACACATCTTTCTTCATATCCTTGTTGGAACAAAGCAATCCCAAATTGATGATTATAAAGAGCTTTAAGCAATTCAAGGATCAGAATGAAGTCAAAGAGTCATAAGAGAAAATGAAGAGATCTCAGAAATGTAGTTTGTAGACATATGTACATTATTAGTTGAGAATTCTTGTAAAATGGATATAGATGATCCCTAGGATGATAAGGAATATGTAATAGACATGGGATGAGTCTAGAATCATATGTATAAAAGTCAATGATGTAAAGAAATAAGAGAGAGAGTCATAACAAGCCAAGTGTTAATGAGATAGATGTGTAGAGAGTCATCTTCAAAAGTTAGCATCGAGTCTTTCTCTGATTTCCCTCTTTCGTACATATCTAATCTAGAAGCTAATAAAGCTATGTACAAAGTTTCATGGTCTCATTTCTTTCATGCTATGAGTATGATCAATAGGAACATGTATATGTAAAGTTTGTGGATAGACCTCTCAGTGATGTGCACTTTTTTGTGTCAATGTTTTGTTTGGATCTCAGTATATAGTGTAAAGTTTTTTATGAATTAGTAGTCAAAATATAATTGGAAGATAAGGAAGCTATGCCTGAAAGCATTTAGCAAAATGGGATCTCTACTATGAGAAATCAACCTTAGAAGTTGACTATGTCAAGTCGCTGTTTCAAGAGAACAGTTTTTGACATACTTTTGATCTTAATGATCAAATTAAAGTTTTAATGATTCTTTGAAGGACTAATGGTTGATATGATTGTGCAAAGGTAACATGGAGGTATGTATCTCATTAGATTGAAGAAATCTGAAGATATGTGCAGGTAATGAACTCAATCTTTGAATAGACTTCTTGAAGAAGGAAAATTTTCATTTAAAGAAGTGATAGTGGAAGACTTGATAAATTAAGGTAACATTTGTGTAAAGTTTGGTCTATAATTGATATAGAGGTGCTCTTAAATCAGTATAGATCAAGCCTTTGGAGATTTAGAGGTCTCCAACAGTGGTATCAGAGCAGAAGGTGCAATATAAGTCAAGTAAGAGCATTGGAAGTCCCAACTATTGCAGATATTGAAGTCTTTTCAAATTGAAGGTGAAAAAGTTCAAAGTTTTGAAGACAGCCTGTAGAAGAGTGAAGATCAAGTTTGAAAGGATCAAGAAAGCTTCATATCAAAGGTATATTATATCACCATAAATCTTAGTAATTGTAGACATAGAAGATCAAAGATGGGAGAAAGCTTGCAGATTGATAAGCTAGATAGGGAGAACTATCCAGCTTGGTCCATGAGGATGGAGGCACACCTCATGAGTAAAGATTTGATGGCATCCATCACAGGAGAAGAAGAAAAGCCTGAGTTTGAAGATCCTAGTGTTCCAACTAGGGAAGGGCTTGCATATTCAAAGCACTGGATGAAGAACGATGCTCAAGCTAGGAGCATCATTTACATGGTTGTAAATGATTGTCTTCTACCTCACATTAGAGGATTAAAAAGTGCAACAGATGTGTGGAATTCCTTGGAAGAGCAATTCCAAAACACAACCAAGTCAAGGAAGTCTTCATTATGGGCAGAGTTCACAACCTTTAAGAAGAAGAGCTCACAATCAATTTCTGATTATGTGGCAAGGATGAAGGATATTGTAGATAGCTTGGGAGCAGTAGATGAAGATATTGAAGAGGATAAGTTAGTTAGACAAATACTTACAGGTCTGAGAGGATATGAGAAATGGAAGCCTTTCATATTTTCCATAGAATTGGCATTAGATCGTTTTAGTCTTGATCTTAATCAATTGCTAGGAAACATGCTAACTTTTGAGCACGACATTAAGGGAGATAATGATAGGAGTGCAAGTCAAGCTATGTACTCCAAGGACAAGAAAAAGAATGGAAAAGGAAAGCAGTCAACTGATGATGAAGGATCTTCAAGCCACGCTAATTTCACAAAAGGGAAGATGAATTTCATAGGTAAAGGAAGAGGAGGTAAGAACAAAGATAATACTAAATCTTATTGGATTTGTGGCAGAACAAATCATTTGCCAAATGATTGTTGGTATAATAATCAAAATGGTGGAAGTCCTAATCTGAGTTTCAATCAAAGAGGTGGAAGAGGCAGAAATCAAAGAGGTAACTTTAGAGGAAGAGGTGGTAGGATATCATATGCTAGAGGAGGTGGAAGACGTTTTCAAGAGTCCTACAACAACAACTACTATAATTATGCATCAGATGAGAAGAACAACTACTATAATTATGCATCAGATGAGAAGGATGACATGACTCTCATCTTGAATGCAACACATGAAGCAGTAGGAGAAGATCAAAGGGTGTTCTATATTGACTCAAGATGTAGCAATCATCTGAGTGGAAACATATCATTGATGACTGACATGGAGGCAAAGGTGAACGGACATATAGTACAAACAGGAGATAACACCGAGCATAAAGTTGGAAGCATTGGAGCAATAAAGACAAAGAGTGGAAGAATACTCTTAAGCAAGGTACTTTATGTTTCTACTATTCCTACAAACTTGATAACTGTAGGAAAAATTGTGGAGAAGGGATATGAAGTCAGATTCACAAATGATGGTGTTTATGTGCAAGATCCAAATCAGGGATATAGAAGCATTATTACAGGTCAAAAAGAAGGAATACTTTTTACTCTCAAGGTCTAAGGTAATGTGGGACATGCATTGCTTACTTATGGAAGTCAAAAGGTGTCTGAGTTAGATCTATGGCATAAAAGGCTAGGTCATTTTAATGAGAGAGACATAAAGGAAATGTCAAAGAGTGATGGAGTGCTTGGATTGCAAAATGTTGAAGTTCAGCACATGGTATAAAAGTGTGAAGCTTGTCAATTAGGTAAAGCACACAAAAGGTCATACAATAAATCAAGATACAAGTATTCAAACATGCTTGAGTTGGTTCATACAGATGTGTGGGGTCCTTCAAGGGACTATAGCATAAATGGATCCAGATATTATGTGTTGTTTGTTGATGATGCAAAAAGGTGGATTAAACTTTATGTAACCAAGGACAAATCTGAAGTGTTCAAGACATTCACGCATTATCATGCTTATGTAGAAAAGCATTACAAGACAAAAGCTCAAGAGGTTGAGATCAGATGGAGGGGGAGAGTATTTTTCTCAAGATTTTGATGATTATTTGTGGAATGCAGGTATAAAAAGAGAAGTAACTTGCAGGTACTCCCCTCAAAAAAATGGTGTTGCAAAAAGAAGAAATATGACTCTTGTAGAGTTTGCAAGATCAATGATGAAAGAGAAGAATTGCCCAAACTACTTATGGGAAAAAGCTATCAACACTACAACATACCTTGTCAATAGGTTACCCTGCAAAGCTTTGGATGGTAGAACACCTTATGAAGCATGGTGGGCTAAGAAACGTACTCTTGATCATTGCAAAGTATTTGGATGTTTGGCATATGCTTATGTTCCTTCACAAATAATGTTGGAGCAAGTCTATGACAAGCCTAAGTATTGGCTTGAGTCCCACAAAGTCATAGAAGAAGCTTTAAAATGAAGACTATGTAAAGTCCACTTGTGAACTACCTCTTGTAACTTTTGAAGACTTTATTTAATGTAAAAGTGAAAGAATCTTAAGTGATTGAGTCCACTTGATCAAAAAGAGAAAGAGGAGCCACGAATTCGTGACTTTTGGTAGATAGAGAATCAAATCAATCACTAATTGATTGGAGAGTGATTCAGGGAAGTTAGCCTCCCAAACTCAACTATAAATAGAAGGCAGTTCTAGTCGTGGTTAGAGAGACCTATGTGAAGACCTCCAAGAGCTGAGCTTTATGCCATATCAAGGTGTGATTCCAAGGCACACATATGTATCACTAAGTCCATTGTATTGTACAAGCAATATACTTTCATTTTCATGATCATTTGAGTTCATATTTCCATGTTCTTCTGAAGTGTACTACTCACTGCCATATCTCTCAGTTTTCTCAATCAGATTGCAGAGATGGTTTCTCTGAGCTTGGTGCATCATTTTCAGTGGTTTAACTTGGTAAAGTTATATCTATAAGTCTAATATATGCTCACCAATTTTCATTTCATTTGGGTATTGAAATATTCAGTTATGTTCAGTTGAAGTCAACCCTATCTATTCATCTTCACCTCTCTATCAGGTACCCGACTTTTTTATGCATCTTGTCAGAGCTGTTTCTCAGTGTGTACATACCCAAATTCAATGATTTAAAGCTTTTTAATTTCAGCGTATTGTCTAGTATACACATACAAATTTGCATAATCATTGGATTCCTAAAGCTTGAGTTATGTTCATTTTTCTACTCACTAGTCTCAAACTGTAGCAGCCCGTGAAAATTGGGATGATGTCATCACTTGTTAAACATCATTCTCAGTGTGTGGTTCATTTTTTTTTAATGCGATTACTCTTGAAAGTTAGCTCTTTAAGTTAACTAGACCTACGCAAGAGGAATTAAGTTAATTGCTGCTGTGCTTAGAGAATTATGCAAAACACTCGACAAGTGTATGAACCAAAATAGCAAGTTCTTCACCTCTGAGCTAACTCCAACTTATCTATTTTGATCTATCGTTTTGAGAGTGATCTTCCAAGGTACATAGGGTGTCTAATACATCCATTGGAAAGCTAAAAGGGCCCACCATATACTCCTGGAGTTCATTTGGCTGGTGTAGATCAAGGATTTTGCAACACCTCTTCATCTTCAAGCAAGGTTGGACAACATGGCAGATGGATTTCCTTCATCAATTGACAAATTGGACAGAGGTAACTACTCAGCTTGGTCATTAAGAATGGAAGCTTTATCTCCAAGGTAGAAGTTTATATGGTTATGTGGCTGGAGATGAAGTTATGCCAAGTTTCAGGAACAAAAGTCAACCAACACAAGAAGAGCAAGAAAGATTGAGCACATGGTGCTCCAAGGATGCACTTGCAAGGTCTTATCTCCTCAACTCTATCTCAGATTTTTTTTTGCCTCACATTAGAAGTTGTAAGACATCTCAGGAAGTGTGGGATGCACTTGAAGCTCTCTTCTCTTCAAGTACTAAAGCTAGGAAGCATCAATTATGGCTGGATTTCACAACTCTCAAGAAGGCTCCCAAACAAAATGTGACTGATTTTGTCACAAAGCTCAAGGACATAGCAGATCAGTTGGGAAGCATTCGAGAGGTAATAGATGAAGAGAAAATTGTAAGGCAGGTCATCAATGGCTTGAAGGCAGATGACAAGTGGGAAGCATTCACCACAACTATGGATTTGTACATGGACATGCATGTACCTGATTTCAATACACTCATTGGAAAACTACTTACTCAAGAGGCAAAGCTTATAAAAAATGGAGAAAGCTCTAAAGGTAATCAATCTTCAGCTTTATAGACTGATAAAAGCAAGTCCAAAGATAACAAAGGAAAGGCAAAGAAAGTGAATGATGAAGCAGGTACATATCAAGCTAACTATGCAGGTAGAGGAACACATGGCAGAGGTAGAGGAAGAGGAGGTAGTCAAGGCAGGGGGAGATCCCAGGACTCCAACCCATGTTCTATTTGTGGATTAACTAATCATACAACTAAAAATTGCTTTAGGAATTTGAGGAATCAAAGAGGCAGAGGATACAATAGAGGAAGTTATGGCTACTCAAGAGGAAGGTTCAACAATTATCATGGCAACTACAACAACTACAATCATTCAAACTATCAAGGAGGCTACAAAGGAAGGAGAGACTTCAATAACGATACAAAAGACTCAAACAAAGAGGATTCATTATTGATCATGAACATGGCTATGCCACACGGTAAATCTGATGAGCATGTTTTCTACATAGATTCAGGTTGTTCAAATCATGTGGCAGGAAATGTGGCACTCCTATCAGATTTAGAAGATCCAAGGAATAAGCATGAGGTACAAACAGGAGATGATACAAGACATCTTGTGGAGAAAATAGGCAATGTCAAAGCACTTGATGGAAACATCAACCTACTCAGTAAGGTACTCTATGTCCCTACCATTACAAAGAATTTGATAAGTTTTGGGCAGATAGTACAGAAAGGGTTGCAAGTCAGGTTCACAAAAGTAGGAGCATTTGTTGAAGATCCAAGTCAAGGATTTAGAAGAATTGCAAAAGGTGAAAAGACAGGTAGATTGTTCACATTTGAATTACAAGACACTAGAAACACTGCTCTCTTTAATTATGGTAGTCAGACACTCATAGAATTGGAAGTATGGCACAAAAGGTTAGCACATATTGGTGAAAGGTCATTAAAGCAAATTTGCAGGGACCAAAGTGTACTTGGACTCCCTAATTTGTCAAAACAACATATGATTTATAAGTGTAGTGCATGTCAATTTGGAAAGTCTCACAGGTTACCATTCATGAAGAAAGGTTATATGCATCGAGATCTCTTGGAGTTGGTTCATACAGATGTATGGGGATCTAGCAAGGAAGCTTCAATATCTGGATCAAGGTATTATGTCTCCTTTATTGATGATTGTAGCAGATGGACTATCTTATTCTTTATGAAACAAAAAGATGAATTTTTTTCATGTTTCAAAAGATATTTGGCTCTTGTGGAGAATCAAATAGGTAAATCACTAAAAAGGCTAAGGTCGGATGGAGGGGGAGAATACTTCTCCAATGAGTTTGATTCTTTTCTTCAAGAAAGAGGAATCAAAAGAGAGATAACTACAAGGTACACTCCTGAGCAAAATGGAGTGGCAGAAAGGAGGAATAGGACAATTGTTGAAGCTGCAAGGTCCATGTTAAATGAAAAACATTTACCTAATTATCTATGGGCTGAGGCTGTATCTACAGCCACTTACTTGATTAACAGGTTGCCTTCAAAATCCCTTGATGGGATGACTCCATATGAGGCTGAGTGGAAGAAGACCAAGCTTAGATCATTGTAAAATTTTTGGATGTATTGCTTTTGCTCATGTTCCTTCATAGGATAGAGGCAAGATGGATCCAAAGGTAGAAAGGTGTGTATTTATTGTTGGTGTAAATTGCAAGCCTACACATTTGGCTCAAAGGATGCATTATGAAGAAGCATAGGAACATATGCTAGTGGTTAATTACCACTTTGCCTCATTGTAAAAGTCAAATTGACTTAGAATCTTTTGAAATCACCTACCAAAGTGAGTGGTGGAAAAAGTAGCTCATTTGACTGAAGGAATATCTCCAAGCATTTAGGAGGTTGATCATAGGGAGCCAAAAATTTGAATTTGAATTCAAATCTTTGTTCATCACATATAAAACGAGACAATGAAAAGTCGCGGGTAGCAGAGATCATTCTCGAGCCTCATTCTACTGAGTTTGAGTGTGCGTGAGGACTATACTAAAGCCTACACCTCTCTACACCATTAGGCAATGTTATTCATGCCAATGGGATTGTATACAAGTGTTAATTAATAGATACATTTACGTCATTAATCTCTGAGTTCTCTGTTAGTGTACTCAAAAGTATGTCAACTTGTCAAGGGCATATCTCAGTCAGTTCTTCACCACATCAAGTGATTCAAAGCTTTATTGGATTCAGCTCAAAGTCATCTACATGCTACCAAAGTTTGAAGTGATTATATTCAGCCATTTCAGAGAAATCTGCGTCGAGCTGAACTCTGGTCATTTTCTGCTACAGTCCTAAAAAGTCGAGGGTATAGCTAAACTTGCTAAATTGATTTCTCTTAGCATAGTTTATCTTTTTACATGATTCCACTTGCAAATGGTAGCTTGCTAAGCTAATTAAATACCCCTAGAAGGATTTTTATTAATTTCTATTGTGCTGGTCACACTGAGCAAAACAGTCAGCAGGCATCAAGACAAAAATAGAAGGTTTTCTTGAGTTTGTGAACTTCAAAGTTATCTGTTTTGGTTCAATCATTACACACATCACTTCCAAAGTACATAGGCCATTTTTGGTGTTATTGGGAAGCTAAGAAGGTCTACTTATCAACTCTGAAGCAAAAGAGGGCTGGTACAAAGCAGATTTAGTAGTACCTACTCAGTCTCTTGGAGCATCCATCCATCTATCCCAACAGTGGTATCATGGGAGATGGTTTTCCTTCATTTATTGATAAATTGGACAGGAACAACTATCAAGCTTGGTCTCTAAGGATGAAGACCTACTTACAAGGAAGGAATCTCTATGGATACATCTCACGAGATGAGGAATTGCCCTCATTCAAAGCAAGAGGATTACCAACCAAGGAAGAACAAGAAAAGCTCAACACATGGTGTGCTAAGGATGCATTGGCAAGGTCATATTTACTCAACTCTATCTCTGAATTTCTTTTGCCACATATCAGAAATTGTAAGACATCCCAACAAACTTGGGAAACCTTGTCATCATATTTTTCCTCCAATACAAGGGCTAGGAAAAATCAGTTGTGGATTGAATTCACAACACTAAGGAAGCAACCTAAGCAATCTGTTTCAGAATTTGTGACCAAGATCAAAGATTTTGCAGATCAGTTAGCAAGCATAGGAGAAGAGATTGAAGAAGAACGAATTGTAGGGCAAGTGATCAATGGAATCAAGGCTGATGACAAATGGGAGAGCTTCACCACTGCAATGGATCTCTACATGGACATGTACACTCCAGATCTTACAACTCTCATGGGACAACTATTTACACATGAAGCAAAGCTCACCAAAAATGGAGATACATCCAAAGGTAATAACTCTTCTGCCCTATACACTGATAAGAAGTCTAAGGATAAAGGCAAGAGCAAAAAGATGGAAGATGAAGGCTCTACCTCCCAAGCCAACTATGCAGGGAGAGGTAGATCTTCAAGAGGAAGGGGCAGAGGAGGTAAGCAAGGTAGGGGGAGACTCTATAACTCATCACCATGCAACATTTGTGGTTTATCAAATCATACTATAGATGAGTGTTTCAGGAATTACAAAAATGAGAGAGGAAGAGGCTACCAAAGAGGTGGATACTCACAGTCAAGAGGAAGGTTCAATCATCACCAAGGCCACAACAACAATTACAACAACAATTACAATGGCAACTACCAAGGAGGATTCAAAACCAGAAAGGACTACAACAACTACACAGAGGAGCAGGATGAAACTCTTCTGATCATGAACATGACTTCAAAGTCAGGTACAAATGATGATCACCTATTTTACATCAGGATGCTCAAATCATGTGGCTGGCAATGTGGCACTACTCTCTGATCTTGAGGAACCAAAAGGTAAACATCAAGTCCAAACAGGTGATGATACAAAGCATTCAGTAGTTAAAGTTGGAAATGTTAAGACTTGTGACGGTAATCAGAATTTGTGGAGCAGGGTACTCTATGTACCAACCATTACCAAAAATTTCATGAGAGTTGGTTAGATTATGGAGAAAGGTTTGCAGGTCAGATTTAATCAATATGGAGCATATGTGGAGGACCCAAGACATGGGTTCAAGAGGATTGCTAAAGGAGAAAAATCAGGTAGACTTTTCACTTTTGAGTTGGAAGATACAAAGAATATAGCACTATACAGTTATAAAGATCAAACACTTTCAGAGCTTGAGATTTGGCACAAAAGGTTAGGGCACATAGGAGAAAGAACCTTGAAACAAATGTGTAGGGACCAATGTGTGCTTGGGATACCTAATGTATCCAAGCAACATATGATTTACAAGTGTGGTGCTTGTCAATCTGGTAAGTCTCACAGGTTACCCTTCTCCAAGAAAGGATATATGCATGAAGAAAACCTAGAGCTTGTACACACAGATGTTTGGGGACCTAGCAAAGACCCCTCAGTCTCAGGATCAAGGTACTATGTGTCTTTCATTGATGATTATAGTAGATGGACTGTATTATACTTCATGAAGCATAAGGATGAGGTATTTAATTGTTTTAAGAAATATCTTGCATTAGTTTAAAACCAGACAGGAAGGAAATTGAAGAGGCTAAGGCTAGATGGAGGAGGTGAGTATTTCTCCAATGAATTTGAAGACTTCTTGCAGGACCGAGGCATAAAAAGAGAGATAAACACAAGGTATTCTCCTGAACAGAATGGGGTAGTTGAAAGAAGAAATAGGTTAATTTTTGAGACAGCTAGATCTATGCTTAATGAGAAGAAATTACCTAACTATCTATGAAGCATGGCATGGTAAGAGACCATCATTAGATCACTGCAAAATATTTGGATGTGTAGCATGTGCAGATTCCTTCTCAGATAAGAGGTAAGCTAGACCCAAAGGCAGAAAAATGCATTTTCATTGGGTATGATTTAAATAAAAAAGGTTACAGGTTTTATAATCCTACCAATAAGGGATTTATGGTAAGTAGAGATGTGATCTTTGATGAAAATGATTCTTGGTATGAGAATGAATGCAGGAAGGTCAAACTACCCTATGATTTGGAAGAGGAATTTCCAAAACTTGCAAAGGAGGAACCTACTCAGAATGAAGACTCAAGTTCAGATGATGAAGACACTATCAACCTTGAAGAATTCAAGGCATGGAAGTCCAAGGGCAAAATGAAGATGAAGAAGCTTGAAGACATACCTGAATCATCAACTCCATCAATCAGAAGATCTCAAAGAGAAAGCAAGAAACCTATCAGATATGGGTATGATACATCTCTTGTTACTAAACATTCAGTTTATCTTGCCAAACATTTGTCAAATGAAGAACCAGGTTCATATGAAGAAGCAATAACCAAATCAGAATGGAAAGAAGCTATGGATGAGGAGATTGAAGCAACTCAAGGAGAGTGACACATGGGAGTTAGTACCCAAGAAGGATTCTATGAAGGTAATAGGATCCAGATGGATCTATAAGTTGAAAAGAAATTCTGATGGAGCAATTAATAGGTACAAAGCCAGATTGGTAGCCAAGGGTTTTGCACAAACCCAAGGCATTGACTATGAAGAGACATTTTCTCCTGTGGCCAAGATGCCAACAATCAGAGTGTTGGTAAGTGTGGCTGCATCAAAGAATTGGAACATGTACCAATTGGATTTCAAGAATGCTTTCTTGAATGGATGGATTTCAAAAGAAGTTTATATGTCACAACCTCCTGGCTATGAGGACCCTAAGAAGGTAACTTATGTTTGCAAATTAAAGAATGATTTATATGGATTCAAGGAGGCACCTAGGGCATGGAATTATAGGTTAACTACATACCTCCAAGACCAAGGTTTTGTCATGAGCAAGGCTGACACTTCTCTGTTCATTAAGAAAAGTAATTCAGAGGTAATATATCTCTGTGTTTATGTTGATGACATCATCATTACAGGTAATGATGTCAATGGAATCAGGTATATCAAAAGCCAGATGATGAAGGAGTTCAAGATCAATGATCTTGGTTTATTGAAGTACTTTCTAGGGCTTGAATTAGTTTACACTAATTCAGGGATATACATTACTCAGAAAAAGTATGTACAGGATATGTTGAAGAAGTTTCACTTGCAGGATGCTAAAGCAGCAAGCATTCCAATGGAGGTGAACCTAAAGCTAAGTGCCCATGAAGGTGATGAAGTCAAGGACATTACAGGTTATCAAAGTATGGTGGGTAGCTTGAACTATGCTACTCTTACAAGAATTGATATTGCATATGGAGTAAGTGTGCTAAGTCAATTTATGCACAAGCCAAGGATACCTCACTTAGAGGCTGCCAAGAGAATCTTGAAGTATCTCAAGGGTACACAGAACCATGGTTTGTATTTCCCTTACACTTCAGATATTGATATCAAAATTTATTCAGATGGAGATTGGGCAAGATGCAAGGATGATAGGAGAAGCACTTCTAGATATATATCTTTTGCAGGTGACAAACCAATTTCACGGTCTTCAAAGAAGCAACCTACTGTTGCTTTGTCTTCCACAGAGGCAGAATATAGAGGACTGGCTAATGCCACACAAGAAGCAATTTGGATTAAGCTTTTGTATACAGAATTGGGTTTGTATACTAAGTCACCAATTATCTTTGGAGATAATACAAGTTCTCTTCACCTTGCAGCTAATCCTATTTATCATGCTAGGACCAAACACATAGAGGTCCATTATCATTATGTGAGAGAGAAATTGATAAGCAAGGACATTCAACTTACCTATGTATCAACAAATATGCAATGTGCAGATTTGTTGACTAAAGCTTTGGATGGAACAAAACTTTGCAGGTTCAAATCCATGATTGGATTGCAGGATATACTTGAAGATTAAAGATGAAGACTTAAGCCAAAATGTTTGGCTTGAGGGGGAGCTGTTGGTGTAACCTGCAAGCCTACACATTTGGCTCAAAGGATGCATTAAAGTCTACACATACATGAAGAAGCATTGGAACATATGCTAGTGGTTAATTACCACTTTACCTCATTGTAAAAGTCAAATTGACTTAGAATCTTTTGAAATCACCTACCAAAGTGAGTCATGGAAAAAGTAGCTCATTTGATTGAAGGAATATCTCCAAGCATTTAGGAGCTTGATCATAGGGAGCCAAAAATTTGAATTTGAATTCAAATCTTTGTTCATCACATATAAAAAGAGACAATGAAAAGTCGCGGGTAGCAGAGATCATTCCCGAGCCTCATTCTACTGAGTTTGAGTGTGTGTGAGGACTATACTATAGCCTACACCTCTCTACACCATTAGGCAATGTTATTCATGCCAATGGGATTGTATACAAGTGTTAATTAATAGATACATTTACATCATTAATCTCTGAGTTCTCTGTTAGTGTACTCAAAAGTCTGTCAACTTGTCAAGGGAATATCGCAGTCAATTCTTCACCAAATCAAGTGATTCAAAGCTTGTTGGATTCCACTCAAAGTCATCTACCTTCTTTCAAAGTTTGAAGTGATTCTATTCAGCCATTTCAGAGAAATCTGCGTCGAGGTGAACTTTGGTCATTTTCTGCTACAGTCCTAAAAGTCGAGGGTATAGCTAAACTTGCTAAATTGATTTCTCTTAGCATAGTTTATCTTTCTACATCATTCCACTTGAAAATGGTAGCTTGCTAAGCTAGTTAAATACCCCTATAAGGAATTTTATCAATTTCTACTGTGCTGGTCACACTGAGCAAAACAGTCAGTAGGAGTCAAGACAAAAATAGAAGGTTTTCTTGAGTTTGTGAACTTCAAAGTTATCTGTTTTGGTTCAATCATTACACACATCACTTCCAAAGTATATAGGCCAGTTTTTGGTGTTATTGGAAAGCTAAGAAGGTCTACTTATCAACTTTGAAGCAAAAGAGGGCTGGTACAAAGCAGGTTTAGCAGTACCTACTCAGTCTCTTGGAGCATCCATCCATCTATCCCAACATTTATTGCATATGACAACAGTCAAAAGGGCTACAGGTTATACAACCCTACCAACAAAGGATTCTTGGTAAGCAAAGATGTAGATTTTTATGAAAACAATTCATGGTATGAAGATTCATGCAGGAAGGTCAATTTACCATATAATCTTAAAGAAGATTTTCCAAAGCTTGGTAGAGAACAACCAAAGATTGAAGAACAAGACACCTCGAAGGATGATGAAGAATCTCAGATGGAAAAGATCAAAGCATGGAAGTCTAAAGGTAAAGCAATATTGCAAGAACTTGGACATGAGGTAGAATCATCACATCATGGCCTAAGAAGATCTATGGGGGAAAAGAAAAAACCAGAAAGGTATGGGTTTGACACCTCATTAGTAACTAAACATTCTATCTACATAGCACAAGACATAAACCAAGAGGATCCATCATCATTTGAAGAGGCCAAAGCAAAAACAGAATGGAAGCATGCAATGAAGGAAGAGATTGAAGCACTTGAGGAAAACAACACTTGGGATTTGGTGCCCAAGACTTCATCCATGAAGGTAATAGGCTCAAGATGGGTCTATAAACTCAAGAAGAATTCTGATGGTTCCATTAACATGTATAAGGCAAGGCTTGTAGAAAAAGGCTTTGCACAAACTCAGGGAATTGATTATGAGGAGACCTTCTCTCCTGTGGAAAAGATGCCTACTATTAGGGTTTTGCTTAGTATTGCCTCTTCCAAGAATTGGAAGATACTTCAACTAGATGTAAAGAATGCATTCTTGAATGGTTGGATAACAAAAGAGGTATATATGGCACAACCACCTGGTTTTGAGAATCAAGTTTATCCTGATTATGTGTGTAAACTTAACAAAGCATTGTATGGTCTCAAGCAAGCTCCAAGAGCTTGGAATTTCAGGCTTGTTTCATTCTTGCAAGACAAAGGCTTTGAACCAAGCAAGGCAGATCCTTCACTCTTTATTAAAATGAGTAATTCTGAGATCATCTACCTATGTGTATATGTAGATGATATTATATTGATAGGAAATGATGCAGATGGTATGAAGAAGATCAAAGATCAGATGAGAGAAGAGTTCAAGATAAGTGATTTGGGTTCACTTACCTACTTCCTAGGTTTGGAAGTTGTCTACAAAGATCATGGTTTGTTTCTCACTCAAAGAAAGTACATTAAGGACATGTTGGCGAAATTCAAGATGCAAGATTGTAAGATTGCAGGTACTCCAATGGAGGTCAATCACAAATTGAGCTCACATGAAGGTGAACTCATAGAGGACATCACATCATATCAAAGTCTAGTGGGTAGTCTCACCTATGCCACATTGGCAAGAGTAGATATATGTTAAAGTGTGAGTGTGCTAAGTCAATTTATGCACACACCAAGGAAACCACATATGGATGCTCCCAAAAGGATTCTCAAGTATCTCAAAGGAACCATAAATGAAGGACTTTATTATCCTTATGTATCTCATTTAGGTTTGAAGCTATTTTCTGATGCAGATTGGGCATAGAAGGAGCACTTCAGGTTATCTTAACTTTGGAGGTTCAAAGCTTATTTCATGGTCATCCAAGAAGCAACCCACAGTTGCTCTCTCTTCTACTCAAGCTGAATACAGAGGTCTTGCCATAGCTACTCAGAAAGCTATGTGGATGAAGACATTATTCAAAGATCTAGGATTTGAGTTTGGAACTCCAACTATTTTTGGTGACAACATGAGTTCTATTCATTTGGCTGCTAATCCTATTTTTCATGAAAGGACTAAACATATTGAAGTTCATTATCACTATGTACGAGAGAATGTTCTAAGCAAAGAGATTCAAATATCATATGTGTCCACTCATCAACAATGTGTAGATATTCTAACCAAAGCATTGGATGGTACAAAGCTTTGCAAATTCAAGGCTATGATTGGTTTGCACGTAATCTTGGAAGATTGAAGACCTCAAGCATACTTGACTTGAGGGGAGCTATTGGAGCAAGTCTATGACAAGCCTAAGTATTGTCTTGAGTCCCACAAAGTCAAAGAAGAAGCTTTAAAATGAAGACTATGTAAAGTTCACTTGTGAACTACCTCTTGTAACTTTTGAAGACTTTACTTAATGTAAAAGTGAAAGAATCTTAAGTGGTTGAGTCCACTTGATCAAAAAGGGAAAGAGGAGCTAGGAATTCATTATTTGTGGTAGATAGAGAATCAAATCAATCACTAATTGATTTGAGAGTGATTGAGGGAAGTTAGCCTCCCAAACTCAACTATAAATAGAAGGCAGTTTTAGTCATGGTTAGAGAGACCTATGTGAAGACCTCCAAGAGCTGAGCTTTGTTGGAGTTAGACGTCTGCGGAAGCACGCAAACAGCACAAGGAAGAAGAAGAAGCTTGGAGCACAACACACAAGACTGAATGTATTACTAGAGAATGTACAAAGATGAGTAGCCCATTAGGGCAATAGGCGTATATACAAGCCGGGGGAAAAAAACCTCCTAAAGAGGGAAAAAAGTGCCCCAGCAGTCCTAGAGTGTTCACACACATCACTACCTAAATATATCAACAAATCCCCCCTGGGAGTGATGCGGTGAACAAGGAGCTGGCACTCATGTATAAAGAAGTGCCGAGCTATGTGGAAATCACTCCACAAAAGGAAGTAAGCCCAAAGCTTTGCGGAAAGCTTCAAACTTCTCCCTAGGCAGAGCCTTCGTGAAAAGGTCTGCAATGTTCTCCTGCGTGGGCACATATGCCAAGCTGATCTCCCCAGCAGAGAACCTCTCCCTGACATAGTGATAATGCACCTCAATGTGCTTAGTGCGAGCATGGAACACAGGGTTCCTCGCAACTGCCAATGCGCTCTGACTCTCAGTGAAGATGGTATTGGCAGAAGACTGGCCAACACCCAAATCAGCCATAAGGCGTCTGAGCCACACACACTCAACAGTCGCTGTGAAAGCTGCCCTATACTCAGCCTCACAATTGGAAGTGGCCACAGTAGGCTGCTTCTTGCTCAACCAAGATATACATGAGCTACCAAGCATGAAGCAAAAACCACTGGTGGACACACGAGTGTCATAGCAACCAGCCCAATCTGAGTCAGAAAAAGCATGCAAATCTGGCGGTAGTGATCCCCCCTTGGGATAAAACAACCCAAGTAGCCGAGTACCACTCAAGTAGCGAAAGATGCGCTTAACCGCTTTCCAATGCGTGACTCCTGGGCAATGCATGAACCTGCTCATCTGTGAGACAGCAAACTGAATATCTGGCCGAGTAATGCATAAGTAAATCAAGCATCCAACAGCCTGCTGATAGAGAACAGCATCAAATGCATCTCCAGCATCATGAAGACTCAATCGTAAACCTGTCTCCATAGGAGTGGCAATAGGCTTACAATCTTCAAGGCCAAAACGCTGCAATAATGTGTCAATATATTTCGTTTGACACAAAGCCATTCCACCATCAACGTGCATAAACTGAATGCCCAAATAGTGATGCAAATGCCCCAAATCAGACATCTCAAATGAGGCATGCAAATCAGCCTTGAAATCAGCAATATGCTTCTCAAGAGGACCAGTGAGCAGCATGTCATCAACATAGACAACAATGATCAGAAGCACATCATTAGCACGCTTAACATATAAGGTGCTTTCAGTTGGACTGTTCTCAAAACCATGTGCAATCAGATAGGCATGTATCTTCTCATACCAAGCACGTGGTGCTTGCTTTAAACCATATAACGCCTTCTTTAACCTGCACACCTGGTTTTCATGCCCTTTCTGCACAAAGCCACGGGGCTGAAAAACATACACTTCTTCATGCAAGTCACCATTCAGAAATGCTGTTTTAATGTCCAACTGATGTACATTCCAACCATGATGGGCTGCAAGTGCACAAATGCTCCGAACAGTAGTCATACGGCATGTAGGTGCAAAGGTCTCATCAAAATCAATGCCTCTTTCCTGCGCATAACCCTTTGCAACAAGCCTAGCCTTATACCTGTCAACTGTACCATCAGGTTTACGCTTCAGCTTGTATACCCACTTAGTGCCAATGGCCTTCTTGCCAGGAGGCAAGTCACATAAAGACCATGTACCATTCTTCATTATAGCATCATATTCAGATTGCATAGCAGCCATCCAATTTTCTGAATTTTGTGCTTCATCAAAAGAAACAGGCTCATTCTCATCACAGAGACTAGATGCAGCCATAGCATAGCAATCTGATGCAAAGGAGGCACTATGAGAGCCTGAACGAGTACGATATGACAAAGGTGCATCTAGTTTGCTGTCACGCAAAGTCTGCACCAGCCATTTTGGCATAGTTTTTGCCTGCTCAATATCAGCTCTCTCATCAACAAGTGCATCATGTAAATCTGCATCAGAAATGGAATGATCTGCATCATCATATGAAACCTGCAAAGGCTGAGAAGTTGCCTCATTAGGACCAGCACTAGCCTGTCCACCTGTAAAAAGAGGCATCAAAGTATCATACATGTCTTTGGAGCTAACAGATGTCTCCTTAGTACATGAAAGCAATGGCTGAATAGCATCTTCCACAAAGACAACATCACGGCTAACCAGAATGCGTTTAGTCTGTGGATGATACAGACGATAGCCTTTACTTTCAGAACTGTACCCAACAAAAATACATTTTACTGCCTTATCATCCAATTTTCTGCGATGTTGTTCAGGCACTAATGCATATGCCAAACAACCAAAAACACGAAGATGAGCAACAGATGGCTTGCGTTCATGCCAAGCTTCATATGGAGTGATAGACTGCAACGCTTTGGTGGGACACCTGTTCAGTACATATGCTGCACACATGACAGCCTCAAGCCAGAAACTATGTGGTAAAGCCTGACTTTTGACCATGCACCTCGCCATCTCCATGAGTGACCTGTTCTTTCGTTCAGCAACTCCATTCTGTTGAGGTGTATACGGCACTGTACACTGGTGTTTTATCCCATGTTCAGCCAGAAATGCATTAAAATCTGAAGACATATATTCCCCCCCTCGATCAGAACGGAGGGTGCCCATTTTACATGCTGACAGATTTTCAGCCAAAACCAAAAACTGTTTGAAGCACATGAACACTTCGGACTTTGCTTTGAGTGGATATACCCATGCATGCCTGGAAAAATCATCAATGAAAGTCACGAAGTAAAGGTAATTTCCAAAAGAGGGTGTCTGCATAGGACCACAGACATCACTATGTACAAGCTGCAATTTCTGCATAGCCCGAACTGAACCATCTTTTGGAAAGGAAGAACGCTGCATTTTGCCCAAAATACAACCTTCACAAACATGTTTTCTAGGTGCCTCAAGTTTGGGCAAAGAGGACACCATTTCAGATTTCTGCAGGCGTAACAAACTAGCAAAATTCAGATGACCAAAGCGTGCATGCCAAAGCTTTGCATCTGACATAGCCTGAGAATCATGAACTGCACATGCCGAATCATTCACAGATCTTTCATAGTCTATGAGCTTATACAGCCCACGACATAAAATGCCAGAAGCAATAATCACATCGCCATTTGAGAGATCATGGACTGTACACCTGTCATCAACGAATTTCACAACCAAGCCAATCTTGGCTAATGCAGAAACTGATAACAGGTTCTTTTTGATCCCTGGCACAAATAAAGCATCTGACAAAGTGAAAGAACTACCATCAGCAGTAGTCAGAATGATCTTACCAACTCCCATAACAGGATAAGAGGAGTTATTGGCGCATGTGACAGTATTCCCTGTAGGGGCAGGCTCGAGTGAAGAGAAGAAACTGCGCTGCGAGGTAATATGTTTGGTCGCCCCACTGTCAAAGTACCAAACATCTGAGTCTACTGCAGACATGCACTGATCATGAGAAGATGGGTCAAAACTGCAGACAGTAGTAAACGCCCATTCTTCTTCCTGCACAAGATTTGCAGACTCTGTTTTTGGTGTAGAGGCCTCTGCAACAACCATTCCAGCCTCTTTCTTCTTTGCCTCTTTAGCAGCCAGTTTTGGACAGTTCTTTATAATATGATCATTTCCTTTACAGTACTTGCAGAACAATTTCTGCTTTTCTGATTTCTTTTCATCTTTATCCTGGTTCTTCGATTGTGCAGCATTTGCAGATTTCTGCTTACTAGTAGAAGAGCTCCATTTTCCTTTGCCCTTCTGACTAGCCAGGAAAGCTTGATCTGCAACACGCATAATGGACCTGTTCTGCCTGGCCTGATCTTCCTGCAACAGAACAGAGACTAATTCCTCAAATGACAAGGCATTCGGATTGCCTTTCATCATCAACCGAAGAGTAGAGGCAAAACTCTGATATGAATCAGGAAGACCATTCATAACGGTCTGCACAAGTGAGCTATCTGGTATAACCTCATCAGCAGAAATCAATTGTTCCTTCAAGTCTTTGATCTTTGTAAGAAAACTGTCCATAGAATCACCTTCATTCATGTGCTCACTCTCCAACTGTTTTCGGAGGTAAGCAACACGAGCCTCATTCCTAGCCTAGTACAAAGTGGTAAGTGTATCCCAAGCATCCTTTGCTGTTCTACAAGAGCGAATGTGAGGAATAATGGCACGTTTGACAGACAAAGCTATCAATGCATGTGCCTGGGCATCTCTGCCATCCCAACGAATCTGCTCTGCAGTAGGTGCAACAGAAACAGCAGCACGAACAGGAATCTGCGGAATATCATCTTCGACACCATCTTCATCAGCTCCAACACCTGTATTTGCAGTACCTGTCGTTACAGGTGTAACAGGACGTCTTTCAACACCCTGCACAATGTTCCAAAATCCTTTTGCAACCAGTACATGTCGCATCATATAAGCCCATAATGGGTAGTTGGTACCATCCAACTTATCCTCAACAGCCAACATACGGAATACATCACTGCTTTCAGCCATGGCCGGTGACTAAAATACCTTGATGCAGAAAATTGACTGTATCTAAAAAAGTTGAACGGAACTGCCCAAACGAGTTCTACTAGACCTGTAGCAGACTTTGAGACGCTTAAACTGGCGAACAGAAACTGGTATATACCTTTGGCACAAAAGGACGAAATAGCCTGCACAAGCGCTGCGATAGTGCGTTCGAAGGCCGAAACGAGCTCAGATCGCGATTTTGGCACCACAGAACAAAGCTGTTTTGATCTCGGAAACACCCTGAGTATGCTCACCAAATTTCGCGCGAATCTGAGACTGCAAACGGAGGAGTGTCGACGGCGCCCTAGAAGAAGCGACGACCTGCTCTGATACCAATTGTTGGAGTTAGACGTCTGCGGAAGTACGCGAACAGCACAAGGAAGAAGAAGAAGCTTGGAGCACAACACACAAGACTGAATGTATTACTAGAGAATGTACAAAGATGAGTAGCCCATTAGGGCAATAGGCGTATATACAAGCCGGGGGAAAAAAACCTCCTAAAGAGGGAAAAAAGTGCCCCGGCAGTCCTAGAGTGTTCACACACATCACTACCTAAATATATCAACAAGCTTTATGCCATTCAAGGTGTGATTCCAAGGCACACATATGTATCAGTAAGTCCATTGTATTTTACAAGCAATACACTTTCATTTTCATGATCATTTGAGTTCATATTTCCATGTTCTTGTGAAGTGTACTACTCACTGCCATATCTCTCAGTTTTTGCAGTCAGATTGCAGAGATGGTTTCTCTGAGTTTGGTGCATCATTTTTAGTGATTTAACTTGATACAGTTAGCTCTATAAGTCTATTATATTCTCACCAAATTTCATTTCATTTGGGTATTGCAATCTTCAGTTATGTTCAGTTGAAGTCAACCTTGTCTGTTCATTTTCACCTCTCTGTCAGGTACCCGACTTTTTTATGCATCGTGTCAGAGCTGTTTCTCAGTGTGTACTTAACCCAATTCAATGGTTTAAAGCTTGTTGGATTCAGCTTACTGTCTAGTATAAGCATACAAATTTTCATAATCATTGGATTCCTAACTCTTGAGTTATGTTTATTTTTCTGCTCATTGGTCTCAAACTGTAGCAGCCCGTGAAAATTGGGATGATGTCATCACTTGTGAAACATCATTCTCAGTGTGTGGTTCATTATTTTTGATGAGATTACTCTTGAAAGTTTGCTCTTTATGTTAACTACACTTCCCCAAGAGGAATTAAGTTAATTGCTGCTGTGCTCAGAGAATAATGCAAAACACTAGACAAGTGTATGAACAAAAATAGCAAGTTCTTCACCTCTGAGCTAACTCCAACTTATCTCTTTTGATCTATCTTTTTGAGAGTAATCTTCGAGGTACATAGGGTTTCTAATACATCCATTGGAAAGCTAAAAGGGCCCAACATATACTCTTGGAGTTCATTTGGCTGGTGTAGATCAAGGATTTTGCAACACCTCTTCATCTTCAAGCACATACCTATCCATCTCTTCACAAATAAGACATAAGCTAGAACCCAAAGCAGAGAAGTATGTGTTTATTGGGTATGATGATAGACAAATGGGTTATAGATTGTGGAGTCCATCTACAAAGCAATTTCATATGACAAAAGATGTTACATTTGATGATTAAAGCACATGGTATAGAGGTTCAACAAATGATTATGCAGATGTTGAAGAAATACAAAGGAAAGGGAAGACCAAAGTAAAGGTGTATGAAGAAGATAGTGATGATAATGATTGTAAAAGTAAATTGCAGGGCAATGTTGAAGATGGGCCAAGATTTGATCCAGAATCAAATGTCGCTAAGGCTTCAAGAAGTGCAGAGGTTGGAAGATCTTTGAGAGAAAGGAAAGAACCTATCAGGTATAGCTATGATACATCTTTCTTAACAACAAAAGATTATGCTTATATTGTAAAGATAGAAGAAGATCCAACTACATACGAAGAAGCTAAAGGTAAAAAAAATTGGGCGAAGGCAATGCAAGAAGATTATGATGCTCTACTTGAAAATGAGACATGGGAATTGGCGCCAAGACCAAAGAACCAGAAGGTGATTGGATGTAAGTAGGTGTAGAAAACAAAGAGGTTTGCAAATGGTGAGGTGTCTAGATACAAAGCTAGACTTGTGGTTAAAGGTTATGCCCAAACGTACGGGGTAGATTATGATGAAACCTTTAGTCTAGTTGCTAAGATGTCTACAATTAGATCTCTAATTGCTATTGCTGCTTGTAAAGGATGGAGCTTGTCACAATTAGATGCGAAGAATGCATTTCTGAATGGATATATTGTAGATGAAGTGTACATGGAGCAACCAAAAGGATTCATGGATTCAATTGGATCAAATTATGTGTGTAAGCTCAAGAGAGCTTTGTATGGTTTGAAGCAGGCTCCAAGAGCATGGAATTACAGGCTTGTCAAGTTCTTGAATGAATGTGGATATCAAGCTTCAAAAGCAGATAGTAGCTTGCTAGTGAAGGCAAGTGAAAATGGGTATATATACATGTGTATTTATGTTGATGATATTATTGTCATAGGCACAGATGTTCAAGGAATCAAGGAGCTTAAGAAACAAGTAGAGAAGGAGTTTAAGATAAGTGATTTGGGAGACTTATCTTATTTCCTAGGAATGTAGATTGTGTATACTCAACATGGAGTATATGTTATACAAGATAGATACTTGAAGAATCTTCTAGTCAAGTTCAACATCGAAGATTGCAAGACTTCAATCACACCATTGGAGGTAAATCATAAATTGAGCAGATATGGAGGTGAAGAGTTTAATGACATGAAGAAATAACAGAGTTTGGTAGGTAGTTTGATCTATGCTACCTTGACAAGACCAGACCTATCATATGCAGTTGGTGTCTTATCAAAACTTATGCAATATTCAAAGAAAACTCATTGGATTGCAACTCAAAGGGTACTCAGATATATAAAGGGAACCCTAAGTGAAGGTTTTTATTATGGTTTTACTTCTGACACAAGAATCAAAGTGTTTAGTGATGCAGATTTTGCAGGTAATTCAGATGATAGAAGGTCTACTCATGCTTATCTCTGTTATATGGAGATAAATTAGTTTCTTAGTGCTCAAAGAAGCAACACATAGTTTCTTTGTCATCCACAGAAGCTGAGTATAAAGGAATGGTAGAGGCTGCAAAAGAAGTGATATGGTTAAAGACCTTATTGAAGAGTTTTGGAACTCATCAGAGTACTCTAATTATTTTTGGAGACAACATGAGTTCATCATATTTGGCAGCTAATCTTGTTTTTCATGCCAGGACCAAACACATAGAGATTCAGTATCATTTCTTGAGAGAAAAGGTACTTCATAAAGAGATTGAAGTATTGTATACTCCAACAAAAGATAAAGTTGCAGATATGTTGACAAAAAGCTTAGGCGGACCTAAGCTATATAAGTTTAAAGAGATGGCAGGAATAAAGAAGAATGGAATAATCACAATTAGTGATTGAGGGGGAGCTGTCGGAACAAAGAAATCCCAAATTGATGATTATAAAGAGCTTGAAGCAAGTCAAGGATCAGAATGAAGTCAAATAGTCATTGGAGAAAATGAAGAGATCTCAGAAATGTAGTTTGTACATATATGTACATTATTAGTTGAGAATTCTTGTAAAATGGATATAGATGATCCTTAGGATGATAAGGATATGTAATAGATGCAAGATAGTTCTAGAATCATATGTATATAAGTCAATGATGTAAAGAAATAAGAGAGAGAGTCATTAGAAGCCAAGTGTCAATGAGATAGATGTCTAGAGAGTCATCTTCAAAAGTTAGCATCGAGTCTTTCTCAGATTTCTCTCAGCCTGATCATGTGGATCAGGAAAGCTTTTGTACATAACTAATGTAGAAGCTAATGAAGCTATGTTCAAAGTTTCATGGTCTAATTCCTTTCATGTTGTGAGTATGATCAATAGGAACATGTATATGTAAAGTCTGCAGATAGACCTCTTAGAGTCGCACACTTTTCCATGTCAATGTTTTGCTTGGATCTTAGTGTATAGTGTAAAGTTTTTGATCAATGAGTATTCAAAATCTAAGTTGGAAGATAAGGAAGCTATGGCTAAAAGCATTTAGCAAAACAGGACCTGTACTGTGAGAAATCAACCTTAGAAGTTGACTATGTCAAAGTCGTTGTTTCAAGAGAACAATTTCTGACATACTTTTGATCTTAATAATCAAACTAAAGTTTTAATGATTCTTTGAAGGACTAATGGTTGATATGATTGCGCAAAGGTAGCTGGAGGTATGTATATCATTAGATTGAAGAAATCTAAAGATATTTGCAGGTAATGAAGTCAATCTTTGAAGCAAACTTCTTGAAGAAGAAAACTTTTCATTCAGAGAAGTGATAGTGGAAGACTTGATAAATTAAGGTAACATTTGTGTAAAGTTTGGTCTATAAATAATATAGAGGTGCTCTTAAATCAGTATAGATCAAGCCTTTGGAGATTTAGAGATCTCCAACAATCCTGATGGATGATAGTGTTGAGATGTCAAGCTCAACATGTGATGATCTAGGATGATACGTATCACTTTTTCATTTCTCTGACATGTATAGTGGTCATGCCAGTATATGTCAAGGATATTTCATTGAGCTTTACTAGAGTTATCTACTGAGAGTGATGGCATATTTTTTTTATTGCCAACTCACTCATTTGCAAACATTAGGGATTTCCTTATGTATTGTTCTTTATATATTGCACTTGTTGTATTGTTGCTTTAGGTCATTCTTGTACAATCATTTTATGTAATAGATGAAGAAGAATAAAATCATTCTTCCTTGCCTCAATCTATGTGTGTGCTCCTCTTTCATTGTGAGAAAGAGAGAGAGTGTATGTGTGTGAGCTCTCTTCCTTATCTTCTTTCTCGTGACATGGAATCAAAGCCAGTGTGGCTATAGAGAACTCATGGAGAAGGCCAACGATGAACAGTATGCCAAAAGGTGTGGAGAAAGTGTGATTCACAAACAACCTCACATTGTTGGGAAAGATGGATGGATGATCCAAGAGACTGAGTAGGTACTGCTAAACCTGCTTTGTACCAGCCCTCTTTTGCTTTAGACTTGATTAGTAGACTTCCTTAGCTTCCAAATGACACCAAGAAATGGCCTATGTCCTTTGGAAATGATGTGTGCAATGATTGAATCAAAACAGATAACTTTGAAAATCACAAACTCAAGAAAACCTTCTATTTTGGTCTTGACACCTACTAGATGTCTTGCTCAGTGTGACCAGCACAATAGCAATTGATAAAATTACTTCTAGGGGTATTTAACTATCTTAGTAAGCTACCATTTTCAAGTGGAATCATGTAAAAAGATAAACTATGCTAAGAGAAATCAATTTAGCAAGATTAGCTATACCCCCGAATTTTTAGGACTGTAGTAGAAATAGACCAGTGCGCACCTCGATGCAGACGTCTCCGAATTGGCTGAATAGAATGTCTTCAAAATTTTGACAGCATATAGTAGGCTTCAAGCGGAATCCAACAAACTTTGAATCACTGAATTTGGTGGAGTGTTGACCGAGATATGCCCTTGACAAGTTCACAGACTTTTGAGTAGACTAGCAGAGAACACAGAGATGAATGATGTAAATGTATCTATAAATTAGCACTTGTATACAATCCCATTGGCATGAATAACATTGCCTAATGGTGTAGAGAGGTTTAGGATATGGTGTAGTCCTCACACACACTCAATTACAGTAGAATGAAGCTCGGGAGTAATCTCTCTTACCCGCGACTTTTCTTGTTGACTTTTATATGTAATGAGTAAAGTTTGAATTCAAATTCAAACTTTTGGCTCTTTATGATCAAGCTCCTAAATGCTTGGAGATATTCTCTCAATCAAGTGAGTTACTTTTTCCACAAATCACTTAGGTAGGTGATTACAAAATATTCTAAGTCAATTGACTTTTACAATGAGATAAAGTGGTAATTAACCACTAGCATATGTTCCTATGATTCTTCATGTATGTAGAGTCTTCATGATATCTTCCAAGCCAAATGTGTAGGCTTGTGATTTACACCAACAGCTCCCCCTCAAGCCAAACATTTTGGCTTAAGTCTTCATCTTCAATCTTCAAGTATATCCTACAATCCAATCATAGATTTGAACCTGCAAAGTTTGGTTCCATCCAAAGCTTTAGTCAGCAAATCTGCACATTGCATGTTGGTTGACACATAGGTCAGCTGAATATCCTTGCTTAGCAACTTTTCTCTCACATAACGATAATGAATTTCTATGTGTTTTGTCCTGGCATGATAGATAGGATTAGCTACAAGGTGAAGAGAACTTGTATTATCTCCAAAGATAATTGGAGGCCTAGTATATAATCCCAATTCTGTATACAAAAGCTTAATCCAAATTGCTTCTTGAGTGGCATTAGCTAGCCCTCTATACTCTACTTCTCTAGAAGACAATGCAACAGTTGGTTGCTTCTTTGCAGACCATGAAATTGGTTTGTCACCTGCAAAAGAAATATATCCAGAAGTGCTTCTCCTATCATCCTTGCATCCTGCCCAATCTGCATCTGAATAGACTTTTATATCAATATCTGAAGTGAAAGGAAAATACAAACCATGGTTCTGTGTACCCTTAAGATACTTCAAGATTTTCTTGGCAGCTTCTAAGTGAGGTATCCTTGGCTTGTGCATAAATTGACTTAGCACACTAACTCCATATGCAATATCAATTATTGTAAGAGTAGCATAGTTCAAGCTACCCACCATACTCTCATATCTTGTAATGTCTTGGACTTCATCACCTTCATGGGCACTTAGCTTTAGGTTCACCTCCATTGGAATGCTTGCTGCTTTAGCATCCTGCAAGTGAAACTTCTTCAACATATCTTGTACATACTTTTTCTGAGTAATGTATATTCCTGAATTAGTGTAAACTAATTCAAGCCCTAGAAAATACTTCAATAAGCCAAGATCATTGATCTTGAACTCCTTCATCATCTAGTTTTTGATATATCTGATTCCATTGACATCATTACCTGTAATGATGATGTCATCAACATAAACACAGAGATATATTACCTCTGAATTACTTCTCTTAATGAATAGGGAAGTATCTGCCTTGCTCATAACAAATCCTTGGTCTTGGAGGTATGTAGTTAGCCTGTAATTCCATGCCCTAGGTGCCTGCTTCAATCCATATAAAGCCTTCTTTAATTTGCAAACATAAGTTACCTTCTTAGGGTCTTCATAGCCAGGAGGTTGTGACATATAAACTTCTTCTGAAATCCATCCATTCAAGAAAGCATTCTTGACATCCAATTGGTTCATGTTCCAATTCTTTGATGCAGCCACACTTACCAACACTCTGATTGTTGGCATCTTGGCCACAGGAGAAAATGTCTCTTCATAGTCAATGCCTTGGGTTTGTGCAAAACCCTTGGCTACCAATCTGGCTTTTCAATTTAAAGATCCATCTGGATCCTATTACCTTCATAGAATCCTTCTTGGGTACTAACTCCCATGTGTCACTCTCCTTGAGTGCTTCAATCTCCTCATCCATAGCTTCTTTCCATTCTGATTTGGTTATTGCTTCTTCATATGAACCTGGTTCTTCATTTGACAAATCTTTGGCAAGATAAACTGAATGTTTAGTAACAAGAGATGTATCATACCCATATCTGATAGGTTTCTTGCTTTCTCTTTGAGATCTTCTGATTGATTGAGTTGAAGATTCAGGTATGTCTTCAAGCTTCTTCAGCTTCATTTTTCCCTTGGACTTCCATGCCTTGAACTCTTCAAGGTTGATTGTATCTTCATCATCTAAATTTGAGTCTTCATTCTGAGTAGGTTCCTCCTTTTCAAGTTTTGGAAATTCCTCTTCCAAATCATAGGGTAGTTTGACCTTCCTGCATTCATTCTCATACCAAGAATCATTTTCATCAAAGATCACATCTCTGCTTACCATAAATCCCTTGTTGATAGGATTATAAAACCTGTAACCTTTTTTATTTAAATCATACCCAATGAAAATGCATTTTTCAACCTTTGGGTCTAGCTTACCTCTTATCTGAGAAGGAATGTGCACATATGCTACACATCCAAATATTTTGCAGTGATCCAATGATGGTCTCTTACCATGCCATGCTTCATAGGGTGTCATACCATCAAGTGACTTAGATGGTAACCTGTTTATGAGGTAAGTGGCAGTAGAAACACTCTCTACCCATAGATAGTTAGGTAATTTCTTCTCATTAAGCATAGATCTAGTTGTCTCAACAATTAACCTATTTCTTCTCTCAGCTACCCCATTCTGTTCAAGAGAATACCTTGTGGTTATCTCTCTTTTGATGCCTCCGTCCTGGAAGAAGTCTTCAAATTCATTGGAGAAGTACTCACCTCCTCCATCTGACCTTAGCCTCTTCAAATTCCTTCTTGTCTGGTTTTCAACTAATGCAAGATATTTCTTAAAACAATTAAATACCTCATCCTTGTGCTTCATGAAGTATAATACAGTCCATCTGCTATAATCATCAATGAAAGACACATAGTACCTTGAACTTGAGACTGAGCGGTCTTTGCTAGGTCCCCATACATGTGTGTGTACCAGCTCTAGGTAGTCTTCATGTATATATCCTTTTCTTGAGAAGGGTAACCTGTGAGACTTACCAAATTGACAAGCACCACACTTGTAAATCATATGTTGCTTGGATACATTAGGTATCCCAAGCACACATTGGTCTCTACACATTTGTTTCAAGGTCCTTTCTCCTATATGTCCTAACCTTTTGTGCCAAATCTCAAGCTCTGAAAGTGTTTGATCCTTATAACTGTATAGTGCAATATTCTTTGTGTCTTCTAGCTCAAAAGTGAGAAGTCTACCTGATTTTTCTTTAGCTATCCTTTTGAATTCATGTCTTGGGTCCTCCACAAATGCTCCATATTGATTGAATCTGACCTGCAAACCTTTCTCTACAATCTGACCAACACTCATTAAGTTCTTTGTAATTGTTGATACATAAAGTACCCTACTCAACAAATTCTGATTACCATCACAAGTCTTCACATGCTTTGTATCATCACCTGTTTGGACTTGGTGTTTACCTTTTGGTTCCTCAAGATCAGAGAGTAGTGCCACATTACCAACCACATGATTTGAACACCCTGAATCAATGTAAAATAAGTGATCATCATTTGTACCTGTCTTTGAAGTCATGTTCATGATCAGAAGAGATTCATCCTGCTCTTCTGTGTAGTTGTTGTAGTCCCTTCTAGTTTTGAATCCTCCTTGGTAGTTGCCATTGTAATTGTTGTTGTAGTTGTTGTTGTAATTGTTGTTGTGGCCTTGGTGATTGTTGAACCTTCCTCTTGACTGTGAGTATCCTCCTCTTTGGTAGCCTCTTCCTCTCTGATTTTTGTAGTTCCTGAAACACTCATTTGTGGTATGACTTGATAAACCACAAATGTTACATGGTGATGAATTATAGGGTCTCCCCCTACCTTGCTTACCTCCTCTGCCCCTACCTCTTGAAGATCTACCTCTCCCTACATAGTTGTTTTGGGAGGTAGAGCCTTCATCTTCTACCTTCTTACTCTTGCCTTTATCCTTAGATTTCTTATTAGTGTATAGGGCAGAAGAGTTGTTACCTTTGGATGTATCTCCACTCTTGGTGAGCTTTGCTTCATGTGTAAATAGTTGACCCATGAGAGTTGTAAGATATGGAGTGTGCATGTCCATGTAGAGATCCATTGTAGTGGTGAAGCTTTCCCACTTGTCATCAGCCTTGATTCCATTGATTACCTGCCTCACAATTTGTTCTTCTTCAATCTCTTCTCCTATGGTTGCTAACTGATCTGCAACATCTTTGATCTTGGTCACAAATTCTGAAACAACTTGCTTAGGTTGCTTCCTTAGTGTTGTGAATTCAATCCACAACTGATTTTTCCTAGCCCTTGTATTGGAGGAAAAATATGATGACAGAGTTTCCCAAGTCTCTTGGGAATTCTTGCAATTTCTGATATGTGGCAAAAGAAAGTCAGAGATAGAGTTGAGTAAATAAGACGTTGCCAATGCATCCTTTGCACACCATGTGTTGCGCTTTTCTTGTTCTTCCTTGGTTGGCAAACCTCTTGCTTTGAATGAGGGCAATTCCTCATCTCCTGAGATATATCCATAGAGACTCCTTCCTTGTAAGTAGGTCTTCATCCTTAGAGACCAAGCTTGATAATTGTTCCTGTCCAATTTATCAATGAATGAAGGAACACCATCTCCCATTTTACCTTATTTGCTCTGATACCACTGTTGGGAAAGATAGATGGATGATCCAAGAGACTGAGTAGGTACTGCTAAACCTGCTTTGTACTAGCCCTCTTTTGCTCCACACTTGATTAGTAGACTTCCTTAGCTACCAAATGACACCAAGAAATGGCCTATGTCCTTTGGAAATGATGTGTGCAATGATTGAATCAAAACAGATAACTCTGAAAATCACAAATTCAAGAAAACCTTCTATTTTGGTCTTGACACCTACTGGATGTTTTGCTCAGTGTGACGAGCACAGTGCCAATTGATAAAATTACTTCTAGGGGTATTTACTTAGCTTAGTAAGCTACCATTTGCAAGTGGAATCATGTAAAAATATAAACTATGCTAAGAGAAATCAATTTAGCAAGATTAGTTATACCCCCAACTTTTTAGGACTGTAGCAGAAATAGACCAGTGAGCACCTCGATGCAGATTTCTCTGCATATAGTAGGCTTCAAGCTGAATCCAACAAGCTTTGAATCACTGAATGTGGTGGATTATTGACCGAGATATGCCCTTCACAAGTTGACAGACGTTTGAGTAGACTAGCAGAGAACATAGAGATGAATGATGTAAATGTATCTATAAATTAGCACTTGTATACAATCCCATTGGCATGAATAACATTGCCTAATGGTGTAGAGAGGTGTAGCATATGGTGTAGTCCTCATACACACTCAATTACAGTAGAATGAAGCTCAGGAGTGATCTCTCTTACCCGCGACTTTTCTTGTTGACTTTTATATGTAATGAGTAAAGTTTGAATTCAAATTCAAACTTTTGGCTCCCTATGATCAAGCTCCTAAATGCTTGGAGATATTCTCTCAATCAAGTGAGTTACTTTTTCCACGAATCACTTAGGTAGGTGATTACAAAAGATTCTAACTCAATTGACTTTTACAATGAGATAAAGTGGTAATTAACCACTAGCATATGTTCCTATGATTCTTCATGTATGTAGAGTCTTCATGATATCTTCCAAGCCAAATGTGTAGGCTTGTGATTTACACCAACACACATTGCTACAAAATTTGGTGCGATTCACAAATAGACCTTAGAATGCTACTAAAATTGGTGCAATTCACAACTCACCTCAGATTTCTATTTCAGAGCCATCTCAATCTCCGTTTTGAGCCCCGTAATGTGGGGCCCATAAAAGAATTAGGTCAATTTGTGAAACTCTAACTTGCATTCTATTTTCTAACACTCAAATATTCCAGATCTAGAATTTCAAGTGATTCTGAGTACTCTTGATACAGGAGAACTATGTTTTTTTGAGATCAAACTGTCACGTCATAGTGGGACCACATTGAAGCAAAAGTACTACTTGTAGTGTTTTTGTTGTGTTTTGAATTGTTGTAAAAATGGCAAACACAGATGGAATCAGTTAACTTATGAGCGATAAACTGGACAAGGACAACCTCCATGCTTGGAGATTCAGAATGATAAATTTCTTGATGTGAAAAGGATCTTGGAAGTACATCAAAAGAGAGAATGAAAATGCTCCACAATTATGAGAGAGGAATCACACTATGGATTAGTTAAGAGCATATGAGGAATGGAATGAAGGAGCACCGAAGGTAATGTATTGGCTATATGTTAGCATACAGGATAGCATGATTGGGCACATACACGATGCCAACACTCCAAAAGAGGCTTGGAATATTTTGGTCACATTGTATGAGACCAATACAAATGCACAAAGATTGCAACTCAAGAACGAGCTACATACACTAGAGAAAAAGGGCATGTCGGTAAGTGAGTACACCCTAAAAATCAAAAGCATATGTGACTCACTTGCATCTATTGGCGTGAATGTAGATGATGATAATAAGGTGGAAGTGTTCCTTCGTGGTTTAGGAGCTGCATATAAGCAGTTCCAAACTTCTATATAGACCTGGGGAAATATTTCAAATTTTGTTGATCTAGTATCCGTGCTGATTATTGAAGAAAAGAATCTTGGTGAGGATTCAAACTCATAAGGAAAACCTACTTCTGAGTAGATATTCTACTCTAGCAGAAGAAGACACAAAGGTAGAGGCTTTTGAACTGAAAGAGGACACAATAACGAAGACTAAGGTTAACAACCGAATCATGTAGGAGGTAGAGGATAGTTTTGAAGCAGGGGGAGCCAAAGAGGCCGCAGATATTTCTAAAGGAATGATTAAGGTAATGATAGTAAAGGATGTTGGAATTGTGGTAAACCTGCTCACTTTGAACATGATTGTAGATTGAAGAATCAAAATAATAGCAGGTAAAAAAACAACTATGCATCCACAAGTATAGATGATTCTAAGAAGTTGTTCATGGCCAACCATCATATGATGAACATGATGTCTACTGATGTTTCAAAATCAAATGGTAATTTCTGGTATGTCGATTCAAGTGCTTCAAATTACATGACCACTCATGTAGAATGGTTTACTAGTTTGCAACAATGGCCAATTCTTGGATATGTTGAAACAAGTGATGAGACATCACATCCTATCAAGCATACAAGAAACATAGAATTGTATATGGAGGATGGGATGGTAAAACATCTTGCTGATGTGCTGCATGTTCCAAATATAACAAAGAATCTAATTTTTGTTGGAGAAATGGTTGAGCAAGGATTACGAGTCAGGTTCAATGATGATGGGTTATATGTAGAAAATAGGATGGATGCTTGATTGCCAAAGGAAACAAAGTGGGTAGGATGTTCACCTTAAATGTGAAAATTCCTAAAATGAATGCATCCATGTTTTCAAAAGGTATAGGAGTTATTGCTAATATAGAGATCTGGCACAAACAAATTAGACATGCAAACTTCGAGGCTAAAATTGATGCAATCAAAGCAAATTTTCCATGGACTACCAAATTTCAAGGATATAGAGATGCAAAAGGTATATGCAACATGTCAGTTTGGTAAACAATCAAGATCATCATTTCTGCAATGACAAGCATGTTAGTGGGGATGTGCTAGAAATAGTACATACAAATGTTTGGGGTCCTGCAAAGACCACATCTATGGGTGGTTGCAAGTTTTATGTTACTTTCATTGATGACCATGCACAAAAATTATGGACATATTTCATGAAAGAGAAGAGTGAGGTCTAATTCACTCACTTCTAGAATTTTAAGGCTATGATGGAAAAACAGACAGGGAAGTATATTCAGACATTATGATTTGATGGATTAGGTGAATACATGTCAAATGGGTTCAACAATTTTCTAAAAAATCATGGAATTGGGTGTAACTTTTCATGTAGGTACATACCACAATAGAATGGTGTTGCTAAATTAAAAAATAGACATAATTCAAAAATAGGAAAAGCATCGATGGCTGAGGAAAACTTGCCTCATTGTTATTGGGTAGAAGCTATGCACACGGTTGTATATATCATGAATAGGACTCGAACTACTGTTGTAATCAAATTACACCTAAAGAGAAGTTCACAGGTGGTAAAAAGCCAAACTTATCACATATGAAAGTTTTTGGTTGTATTGCATATGTACATGTTCCAAATGAGTTGAGAATGAATCTTGATCCAAAGGTAGAAAAATGTATCTTCATTGGATACATGAGAAAAAGGGATATAAATGTTATACCCTAGTCACACAATAGGTCAAGGTAAACAAAGATGTGTTTTATGAAATGTCAAGCTTCTATGTAGATGCCAAAGATGAACTTTATCTTGAACCAAATGACAAAGAAAGTGCTAAAAAATCAAGTGTAGGATCTAGATTTTTGAGTGGATCGGATGTGTCACCAAGAAATCGTTCCAACTCAAATCCATGGGGTAGAAGATTATGTGTAAATTTCAGTCCACCAAATTCATCAAATACATCTAAGAGAGGTAAAGAAATGCTTTTTGTTGGTAGTAGAACATCCACACATTTTGAAGACATTGATGGAGATTCAAGCGGTTCAGAAAAAAGTCTAAACGAGGAACTTGGATTGCCCTCTTTGAAGAATCCAAGAGTAAGAAAGGCACATGCAAATGATACAAGAAAAAGTGACCCAAGACCAAGAAGATATGGGATGATGTGGAATTCAGTGCAATGATTGACATATGACAGTCACATGGCTTGTCATTGTGCCTACATGACAAAGGTAATACAAGATGCTAAACCTTCTTGTTTTGAAGATGCAATTGGAAATGCAGATTGGGAAAAAGCTATGGATGAGGAGATGGCTACATTTTATGGAAACGATACATGCAAATTGGTTGCATTGCTAGAAGGAAAGAAACCCATAGGTTACAAGTGGGTTTATAAGGTAAAACACAATGCTAGTGTTAGCATAAGTAGGTACAAAGCATGATTGGTAGCAAAAAAAATATGAAAAGACATATGACACTCATTATGAGGAAACGTTCAGCCCTATAGCTAAAATTTCTACTCTCGGAACACTTGTAAGAGTAGCTATAGCAAAGGGATGGACTTTGCATTAGATGGATGTGAAGAATGCCTTCCTACATGGTGAGTTATAAGAAGATGTATATATGGACCACCCACAAGGATATGAAGATTGAAAGCACCCAGAATATGTTTGCAGGTTGCAAAAGGCTTTGTATGGGCTTAAGCAAGCTCCTTCTGCTTGGATTGCAAGGATTGGTGACTACTTAACCACCATTGGATTTTCTATGTGTGATGTAGATCATTAATTATATGCAAGGAAGGGTGATGATGGCATCACGATTGTGGCTATTTATGTTGTGTTGGTGCATTTTACCCAAGCCTACATGCTTGATATATTTGATATTATCCTCATTTGTAAGTCACATGAGTAGTCATGTGAACACCTCTTGTAAAAGAGTTCATTTTTATCTCTTGTAATTGAAAAAAAGAAAAAGGAAGAGTATAGCTTACCTCATCCATGATGTAAAAGAAAAGTCGTGGCCCTATCTACCTAAAATCATGAATTTTGGAGCTGAGGGAATATCTCCTAACTTTGGGGATCACTTTTAGGTGGAGCCATTCGAATTCGAATTCAAAACTCCCTCCAAGAATAGCTATAAAAGGACCAAGAAGGAAGAGGCGATTAGCAAGCCTTGTACGTGACCACTTCATGTCATTTTGTAGAGATTGAAGAGCTTACTCCATAGCTCTATCATTCTACTCCCATTGTGCAAAGATTCATTGCCAATGTGGTTGTTATCATATGTGAATCTATACATTTATTATCATCTACTTCTCTGTTTTGTTCTCTGCTATACTCACTCAGAGCAGTAACTTCAGAAGAGCCCCGAGAATTGTGGGAATGTTCCAGAAATTGATGAAACTTGTTCTCAGTGCTCAGTCCATCATTTGAAGTGTTTTAACTTGGATTGGGAAGCTTGCTAAGTCTATTTGCTATGCCCAAAAGGAATTTTTCTAATTCCCACCAGGTTGAGAGCACTGTTCATTTTTTCCAGCAGGTGTATGTCCAAAAATAGCAAGTTTTGGGAGCTAGTCATTTCGCAACTAGTCTGTCTTGACTTAAACTTTTGGGATACATGTTCCAAAGTACTTGGCTGATATTTTGGTGGATTTAGGAAGCTCAAAGGGTCTACTAATCAACTGTGAAGTCTCAGTTGGCTGGTGTGAAGCTGGTTGTAGCAGCACCAACTCATCTTTGGATTGCATCCACCATCTCTCTTCACAGTGGTATCAGAGCATAGTCAAGCAACATGGGAGATGGATTTCCATCAACAATTGACAAATTGGATCGAAACAACTAATCCGCATGGTCTCTAAGGATGGAGGCTTACCTTCAAGGGAGGAATCTATATGGATTCATATCCGGAGATGAAGCAATGCCAACCATGAGGAACAAAGGGCAACCATCACATGAAGAAGTGGAAGGACTTTCGAATTGGTGTTCGAAGGATGCACTCGCAAGGTCCTATATTCTAAACTCAATCTCTGATTTTCTTTTACCTCATGTCAAGGGATGCAAGACATCAAGAGAGACCTGGAATGCACTTGCTTCTTTCTTCTCTTCCAACACTCGAGCAAGGAAGAACCAATTGTGGATGGAGTTCACAACAATGAAGAAAAGCCCGAAGCAAAATGTGACTGATTATGTCACAAAGATGAAGGAGACTTCGGACCAGCTTGGAAGCATTGGAGAGGTAATTGAAGAGGAGCAAATCATAAGACAAATCATGAATGGAATCAAAGCAGACGACAAGTGGGAGTCATTCACAACAGCCATGGATTTATACATGGATATGCACGTACCCGACCTCAACACACTCATGGGCCAACTCTTCACTCATGAAGCAAAGATTAGCAAAGGTGGTGAGTCCTCAAGAGGTAATCAAACTTCTGCCTTATATTCTGATAAAGCTAAGGTCAAGGACAAGTCAAAGAATAGGAAGAATGAAGATGAAGGAAGCTCTTTCCAAGCAAACTTTGCAGGTAGAGGAAGAGCTAGAGGAAGAGGCAGAGGTGGAAAGCAAGGCAGGGGGAGATTCCAATCATCTCAACCTTGCAACATATGTGGCTTATCTAACCATACTACTGAAGAATGTTTCAGGAACCCGAGGAACTCAAGAGGAAGAGGATTCAATAGAGGTGGCTATGGATCAAATAGAGGTAGATACAATGGAGGCTACAACAACAACTACTACTACAACAACAATTACAACAACAACAACAACTATCAAAGTGGCCATAGAGGAAGAAGAGATTACAATAACTATGCAGAGGACCAAAGTCAAGAAGATTCATTATTGATTATGAATCTATCAGCGAAGAAGGGTAAGGATGATGATCACATATTTTACATTGATTCGGGATGCTCGAACCATGTAGCAGGAAATGTGGCTTTACTTTCTGATTTGGAAGATCCTCATAACAAGCATGAAGTGCAGACAGGAGATGACACAAAGCACTCAGTGGAGAAGATAGGTAATGTGAAGACATCAGATGGGAATATGAACCTCTTAAGCAAAGTCTTGTATGTCCCTACAATTACCAAAAATTTAATAAGTGTTGGACAGATTGTTGAAAAAGGATTGCAGGTTAGATTCAATCGATTTGGAGCATATGTTGAAGACCCAAGGCAAGGCTTTCGAAGGATTGCCAAAGGAGAAAAGACAGGAAGGCTTTTCACTTTTGAAGTGGAAGATACAAAGAACATAGCTTTGTTTAGCTATGGATCTCAAACTCTAACAGAGTTGGAGATGTGGCACAAAAGGCTTGCTCACATTGGTGAGAGGACACTCAAACAGATTTGCAGGGACCAAAGTGTACTTGGTTTGCCTAATATCACAAGGCAACACATGATTTATAAGTGTGAAGCTTGTCAACTCGGAAAGGCTCATAGACAACCTTTCAATAAGAAAGGATATATGTATCAAAATCCTTTGGATCTAGTGCACACGGATGTGTGGGGTCCAAGTAAGGAGCCATCTATATCAGGCTCAAGATATTATGTGTCTTTCATAGATGATTGTAGCAGGTGGACCATTTTGTTTTTCATGAAGCACAAGGATGAAGTGTTTAATTGCTTTAAGAAGTATATTGCTCTTGTTGAAAACCAAACAGGTAGGACTTTGAAACGACTCAGATCAGATGGTGGAGGAGAATACTTCTCTTCTGAATTTGATGCCTTCTTGCATGAAAGAGGCATTAAAAGGGAAGTCACTACAAGGTATACACCCGAACTCAATGGTGTAGCAGAGAGGAGGAACAGAGCTATTGTCGAAGCTACAAGGTCCATGCTCAACGAAAAGGGATTGCCAAACTACCTATGGGCAGAGGCTGTGTCGACAGCCACATATCTCATAAATAGACTTCCATCTAAGTCACTAGATGGAACCACTCCATATGAAGTGTGGAATGGAAGAAGACCTAGTCTAGAGCATTGCAAAATCTTTGGATGCTTAGCCTATGCTCACATTCCTTCTCAAGTAAGAGGGAAATTGGATCCCAAGGCAGAGAAGTGCGTATTCATTGGTTATGATCAAAACCAAAAAGGATATAGATTGTACAATCCAACCAATAAAGGATTTTCTGTGAGTAGAGATGTAATTTTTGATGAAAACAAATCATGGTTTGATGATGACAGGAAAGTGAAGCTGCCATATGACTTGGATGAAGATTTTCCATCACTTCAACCAAAGGAGCCAAAGCAGATTGAAGAAAGTGATTCGAAGATTGACCTAGAAGACTTGGAAAGACTAAAGCTATGGAAGAACAAAGGTAAAGCAAAGATGCAGGATGCTACATATGGACCGGAGAGCTCACATCAACCACTTAGAAGGTCTTCAAGGGAGAAGAAGAAACCAGAGAGGTTTGGTTATGATACTTCTTTGTTCACCAAGCACTCAATCTACATTGCAAAGGATTCAACCAATGAAGAACCTACCACATTCGAAGAAGCACAAAGCAAGAAAGCTTGGAGAGATGCAATGGATGAAGAAATGGAAGCCTTGAAGGAGAATGACACTTGGGAGCTTGTACCTAACAAGCCATCTATGAAGATAATCGGATCTCGATGGATATACAAAATCAAGAGGAATCCAGATGGAAGTATAAATAGACACAAAGCAAGGTTAGTTGCTAAAGGGTTTGCTCAAACCCATGGTATTGATTATGAGGAGACTTTCTCTCCTGTTGCAAAAATGCCTACAATTAGGGTTCTCATTAGTCTTGCTGCATCTAGAAATTGGAATCTCTATCAACTTGATGTAAAGAATGCTTTCTTGAATGGATGGATTTCTGAGGAAGTGTATATGGCACAACCTCCTGGATATGAGGATGCACATCATCCTAACTATGTATGCAAACTAAAGAAAGCTTTGTATGGATTGAAGCAAGCTCCAAGAGCTTGGAATTTCAGATTGGTGACTTATTTGCAGGACCAAGGATTCAAAGCTAGCAAGGCGGATACCTTTTTGTTCATAAAGAGGAATGGATCTGAAGTGATCTATTTCTGTGTGTATGTTGATGATATTATTATCACAGGCAATGATCTTGAAGGAATCAAACAGGTAAAGAGTCAAATGAAAGAGGAGTTCAAAATAAGTGACCTCGGATCACTCACTTATTTTCTTGGATTGGAGTTGATCTACACAGATTCAGGTATATACATCACACAAAGGAAGTATGTCCATGACATGCTCGTCAAGTTCAAGATGGAAAATACCAAGTGTGCAGGTACACCTATGGAGCAAAATCATAAGCTTAGTGCTTATGAAGGAGAGCCAATTGAAGACATCACAAGCTATCAAAGCTTGGTTGGAAGTTTGAACTATGCAACACTCACAAGGGTGGATATATGCTATAGTGTTAGCATATTGAGTCAGTTTATGCATAAGCCGAGAAGACCACATATGGAAGCGGCCAAGAGAGTCCTCAAGTACCTAAAGGGGACCATGAATGAAGGTTTGTTCTATTCATATACTTCAAATATTGAGCTAAAGGTCTACTCAGATGCAGATTGGGCCGGATCTAGAGATGATAGAAGAAGCACATCCGGATATATATCATTTGCAGGTTCAAAAATCATTTCTTGGTCTTCGAAGAAGCAACCAACCGTGGCATTATCTTCTACCAAAGCCGAATATAGAGGTTGGCTAATGCAACTCAAGAAATCATGTGGTTAAAGTCTTTGTACACAGATCTTGGACTTCATTCTTCAACACCTCACATTTTTGGTGACAACACGAGCTCACTACATCTAGCAGCTAATCCAGTATACCATGCTAGAACCAAGCATATTGAAGTCCACTACCATTACGTAAGGGAGAAGCTAATGAGCAAGGATATTCAACTATCCTATGTCTCTACAGATATGCAATGTGTAGACATGTTGACGAAAGCTCTTGATGGTACGAAGTTAAGTAGATTCAAGTTGATGATTGGTTTGCAGGAAATCAAGGACAATTGAAGACTTATTTGGAGGCCAAGCATGTTAGGCTTGAGGGGGAGCTGTTGGTGCATTTTACCCAAGCCTACATGCTTGATATATTTGATATTATCCTCATTTGTAAGTCACATGAGTAGTCATGTGAACACCTCTTGTAAAAGAGTTCATTTTTATCTCTTGTAATTGAAAAAAAGAAAAAGGAAGAGTATAGCTTACCTCATCCATGATGTAAAAGAAAAGTCGTGGCCCTATCTACCTAAAATCACGAATTTTGGAGCTGAGGGAATATCTCCTAACTTTGGGGATCACTTTTAGGTGGAGCCATTCGAATTCGAATTCAAAACTCCCTCCAAGAATAGCTATAAAAGGACCAAGAAGGAAGAGGCGATTAGCAAGCCTTGTACGTGACCACTTCATGTCATTTTGTAGAGATTGAAGAGCTTACTCCATAGCTCTATCATTCTACTCCCATTGTGCAAAGATTCATTGCCAATGTGGTTGTAATCATATGTGAATCTATACATTTATTATCATCTACTTCTCTGTTTTGTTCTCTGCTATACTCACTCAGAGCAGTAACTTCAGAAGAGCCCCGAGAATTGTGGGAATGTTCCAGAAATTGATGAAACTTGTTCTCAGTGCTCAGTCCATCATTTGAAGTGTTTTAACTTGGATTGGGAAGCTTGCTAAGTCTATTTGCTATGCCCAAAAGGAATTTTTCTAATTCCCACCAGGTTGAGAGTACTGTTCATTTTTTCCAGCAGGTGTATGTCCAAAAATAGCAAGTTTTGGGAGCTAGTCATTTCGCAACTAGTCTGTCTTGACTTAAACTTTTGGGATACATGTTCCAAAGTACTTGGCTGATATTTTGGTGGATTTAGGAAGCTCAAAGGGTCTACTAATCAACTGTGAAGTCTCAGTTGGCTGGTGTGAAGCTGGTTGTAGCAGTACCAACTCATCTTTGGATTGCATCCACCATCTCTCTTCACATGTTGAAGACTTGATTGTAGGTGGTGATAAAGAAGAAAGCATTAAAGAGGTAAAGCATCTCCTTATGCAAGAATTTGACATGAAAGATCTTGGTGTGCTACACTATTTCTTGGGCATTTAGTTTATACATATAGAAATAGGTATATAGATGTTGCAAAGGCAATATGCCTTAAGTATGCTATGAAAGCATGGTATGGCTGAATATAAGCCAATTTCTATGCCATTAGATCAGAATTTGAAGTTGGATACTACATCAGGTGAAGTATTAGAAAATGCTACTATGTATAGAAAAAATATGGGAAGTTTGATATATCTGACAATTACAAAGCCTGATCTAGGCTACACTATTGGACTTGAATGTCAATATATGCATGTTCCTAGGAAACAAGATTTAGATGCTTTGAGGTGCACTCTATGTTAGGTCCCCGACGTTAGTGTAAGGGCTAGTATAGGCATCGGAACCAAAACGGGCGACTATTGGGTGTACCATCATGCATACCGATGACCATCCTAGGAGTACCATCGTGTATACCGACAACCATATCTGCAAAAAGTTTTTTGGGTAGAAAGTGTTGTCTTTTGCTACAATAACATGACCATGATGTTGTCTAGCAAAAGACAATACAGTCTGCTAAAAAAAACCGAGTACATGTGATATGTACTCTAATGGCAACCAAAACATGATTTCTTAAAGCAAAATACTATCAGACACAAAAGAGATGATCAGAATGAACCATGAACCATGTACAAAAAAGTTTTATATTTCATAAATGAAGCATGTACAGGAGTGTGGCAAACCATTGTCATATATGAGGAAACTACAAAATGTGGCAAAGCACTGCCATATAAGAATCAAATACAAAATTTTGGTGCACCACTGCCATATATGAGCCAAATACAAAATTGTGTCACACCACTGCCATACACATGCATAGAAGGATCGAAACATCTATATCAGCAGTCCTGCACCAAAGAACATTCATGAAATGAGATAAATTCACATGATATTTAGAAACAACAAGTAAAAACCAAGTTTCTAAATTCATCATCTCATCGAAGATGCTCCCATGAAATGACCGCACTACGTCCCTCGAAGTCCAATAGTGCAATCAATCCATGATAATATCCATAAGCCTCCTCCGTTCATGTTGGAGGATGAACCATTGCTAGCTCCTCTGACAAATATACAGAACATTAGATGAACATACATGATATGCTTAACATAAACAAATTCGATAACCCAAATGATACTTACAGATTTGTGACACAGTGTCATATCCGTCGCTGCCCAAATGTGATGGTCGGATCGTACTTAGACATGTGCCTGTGGCATCTCGCTGTTGGCGATATCGATCACGATTCTATTGCTGCTCGTCGCGAATCATATCCCACTCCTCAACATCTAACCATACATGCTTTGGTAAGCCTGGTCTGAAAGCATCATGAGGCTCAGATCGTCGATGGGACATAACTTCACGTGCGGTGTGCTGAATCCACTCTGAACTCACAAGAGGATGCCCATTTGCTGGCCGTAACTCTTGATAGATTGTCTCTGTGATATAATTTTTACGATCTTTATCTTTATTTTTACAATATATGTATGTGTATGTGTACATTTATTATGTGTGCATATGTGTATATGTGTGTATGGATGTGTAAACAGCCTAGAAACCCTAATCCTATTTTTATATATTTAATTTGATAAAAAACCCTAAAATACTCTCTCTCTCTCTCTCTCTCTCTCTCTCTCTCTCTCTCTCTCTATATATATATATATATATATATATATATATATATATATATATATATATATATATATATATGTATGTATGTGTGTGTGTATGTATGAATGTATGTAATATATATATATATATATATATATATATATATATATATATATATATATATATATATATATATATATATATATATATATATATATATATGTGTGTGTGTGTGTGTGTGTGTGTGTGTGTGCACGTGTGTATGTGTGTGTGTGCACATGTGTGTGTATATAAATTAGGAAAAAAGTACAATATATAATCAAATATATATAGAAATTAGGATTTTAATATAGATAAATATGAAAAGAGGTAAGGTTTTTTAATTAAATGAAAGATATAAAAATACGATTTTAATATAGTTTTTAATTAAATTACATACATATAATTAAATATCTAAAAAATAGGGTATTAGTTTTAATATTAGTATATACTATGTACAATTAAATATGTATGAAATTATGGTTTTTGTATAAAATTAAATATATATAATTAAATATATAAAAAGTAGGATTTTTTATTTAATAAAAAAATAGGATTTTAGAATTAAATGTACTTACATGTCCACATGGTATTAGATGGCATCTTTGGATCCGCAAGAGAGAATGGCATGTCCTTGCACTCCATGCAAGTATCAAATTTATGGAAAATGGTAGATTTGTGCTACACATGTTAGAGAAGAGATTCTCTGAAAGACTTTGATCGGAAAGAAATAAAGCAAAGCACAAAGGGAGGACTCAGAAGAGTGAGCTCATATGCAAGAGATCTGAGCAATTACCAAGCCCAACAGAATAGTGTTGCTACCAAGAGCTCCTTGGGTGTTTTGCAAGATGGAAGAACAACAAGTGAAGAAGGTGATTTCAGAGTTTCAGACACCTATTGGGTGCATGAGGTATCTAAAGACTGCCTTCACACAAAATAACGATCTCAGAGGGCTCAAGTCTCATCATTGGCACAAGTTTTTATATTTTGTGCTCCTTGTAGCTCTAAAAGATTGCCTTTTAGAGGACGTGCAATGAAAAACTCAATGCTATAGAGGTTGTGTGTATGGTAGAGAAATACTTTCCCACAAGTATTCTCACAATTTAGCTTCATTTACTAGTTCATGTGGATGATGACGTTGCAATAGTAAGAACTATCCATAGTCGATGGATGTTCTTCTTAGAGCACTTCATGAAGAAATTAAAAGGTTTTGTTCATCAAAGACCACGTCTAGAGAGAAACATGGCAAATGATGGCTTATACAAGAGTATCTTGTATTCATAACAGATTTTCTATGTATGTTGGACCCATAAATGCCTCGTGTATGGAGTGATGTAAAGATGTTTGTCTCATAGGCCATGAACCTGAAGGTAAAGAGATGTAGCTTCGAGAGAGAATGCAATGAAGTTTTGCATCATTAAATCTCAGCCTATGCAAAAGTGGCTAGAGAGGAATGAGCTTGCCAAGGAGACAAATGCAAAGGAAAGATCTCAATTTTGAAAGAATCATTCCACTTACTTTTTTCCTCTTCCAAAAAGTCTTCCATATTTTCCACCCTTTCCAACATGCAGATGGCTAGATATAGCGGTTTTAGAAGCAAAGGCAATGGGTGAAGACATCTCTAAAGAAGGGGGTGTGATTGTGAGTATTGTAAATATGGTGCACTGTGGTCTCATGGAAGACAATTTCAGATCGCACGAATCGATGAAAATAGGTCTCCTTTTGATAGTGGGGTGATGGTGATTTTCCAAAAACATAGAGCTAGTGCAAGAGATGAGAATGCTCAAGAAAGACAGCTCGATTATTGTGGAGTGATCCAAGATATGTTGAAGCTATCCTTCAAGAGGTTTGATTATAATCAGTTTGATGTGAAATGATTCAAAGAAGTTACCTCTGGAAGAAATACAACAATGAGGTGGGATAAGAGTGGATTGCTTCAAGTACTCTCCACAAACCTATGGGCAGATGAAAGAGATATATTTGTACCTCCCTAACACTTTGAACAAGTTGTTTTTATGCAAGATTCGAAAGAAATAGGGTGGCTATTTGTTTTACAAGTCTCCCCACATAGCAAAAAATTTGTGATAACATAGACATAGAAGAAATTCCATCTATAGTGGCCTCTGAGATTCATTCAATAGTCGAGGAGGAAGAGATCATTGTCCAAGATGAAGAGGTCGTTAAAGAAGAAGAGATACATGATGAAGCAGTAGAAAATATGTTGTATGAGAACGATGATCAAGAAGGAGCTAGCATACTAAGAGATCTAGAAGTCACCAATGTAGAGATAGATCTTGTGCATTAGATATCCAAGAAGATGCTAGAATAGAGAATTTCTGAAACAAACTCTTGTACGTACTACTTTGTGTTCATTTTTTTGCTATGTTCTTTTGTACACTACTATTTCTCTATCTTTCCATTATTATCATATACTAACTATTTGAGCTTTTTTGTTGCAGAGCACGATGGGAGACAATCCTCTGATGACTCTCCATTCCATAATAGAGGAGCACTTCTTAGAGTTTATATCTCAGGAACCTCCCACTTATATGGTCACTGATGGGGGAAGTATCTCAACCCCTAAGCATCGACGAAGCGTGAATGACCTCCACAGGTATCCTTCTTTGACCTCTGCACACCAAAAAATGCTCTTACTCAGAGCATATGCAAAGAACTCCAGTGAGCTTTTGTAGACCTGTAGTAGACATCAAGAGCTTTCCAACAAAACAAATTTCACTTCAAATGGATGCTTAGACAAGGAGAAACAATGTCTACAACATGAGCTAGTTGAATGCTCACAACTACCAGTCAAGCAGATACCTCACTTCACTCCAGCAAGCTTTTCTCAGAGAGTATACAGAGAATGAATCTCAAACTTGGGTCAACTTTCGAGGACTCTAATAGCTACCCAATGACACCAAAATCATAGCAAATGGATACATAGAGAAGGAGAACCAGCCCTTACAACAGAGAGCAAAATATTTCCAACAGAGCCTACACACCAAGAGAGATATCAATCACACAACTTCACTAAAATGAATGTTGCTCCCAGATTACTCAGAGAATGATCTAGAGACTTTGTGAGCATAAAATAGACTCTAATAGCTATCCAATGAGACAAGAATTACATCCAATGGATACACTATGAGGGAGAACCAATGCTAACAACTCAGGGGTAGAGAGTTGCAACATTGCCTGCGCACACACATAGATATGCCTACTAAAAGAAAACAAACAAGCAAGAAAGGGGCTAGCTTAAGCAAGGGGCTTGCTTATCACAACTCCAGCACTTAGTGCTGACTTTACATGAGCTAAAACTCCAAGAAGATGGCCCAAAAGAAGTCGGGATACATGCTCCTTTTATAGTGAGAAGTGTGCTCCTAAAATCTAGGAACTACCTTTCCAAATCAGCCTCCTAACTTGGAGGAATTAGTTGAGATGACTTGGGGAGTGGTTGAGTGACTTTTCTTGATGGAATCTCGTGGCTTTTGGCTTCCTTTGATTGCTCCACATGTCCATAAAAGATTCCCCACGAATTTGTAGCTTGAAGCTTGACTTTTAACACTCCCCCTCAAGCTTCAATTCTTTGTCCTCATCTAAGCTCCTTCATGTTGATGCATTGCTTGAATTTTGAAATCTTCATCCCATCCAAAGCCTTTGTAAACATGTCGGCAACTTGGTCCTTGGTACCAATATGATGTACTGAAACTTCCTTGGATATCACCTTTTCCCTTGTGAAGTGATAGTGCACTTCAATATGCTTGGTTCTAGCATGATAGACACGATTTGATGCTAGATGAATGCTACTCATGTTGTCACAAAAAATTGGATATGTGTCAACCTGCAAATTAAGCTCCATAAATAACTTCTTAATCCACATTAGCTCACATGTGACTTGAGCCAAAGCTCTATACTCAGCCTTGGTGGAAGATAATGCCACCATGGGTTGTTTCTTTGAAATCCATGAGATGATCTTGCTACCTAGCATGACTAGGTAACCACTTGTACTTCTTCTATCCTCCTTGGAACCGGCCTGTAGCTCAGTGATGAGTAGCACCTCCTTTAATGTCAATCCGGGAAGACGTGAGGATGGTATGAAGACCTCGAGCAAGTGGAAGCACAAATGCGTGAGTGAGAAGCACACCAACATGCACACACATACACACACACGTGCACACACGGCAAGACAAAGAGTGAGGAGCAATGGAGTTCTTAGATTACTTTCAAAAAGCTCTTACAAGTTTGTTTCAATTACGATCTAACCTCAAAAATGAGCTCTCTAGCTCCTTTTATAGTTTTTGACTAGCTTTGGCCCTGTCCAGACCTAGTGTCCGGCCTAGTTAAAAATTAGGTTCCAGGGCTTATTTGAGGGCTCAAACGAGATCTAAAAAATACGAAAATTGGCAGGTAGATACTTCTAAAGCTCCTCAAGCTCAAGGACTCCTTGGCTTACACAAAATGGAGCTACAAAAAGATGAAATGGTATTTACAATGGCGTTTAGTGATGAGAATCACTTTTAATTGGTGTAGAGGTTTTGAAAAATTAAGGTTGCCTTGGTGCTAAATCTGCATGAATGCTCATATGTACTTCTTCCTGAAGAAAATTATTGGCCTATTTGCCAGATCTTCGTTGACTCCCTTGTCTGCTGCTAACACCCCCCCCTCTCTCGCGTCTGTCGTCCCTGACAGACCCTTGTTGTGTGGGTTTTTGGATGTAGTACTCAACGACATCCTGCACTAAGTGATGTTCGGCAATCCTCAATCCTTTGGCCAAATCTGTGAGTAGCGCATCCCAATCTACCGGCCCGGGAACCTCTGGATGTGGTATACGTAGCTTTTCGGAATGGAGAGCTTGTTCCACTGCAAACAACTGCAAGAGATGGGATGGTCTGGGAATGAATATCTCGGAGTGATATTCCCAAAATCCCGTGACAAACATCTCTTCAAACGTTTGTTTGAAGCAGGCTGGTAGATATTTGATGCGAGCGTGCCATGCATACACAACATTAATCGATGGGGTTGTGCTCATGTCGTATACAAGGTCCTGATTACCTTCATTAAATCCTAATGCTGAGAGATGCGGTTCCTTGACATTTTTGAAGGCCCTGAAGGTGACCAACATAAGTTCGAAAATCTTTAGGCACATCTGAGTCATGACATCAGGTACATTCTTGAACCGGACCCCCCAATGTCGAATCGTCGAAATCATATATCCAATCGTAGGTGGGCCCTTCGGGGGTGCGAAGTACACATAATTGAGCCACTTCTCACATCCTTTAATTGTCAGCACTGTTTGTGTGTACTCCGGCCATGATCTCCTTCGAAATACAGGGCAATAACATGGGTTATATTTGATGTACAAGGGCATGTTGTTCCATGTTCTGACCATTTCTGGGTATGTTTCAAGCAGCCGAATTCTCCACATCGGTTGGCGAATATGTCCCTGCTTGGCACTTTCTGGGATGTCGTCAGGTGCAAATTGGGTGGCAGAGGTGGGTTCCCTTGAGGTGTGGTGCTTGATTTCTGCATTATAATCCGCCATTAGCACGCAAAAAGGAACATACAGGTCATCTGATGGGCCGATCCACCTATGGTGTGAGAGATTCTGAAAATAATCAGATTTTATTACAACCTCCTCCAACTTTGACATCAATGCGATTTGGATTGCCACCCTGTCATCATGCGTCATGGCTACTTTCTCTAATTTTTGCATCCATTCAGGTGCCTCAATTTCAATTGTGTCCATGCCCTGTTCTGTTCGCTTACCCCCGGGTGTTGGCATCGGAACGTACGGGTCCTCAAAAGTTTCCTCTACTTCGATTGGCACTAGGTCTTCAGGTTCTGGTTCTGCCAAGGGGGAGGGTTGTCGTTCATATACAAGCACTTTCTTTTGCAATTCTTTGAGTTGTGCTTTGAGCGCTGCTACTTCGTCAGCTGTGTCAGCTGTGGTTGGGACTTCTTTGGATGGTGCTGGTTGAGCTGCCAATTGCCTTCGTAGTTCGTCTCTTTCCTTTTCTAAGGCTGCATGGGCTTCGAGGAGATCCACATGGGTTTCCAATATGATCTGCATATTGTCCGAGGGAATAGCCTTAAATCTCTCCGGGTCAATTTCCTGTGGGGAACCTTCCATGGCTAACTCCAAGTTCTCTTCGTTTTGTGTCTGAAGCCGTCTGTTTTCTTCTAGGGCTGCAGACATATGCTTCCGTAATAGAGCCATGTTGCGGCGGAGCTTGAGGTTCTCTGTGATTTGTGAGTGCAGCAAATCATCCATATGTTGTCTTTCGTCTGCATTGGGCTGCGGTGGATTTGCCACTAGTTGCTCATGTTGTTCTTGCAATGCACTAAACTGTTGTTGTAACTGATGCTTTTCTTTCTCTAAATCAATGAAGCTTCCTTGTAACTCCTCATGTCTCCTGAACAAGCTTGTATGCTGAGCATCGAGGTGCTGATAGTGTTGTTGCAACTGGGACATGCACTGATGCATATTATTGAATACATTATTAATGGGGATGGATGCAGGGAGGGTGTGATGTGCAGAGGGAAAGGGAAAGGGGAAGGGAAGTGTGAATGCAGTGCTGGAAAATGGTGAAGGGGGTGGTGGGGGAATGGGAGATTGTGGTGGTATGGGGGGAGGGAGAGGTGCGGTGGAAGGTGATATGTCCATAAAATCCGTGGTGTAAACAGTAGTGGGAGTGATTGTGAATAGTGGAATTGTGGGTGCAGCGATTGTGGTGAATGTGTACAGTGGTGTGTGCAATTGTGAATGTGAACTACCCGAAAGTGTGAGTGGGGGGATGGGGATGTCAGTAGCTAACGTTGAGGTTACAGTGTTAGTGGAGGTATATACACGGGAGGTGTTGAGAGGGTGTGTGGGTTGATTGGCGGTTTGTGCTTCAGTCATGGCGGTGGGCTCGGAGGCGGTAACGGTGGTTGATACATTGGTAATGGGAGGTGAATGTGGTGGAGAGGGTGGCGAAGGTGGTAAGGGAGGTGATGGAGGTGCACTTGATATATGGGCTTCCTCGGTGTCGTGAGCGGTGTGTGCAGTGCCCATGGTTGTGGGGGTGCCTTGTGGTCCTGATCCTAATACATTCATTTGTTTCCCTGCTCGTGGGGGACGTCTTCCGTATCTTTTCTCTGTCCTTCGTGATTGCGCTAGTGCAGTATGCACCGTTTCAGGTACTCCCAAAGCATCTGATATCATTTCCAGAGTGGCACGGTATTGCTCGTCCACGCCTTCCTCCTCCAGAATCTGGTTCATGAGGGCTTTACCTGCAGCTAATGATAGCCTGTGTTGCTCTTGGACTCGGTTCATCGTGTCGTAGAGCTTCTTTAATGCGTTAGTATAGGCGGGGGCACCTTCCAGTACTTGTAGGGCTTCCTGATCATACTCTTGTTCTTCTGCTTCTGATTGTCCACCCTGTGCCTCTTCATGTGCTTCTTCTTCATCGTCCACATTGACTACGTCCGGTTGGCTAGGCTGGGCTTGGTCTGGGGCCGTTTGCTGTCCACCAGCTTGCTCTGCTTCAACTTCCGCATTTATAGCGTCGATGATTCTAGCAACTTCTTCGTCCGTTAGATCCTCCAGAGTGAATCCATGCGGGAATTCCAGATCAGTCGGTACTGGTGGAAACACAAGGTTAGGGCCATCTGTGCTGTGCCTGGGTAACCTGATAGTAAATGGTTGCACTCGTCGGGGAAGTCTTGGGGTTGTTTCAGGCGTTAGGGTTGCACCGCGAGCTTGTGCACAAGGCATCTGGACAGTGCCTCTCATCTTCTTTGAGGGAGGCCCCACAGCTGACAATCTACGTTGAAACTCCTGTGCTCTGGACCAAATGAGAGCCCTCTGCACCGGTACATCATATGCGAGACATCTGTATACAATTCTTGTAAGTGCACAGCAACCATACAACACAGACTTTTGCTTCTTATACCATCTCTGATGAGCCATATGAATCTGGTCGATAATCCAGTGGGGCATATTGATGGACAAATCAAAAGCATCCGCCAGGTAGAGGCTAAACCAGATCTTTTTGGGAGGCATTGTGAACCTGTCTTGCGCGGGGAATGCGAAGTGTTGCATGACCATACGTAAATGAATGGCAATTGTAGGCGTCATCGCAACCATGTCCTTTAGCTTCGTCAGATTCCTGTTCTTCATATTGTCTGGAACCATAGTCTCTTTCTCTGTTGGGATGTGCATACCTTTCATGTCGAGTGCTTCTCTTACCAAGTTGATAGTCAAGCGGAAACGCTTCAGCTCATTGCCCCTTGTGAGTGATGGGAGCACAAAGGAGCTGTATCCTTTCTTGTCTTTGCTGGGAGTGAGGGTACTAATTAAATATGAGCACCTTAGAAAATCTGGCTTTGGTAGTTGGAACTTGAAGTAATCATAAAGCCCCGCCTTCTTCCATATCGACTTCAGTCCTTCATTGTTCTGTAGCTTTTCAAACTCCGTGGTAAAGAAATGGTATCTGCCCCAACGTCCATTGAACTCTACCTCGGACTCCCACATATATGTGCCTTCACCCAGAGGTCCAGCAACGTCACTGAACCAGTGTGAAGCTTTGCCCACCAGCATTGTATGACCCTGTGGAGGGTTCTGAATTGGTATGGCATGTAATGCCCGTAATGCCACTGGTCTTTCCTTTAATTCCTCCTCGACAGGAAGGCTTTCAATGTCCACAACTTGGGGGCTGGTGCCTGCCTGGGAGCTGGTTCCTACCGTATCGGCCATGTTCCTTCTTGCTGCCTGTCTCTGTGAGAATATACAAACATGTGTTAACATTGTACAGGACAAGAGAGAATTGTTGTTGTTCCCATTACAACATTAACATGCGGGTCGGGAGCGAATAATGGGTTAGTAAGTGCTCGGTGCGAGTGTGTGTGTGGTTAGGAGTTCAGTAGACCTAAGAGCTAAGTGGAGTGATGTAGTGTGGTAGTGATGTGGTTAGTAGGTTAACATGGATATACAAATGGGGTCCGGGGGTTTGTTACAAGTCTTGGGCTGCCAATTGCAGCGGATAGGTTTTGCTCTAGGTTTCGTAGAGACTCTAGAGAGTTTTATCGGTGTCTCGGCTTGAAAATGAGGCCTTTTAGGGACCCATTGACAAGTGATTATGTGCGAACTCATGGGCCTTGGTGTGTTCCTGATTGTTGAAAATGAGTGGATGCCAGCTGTGCGAGTGAATGGATCATACTGTATGGGGTATGGTCTTGGTGTAGCTATTTGAGCCCGCAAACAAGCCTTAGGCACCCAGATTTGTCTTGATTGTGGTCTAGCCTTCATCGACCTTTTGGGCACCCAAATAGACTTCATGTTAGCAGAAGAACTTCTGAAAGACTTCTTATTAGTGTTGTGTTGTTGGTTACTAATAAGAGGCTTTGCCCGTGTGGTTGGCTTGAGTGCAACCGGGTGTTCTCCTTTCCGCACCCACACTTGTTTCACTAGCTGAGACATTTTGCTGCGCAGGTACTTTTGATCTCCGACATAGATAGTACTCTGCTTCTTCTGCCTTTGATCCACCTTTGGTTGCTGCCTCCCGCTAGCCTTTGGAAAAGAAGGGAGTTCCGTTGTGGTTCTGACTCCTTTTCTGAGATCTTCATTCTTCTGCATCACAGAGCCTTGGACAAGAACAGCATGGTCAGCTTCGTGTGCGCCCCTGGAAGGACCAGGAGTCTGTGCCTTTCCTAGTTCCTTGAGTGCTCCATTATTTAACTCCATTGTAATTCTAGTCTGATTCACCCATACCTGAAGAAGTCCACTTCTTAGGTCTAAGTTGACTGCTTGGTCATAAATCCAGTCTTGACCCAGGACAAGGGGTTCCGTGAGGTCCTCGTCTTGGCATACTAGCGCTTTAACTGTCATTGCCTCATCATGAATATAGAGGGGAAGTTCCACCTCGCCCATGCAAGGGGTTTCCACGCCTCCCAATCCTATGAGATATGCTTCCACAGGATCGACAGTTAACTGCAACTCTTGACAGTAAGACGATTTAACAGCACTGGTGGCTGCGCCTGAGTCAATCAAGGCCCTTATAGTACTTGCACTCTTTCCTTGTCCTATATCTAAGGTTATGAAAGGACGTCGGTCAGTTATTCTATGTGAGCTAACACATGAAACTTCACACATAGCCATGTCATATCCTTGATCTGCATATGCGTCTTGCCTAGGATGCTCTCTACCTTGTCTTCTTAGTTTCATTCTTCGTATGCGCTCTAGGGCTTCTGCTTGAGCTTCTTCTCAAATTCGCTTTTCTTCCTCTTTGCGTTTCTTAGCAGTGTTGAGTCGACTTAGCATTTCCTCTGTGAGAGGTTCCTGATACAACTTAACCCTGCATCCGCTAATATAGTTTGGGAGAACATCGCCTTCTAATGTGGCTAGTTGCACAGCACCACTTGTCGAGATCCTATTGATGATCATGGGTCCATAGCCTCTCTTTTCTAGTTTCCTTGCGTGTTGTTTCAATGTGTAGACTAAAACTAGATCTCCTGCTTTCAAGCCCTTATCCTTCACATGGGCATCAAAGTATGCCTTTTGTCGTTTCTTTGCCGCATATATCCCTGCAGCTGCTCTCAGTCTTGTTTCTCCTAGTCGTTCAAGGTCAAAGATCCTAGAAGAGAGCTCATGACCTGTCCATTCGTGCTCTTGTGCTATTTTCAATGTAGGTATCAAAAAGTCTAAAGGTAGCACTGCGTTTTGGCCAAATACCATCTGAAAGGGGGTGGCTTGGAGTACCGTTTTATAGGCGACTCGGTATGCCCAAACAGCATGGTGTAGCTGTTTGTCCCAATCAGAGCGTTTAGTGTTCACCAATTTTGTCAGTACATTGCATAAGATCTTGTTGGTGCTTTCGGCTTGTCCATTAGCTTGAGGGTGATAGGGGGCAGACTTCTTATGTATTACCAAGAATTCTTGAAGCAGATTTTCAATAACTTCATTTAAGAAGTGAGTGCCTCTATCACTTACAAGCTCTATAGGTAGCCCATATCTTGTGAACACATTCTCAAACAAGAATTTAGCAGTTGTTTGAGCATCGTTCTTTGTCGTAGCCTTTACCTCTACCCACTTAGTTAGATAGTCTGTCGCAACAATGATGTATTCTGCATGAGAACCCTTAGCTGGGGGATTAATAGGACCTACGAAGTCTATTCCCCATTTAGAGAACGCACGTCCACCCATCATAGGTTTCAATGGCATCTCATCTTTTCGTATAGGATACTGAGTTCTCTGATAGACATCACACCGTTTCACATAGGTATGTGCATCCATGTGAAGGGTAGGCCACCAGAAGCCCGCAAATAGTACTGCCTTGATCACCCGATCTGGTCCAAAGTGTCCTCCTGCTACACCTTGGTGAGCAGTTTCCAAGATCTTAAGATATTCACTTTCATGGACACACAGTCTCAGGTAACCATCTTTACGGCGTTTGTATAGATTATCACCAATGAGTGAGTAATCCAGGGCTTCTTGTTCTAAACTCCTTTTCCTAGCCAGAGTCATGTCTGGAGGGAATGTGTTTGTCCTCAGGAAGGATACTAGAGGTTCGCTCCAATCTGGCACAATGGATACTTGATAAAGAGTAGCGTGTTCCACAGGTGGTTTAGTGCAACAAATTGGGCATTCCTTGCACAACTTTTGGACATCAGCTTCCATAGTTGGCCAATGCACTCTGAGTCTCTTTAGAGTCTGTAAAGTTCGTTGCTTTGAGTAGTGTTGCTCTAACGCACCTACATGTGCTAATTGCAACCATTTAGCGTACTCATCCTCTTCTATGCAACAAGCCAAGATCCCTTGATCTGTGTGCTTGTACATGCTTCCTGCCATGATGTGGTACTTTTGGGCTTTCACAACCTCTCTATTCCGTGTGTTTACTACTGGATGGTTAGGCCCATATGTCGATACTGGTACCAATGACTTAGCCCACTGTGGCACCACTTCTAAATTGAACAAGTAAGCATCAGGAAGATCATCTGATACTCCCTGTGGGGCTTCTCCAGAGGTGAGCCTAGAGAGATAATCTGCTCTCAAATGAGTCCTACCTTTCCTTACCACAACCTCAAAGTCATATTCCATTAGTAAGAGAAACCATCTTACTAATCTTCCTGTATTGCATGGTTTGTTTACGAGGTATAGCAAAGCCTGATGATCAGTAAAAAATTTAAAATTATTTGCAAGCAAATAGTGTGTAAATTTCTTAACTGCATATACCATGCCTAAACCTTCTCTCTCTGTAGTGGTGTAATTTCGTTCAGCTGCATTCAACTGTCTACTGGCATAGGCAATTGGAAGATCCATATTACCTTCACCAGTAGGTTGTGCAAGCACACATCCAATGGCATAATTGGATGCATCCACATGAACATGGAACGGCTTATTCCAATCTGGTGTGGTCAAGATTGGTGCTGAACATAATCTTTGTTTCAGTTCCTGGAAGGAATTCTCACATTCATCAGTCCATTCAAAGTTAGTCAGCAGTCCGTACATGGGCTTTACAATGACGGCATACATGTGAATGAACCGGCGGTAGTAGCCACAATGCCCCATGAAAGCTTGTACTTCCTTGACATTCTTTGGCCTGGGTAGCTCTGCTATGGCTCTCACTTTCTCTTCGTCAGTAGATATGCCATTCTTTGACACTATGTGCCCTAGAATCTTGCCTTGCCTGACCATGAAAACGCACTTTTCTGGGTTCAGGCAGACCTGATACTCTCTACATTTGTCAAAGATTTGTCTGAGTTCAGGAGTATGGGTTTGTCTAATATTTGAATGAGCACAAAGATAATCAACATAGACTTCTAAATTCTTCCTCAGGAACTCTTTAAATACATGGCACATCAGCCTCTGGAAGGTTGTTGGCGCATTGGTAAGCCCAAATGGCATTACTCTAAAGGCAAATATGCCCCACTCTGTGGCAAAAGCCGTTTTATGCTGATCTTCTGGAGCTATGGCTACTTGGTTGTAGCCCGAAAATCCATCGAGGAAGCTGTACACTTCCTTTCCTGCTACTCGTTCTAGGAGATGTTCTGTGATGGGAAGCGGATAGTTATCTCGAATTGTGGCTGCATTGACCTTCTTCAAGTTAATGCTTACACGCAATTTTTCCGTTCTTCTTGGGCACCACCACAATGGGGGATACCCATTCAGTGTGCTCAATTTCATAGATAAATCCAGCTTCAACCAGTCTATCTATCTCCTCTTTGATCTTAGCCGCATAGTTATCGTTATACGTATATGGCTTCTGCTTAGAGGGTTTAGCATCTGAGGTCATGGGGATAGTGTGTGAACATATGTCAGGGTCAACACCTTTCAAATCCTTGTAACTCCAAGCGAATACATCTCTGTATTCCCTTAGCAAGGCTATTAACGCATGCTCTTCTTCCTCTGTTAGGTCATGGCCTATGTACGTGCATCTCTCCTCTCCTTCTTCTAGGGCCACAACTATTTTCTTGGTGGTTTCTTTGTTATCATAGGCCTCTCCTGCTTGAGCCTCTCGTTTAGGCATTCTTATCATGACTCTCCTGTCATCTATCTCATATTTCTTAAAATTTTCTGGGACCTCAAACAAAGATTCTTCCTCTTCTGGTGAGACTTCTCTCTTCTTCCGTTTCTTTCCTTCTTCCTTTGGGGTCACATGTGTGGCTAATCTTACATCATTTGTAAGCTCTCCATGCCTCTGGGGTTGAAATTCTACTTCATGGAAGTATTCTTCATCTGATGCAAAGGGTGGGTCCATGATGATTGACTCTAGGTCGGAGTCACTTGCATCCTCAAAGACATCAGGGCTAGGTTCGCATTCTTCTAGAACTGCCTCTCCCATGATTGGCTCTATGGTGAAGACTGAAATATCATAGCCATCCTCATCACAGTGAGGTGTCCATTGTTCTTCATTGATGGCTACGTCCATTGTTGCTAGGATTTCTGCCCAGCCATGGGGTTCAAATTCCTCATCAAGAAAAACTACAGGTGCATAGGCTGGGTCTTGAATTGATCTATGTGTTTCTTTTGCACCTACCTCTCTGGCTTTCTCTCTCTTCTCTTCTTCTACTGCGACCTTGCACATCCATAAATGAGTGTCTTCATGCATCCATGAGGATCCAGACCCTATGGAATGCACAAATTCCGTGTCATCTTTGGCTCTATGGATGGGATTCCATTGGATAGGAGGGACATCTCTATGAGAGTAATCCTTGAGATTGACTTTGGTCGTAACACCTAAGTGTTGCAGGTACAAGGAATTAGTTCCCCAATCCTGTACCACTTGCAACTATCGCATGAATGGTCGTCCCAAAATCATCTCATAGGCATGATTTTTGTTAAAGTCACATATAGCAAAGGTATGTTCAAACTCGACACCACAAGTGGTGAGAGTTATTCCTTCTAGCAATCCTAGGGGTCTCTCTATGTGACCATCGGCCATCTGCAATTTCATTCTCGTTGGCCTGAGTGCCGGCTTGCCCCAACGCTTCCATAGAGAGGTGGTGGCAATTGCAACTCCTGCACCTGAGTCCAAAATTGCCTTAGTGGTGTACTCCTGATAAGTAATGGGAAGATAGGTGTTCCCTTCTTCACCTTCACACATATCTCCTATCTTATCCAAGGGTATCTCTGGCACTGTCCTATGTGATCCTACCTGGGAACGAGATTTTGCTATCTCAGGTACTTGTTTGGCTACATGTTTCCACGATTCAGGTCTAACCTTGAGTAGCTCTTCTAACTTGAGATTGCACTGCACGTTAGTGTTCTTCACTACCTCTGTGTTCCTAGGTATGACTGAGTCTTCGTTTCTTACCATGACTGTGGGTGCTCTCATACATGTGGATTTTGCTTCCCATGGGCCCGTGAAATGGGGTAGCTCTTGTATGGAATTGGATTCAAAGTCCAATCTCTCGTGAGACTGAGTATTCTCATGTTCCCCGTAAATAGATGGGATGTCTTGTGGGAATTGGTCGTGTGCATCATCCACAAGTTCAAAGGGAGGGGCGACTTCACTTTCGTTATCCCATTTATCTTCTTGAATTTCTCGTAGGAAGTCTGGTGCAAACCGATTCATAGAAGAAGAAGTGTCTGGCTCCGTAGAATTAGGCACATAAGCAACCTGGGAAGGAGGGCTTATTCTATCGTTGGCTATTTCCTCGCTCTCATAGATGTTTGGAGCACAAGCTTCCTGGGGAGGATTACTTATTCTATTACTTTTCCGAACAGGCTCATATGCTCCCTGAGAAGGAATGTAGGCAACCTGTGGAGGTACGTGAGCTTTCGAGGGAGGCTCATCTGCCTTTTGGGGGGGAAGATAAGCTTCTTGAGGAGGCACATGGGCTTCCTGAAGAGGCTGGCTTATTCGTTCTCTTGCCCTTTCCTTTCTTTGAGGGGCAGGTTCCTTCTCTGATTGTGCAATTAGCCTCTCTATTCTTTCTAGCAGTCCGTCAAAATGTAACTGCGTCTTAGCTGAGCTAGAGATGTTAAAGAGGCGACTAGCTTCAAACATGGTCTGAGCCAATTCCACCATTTTGGCACAAATTTTAGTTCGTTCAAGCTCTAGCTCGGCTCTAGGGTAGCATTTTTCATGATCGGTTATGGTTGGCCCTTCTTGGATTCTGGCCTGATATGCTTTAAGCATCATATTAAGGTCTTCGGGAGTGGGATCTGCTAGGACTGATCCTACTCTTGGGGGTGGTGGGTTTATGTGAGGCGGGTTGGAAGGTGGCTGGTCGGATGGCGATGGGAAAGGTGGTGGTGGGGTCGTGTGAGAGGGAGTTTGAGATGTGAGTTCAGTTATCCTGGCTTTGGTTTCTCTTATGCTTTCCTCAAGTTCACTCATCTTTTTAGCCCATTGTCTTTTCATTCTTTCTCGACTATCTTTCCACGCTCTAGTCCTTTTCTTGGTTATGCTCTCAGTTTCACTAGCTGTTGGGCTCTTTTCCTGGTCTGCCCCTTGGTTTTGCTGCAATGCTTGAGCTCTAGTGACTACCTGTACCGGAGCAGTGGAAGTGACACTTCCTGTGGAGTTTACCACTAATCCAATAACGTTGATAGGCGTGATTTTTGGCATATTATTGGGGTTCTTTGGGCAATCTCGTAAGAGATGCTCTTTTCCACAATCTTGGCAAAAGCCTTGGATCGTCACTGACTGGGGTTGTGTTGGTGGAGGTAAGGGACAATCCCGAATGAAGTGATCTCCTTGGCATCTGTAGCACGGTCCTCTTGGGAATGGAGGTCTTACCTGCCTAGGTTGAGGCCTAGGGTTGGGGTTTGCGTACATGACATTGGCGTAATCCGATTCCCAACTAGATTCATTTGGCTCTTCACTATAGTAAGACTCACCATGTTCAGGAGACTGCATGAAGTAAGCCTGGGGACTCTCAACATGCGTAGAATCAAAGCTATGGTCATTGGGATCACTTTCTGAAAGCAATGGTGTTATGGGGACTATAGCTCGGTTTAGGTTTTCTTCTGTTGCTGCATACTTTACTGGGATCAAGTTGGATGGAGCTGGAGGTTGTTGGGCTAACACAGGCTGAGGTCTTTGCTGGGCTTGGTATTGTGGTTGGTAGGTTTGTTGAGGTCTAGCATACTGTTGTGGTGGGTATTGGTTTTGGTATCTGCCTTGTTGAGGGTATGGCTGAGGGTAGGCTTGCCTAACTGCTTGCTTGTTGTATGGGCAGTCTTGTGCGGTGTGATTTGTGTATCTTCGTTCGATAGTGCAGTACTGGCTACTAGGGTTTACTTGGGGTTGAGCCATAATGGGACATACATTCACCATGTGGTCGCCACCACAAGTGTAGCATCTCTTCACAGGGGCAAATCTCGGAATTTGTTTGCTAGAGACGCCTAGTTTTTGGGCCACTTTCTCTGCGAGTTCCTCAATTGATGTAGATTGCGTGGAAGAGTGACTAGATGCACTATCTGAATCTTTGTAGATTTTGGAAAGCTCTAGTTCTTCCCCTAGGTTATCTTCAATGTCAATGCACATGCGTACACACTCTTCTATAGTCCTAGGGTCCTTCAGATACACATAGGATCTCAATTTTGTACTCAGCAATCCATCCAAGAATAAGGCTACTTGTTTAGCTGGTGTAGGTAGCTCCGAAACAGGGCATCTTTCAAGATATTGCCTAAATCTTCTTCCTGCAAGTCTCACGGTCTCTTGAGGGGTTTGCTTGAAGCTGTGAATCAGTGAGGAGGTATTGTGTCTTATGCCACTCTTAGAGAACTCTACGATGAAAGCCTCTAGGAGTTGGTCTATGCTCCTGAACTGTCGCTCATCCAATGGCTGAAACCATGTAAGTGCTGTGTTCCTAAGAGTTAGACCGAAGGCATTGTACTGCGTGAATAGATCCTCCACTTGTTCAGCTCTCAAGACTTGCTTGAACTCCGCCACATGATCATAGGGATCTCCTGTGCCATCAAAGTAATTCTTCATGGACTTAACTAGCTGGGTTGGTCTCAGAGTTCTTGTGTGCTCTCTAGGTCTCGGCAGAGGGAATCCATCCACATTTCTCTGATTCCTGTGAGCTCTAAGTAACTCAGGTTCTACTCTATTTGTTTCCGTCCTCGTTCTTTCTCTGCCCACTGGGTTGGCAAAGCTTACTTCTGGTCTATCTCTACTTCTGTCTCTTTGCATTCCATGAGTTTGGGACGTTCCAGCTCCAGGGTGACCATAGGATACATTCGATCTTGGTTGGGGGAAAATGAATTCACCCTTCCAAGTGTAAGCATGCCTATCATTTCCTGTCACCACAAAGATCCTTTCCGAAGTGTGATCTAAGTAGGTCACTCTACCTGGGCTATCCGGATCCTTAAACTCATAGATCATGATAGTTCCTATATCAATTGGCTGATTAGATTTATATCTCCAAAAGGCTTCGTCCGTTTCTCGATTGAGGAGCAACTCTATGCTCTTGTTGTCTTGGGGAACCCACTCAGGCGTGATAATCCTAGTGAGAATAGATTTGCCTCGAGGGGTTCTAGGTTCCGCACCCATGTTTCCTTGTTCCAAGTCACCTAAGTCCGCTTCAGGGATTACATTTCCAAATTCATCTGTCCTATCTGGGTGACTGGTGACTACGTATATGGTTCCTTCCTTGTCCAGGTATGCACCGTTTTCAAATTTGACAGCTGGGTGCTCCAATCCAATGGATTGATCAGGATTCCTAATCTGTACCACAGATCTTCCTAGGCCGTCCTCATAGATGCTAGCACCTAATCGGTTGGTCCTAAGGTATTCCAACTGTGTTTTGTAAGGGCCTTCTACCCTGTGCAAGTATGGCACTCCTGAACTTCCTGTAGGTCTGTCCATGCCTTGAGACATCTCTGACTCACTGGTCTCAGAGCTAGGATAGTATGAGTGGTGGCTCAACTGCTGGGCCCAAGACCTAGCAGTGTGGTTAACACTAGCCTCTGAAGATCTAAGGCTTTGTCTCTCCCTTACTAGATGCCGTCCTGATCTAAGGTTCATATGCCTATCTAAGTAGCCCAATTTTGCCCAGAGTACAACCTCGTTGCCGATCAATTGGTCTCAGTCACTTGATTCGTTTTTAGTGAGTTATTATGTTTATGATCTTATTTGGTATTGCGTCGTCAGGAATACTTGAGTATTTTTCCGTACTTGGAATTGATCGTCCCACATAAGGTTCTTTTCCTTTATGTTATCGACAGTACAGAGATTAGGTTTTTAGCTTGAGCTTGAGTTTTTAGGTAGTCTTCAACTTGATACCTGCCTATCGTCGCCCTGACTTACCTCTAGCACTATTCGTACTTAGCCTGAGCTAAAAAATGACAGAGGGAGTTGAGAATATTCCAACCTTTTGTTTCCTGCTTGGTTGCCCTTGAATGCCCAGGAAGTGTGTTCCCAAGCTTGCACTTACACTTGCTTAGAACGCCTTTCGATGCTCTCAATAGATCTGTAAGAGTTCCAAAGTTAGCTTTAAGATTTAAATTCCAAAGACAGAACCAATGATTTTCATTCCTGAAGCACACACTAATTTGTATAGAGATTTTTAAGACAACAATTCTAAAGACCCCTGACTTTGATCCCCCTGGGTATGGTCAACTTTAAAATACCCTATCTGAAAATCAACGCATTATCTTTATAAAAAACAGTTGAGGGCGTGTAGTATATGCCACGAGCTTTCCAACAAGCCCTAGAGCTCAAAAAATGGATTTCGTATGAAAAAGTTATGACTGTTCAGGGTTTAGGGGGTTAAAACAAGATTCAATCTGGCTGACAGATCCTAGGATTTTCTCCCAAATCTCAAGTGTAGGAACCTCCACAGTGCTAATGGATTGACTATTTTGCCCCAAAATTATCCCAATTTTGAACAAAAACAAACCCTAATTTTTGGCCGAAAAGCCTGTCAATCGCGATCGACAGGTCTGTCAATCGCGATTGACAGAGGTGTCCGTCGGGCCTGTCAGTCGCGATGGACAGTATCAATCGCGATCGACGGTGTCAATCGCGATTGACAGAGGTGTCGGTCGTGGTTGTCAATCGCGATCGACGGTATCAATCGCGATTGACAGGATCCTACATGGCAATCTGTCGGTCGTGAGGTCTGTCGATCGCGATTGACGGTATCAATCACGATTGACAGGGTCTGTCGGTCGCGATTGACAGTGTCAATCGCGATTGACAGTATCAATCGCGATTGACAGAGGCTGTCGGTCGCGATTGACAGAAAAACACGGAATTTTTCTACTGTTTTAGGTGATTTGGGATGTGCTCATCATGCTTGTGCTAGTGGTGAACTTTGTTTTACCAAATGATCGAATTTTCTGTCAATCGCGATCGACAGAGGCTGGCGACTGCCAGACAGATTCGACGAGTTCCGTACCTGCGCAGGAAGCTGGGGATGGTGATTCAGCAAGGTCCTGCAGAAAGCTCAAGAAACATGCAAGAAAACACACACGCAATATCGCTCTCTCGCTCTCTCTCACAAGTGGAATGAGGGAAATGAGGTGGAGATGGTGATATGATCAAAAAAACAGAAATTTTCGCGATGATGGAGATGGAGGTGGGAGATGGTGATGATGGTGATGGTGATGAAGATGGTGAAGAAAGTAAACGAAAATCGATGAGAGTGAAGAAAATACCTACAACTCCAACGCGTCAACTCTACGTCTTACCATCACACGCTCGTCCTCGAAGCTCGATCCCCGGCAACGGCGCCAAAATTTGGTGTAGCTCAGTGATGAGTAGCACCTCCTTTAATGTCAATCCGGGAAGACGTTGTGGTCGAGAATCGGCATCCGAGCTTATGAACCATTATGAAATTTCGAATCAATATAATGATTGCAAATCAGTGGTGGAGATTCAAAGTCCATGCTCGGAAATCAAATGAGTATTATTGTGAAGATAAAGTTAAGTTTAATTTATGGACGGACATCACAATCTATTGATATTTCTGTATCATGTATATCTGCATATAGTGTGATTACATGCGCACACGCCATGTGAATGTGTGTATCGAGACTCATTCATATTATGAAAATGAGAGATAAATTGAAAACGAGTGCGAATAGAGAGCATCATGTTGAATATGGTTTTATATGTTCATGTGCGACCATGGTCTTATATGTGTGTTTTTGTGTGTATTTGTATGAATGTGTGTGCATATATGAGTGGATGTATGCACATGACCATGTGTAAGCACCTACCTGTGAGTTTAGTATGTATTGTTTGCTTCTAGAATGAAGTACAGGTGGCATTCATGAGAAGGGTGCGAAAAACCAAAGGGGGGAGGGCACAATTCTGTGGGGTGGCACGCATATGATCTGAAGACTCGAGAGAACTTGGCTGTGGTGGAGGAGCTACTTACCTATTGGAATCTTGCGGACGGAAAAAGTGCTGGAAGGGCTGGAGGAGGCTCTTCTTGTTTGCGGACTTTGGTCAAAGACTGCTGTAAAGATTGTGGAGAAACTTCAAAAAGAAATTCGAGAAGGCAAGCTCAAAACAGGATCGGAAATCAAGACTGCATGGAAATCGACAATTGTTTCCTTGTTTACAGAGAAGATTGAAAGCACAAAGCTGCATATTTTAACAAGCCGTCCAACCATTACAATGAATATTGGGGTCGAGCGGAGGAGAACATCCCTCGGAAGGATGACATGTTTACGATAAGAGGAGCATTTCGATGTACATACCGACTGTGCTAAAAGTAAGCTGTCTTTTTTTTTCTGTAATAGAGGTCTGTCAAATTCTATCTCTGTCTCGTCCTTACTGTACATGAGCATTGTGTGTTTTTTTTTTTTAATGTGATGAACATATTTTTAGCTTCTATTGAGAGGATTCGTGAGCAGCGCTTGAGCTTTGACCTATTGAGTAGAAAATTTATTATGACAGTAAGTTGACTTCTTAATGTCGTATGAAGCAAATCATCAAGAAGTAAAAAGTGCAAATAAAGGTATGATGCATAACTTGATATATATTGTTGCAGGTTATGTAAGATCATCTAGCATGATGTGACAAGAGTTTTGCTTGATTATAAAGTTATACATTTTCTTATATGCTAATGAACTGTACTCAACATGTTGTTTAACATTCAACATGTTGTTTTACATGGGAATTTCCTACGTTCTATGTAGATTCCAAACACGCACACATTACTATTGGAAGTTATATACACATAATCCCGTAAGCTATATAAAATTCATTTCTCTTAGGTGTGCAGGCATGATGAGTTGATCAGCATGATGTGACTATACATCTGTAGGAACGCCTATGAATGTCATATATGTATTGAAGAGGAACGATATCTCTTATATATTCCTTATATGTATACAGTAAATTGTTGTCGTCTTGGATCAAGAACATATGCAGGGAGACTGCTGAAAACTCTTCCAACAAAGGCAACACATGTTTATAGTTTAAGGTTCTTGAAAAGGAATTTACTCTTCGCAGTAGGAGCATTTAATCTTGCTAAAAAGTTATAGCATGATGGAAGTGGAGTTTGGCAAATGCTTAACCCGTTAAGCTTAATGATGCTCGTTTAGTGTGAGTTATCCCAAGCTTGAGAAAGATCAGAATCTTTTCCAGCAGAATTTGAGATATTACCCAAACATTTTTGAGTATGCTGGACTGAAACAATGTTTTTTTCTTTTACATCTTTTCGGTCCAAGGCATGCAAGTTCTTTGATTAAATGAATCCAGAACTCTAGAACACACTGCCGGCTTGACATAATGGTTGTTTGCAATGTTATCTGATTGCACACTCATATGGCTCTAGATGCTGCGGCATGGGATTAGATGCAGAAATTCGCAGAGAATCTGTTTTGTGTGTTAGATGTGGAAGTTTCAGCATAGACTGTATATATCAAGATGTATTTGTGTAGATTTAAACAAGGGAAACGAAGTTGAATGTGGTGGATTAGAGCTTGCATTGGATTCATGTAAAGAGAGAAAGGTGTGGCTGCGTTTCTAGGGAGTTTCGGGCACAGATCTTTATATTGCAACCTTCCTAGATTGAGGTTTCATCTCTAATTCAGAAGGCGCATATAGAGGAAGAAGGAGAGGGAGGCCAATGGACGCGAATCTCAGAAGGCAAGATAGACGAGGAGGGCTTGGATGCATCACTTCGGGCTAGATCAGTTTCTACACACACTACTCTCTGGATTACCAGGATGCCTTCATCTCCAACTCTCTGATGTTGACACTAGGGTAATCGCAGTTGCTCTATGCTTGTTTTGAAAGCTGACTTCGGATTCGAACATCAAAGAAGCTGCTAACGTTGATGCTTTGTTCGCGTAATCGTGACGTATTTGATAAATTCGGTCATCGCGGACTATCTTTATTACAGATCTGACAACGTTTACACTCTGTAATACTCTTCTACTATGATATTTCGGGAATTCTGGTGCTCTATAGGAGACTACGCCAAATGATGAAGAATTGTGAAATTGATTATGATGAAGAATTATGAAATTGTGAAGTGTTAACTGAAAAGAAGGTTTTAGGCTTAGATCCAAGAATTTAATCATTTCAAGCACAACTAAGACTCCTAAAGTGTGATAAATGGGGAAAAGAAAGGAGCAATGTTAGCCTATTGTAAGGAAATTTCTATGCTTTCTTCCTCCTTCCCACAAACCCCGCGACATACCTGGTGAACCCGACGTGAAAGGAGGAGAGTGTAGAGATCTTGATCCTAGTTTAAAGAGTGGTGCGGTTGAGTGAGCTCATTGTGCTTGACCATTTATGGGCGACGCAACGATGGATATTATAACCCAACTCCTGCGCTTTCAGCAGGACGAGAAAAGACGGAGTGCCATTCAGGCATTTCATGAGCGAGTAATCAGAAGAAGTGGATATTTCAGTGGTAAAAATGTTACTCGTTTTTGCAAGGAATACGAATTGGAGGCACGATACCTTGGTACAGGTCTAACACCATTAAGTGACCAAGAATTAATAGACAATTTTGTATACGTTTCAGAATTACATTTGCGTGACCGACTAGTTGTGGATGCACCTCGACTAGTTATAGAAGGGCAAATAAGATGGTCACAATACAAGATGATACTCACAAGGATGTTTGCACTGGATGACGAAGACAAAGTGACTAGATCCACATTTCTAAAGTGGATACATAAACCAAAAGATCAATCTATTCTAGATATAAAAAGGGAGTTTGATCAGCAATTTACAGACTTATCTGATTATGATAGGAGGGCTATGGATCAAGAAAAGGTATCCTTGTTTCTCCGGGCTATAGATTCGAAAGCCCGAGAAGAAATTTTTCCACAATTACAACAGATAGGAACTGAGTCTGGTCTTACTGAAGACTGGGGTAATGTAGATGAAGCTGTTAGAGGATATGTAGAAAAGCAAAGAACTTTGTTTAAGTTCATGCAGAGTTGGCATGATGATATGCAAGAAGAACAAGCTCAGGTTGTTCAGCAACCTGTACAGAACCCTCAGGTAAACCTACCAACACCAAAGGATGTTGTGCCCATTAATACAATGGAAGATATGTTTAAAAAGTTTAGTGACCTTACGATTCAAAGTATGAAGCAGATGATTGAATCTCAATCTTTACAAGCACCGGCACCTAAAAATCCAAAAGCTCCAGAAATTAAAAGATGTATTTGGTGTGACTCTTTGGAGCATAACAGATACTCGTGTGAGAGCTTCAAAGAAGCATTAGCAAAGAATTTGGTATTCGTTAAGGAAAAGATGATATATGACTCTAAGACTGGAGAAAAAGTAAACATTAATTTTGGTCGGGGAGGGATGAGAATATTCTTCCCTGGCACATGTGAAAACGTTGCTTCAACATCACATACGTATGCATGTCAGGTAATTGACGAAAATAATGATATAGAACCGTGGTCTAAAGTAATAAAGTCCTTAGACCGTGGGAAGATGCATCATGAAATTTTAAAAACAGCCAGTAACGAAATCCGAGGGGTAAGTGGATGGGATGATCGTGTAGATACTCTCTCGGTTGTTACATACCTATGCTCTTCGGTGGAGCATGAAGCAGTAGTGGAAGAAAAACGAAGAAGAACCAATGAGGGTGAAGAGGAGAAAAGAAGAACTAGGCGTCAAGTAGAAGCTTCACATGAACAACCTCAAATACCAAACCAAAACCATCCAACACAATCAAACCAACCCACTCAAATAGATCCACCATCACAACCAACAATAATCCAACCAAATAAAATTCAGACTCAAGTCCAAATTCCTACTTCTGCTGAGATGCCAGTCTCTACCCACGATAATATTCCTCCTCAAGATCAAGAAATGCAACCTGTGAAAAAAGGACAAGGAAGAGTGAGAAATCCCTCATATATGCTAAAATCGCACATAGAGCAAGCCACAAATCTTAAACAAGTTCTCGAGAAAAGAGTGCTCGATAGTGTAATCGAATTTACACTTGGTGAGTTACTGGGAATAGCAAAAAGAGAATTTCTAGAAGTAATAATTGACCTCTTAAGAAGGAAACGACAACCAATAGCTGACATGCAAGAGATTGAAAGAATGGATGAAGAGACTCCTGTTCATACTGTGCAAGCGCAAGTACAAGAGCTAAAAAAAGTACTTGAACCAATTGAGACTAATGTTCAACCGTGCATGCATGAGAAAATAACCTTGGAGAAGAATCCTTCTGACATAACCCCTTCGAGTTATTACACTAAAGATCATTGGGCTCGAGCCACAACTGAGACGTTGGTAAGATTAGAGAAAATTAGCACTCCAGTTGTCGCTCTTATTGATCATGGATCTGAAGTTAACTTGATGTCAAAAGATCTCTATATGAAGGGGAAATGGCCAATAGACATGCAGCCTGGTTGGAGAATTAAGGCTGCGAACTCGATGCCAGGTGAGTTGTTTGGTGCATGCCCGCAGGTTCTAGTTACAATTGGAGATGTCAGTGATTATCAAAATTTTTTCGTACAAGATCATTCTAGTTACTCATTGATTCTAGGGCAGCCATATATTACTGCCTTAAGAATGGAAACAAGAGTCTTAGAAGATGGATCGGCTTATGCGCGAATCCGTAGTAAGGATGGGAAAAAGGCAGTTCAATTTATGACGGTATGTGTGGATCACATCAGGAATAGAACTTCTCTTCGGACAAGGCCTATTCCTGAAGAATACGAGGATCAAAGTTTTTAAAGGAAGCTTTCATAAGTCGGGACTATGAAAGCTTGAAAGGTGAAAAGATCCCGAATGTAAATATGTTTATATCAAGTTTTATCGCACTTTCTTCGACAAATTCATTTCAGTTTCGTGTTTTTTCTGAGTTAAAAAAGTGGGAAAAACAATACATAGTGGATCTTCAAAGAAATTTCCATGGATGTAGAGTGCTTAACTTCGACGAGGAAATCTCTGGAGTCTTTGATGAGATATCCTTTGCAGACACATTGTTTGATTTGCAAGAGTTAGTTCAAGGAAAAAGGAATGATTATGTGATTCAAACGCACTCTATTTCCATGTATAAGGAAATAGCAAAGTTTGAGCAAGATGAAATAGGTAAAGAAGTCTTCGTTGAAACAAAATACAAAACAATTGATAAAAAGATAAAGCCAGTCGCAGTTCCACTTCCTGAAGATAGTAATAAACTTATGGATGATGTAAAAAATCAGCCACCTCTCAGAGATAAGAGAAAAATAGGCCATGAATTCACTAAAGAAACTCTCGAGCAAATTCAATTGGGGAAAGATGGTTTCCTCAGCGAAAAAGAGAAGAATGTATTCTCTCGGATGTTATTTAAGCATGGAAAAGCTTTTTCTTTCAATGCCCAAGAAATTGGATGTGTAGATCCATCTGTGGTGACACCTATGATAATTTTCACAATTCCACATGTACCTTGGAATCTCAGACCGATTCCAGTACCAAAAGCTCATATTTCAAAGCTAATTGATCTGTTGAATGACAAAATTAGAATGGGGATTCTTGAGCCATCAAGTGCTCCTTATTCTAACCGTTGGTTTACTGTACCAAAAAAGAATGGGTCATTAAGATTTATCCAAGATCTACAGCCAGTGAATAAAGTGACAATTAGAAATATGGGAACTGGGCCTATTGTAGACGAATATGCAGAAGCTTTTGCAGGAAGATCTATTTATTCAATGGGAGATTTGCACTCTGGATATGATCAATTCCAGCTAGCTCTCGAAAGCCGTGATTTGACGACTATGAGGACACCACTTGGGCTTGTGCGCATGTGCACTTTGCCGCAAGGAGCCACGAACTCAGTGGCACATATGATGAATGGTATGCATAAAGTTCTTAGGGATTTTATTCCACATCTGACTATGCCATTCATTGATGATGTTCCTATTAAAGGCTGTGAAGAAAGAGATAGAGACGAGACTCTTGATGAGGATGGATGTAGGAATTTTGTTAAAAAGCACATAACTGATTGTGAATCCATTCTTAGTCGGCTGGAAGAGGTTCATTTGACATTGTCTGCTGAAAAATCAGTATTTGGAGTGCAAGAGGTTTTAATTGTAGGAAATTTATGTGGACCTAAAGGAAGAAAGCCATGTCCAAAGAAAGTAGATGCCATCCAAAACATGAAAGAGGTCTGCTCCTCGATCACTGAGGTGAGGAGATTTCTTGGGGCATGTGTTTTCTATGTTGTATGGATTCCCCATTTTGCCCATATTGCTGACCCACTTTATCAATTACTTAGGAAAGGGCAAAGATTTCAATGGAAAGATATCCATACTCAAGCTGTAAGAAAATTAAAGAAAGCACTTGCAGAAGCTCCATTGCTCAGAAAGGCTGATTATACTGATAATAAAGAAATTTATATCACCATAGATACAAGTCCGACAGGTATAGGTTGGGCGATTGGACAAGAGGATGATGAAGGAAAAAGGTATGCAATTCGTTTCGGAGCTAAAGTTCTAAATGTTCGCCAGAGAGGATACCCTCAAATTAAGCGGGAGCTTTGGGGAATAGTGACTGCGCTAAAAAATGATAAAGAATATCTGATTGGGGCAAATGTGGTAGTAGAAACAGATTGTTTACCATTGTTGGGAATGATTGTGAATTGTTCCACTGCAGATATTGCCATGTTAAGATGGATAGCATATATTAAGTCGCTAAACCCTGAGTTTGTTCATATAGCTGGAAGGAATAATGTGGTGGCTGACATGCTATCACGAGCTATATATGAAAATGAAGATTCGATGACTTCTAATGATGAAGAGATAGGTCTGGACTTTTATGCTTCACATGTACATAATCTAAGTCTAAATGAAGCATCTACTGGACTAAATAGAAAAGAGCCTAAGCGTCAAAATGAAAGGCTTGGAATTTGTACTGAGTCTTCAAAGGAAGTTCAAAATAGCTTAGAAAGAGGGAAAGATAACAGATGGATAGAAGAAGTACCTTACAAGATTCAAATAGGAATAATAGAGAGATTCAATGAAAACGATTATGAAAATGAGTGGAAGGAAATCGGGAGATATTTAAGTATGAAGTGTCCTGATCTTAGTTGGAGCAAAGAAAAATTTCGCACCATTCGAAGAAGGTCAAGCAATTATTTCCTGAAAGATGGATTACTCTGGAAGCGAAGGATTGGAATGGGAAAGATGCCCCAGCGAGTTGTAGGTTGTGAAGAATCGAGAGGAAGGATTATGCGTGAAATGCATAGCTCACTATGGGCCGGTCATAAAGGCTTTCAAGGAACTTATGAAAAGATAAGGGAAAGATACTGGTGGCCTGGGATGTATGTGGATACCCAAAATTACGTAGCCACTTGTAAACCTTGTCAGATGTACTCCAATGTTAGACACAGAGATGAATTACATCCAACATATCCTCTTAATATTCACTATAAGTGGGTTGTTGATTTAGTTACAATGCCATTAGGGGTGCATCAGATGAGGTATATTGTATTAGCAAGGGAAGACCTAACAAATCATGTTGAAAACTACAAGCAATGTATGCAAATTTCTACTAGAAGATGTGTTTAGTAGATTTGGTTATGTGGAGAAAATAGTTGCCGATAGAGGTGAGCTTGATGCTCAGGAAGCTGAAGACTTCTTTAAAAAATATGGAATTCGATTATCACTCACCACCGCTTACAATCCTGAAGCTAATGGAAAAATTGAACGTGGTCATCCACCAATTATTAAAGCTTTGGCTAAGGCTTGTGAGGGGAAAATAAAGAATTGGCCAAATTACCTTCCATTTGCCCTTTGGGCAGATAGGATGACATATACTAGAACTACCGGATATATGCCAGCGGAATTGATGTATTGTCAAAAACCTATTTTGCCGACGGAGTCACATGCTTTAGCGTGGACTTCCTTGCCTTGGGAAGATGAGGTGTCAAGAGAAGGTCTTCTAGCAGTGCGGATTCTTCAACTAGAAAGAGGGAAAAATCTGGTAGAAGAAGCTGCATTTAAGCTTAGAGCTTCTAGAGAGAAAAATAAAATTGCATTTGACAAGTCCCACAGATTAAGGCCAAAAAGGTTGAAGGAAGGAGACTGGGTACTTGTTTATGATAGCTCATTGAATACTCAATATGAGGCTCGAAGAAAACTGGTTAAGAGATGGTTTGGTCCCTATGTGGTATGTAAAGTTTTTGATAATGGAACATACTCACTTAGAGAATTAGATGGGACCAAGTTAAAGGAACTAATCGCTGGAAAAAGAGTTAAGCTCTTTAAAAGAAGAGAGAATGAGAATTATGAGATGGTAATAAATGAAGACGAAGAAGAGGAAAGTGAAGAGGAAGGAAGTGAAAAGGATAAAGATGAGGATATCAATAAGGAAAATGATTAAAATAAATAATATCGTAAGATGATGTATATATATATATAAAAACAGATATATATATATGTATGTATATAATAAACCAGGTAGACGAATAACAAGATATGAATTTGTCTAGATGTAATAAATAAGTAAAACAACAAATAAATTAAATGTATGTGTTTTACTTATTCATAAACTTCTATTAATACTAATTTTGTTTCTTACAGGGTACTGACGGAGATTTGTGATCAGACCATTAATAGAAAGTTTTTTTTAGGTTTGATTGGACTGTTTGACTATCTTAGGATCTGGAATGGACAGTGAAGATTCCAATGATACATCCATTCCTGAGGGTAGCATTCCTGAAAGATTTAGAGAGACGTCAGGGAGTGTGCCTGAAGGGAGAACCTTAGATAGTTCTTTTATATCAACTTACTTGCTCCCTACACCTGAAAATGAAGAAAGAATTCCTATAGAAGAGTTTGTTAAAGATCGTATCACTAGGGAGACCTTGATTCCATCATCAAATGAAAGAAGTATACTCAGGTATCGAAGGGCACGAACATATGGAGAAGATGATACTTCGGATGACCGTGAGTCATATATGGAAGTGGACCCAACAGCACTTCTTGTATATAGTCGTGACTTAGCAGAATATGCAGAACTCTTACAACAGCTTGCTTTGTTCCGTAGGGAACGTGAAGGGGGTGAGACGTCTTAAAGATAAAATAAAATGTTGTATTAAAGATATGTGTAAATAATGTTTATTTTGAATCAAGTTAAGATTTTTTTTATGAAGAATAAAGTCAGGGAAGATCCCCGGAGAACGGCAAGAAAATAAATACCAATGTATATAAATAAAGCCAGGTAATATTTTCCTTTTGAATAATTGTTTTTTATATAGATTCGTGTGAAATAAGCCTCTGATTTTTTTTTCTAAAGGAAGAATGATTAAAGGCGACAAGCTCGAGCGGTTTCTGATTTTATAACTGGTGAGATGTTATTGTTTCAGTTTCTTTTCCTCTCATGTATATATATGTATGCATGTATATATATATCCGTATGAAAAGACTACATGGGTTGGACATATGATATGTAAATAAATGCATAATTAAGGAAAATTAAGTAGAACAAAAATCTCGTGCCACTAATAAGATTACATATGATGTATAAGGACTGAGATTATATGAGGAAGATTAGAAGATGGACTAGAACTTTCGAGAACAAGACCGAGGAAGGTGAAGGGAAGACCTAGACTAAGTATCTGTATATACTAGTGTTTATGAGCACTTGATGAGTGAGACACTTCGACTTCTACTCTTGATCTCTCATCTGACCTAATCTTCAGACAGATTATATCTTGAGAAAAGAATTCTTATACCAGCCAGCTATCTATATGTATGTGTATGTGTTGTTGGGTGCTGCGATGAGCTAGTAGGCGGGTGGAACTACCCTGGTCGGGTGATCAGGGCCACGAGCTGACGCTAGTTGTGTCGTATGGCCTGACCTACATGTTGTTACGCGCTCATACGGGTTGATAGGCGGGTGGAGTCACTCTGACCGGGTGGTTAGAGCCACGAGCTGACATTGATTTCGTATGAGGCTGACATTGTGCATCGTGCGCTATGTCGGGTCGGTAGATGGGTGGGCTAAACCTGGCCGGGTGGTCAGGTCCACGAGTCGCATCCGATTTCGACATAGGCCGAAAAGTGTGGAAAAATAAATAAATAAAAATAAAAGCAAAGATATAAAGGTTGAGCTGGGATAAAGAATTAAAATAAAGAAAGACAAAATAAAAATATGAGAAAAATAAGAAAGGGGTCTGAAGGGGCTTCAGATGATAGAAGATCAATAGGGAAGCCAGAAGCGAGTTTCATAAATCGAGTTAATGAAGACTGGTATATGCAAATGCTTCGGATAGGCTACTAGATCTGACCGGGTCGAGTTAACGAGAGAGCTAAGAAGTTTTCGATTTACTCATATAATTTCTAGTCTAAGTGCATTAGTGTATTCTGATATGTTGTATGGGATGCTTTTGTCTACCTTCTTTTCTTGATTTATGCCAAGTTTAATACGTATTCAGATTTCATGTATTCAGTTGAAATTTCTTTAAATCCTGTTTATATGCCATGACCACTTGATCCTCGCTTGTATTTAATGTTGTGTATGCAGGTTGGTGGTGCATCCGGAGGATGCACAGGTTCAGAGGGGGTGGATGTGGTCGAGAATCGGCATCCGAGCTTATGAACCATTATGAAATTTCGAATCAATATAATGATTGCAAATCAGTGGTGGAGATTCAAAGTCCATGCTCGGAAATCAAATGAGTATTATTGTGAAGATAAAGTTAAGTTTAATTTATGGACGGACGTCACAATCTATTGATATTTCTGTATCATGTATATCTGCATATAGTGTGATTACATGCGCACACACCATGTGAATGTGTGTATCGAGACTCATTCATATTATGAAAATGAGAGATAAATTGAAAACGAGTGCGAATAGAGAGCATCATGTTGAATATGGTTTTATATGTTCATGTGCGACCATGGTCTTATATGTGTGTTTCTGTGTGTATTTGTATGAATGTGTGTGCATATATGAGTGGATGTATGCACATGACCATGTGTAAGCACCTACCTGTGAGTTTAGTATGTATTGTTTGCTTCTAGAATGAAGTACAGGTGGCATTCATGAGAAGGGTGCGAAAAACCAAAGGGGGGAGGGCACAATTCTGTGGGGTGGCACGCATATGATCTGAAGACTCGAGAGAACTTGGCTGTGGTGGAGGAGCTACTTACCTATTGGAATCTTGCGGACGGAAAAAGTGCTGGAAGGGCTGGAGGAGGCTCTTCTTGTTTGCGGACTTTGGTCAAAGACTGCTGTAAAGATTGTGGAGAAACTTCAAAAAGAAATTCGAGAAGGCAAGCTCAAAACAGGATCGGAAATCAAGACTGCATGGAAATCGACAATTGTTTCCTTGTTTACAGAGAAGATTGAAAGCACAAAGCTGCATATTTTAACAAGCCGTCCAACCATTACAATGAATATTGGGGTCGAGCGGAGGAGAACATCCCTCGGAAGGATGACATGTTTACGATAAGAGGAGCATTTTGATGTACATACCGACTGTGCTAAAAGTAAGCTGTCTTTTTTTTTCTGTAATAGAGGTCTGTCAAATTCTATCTCTGTCTCGTCCTTACTGTACATGAGCATTGTGTGTTTTTTTTTTTTTAATGTGATGAACATATTTTTAGCTTCTATTGAGAGGATTCGTGAGCAGCGCTTGAGCTTTGACCTATTGAGTAGAAAATTTATTATGACAGTAAGTTGACTTCTTAATGTCGTATGAAGCAAATCATCAAGAAGTAAAAAGTGCAAATAAAGGTATGATGCATAACTTGATATATATTGTTGCAGGTTATGTAAGATCATCTAGCATGATGTGACAAGAGTTTTGCTTGATTATAAAGTTATACATTTTCTTATATGCTAATGAATTGTACTCAACATGTTGTTTAACATTCAACATGTTGTTTTACATGGGAATTTCCTACGTTCTATGTAGATTCCAAACACGCACACATTACTATTGGAAGTTATATACACATAATCCCGTAAGCTATATAAAATTCATTTCTCTTAGGTGTGCAGGCATGATGAGTTGATCAGCATGATGTGACTATACATCTGTAGGAACGCCTATGAATGTCATATATGTATTGAAGAGGAACGATATCTCTTATATATTCCTTATATGTATACAGTAAATTGTTGTCGTCTTGGATCAAGAACATATGCAGGGAGACTGCTGAAAACTCTTCCAACAAAGGCAACACATGTTTATAGTTTAAGGTTCTTGAAAAGGAATTTACTCTTCGCAGTAGGAGCATTTAATCTTGCTAAAAAGTTATAGCATGATGGAAGTGGAGTTTGGCAAATGCTTAACCCGTTAAGCTTAATGATGCTCGTTTAGTGTGAGTTATCCCAAGCTTGAGAAAGATCAGAATCTTTTCCAGCAGAATTTGAGATATTACCCAAACATTTTTGAGTATGCTGGACTGAAACAATGTTTTTTTCTTTTACATCTTTTCGGTCCAAGGCATGCAAGTTCTTTGATTAAATGAATCCAGAACTCTAGAACACACTGCCGGCTTGACATAATGGTTGTTTGCAATGTTATCTGATTGCACACTCATATGGCTCTAGATGCTGCGGCATGGGATTAGATGCAGAAATTCGCAGAGAATCTGTTTTGTGTGTTAGATGTGGAAGTTTCAGCATAGACTGTATATATCAAGATGTATTTGTGTAGATTTAAACAAGGGAAACGAAGTTGAATGTGGTGGATTAGAGCTTGCATTGGATTCATGTAAAGAGAGAAAGGTGTGGCTGCGTTTCTAGGGAGTTTCGGGCACAGATCTTTATATTGCAACCTTCCTAGATTGAGGTTTCATCTCTAATTCAGAAGGCGCATATAGAGGAAGAAGGAGAGGGAGGCCAATGGACGCGAATCTCAGAAGGCAAGATAGACGAGGAGGGCTTGGATGCATCACTTCGGGCTAGATCAGTTTCTACACACACTACTCTCTGGATCACCAGGATGCCTTCATCTCCAACTCTCTGATGTTGACACTAGGGTAATCGCAGTTGCTCTATGCTTGTTTTGAAAGCTGACTTCGGATTCGAACATCAAAGAAGCTGCTAACGTTGATGCTTTGTTCGCGTAATCGTGACGTATTTGATAAATTTGGTCATCGCGGACTATCTTTATTACAGATCTGACAACGTTTACACTCTGTAATACTCTTCTACTATGATATTTCGGGAATTCTGGTGCTCTATAGGAGACTACGCCAAATGATGAAGAATTGTGAAATTGATTATGATGAAGAATTATGAAATTGTGAAGTGTTAACTGAAAAGAAGGTTTTAGGCTTAGATCCAAGAATTTAATCATTTCAAGCACAACTAAGACTCCTAAAGTGTGATAAATGGGGAAAAGAAAGGAGCAATGTTAGCCTATTGTAAGGAAATTTCTATGCTTTCTTCCTCCTTCCCACAAACCCCGCGACAACGTGAGGATGGTATGAAGACCTCGAGCAAGTGGAAGCACAAATGCGTGAGTGAGAAGCACACCAACATGCACACACATACACACACACGCGCACACACGGCAAGACAAAGAGTGAGGAGCAATGGAGTTCTTAGATTACTTTCAAAAAGCTCTTACAAGTTTGTTTCAATTACAATCTAACCTCAAAAATGAGCTCTCTAGCTCCTTTTATAGTTTTTGACTAGCTTTGGCCCTGTCCAGACCTAGTGTCCGACCTAGTTAAAAATTAGGTTCCAGGGCTTATTTGAGGGCTCAAACGAGATCTAAAAAATACGAAAATTGGCAGGTAGATACTTCTAAAGCTCCTCAAGCTCAAGGACTCCTTGGCTTGCACAAAATGGAGCTACAAAAAGATGAAATGGTATTTACAATGGCGTTTAGTGATGAGAATCACTTTTAATTGGTGTAGAGGTTTTGAAAAATTAAGGTTGCCTTGGTGCTAAATCTGCGTGAATGCTCATATGTACTTCTTCCTGAAGAAAATTATTGGCCTATTTGCCAGATCTTCGTTGACTCCCTTGTCTGCTGCTAACACGGCCCAATCGGCATCAGAATAAGCTTTGACCTGCATATCATCATCAAATGAATAGAACAATCCTTCATTTATAGTGGCCTTGAGATATCATAACATTCTTCTTGCAGCTTGCAAGTGTGTAGTCCTTGGACTATGCATAAATTGTGATAACACTCCAACTCCATATGCTATGTCGGGCCTAGTTATTGTGGCATAATTGAAAGATCCTACAATAGATCGATACAAGGTTACATCGTCTAATGGCTCTCCATCAATGGAGCTTAGCTTTACATTAACTTCCATGGGATTTGAAATAGGCTTGCAATGTAGCATCCCAAACCTCTCAAGTAGGTCTAGAATATACTTCCTTTGTATGAGCATAATACCTTCTTCTTTGTATACAACTTCAATGCCAAGAAAATACCTAAGATCTCCAAGATCAGAGATCCTAAACTCCTTTCCAAGCTTTGCCTTGATCTCCTCAATGCCCTTTGTATCATTACGTGTAATGATAAGATCATCTACATACACGCACATGTAGATTACAAGTTCTCCTCTTTGTTTGATGAAGAGAGATGGATCCGCCTTGCATTGATCAAATTTGATCAAATAGTCCACCAATCTTTGGTTCCAAGCCCTTGGAGCTTGCTTTAGGCCATAAAGTGCCTTCTTCAACCTACAAACATGATGTGGAAACTCTTTATGAACAAAACCTAGTGGTTGCTCCATGTATACCTCTTCTTCCAAGTCTCCATTGAGAAAGGCATTCTTGATATCCAATTGGAAAAGCTTCCATACTTTGCTAGCAACTATTGCAATGAGTGTCCTAATGGTGCTCATCTTTGCCACGGGGCTGAATGTCTCTTCAAAGTCCACTCCATAGGTTTGTGCAAAACCCTTGGCCACCAATCTTGCTTTGAACCTAGAAATAGATCCATCTGAATTCCTCTTTACTTTATACACCCACTTATTACCTATTACCTTCATGTTATCCTTCTTGGGCACTAGAGTCCATGTTTGATTCTCCTCAAGTGCGTCGATCTCTTCTTGCATTGCCTCTTTCCATTCGGTGTACCTGCTTGCATCTTCATAGCAATCGGGCTCATGATCTTCTACTACTTTGTTCATATATGCATAACGAGTTGTCATGTATGAATCATAAGTAAACCTTTGAGTTGGATACTTAACTCTAGAAGACTTCCTTTCTTCACCTTTTGGAGGAATAAACCTCCTTTGCCTTGGGAACTTGATCTCTTTCTTTGACATGGCTTCTTTCTCCATCATGTGTCCTTCATCATCTTCAACTTCATTACCTTCTTCATCCAACTCCACCAATATTGCTTTGCCTTTGTTGATTGATTGTGCTTCATAGCTTGATGAAGATCTCCCCCTCCATGGTGAGTTCATCCTTGAACTATCTTCATTGATGGAACACCTTGAGCCGCTTAGCTCTAGGTCGATTTGTTCTTCATCATGTCCATGCTTTTCTTCTTCATAGTCCTGCATACAATCATACTTCTTATACCAAGGGAGTAGCTCATCAAATGCTACATCCCTTGATATCCTCAAGTCCTTTGTGTTTGGGTTGAAGCACCTGTAACCTTTATGATCATTTGAATATCCTAGAAACACACACTTTTCTGCCTTTGGTTGTAGCTTGTGCCTCAATTCACTTGGCACATGTACATAACAAGTACATCCAAATATCTTACCAAAATAGGCTTGATATGGTGTCAAGCCATGGATCCCTGAGGTAGGAGCCCTATTCATAAGATACACAGCGGTATTTGCTGCATCACTCCAAAACATGTTAGGTACATTCATCTCATTAAGCATTGCTCTAGCGATCTCGGCAATGTATCTATTCTTTCTCTCTGCTACTCCATTTTGTTGGGGTGTGTACCTGCATGTTACTTGCCTCTTGATGCCTTGATCCATTAAAAAATCAGAAAACTCATTGGAGAAATATTCTCCCCCTCCATCGGACCTTAACTTCTTGATATGTGTACCTGTTTCCTTTTCTACCATTGCCTTGAATGCTTTGAAACATGTAAACACATCTGATTTGTTTTTGATGAAATAAACTCAAACCATCCTTGTGCAATCATCTATAAAAGTGACAAAGTACTTTTTACCTCCAATGGATTGCTCTTTGGTTGGCCCCCACACATCTGTATGTATCAACTCCAATGGATGTTGGGTTATGTAGCCACTCTTCTTGAATGGAAGTCTCGCTTGCTTCCCTAGTTGACAAGATTCACATAAATGCTTCATACCTTGTCCTTGGAAGTTGGGAAGACCTTCAACCAGCCTCTTGAATTGCATTTCCTTCATTCTTTGTATGTTGATGTGACCTATCCTCTTGTGCCACAAGTCCAACTCCAAAATCCTCTTGTTTCCATATGTGAAGTAGACATGTTGAGTGGAATGAGAATTTACCTCCAAAGTGAAGAGTCTCCCTTGCTTCTTTCCTCTTGCTATGACCTTGTAACCTTGCTTAGGGTTCTCCACAAAGCATCCACCTTTGTTGAACCTTACTTGATAGCCTCTTTCAACCATTTGCCCAACGGACACCAAGTTCTTTGTGATAGTAGGTACATGCAAGACATCCTTGAGACATCTTCCTTCCTCCTTGTCATCCAAAGCTACATCTCCAACATGGGAGATCTCATGGGCTGTATCATCACCTGTTTCTACATGTCCTTTACCTTTGGGAACATGTAGATTAGTAAACCAAGAAGCATTGCAACTCATATGGTTGCTACATCCACTATAAATATACCAAGTGTTATCTACTTTGATTGAATTCCCATTCATGTGCATCATCAAGAGATTGTCATTTTTTGAACTTGTAGAAGCATAATTACCTTGGCCTTTGTATGAAGAACCTTGATTATAGCTCCTTTGGTTTCCTCCTTGGTAGCAATCTCTAGCATAGTGGCCAAACTTGCCACATATGTAACATCCTTCACCATCTTGATTCCTGTTTTGTTGATGTCGTCCTCCTCTTCCTCTTGTTCTTCCTCTCCCTCTTTGTGATGAGGTGCCTTGGTCATGTCCTTGATTGCTTGAGTGGCCTTGCCTTCCTCCAAACCTTCCTTTGCCCCTTCCTTGTCCTCGTCTTCCTTTGCCCCTTTGATTACCTGCATAGAAAACTTGTGCATCCTTGCTTTTAGTTGAACTTCCACCTATGTTCATTTCTTCGGTGACCATGAGAGCAACCAATTGCTCAAAATCGGGAAGATTATCCCTTACATAAACTGAAGTGGTAAAGGGTTTCCACTTCTCATCATCTCTCAAACCATTGAGAGTATAAGCCACAAGATCGTCATCGTCTATGTGGCTTCCAATGGATCCCAATGCATCTGATAACTCCTTGACCTTAAGTATGTAGTCATTTATGCTACTCCCTGAGTTCTTCCTAAGGTTGTTGAGCTCATTCTTGAGTTGGATCTTCCTTGCTTTGGTGCTTGTTGAATAAAGCCTTTCAAGTGTCTGCCATACCTTCATGCTTGAATCCAAGTCTTGGATATGGCCGATCATGCTATTGCTAATGTGTTGGGAAAGGATAAAGATAACCCTCTTGTCTCTTTCATTCCATTCCCTAAAGGCCCTTCTCTGGTCATTGGTTGGATTCTCATCCAACCTAGGTCTTGGTTCACTTCCACTAATCAACCCCCAAAGGCCCTTGCCCATAAGATAGTTGGAGAACCTAAATCTCCATGGTTGATAGTTCCCTTTGTCTAGCTTTTCAATTTGAGTGTTCAAGTCTCCCATATCTAGTCTTTGATACTTGACCTAGCCCTTGGGTAATGCTCCAATGTGTGTAAAATGAAAATGAGGCTCTGAGGTTACCTCAATCCAAAGCTTTCCTTAGATGGACACCTTGTGCTCTTGAAACTTTGAGTAGAATAGCTCCCCCTTGATGTGAGCTACCTCCAAGAAGCTTTTGTTGATGCAAATCTTCAACCACCAACTCCAAGAGGTCTTCTTGCTTGTATGTGATGCCTCCAAGATGCCCAAATGCTCTGATACCACTGATGGGGGAAGTATCTCAACCCCTAAGCAACGACGAGCGTGAATGACCTCCACAAGTATCCTTCTTTGACCTCTGCACACCAAAAATGCTCTTACTCAGAGCATATGCAGAGAACTCGAGTGAGCTTTTGTACACCTGTAGTAGACATCAAGAGCTTTTCAACAAAACACATTTCACTTCAAATGGATGCTTAGACAAGGAGAAACAATGTCTACAACATGATCTAGTTGAATGCTCACAACTGCCAGTCAAGCAAATACCTCACTTTACGCCAGCAAGCTTTTCTCAAAGATTATATAGAGAATGAATCTCAAACTTGCGTCAACTTTAGAGGACTCTAATAGCTACCCAATGACACCAAAATCATAGCAAATGGATGCATAGAGAAGGAGAACCAGCCCTTACAACAGAGAGCAAAATATTTCCAACAGAGCCTACACACCAAGAGAGATATCAATCACACAACTTCACTAAAATGAATGTTGCTCCGAGATTACTCAGAGAATGATCCAGAGACTTTGTGAGCATAAACTATACTCTAATAGCTATCCAATGAGACAAGAATTACATAAAATGGATACAATATGAGGGAAAACCAATGCTAACAACTCAGGGGTAGAGAGTTGCAACACTGCTTGCGCACACACATAGATATGCCTACTAAAAGAAAACAAACAAGCAAGCAAGGGGCTAGCTTAAGCAAGGGGCTTGCTTATCACAACTCCAGCACTTAGTGCTCACTTTACATGAGCTAAAACTCCAAGAAGATGGCCCAAAAGAAGTCGGGATACATGCTCCTTTTATAGTGAGAAGTGTGCCCCTAAAATCTAGGAACTACCTTTCCAAATCAGCCTCCTAAATTGGAGGAATTAGTTGAGATGACTTGGGGAGTGGCTGAGTGACTTTTCTTGATGGAATCTCGTGGCTTTTGGCTTCCTTTGATTGCTCCACATGTCCATAAAAGATTCCCCACGAATTTGTAGCTTGAAGCTTGACTTTTAACAGTCACCGCATCATAGTACTAGATTGCTCATGATAGAACTTGCCTTGGCCTTGGTTGTGCCAGTCTCACTCTTGTCAAACTCAGTCGTCCCAGTGTCACTCCTATTGGTGTCACTCCCATCGATGTTACTCCCGTGGGCAGGGCCTTTCTCGAATAGGTAAAGTTTGAAAGAGGCCATGAGGTTTATGTCATGGTATGTTAGATCTGTTGTAAGTGTCACAGGTTTTCATATATTGTTTGACTTCCTTTCACATTTGAGGTCACAAAAAATCCCTAGATATGAGTTCTATTGTTTTATTCACTCGAAAATGTCTTGCTATTAGGTTATCATGATGTTGCTGAAGTACTGGGATCCTGGGCTTTCCTAAAGGGATATACAATAGGTTCTTATATAATAGTAACCCATTATTTTCCTAGAACGCATTTACTTCATGAAGTTTCCCTCCTTGAAATTTCTGCTTGACATTACAAAATAATTCATAATGTGGTAATGTCTCACGAATCGAATGGATCAAGGTTGAATCTTCTTGATGGTGTGAAGAGACGACTGCTAACTAGAGATATTGACACTTGAGCATCCTAGACGATATGTGATGATGAAATTGAACCTGGATAGAAAGTTACTCCATCAAGATTTCCTTCTATTGAGGATGCCAATAGTCATAAAGTACTCTAAATTTTTATGATTTTTGTATACAGTGTTGTTACATTTGGAAAGCCTTGATGTTGTGACTATCCATAAGTCACATATGAACACCTCTTGTAAAATTCATGAATTTAACTCAAATTAATTGTAAAAGAGAGTAATAGAGAGAATCTCATGACTTTAAAAGTTTCACTTCATACCAACCTAGTAGTTTGAATCAAATCAATTAGAATCCTAAAAGGAAGGTTCACCTTTTAGGTCGCAGATTCAAAATTCAAATTGAAGACAACTATAAAAGAGCCTGACTCTTTAGTCACGGGCAATAGAGCAAGAAGAAGGACATATTGAGCTTCAAGCTTGTGGGTACACTATGCCCACACATGTATGAGTAAGCCTACATCATCTCCCTTGTATCATATATTCATAATATTATACATTTGATTCAGTTTATGCAAGTCATTTTGGTATCTTCTGTTGTCTGCTGCTAAGTGCTCATTTTAGTGAATTTGTTTTGAGGATTTCTTTGTGAATACTTATCAAATCCATGTGATTTAACTTGGGATATGTAGCTTACGCCTTCTACTTTTGAGCTATCAATTTTCATGTCATTTGATTTAGTACTTTGTGAGATAAGTTCTCTGCAAGTCACCTATGTCTGCTCACTGTCATCTTCCTAAAAGGTCATGATTACACCTCTAACTTCTTAATGTGATTTCTCATCATATACACATCCTAAATTAGTGAAATGACTTCCTATAGCAAGCTTAGGAATCAAATTAGCTGTCTCTAAAAGCTCTCAGGTCAATTACAATAAATTAGTGAGTAGTGAGTGAATTACTGAGCAAGACCAAGTCCCCAAATAACAACTTTTTGGAAGTCTCCAATCTTGAAAGTTATCTGTTTTGACATAACTATTTGAGGGTGATGCTCCAAGGTACATTATGGATCCAAATGCATATTCCGGAACCTAAAGGTGTCCACTAAGGTACTATGAAGCTACATTGGCAGGTGTAGAACAGGGTTTGTGTAGCACCACCTCATCTCTAGAGTGTATCCAACCATCTCCTTACAGTGGCATCAAAGCTATCATCAACTCAACATGGGAGATGGATTCCCATCATCAATTCACAAATTAGATCAAGGTAATTACTAGGCTTGGTCTACGAGAACGGAAGCATCAATACAAGGTAGAGATCTCTATGGTTACGTATCTTGAGATGAGTTAATGCCAATACTCAGAAGCAAAGGGTAACCTACTCAAGAAGAGCAAGAAAGGTTATCGACATGGTGCTCAAAGGATGCTTTGGCCAGGTCATATCTTCTCAACTGAGTTTGTGATTTCTTGCTTCCACACATTAGGAATTGAGAGACATCCGAAGAAACCTAGAATGCACTTGAAGCATTTGTTTCTTCAAGCACTAGAGAAAGAAAGAACCAACTATGGATGGAGTTCACAACACTCAAAAAGATGCCCAAGTAGAATGTGACTGATTATGTCACTAAAATAAAGGACCTAGCCAATCAACTTGGAAGCATTGGAGAATTCATTGAAGAGGAGCAAATTGTGAGACTAGTGATCAATGGAATCAAGACAGATGATAAATGGGAAGCCTTCACCACAACAATGGATCTATACATGGACATGCAGGTACCTGACTTCAATACTCTAATGGGGCAACTATTCACTCATGAAGCCAAGCTTGTGAAAAATAGTGACACCTCAAAAGGTAATCAATCCTCTACCCTATACATTGATAAGAACAAGAGTAAGGATAGTAAAGGTAAAGGCAAGAAACCTGATGATGAAGCTAGTACCTCCCAAGCTAACTTTGCAAGAAGAGGTAGTGGTACAAGAGGAAGAGGCAGAGGAGGCAGGATTGACTAACCATACAACTAAGAACTGTTTCAGGAACCCTACAAATCAGAGAGGAAGAGGCTTCAATAGAGGAAGCTATGGAAGAGGAAGATCAAATAGTTTCAACAACTACAACAACAACAACAACTACCATAACCAAGGAGGCTATAGAGGAAGAAGAGACTACAACAATTTCATTAAAGAGTAGGCACAAGAGGACTGACTTTTGTTGATGAACATGACCATGAGGCAAGGTAAAGCATATGAGCATGTGTTCTATATAGATTCTGGTTGTTCAAATCATGCAGCAGGAAATGTGGCATTATTTTCTGACTTGGAGGATCCAAGGAACAAGCATGAGGTAGAGACAGGAGATGACACAAGGAACTCAGTTGAAAAGATTGGAAATGTGAAGAATCTAGATGGAAATATGAATCTACTTAGCAAGGTATTGTATGTACCTACCATAACCAAGAACTTGATGAGTGTTGGAAAAATTGTAGGAAAAGGATTGTAGGTAAGGTTCACAAGAAATGGAGCATTTGTTGAAGATCCTCAACAAGGGATCAAGAGGATTGCAAGAGGAGAAAAGACAGGTAGAATCTTTACATTTGAGTTACAAGATACTAGAAATATAGTACTTTTCAATTATGGAGGAAAAACTTTATCAGAATTAGAAATATGACACAAAAGATTAGCTCACATAGGAGAAAGGAGTTTGAAGCAAATATGCAGGGATTAGAGTGTGCTTGGATTTCCAAACATTTCTAAGCAACATATGATATATAAGTACAGTGCATGTCAACTTGGGAAGTCTCATAGACAACCCTTTATGAAGAAATGTTACATTCATGGTGATCTATTGGAGCTAGTCCACATAGATGTTTGGGGATCTAGGAAAAACCCTTCAATTTTAGGATCTAGGTACTATGTATCATTCATTGATGATTGTAGGAGATGAACTATACTTTATTTTATGAAGCACAATGGATGAAGTGTTCAATTGTTTCAAAAAATATCTTGCTCTTGTTGAAAACAAAACAGGGAAAACATTGAAAAGGCTAAGGTCAGATGGAGGGGGAGAATACTTCTCCCATGATTTTGATGCATATCTCCAAGATAGAGGCATCAAAAGAGAGATCACTTCCAGGTATACTCCAGAACAAAATGGAGTAGCAGAAAGGATGAATAGGACCATTGTGAAGGCAGTAAGGTCCATGATTAATGAGAAAAAATTACCCAACTACCTATGGGCAGAGGCTGTGTCTATAGCCACTTATCTCATCAACAGGCTCTCATCTAAAGCTTTCAATGGGCTGACACCATATGAAGCTTGGAATGGAAGGAGACCTAGCCTAGATCATTGCAGAATATTTGGATGCATAGCCTATCCACATGTTCCATCACAAATTAGAGGTAAAATGGATCCTAAGGCAAAGAAATGTGCGTTCATAGGATATGATCTAAATCAAAAAGGGTATAGGTTGTATAATCCAAGTACTAAAGGCTTTATTGTTAGTAGAGATGTTTCCTTTGATAAAACAACTCATGCTTTAAAGATGATTGTAGAAAAGTCAAGCTACCTTATGACCTAGAGGAGGACTTTCCAACACTTCAAAAAGTAAATGATCAACAACATGAAGATTTAAGTGATTCTGATGATGATCAAAAGACACCAAGAAGAATTTCAAAGTATGGAACAACAATGGTAAATAGAAGATGCACGATTTGACGGATATTGCAGAATCCTCTCAACAAACAATAAGGAGGTCAAATAGGGAAAAGAAGAAGCCAAAAAGGTATGGATTTGACACTTCTCTGGTCACAAAAAACTCAATCTATATTTCTGAAGATATTAACTCAGAAGAACCATCAACCTTTGAAGAAGCAAACAAAATACTAGAGTGGAAAGAAGCAATGGAGGAAGACATACACACACTCCAAGAGAATCAGACTTGGGACTTAGTTCCCAAGAAACAATCCATGAAGGTCATTGTTTCTAGGTGGATTTATAAGGTAAAAAAAATTCTGATGGTTCAAAAAATAGGTACAAAGCAAGGCTTGTGGCTAAAGGGTTTTCTTAGACCCAATGAATTGATTATGAAGAGACCTTCTCTCCTGTGGCAAAGATGCCAACAATCAGGGCTCTCATGAGTATAGCTGCTTCAAGGAATTGGAACATTTATCAGTTGGATGTAAAAAATACATTCTTAAATGGTTGGATTTTAGAGGAGGTGTACATGGCACCACCTCCTAGATTTGTTGACAAATCACATCCTGAATATGTGTGCAAACTCAAGAAATCTCTCTATGGTCTCAAGCAAGTTCCTAGATCTTGGAACCATAGACTTGTTACACTCTTGCAGGACAAAGGATTCAAATTGAGCAAGGTTGATTCTTCACTCTTGATTAAGAGGAATAACTCTGAAGTTATATATTTATGTGTGTATGTAGATGATATTATTCTTACAAGCAATGATGCAGATGGAATCAAGAAGATGAAAGCACAAAAGAAGGAAGAATTCAAGATAAGTGACCTTGGATTGCTCTATTACTTTCTTGGTTTAAAAGTTGTCTATAGAGATCAAGGGATGTTCCTTACACAAAGGAATTACATTAAAGATATTATTACAAAGTTCAAAATGTAGGAAACTAACGTTGTAAGTACTCCCATGGAGGTCAATCACAAGTTAAGTACTCATGAAGGAGAGCCAATTGAAGACATTACAAGCTAGCAAAGTCTAGTTGGAAGCTTGAACTATGCCACCCTAATTAGGGTTGATATTTGCTATGGAGTAAGTGTGCTTAGCCAATTCATGCACACTACTAGGAAACCTCACATGGATGCAGCCAAAAGGATATTGAAGTATCTAAAGGGAACAATCAATGAAGGCCTATATTATCCTTACACATCTGACTTAAGTGTAAAGCTTTTTATTGATGCAGATTGGGTAGGATCAAAAGATGATACGAGAAGTACATCTAGATATCTATCTTTTGCAGGTACAAAGCTCATTTCTTGGTCTTCCAAGAAAAAAACTACGATAGAAATTTCCTCAACTGAAGCTGAATACAAAGGATTGGCAAATGCAACTTAGGAAGCAATGTGGATCAAGACCCTATATACAAATTTAGGGTTGGATTTTGGCACTCCATATATATTTGGAGACAATATGAGTTCATTGCATTTAGCTGTTAATCCCATCTTTCATGCTAGGACTAAGCATATAGAAGTCCATTATCACTTTGTTAGAGAAATGATTGCAAGTAAAGTGATACAATTGTCTTATGTATCTACATAGATGCAATGTGAAAATATGATGACCAAATCACTTGATGGAAGCAAACTCAACAGGTCCAAATCAATGATTGATTTGTAGGAGATACCTATGGAATGAAGACTGTAGCATCTTAGGCTTGAGGGGGAGCTGTTGGTACATTTGGCAAGCCTTGATGCTTGACCAAATATAAAAGGTTTACTTCACAACTTGGGTGTGACTATCCATAAGTCACATATGGACACCTCTTGTAAAATTCATGAGTTTAACTCAAAATAATTTTAAAAGAGAGTAATAGAGAGAATCTCGTGACTTTACGCATTTCAGTTCATACCAACCTAGTGGTTGGAATCAAATCTATTAGGATCCTAAAAGGTAGGATCACCTTTTAGGTGGCAGATTCAAAATTCAAATTGAAGACACAATTATAAAAGATCCTGACTCTTTAGTAGTGGGCACTAGAGCAAGAAGAAGGACACATTGAGCTTCACGCTTGTGGGTACACTAAGCCCACACATATATGAGTAAGTCTACATCATCTCCCTTGTATCTGTTGGAAAACAATGTCTCATTGGTTGGAAAGTGGTCAAAGCTTGTCAATCTTGCTCAGAGAATATAGCAAGTATAGAATCTCTAAAGACTTCGTCTACAAGCTTTTATACTACGTCAAGCTGACGGGCGTAAACAGTATATGTAGCTATTTTGTTTAGTGCTTGTACAAGCAAAACCACTAGGCGACGTGGTTAAAAAAGAAGCCTCTTATAGAACCCACCCGGGTTCAGATCTCGGCGGCAGCAATGACGCAGTGCAAAAAAGATTTTATCATACTTTTAGCTTTTCATAAATCAACGAATGTGAGACGGATTGACGATGGATGTTTTCCGATTAACTCACAAAATCATGATCGTTGTTTTATGAGTTTTTTCTGTTATGCTTTTCAAGATCAGAACATACTATATAACAAGCTATAATCTCATTGTTCTAATCATCCTTCACCTATTATTCAACACAAGATTGGAGCTTGGACCTCAATAGAGGTGGTGTTTCGTCTAGCACATGGGGCAACCATGGTGCTAACTTGAAGCATGTTGAGGAGCAGCTATGGAGTTCTTCTTAATGATTCTTCTTGGTGAAGATGAAGGGTGTGCTCACACTCTAGCTCATGGAGAGGAGGTTATCTCTTGTTCATGGCAAGAAGACTTGTTCATTAGTAGCTTGATGGTGAGGATCAGCCATCTACATGGTGTATTTGAAGATTATCTTCTACAAGAAGATATCCAGTTGAAGATTGTCTTCTACAAGAAGATGTTGGGCTACTTCAAAGACATTGGATGGTGGTTAACATAAGATTTACATCTTATGTTAAGTATTCAGGTACATATTCTCTTTATGCACACAGGTACTACTTGAAGTTTATGGATTCATATCAAGAGGAGTCCTATTCGGCATAGGTACAAGAGAAACAGTACATATATGCTTTATGCATATTTGATGAGGTGTTTAAGAAGGTGTGTTCACATGAGTTTGAGGATTTATAGCAGCAAACTTGTTAGCATTTTATGCTACTTTATAAGTATGTGATCTTTTCACACACGTATCTAACTTAGGGTCTTCCTTAGCCTAAGTTCAGCTGAGGGTTTGTTGACTATCAATTTCACACTGATCTTTCCTCTTTCAGTCACTCATATTCACTCTTCTATAACCTATAAGGTCACACATCTCATGTATATTCAGATTACTTCCCATACATTTGAATATGTTTGTTACATTGTACATTCACTCATTCATTTGTTTCTCATCACATAGAGTGGTTGAGAATTTTACTCCCACATTGTACATTGAACATTGGTATATATGATACTATGAGTAAGCGATGGCTTACGTAACACCTTACACATGTCGTCTATTCTTTCTCTATCTTTGTCTCATCATTTTTATGATTAAGTTGTGATATGTTCATGTTTTGTCAATATTGAAGAATGCTAGAATTAATGTTGTATATCCTGGACCTGTGGAACCATGGACCTCTGACATGAGCCTAAGGGCCTACCTCACTTCCAACATTTGCTATCAGAGCACTAAGGTTTTGGTTTCAGAACTTTAGATCTTTGGTATCAATGCATTAAGGCTCATTCAGAATCCTAGGTTCCCAGATTTCCAGGTCTACAACATATGATTTGAAAGCATCTTCTAACATTTGACATTTGACATACACACTTAATCTAGATGAGTAGAGATTTGAGAATTAGACAATTCAGTTACATGTGTATTCATCAGTGTGGAGTATGAAGTTGATGATCTGTTAGCAGCCGAATATTTTTGGAAGAGTATGCAAATACGTTACAAAAGTATTGTTTGAAGACCCAGACTTGATGAAGAGAAGACTACTTCAAATTATATGTTGTAGACCTGGAAGTCTGGGAACCTGGGATTCTGAATGAGCCTAAGGTTTCTCAACCACTCTATGTGATGAGAAACAAATGAATGAGTGAATGTACAATGTAACAAACATATTCAGATATGGGCAGTAATCTGAATATACATGAGATGTGTGACCTTATAGGTTATAGAAGAGTGAATATGAGTGACTGAAAGAGGAAGGATCAGTGTGAAACTGATAGTCAACAAACCCTCATCCGAACTTAGGCTAAGGAAGACCCTAAGTTAGATACGTGTGTGAAAAGATCACATACTTATAAAGTAGCATAAAATGCTAACAAGTTTGCTGCTCAAACTCATGTGAACACACCTTCTTAAACACCACATCAAATATGCATAAAGCATATATGTACTGTTTCTCTTGTACCTATGCCGAATAGGACTCCTCCTGATATGAATCCATAAACTTCAAGTAGTACCTGTGTGCATAAAGAGAATATGTACCTGAATACTTAACATAAGATGTAAATCTTATGTTAACCACCATCCAATGTCTTTGAAGTAGCCCGACATCTTCTTGTAGAAGACAATCTTCAACCTGATATCTTCTTGTAGAAGATAATCTTCAAATACACCATGTAGATGGCCGATCCTCACCATCAAGCTGCTAATGACCAAGTCTTCTTGCCATGAACAAGAGATAACCTTCTCTCCATGAGCTAGAGTGTGAGCACACCCTTCATCTTCACCAAGAAGAATCATCAAGAAGAACTCCATAGCTGCTCCTCAACATGCTTCAAGTTAGCACCATGGCTGCCCCATGGAGACATTCAGGTAAATAAATCAAACATTCAGACATGAAGGTTTGTAAGAGCAGATTCTACACAGGAGAGATCATTTATCTTGTATGATCTTGTATGATCTTGTATGATCTTGTATGATCTTGTATGATCTTGTATGATCTTGTATGATCTTGAGTATTTATGAGTCAGTTGTCTAGCCTTTGATTGTGAACATTCCTAACATTGGAATGAAATAAAGTCAAAGATTCACATTCTATCAGATTTGTGTTACAGAGATAGAAGAAGATACTTGTTATGTTACAGAAGGTTATGAATCCTATAAAGCTTTCAGCAAGGTTTTGTTATGTTCGGTTCAGCTAACCTTATTCTACAATTTGGAAAGTTTAGGAATGACATGGAAAGCTATTGGCATGTGCACAATGCTAATAAAAAGGGTTCAGATATTTTGTTTCAGATACAGGTATTGATCACGAAACATCAGATTTATTGAAAGAAGGAAGACGTTCCAGATTTCATAAAGTCTGATATATTTGAAGAATTTTGGATACTAGTGTTAAGTCATCCAGGGGGGTGATGAAACATGAAGACTTATTTTCAGCCACATGTAAAAGAATGCAGATTCATACTTACAGGTATTCCTATTTTAGGTATTCCTACATTTCCTTTGCCAGGTTCTCTTTATGTTCCAGCTTTGAAAGAAGAAGGAAGAAGAAGAATGTTTGGAGAAAGTTCCTGTTAGGATGTTCCTGTTCAGGAGAAGGTTCCAAAATTCTATTGAAGAGAAGCTTGATATTTCAGAAAGGTATATTTTAGAAGTGCACACATATATGTTTATACCAGGTTCTGAAGGAAAGAGGTATGAAGGATTTAAAGGATGAAGACATGATGACATCATAGATTTTTTTTATGAGACTCATATTTCAGTTGATTTCAATTGAGATGAGTTGACTTGACTTGAGTACATTCAGAGATGAATCAGTAGTGTTCATAATACACTAAGTTGTGAGTTGTCAGTCACAGGTTCCAGGATTCAGTTCTTGATTTTGTTTAGTGTATGTACATTACACAGCAGAAGTACGTTGAGAAATCCTTTTGGAAGGTAAATGCAAATATGTGGATCCTAGTGTATGTTTTCAGGTTATTGAAGACAGGAGATAGCAGGATCAGAGACAGTTCATGCTATATTTGTTGTCAAGCAGTGATTGCTTGATAAGATCACTATTGGATATCTAGTTTGCATATTTTCTCAAGTACTATGGTTCATATTCAGCAAGTTCAGATTTTTTGAAGGAAAGTCAAATTCAGTTTTGAAGAAGACTTTTGAAGAACAAGTTCTTAAGTGCAGGAGTACAAGCTTGAAACTTGTGACAGTTTGCAGTTTGTGACAGATTGTAGATCCAGTTCAGATTGTACCAATATGACATTGCGGGGGGGATTGTTGGAAACAATGCCTTATTGGTTCAACGGTCCAACAATTTAGACCATGTGTAGTAGTCTTTTCTAGTTCCTCCACAAGAAGACGCACCCGGCAACATCATATATAGCGACGTCTACTAGTCACTCTGCAACAAGCCACGATGGGCGGACACAAAATGTGTACATTCTTTTAGTAGTTGTTGTACAACAGCAGCGCATGGAGTAATGGTTACACTATCAAATTTTCAGTGTGCGGCATGGGTTCAAACCCCGTGCACAGCTTGTTCATGAAATTTGTTTTTTAACTTATGCTATTCAAACAAGAAGCACAAATGGATAGCTTTACACGACGACGATGGCTGACAAACACAATTTTACGATTATGGCTTTTCGCAGTGCGATCGTAGTGTTTTGTTTTATCATGTGCTTTTGGTGGTGCTTTATTTCATGGACAATCAACACTATAAAAGAGAGTCTTTGGGATTACTTGAAGTATCCTTCACCTAGTGTTCAACACAATCTTGGAGCTTGGACCTCAATAGAGGTGGTGTTTCTTCTAGCACATGGGACAGTCATGGTGCTAATCGGAAGCATGTTGAGGAGCAGCTATGGAGTTCTTCTTGGTGATTCTTCTTGGAGAAGATGAAGGGCATGCTCACACTCTAGCTCATGGAGAGGAGGTTATCTCTTGTTCATGGCAAGAAGACTTGGTCATTAGCAGCTTGATGGTGAGGATTGGCCATCTACATGGTGTATTTGAAGATTATCTTCTACAGGAAGATATTAGGTTGAAGACTGTCTTCTACGAGAAGATGTCGGGCTACTTCAAAGACATTGGATGGTGCCATCTACATGGTGTATTTGAAGATTATCTTCTACAGGAAGATATTAGGTTGAAGATTGTCTTCTACAAGAAGATGTCGGGCTACTTCAAAGACACTGGATGGTGGTTAACATAAGATTCACATCTTATGTTAAGTATTCAGGTACATATTCTCTTTATGCACACAGGTACTACTTGAAGTTTATGGAGGCCGTGGCGTTCATATCAGGAGGAGTCCTATTCAGCATAGGTACAAGAGAAACAGTACATATATGCTTTATGCATATTTTGATGAGGTGTTTATGAAGGTGTATTCACATGAGTTTGAGGATTTCCTGTAGCAAACTTGTTAGCATTCTATGCTACTTTATAAGTATGTGATCTTTTCACACACGTATTTGACTTAGGGTCTTCCATAGCCTAAGTTCAGATGAGGGTTTGTTGACTATCAATTTCACACTGATCCTTCCTCTTTCAGTCACTCATATTCACTCTTCTATAACCTATAAGGTCACACATCTCATGTATATTCAGATTACTGCCCACACATCTGAATATGTTTGTTACATTGTACATTCACTCATTCATCTATTTCTCATCACATAGAATGGTTGAGAATTTTGCTCCCACATTGTACATTGAACATTAGTATATATGATACTATGAGTAAGCAATGGCTTACGTAACACCTTACACATGTCATCTATTCTTTCTCTATCTTTAACTCATCATCTGTATGATTAAGTTGTGTTATGTTCATGTTTTGTCAATATGGAAGATTGCTGGAATTACTGTTGTACATGACTGGAACTATATATCATGGACCTGTGACATGAGCCTAAGGGCCTACCTCACTTCCAACATTTGGTATCAGAGCACTAAGGTTTTGGTTTCAGAACTTTAGATCTTTGGTATCAATGCATTAAGGCTCATTCAGAATCCCAGGTTCCCAGACTTCCAGGTCTACAACATATGATTTGAAAGCATCTTCTAACATTTGACATTTGACATACACACTTAATATAGATGAGTAGAGATTTGAGAATTAGACAATTCAGTTACATGTGTATTCATCAGTGTGGAGTATGAAGTTGATAATCTGTTAGTAGCCGAATATTTTTGGAAGAGTATGCAAATACTTTACAAAAGTATTGTTTGAAGACCCAGACTTGATGAAGAGAAGACTACTTCAAATTCAAGGAAGAACAATGGTTTAGAGAAGATGAAGAAATCATATCAACATCAAATCACAGGTATCACTTTCTACCATCGAATTATCATTTACAGGTCATATCTTAGAAGAGCAGTTTTGAAGAGATTTGAAGAAATTCAAGAGTGCTTTTATACACTTTCATCATTTGAAAGTTAAAGGCTACATCAAAACAGGTATCTAGAGGTTTTTCTAGAGAGTTTTGAGAGATCTCTTTCATGGCAAGAAAGTTCATCTAAGAAGACAAGTGCAGAGATGGGATGAGTTTTTCAGCCAAATTTCTGTTGTAAGTTGCTTGGATATCAAGGTACAAATGTATCTAGAGAAGGTAGCTCTAGAAGGATAATTCATCATTCATACAAAAGATTGGTGAATTTAGTCATTTCAGACATTTGAAGCAGAATTTTGATTCAGAGATATGAGGAGATGATAAAACATGTTTCTATATTCACTTCCATTTATATACCATGTTTGTTTTATCTCTTACTCTTATCATTAGAGGAAGAGAAACGTTCATTTGAAGAAGTCAACAGTGCTTGCTACTTCAAGATGAAGAGAACAAAAGGTATGGAAGAGAAGTTTGAAGATGTTGACATCATCATGTTATACTTTATGGGATATTTGGAATGAAGGTGTAATGCCTTGAGGATTTTAATGTGTTTTGTGTTTTGATTTAGCAGGTGAAGATCCATGAGGGTGTGAACGCGCATGGACTTGGAGATATTTAGAAGAATATTTTTAGAAGATGGTTATTTTTAGTTATTTTTGTAAAAATAATGGATCGCTTTAGAAAGCGACGTTTTTGTAAAAATAGAAAATTACGAACTTGTAAATAAAGCAAAAACACGCTTTTCGGAGCACGGCCCTCATGTATCTTCTATTCAGGACGTAATAGGAATTTACTATAAATATGCATGCTCTGGTAGAGTGTCCATCAGAGCATGTGGGGGGAGATTGTACCCAATTTGGTGTCATCTCTTATCTCTTTCTGTCTTTGAGTATTGTTATTCTCTGCGTTCGTACGTCTGTTATTCTCTGCATTCGTGCGTCTGTGGTACCTGGGGCAACAGTGGTATCAGAGCCAAGACATTCGCGGAGGTGGTTGCAGCGTTTGATTGCGATTTGCAGCACTCGGGTCTCTTCGCGATTCGGCGTTCATCTCAGCCGTCTGATCCAGTTGCGACGTTTGATTGCGATTTGTGGCATCCAATCCGTTCGCGAATCGGCGTCCATCTCAACCGTCTGGTCCAGGTTTTCCGTTCATTAAGTTTTTTTTTGAAGTTTTTAGTACGCCGGTAAAGTTTTTCGAATTTCACACTGATATGGGATATTTGGAATGAAGGTGTAATGCCTTGAGGATTTTAATGTGTTTTGTGTTTTGATTTAGCAGGTGAAGATCCATGAGGGTGTGAACGCGCATGGACTTGGAGATATTTAGAAGAATATTTTTAGAAGATGGTTATTTTTAGTTATTTTTGTAAAAATAATGGATCGCTTTAGAAAGCGATGTTTTTGTATAGAAAATTACGAACTTGTAAATAAAGCAAAAACACGCTTTTCGGAGCGCGGCCCTCATGTATCTTCTATTCAGGACATAATAGGAATTTACTATAAATACGCATGCTCTGGTAGAGTGTCCATCAGAGCATGTGGGGGGAGATTGTACCCAATTTGGTGTCGTCTCTTATCTCTTTCTGTCTTTGAGTACTGTTATTCTCTGCGTTCGTACGTCTGTTATTCTCTGCATTCGTGCGTCTGTGGTACCTAGGGCAACAGTGGTATCAGATCCAAGACGTTCGCGGAGGTGGTTGCAGCATTTGATTGCGATTTGCAGCACTCGGGTGTGTTCGCGATTCGGCGTTCATCTCAGCCGTCTGATCCAGTTGCGGCGTTTGATTGCGATTTGTGGCATCCAGTCCGTTCGCGAATCGGCGTCCATCTCAACCGTCTAGTCCAGACCTAGGTTTGGCATCTTTCCATACGGCCATGGATACTACTCAAAATATCGATGATTTTAGTTCCTCACCCCTCCCTGGGGTATCAATTGAGCAACAAGTCGAAATTTTACGACATGAACTTCAACATGCCCAAAATGAAATAAAAGAACGTGATGTTGCACTCCAACAACTACAAAGCGATGACAATAACCTAGTCCGGGTAGTGAAGGCCATTATTACCGCCCAAGAGCAAGGAACACAATCCAAGATTGGTGCCAAAAATTTCCAATTTTCACGATTTGACGGACGAAAAGATGGCCAATTTGTTCTCTCATGGTTATCCCAGTTTGATGATTTCTACTCTGATGAATCTTATTCTGAACAGGAAAAAGTGAAATTTGTAACCAACTACTTAGTGGGAAAGGCTCAGTTATGGTGGAATGTTTTGCGCCATAGCACAGATCGCCCCACCACATGGCAAGCCTTTCAAGACAAGCTCAAGGAGTCCTTCCTTCCTCCTTAGTTTCACTTACATGCCCGTCGCTCTTGGACGACTTTTGGATGGAAAGATGGAGATACTGTTTCTACCTATACTGAACGTTTTTCGCAACGTTTATTACTTATACGTTCACTTGAAATGATTCCTGAAGATACTTTACAGCGGAAATATGAAGATGGTTTGGAGATGGGAATCCAAGCTAAGCTCAACACCTTACGTCCGACGACGCTCTATGAAGCTATTTCTTTTGCACATGATGCTGAGAAAGAATTTCAATCTATCACTAAGTCCATTCGCTTACAACAAACACGTCAATGACCACAACTAATCAAACCCACTTTTCCACTCAAGCGTTCCTTTTCTACTTTTTCTTCTCCTCCTTTTCAATGTCCACCTACTTTTCAACGACCACCTAGTTTTCAACGACCTCCTCAATCCACTTTTTCCCCAATCCCCAAGACAAACCCCTTACACCCTACCAAACCTCCAACCTTTCAAACTACGACAATGGATGCCCAAAAAAAGAGGTCCCGTATCATTTGTTGGAATTGTGGTAAGATTGGTCATACCAAAGCTAGATGTAGGTTCCCAACTAACCACATGCAACCTGGCGGAGCTAAAGTACATAACATGGAGGTGGTTCTTGAAGATATTCAATTTGAAGACATTCAACCTGATTGGACTGAAGACGCATTGGAGCAGGATCTAAGTACCTTGGGTAACACAATTTCTATTCATTCTTTACTTTGCATGCAAGGTACTATTAATGGTAAAGTTGTTAATATTTTACATGATGATGGTAGTTCACATGACTTTATTTCTCACATATTAGTCAAAGATCTCCAATTAACCCCACTTCCTTCTATGTACAAAGTTAAGGCTGCATTCCAAGGAAACAGATATAATGTTACAAGTGAAGTGCATAATGTTCAAATTTGTATAGGCTCATACATGGATAAACACACATTCTTAATTGCTCCTTTGCAGTCCTATGATGTTATACTTGGTATGCCTTTTCGTCACCATTATAATCCATGCATTGATATCATACACACACCATGCGTTTTAAGTTTAACAACCAAGATATCTGTTTGTCTACAATACATGATTTCCAACCATTCCCATTAATTAGTCATACACAAGTAAAACGTGCATTCCGAAAAGGCTACAATTCATGTATTGTTTTTGTCAATAACATAGTCGATTATCTACATACACTTCCTAATACCCATAAATCATTTATGGATTCTTATAAGGATTGTTTTATGGCTGATTTTCCTTCTAAACTACCACGTTCGAGAGGATCCCTTGATCATAGTATAGACTTAATTCCTGGTAGTTCTCCTCCCCATAAAGCACCTTATAGGCATGGACCTTTGCATCAACAAGAAATAACCAATCAAGTTAAGGATTTACTTCACAAAGGACTTATCAGGCCTAGTTCTTCTCCCTTTGGAGCACCTGTTCTTTTAGTAGAGGAGAAGAACAAGACTTATAGGATGTGCATTGATTATAGAGCACTCAATAAGATCACAATAAAAAATAGATATCCTATTCCTAGGATAGATGATTTATTAGATAAACTTCGTGGAGCACGTGTCTTTAGTAAAATTGATCTTAAATCTGGGTATCATCAAATAAGAATGTCACCAAATGATATTTTTAAGACTGCCTTTCGAACTCAGACTGGTCACTTTGAATTCATGGTAATGCCTTTTGGACTTACCAATGCACCTGCTACATTTGCACGCATGATGAATAATATTTTTCTTGAATACCAAGCTTTTGTTCTTGTTTTCTTCGATGATATACTTGTCTATAGTAAGAATGATGATGACCATGAAAAGCATTTAGCAATAGTTTTTAATTTGTTATGCACCAACCAACTTTATGCAAATCCTGAAAAGAGTTACTTTTTCCAAAGAGAATTAGAGTACTTAGGCCATATTGTTTCAAGTCAAGGAGTTCATGTAGATCCAAAGAAGATTAAAGTAATTAAAGAAAGGCCTATACAACAATGGGTGAATGATGTTCGCTCTTTTCTTGGATTAGCTAGTTTTTATAGAAAGTTTGTAAAAGGTTTTTCTTATTTAGCCCTCCCACTCACTTTATTATTAAAGAAAAAGTTAAAATTTTCATGGGGATTGCCACAACAACAATCTTTTGAAAAACTTAAACAATCACTTTCTCATGCACCTGTTTTGCAATTACCTGATTTTACACAACCTTTCCATGTAGTTAGAGATGCTAGTGGCTTAGCTATAGGTGTTGTATTGATGCAAAATGATCATCCCATTGCATTTGAAAGTAGGAAGCTTAAACCTTCTGAAAAGAACTACAGTTCATATGATAAAGAACTTTTGGCAGTTGTACATGCTTTAAAAATTTGGAAACATTATCTCATGGGTACAGAAGTCATAATCAAAACCAACCAACAAGCTATTAAACATTTACTCAATCAACCATTGATTTCAGATCGACATATCAAATGGGCTTCATACATACAAAATTTTCAGCCTATGATTCAATATCAACCTGGCAAAGCTAATGCTGTAGCTGATGCCCTGAGTCGTTTTCCATCCCCACAAACAAATATTGTTTTTATTAATAACATTTCTGTGGTTCATATTCATTCATTTTATGACATGATTCCTACATATGCATCTGATTTATATTTCTCACAAACATGGAATGCTTTCAATAATTCTACTACATTTAGTGAAGACCATTACACATTTCATAATGGATTCTTGTATTTTGATCATAAGCTATGTATTACACAAGATTTTAAAGAATTTGTTATGAAAGAGATGCATGAACCACCATATATGGGTCATAGGGGCATACAAAGTACTGTTTCTACATGTAAAGAATTCTTCTTTTGGCCAAATATGGAAAAGGATATTACACAATATGTTTCCCAATGCATTGTTTGTCAACGTGTCAAAAGACATCATGGTAAAGCATTTGGATTATTAATGCCACTTCCCATACCTAATGGGCCATGGGAACAAATTTCTATGGATTTTATTACTGGTCTTCCTACAACTTCATCACATCATGATATGATTTGGACAATTGTTGATAGGTTTAGTAAACAAGCATATTTCATTCGTTGTACGAAAACTCTTTCTGCACCTCAAGCTGCCAAATTATTTATTAAATGTATTTTTCCACATCATGGTTTTCCAAAAGTAATTTTATCCGATCGTGGTGTTTGTTTTTGTAATCACTTTTGGGTTGCATTATTTAAAAATTTAGGCTCTAAAATAGATTTTAGTTCTGCATTTCATCCTGAAAGTAATGGGCAAAGTGAAGCTACGCATAGTACTATTTTGGATCTATTACGTTGTTATTCTTTAGATAATCCAACTAATTGGGATGAGAAACTTTCTTTACTCCAATTTGCATATAATAACACAACACAAACACTACTGGACGTGCACCAAATGAAATTGTGTATGGTAAAAAGCTTCCTACTCCCATGTCTATCATTCAAACTGACATACCTATGGCTAATTCTTTTGCACAAGATCATATTTCTATACGTCATGAGGTTCATGAGCATATTAAAAAGAGTCAGGAACGTTATACCCGTAATATTAATAAGAAACGAGCAGCTAAACAATTTACTGAAAATGATTATGTTTGGTTACGCATAATTAAACGACATTTGAAAAATATTCTACAACATCCTAAGGTAAAACTTGCACCATGGTATTATGGAGCTTTCCGTATTATTCAAAAAATTAATGAGAATGCTTTTAGATTAGATATACCTTCTCATTGGAATATTCATAATTCTTTTCATATCAGTTTATTGAAACCATTTAAAGGAATTTTACCACTCATTCCTATTTTGGATGATTCTCCATTGTTAGAAGAGGATGCTAAAGTTTTAATTCCAGAAAAAATACTTGATCATGATGTTACTACTACACGCACAGGTAATCAATACCATAGATATTTGATTAAATATAAAAATCATTCATTCGAAGAATCAAAATGGATTCACATCAATAATTCCACATTATCATCATTTGATTTCTGCTTATCATTCACAATCACATTAAATTCCAGTTTTCCAGTTCCATGCATGTTTTTTTTATTTACATGGCACATGCCTATGATTGTTCAGTGATGCGACATGTGATTGGCCATCCATGTCTATTTTATTTTTTATCAACTGAGGTCAGTTGCTCATCAACTGGGCGTCATGTTATACTTTATGGGATATTTGGAATGAAGGTGTAATGCCTTGAGGATTTTAATGTGTTTTGTGTTTTGATTTTGCAGGTGAAGATCCATGAGGGTGTGAACGCGCATGGACTTGGAGATATTTAGAAGAATATTTTTAGAAGATGGTTATTTTTAGTTATTTTTGTAAAAATAATGGATCGCTTTAGAAAGCGTCATTTTTGTAAAAATAGAAAATTACGAACTTGTAAATAAAGCAAAAACACGCTTTTCGGAGCGCGGCCCTCATGTATCTTCTATTCAGGACGTAATAGGAATTTACTGTAAATACGCATGCTCTGGTAGAGTGTCCATCAGAGCATGTGGGGGGAGATTGTACCCAATTTGGTGTCATCTCTTATCTCTTTCTGTCTTTGAGTACTGTTATTCTCTGTGTTCGTACGTCTGTTATTCTCTACGTTTGTGCGTCTATGGTACCTGGGGCAACAGTGGTATGTGTTGATACCAATGTAAGGAATTGAACTCACAACCTCTTGGTTAGGAATGTGATGGGCTAACCACTTGCCCCAAAAGCCATGGTTGAGGATTACTTCCTAATCCTCTCTCTTAGAGCGTGGTTCAACCATCTCCTACTAGGATTTTGTTACATTCTTCCCCCCTTGGTCGATCATTGTCCTCAATGATCTGCTCTTGTAGCCCTCTAGCCTCGGTGATCAGCCCCTTGAACTCCCTAGGTGCCCTTGAATTGATGTTCCTCAACCTCGCATAGTTTCTTGAACCTTGTTCGCAACCTTGGTCTCTTGAACCCTTGCTCTCAACCTTGGTGTCTTGAACCTTCCTGTTCGCAACCTTGGTGTCTCGAGCCCTTGTTCTCAACCTCAGTCTTGAACCTTGTTCTCACCCATGCTTGGTATCTTGAACACTCAATCAAGTGCCACCCAAGGATTCCCAAGGAATTCACACTTCCAACCTAGCTCATTGGAAATTCCGTTCCGAGAGCTTTCCAACGGTATATTACATGCCTCAATCCGACCTACAGATTGAGAGATACACTTGGTTCTTTGTTGGGTCCAACCTTGAAACCGACACGCGCGCCTTCCACAATTCCTACCCTTTCACATGGTAGAGTGCCCAAGCGCCTTTTTTAGAGGCCATTGGATCATTCCACTTTGCCCAAGCCTACTTCCTAGGCTCTGATACCAATGTAAGGAATTGAACTCACAACCTCTTGGTTAGGAATGTGATGGGCTAACCACTTGCCCCAAAAGCCATGGTTGAGGATTACTTCCTAATCCTCTCTCTTAGAGCGTGGTTCAACCATCTCCTAATAGGATTATGTTACACCAAGGTTGCGAACACGAAGGTTCAAGACACCAAGGTTGAGGGCAAGGGTTCAAGAGACCAAGGTTGCGAACAAGGTTCAAGAAACTGTGCGAGGTTGAGGAACATCAATTCAAGGGCACCTAGGGAGTTCAAGGGACTGATCACTGAGGCTAGAGGGATACAAGAGCAGATCATTGAGGACAATGATCAACCAAGGGGGGAAGAATGTAACATAATCCTAGTAGGAGATGGTTGAACTACACCCTAAGAGAGAGGATTAGGAAGTAATCCTCAACCATGGCTTTTGGGGCAAGTGGTTAGCCCATCACATTCCTAACCAAGAGGTTGTGAGTTCAATTCCTTACATTGGTATCAGAGCCTAGAAAGTAGGCTTGGGCAAGGTGGAATGATCCAATGGCCTCTAAAAAAGGCGCTTGCGCATCCTCTATGTGAAAGGGTAGGAATTGTGGAAGGCGCGCGCGTCGGTTTCAACGATGGACCTTACAATGATTGGGGTGTATCTCTCAATCCGTAGGTCGGATTGAGGCGTGTAATATACCGTTGGAAAGCTCTCGGAACGAACTTTCCAATGAGCTAGCTTGGAAGTGTGAATTCCTTGGGAATCCTTGGGTGGCACGTGATTGAGTGTTCAAGATACCAAGCATGGGTGAGAACAAGGTTCAAGACTGAGGTTGAGAACAAGGGCTCGAGATACCAAGGTTGCGAACACGAAGGTTCAAGACACCAAGGTTGAGGGCAAGGGTTCAAGAGACCAAGGTTGCGAACAAGGTTCAAGAAATTGTGCGAGGTTGAGGAACATCAATTCAAGGGCACCTAGGGAGTTCAAGGGACTGATCACTGAGGCTAGAGGGATACAAGAGTAGATCATTGAGGACAATGATCGACCAAGGGGGGAAGAATGTAACATAATCCTTGTAGGAGATGGTTGAACTACACCCTAAGAGAGAGGATTAGGAAGTAATCCTCAAGCATGGCTTTTGGGGCAAGTGGTTAGCCCATCACATTCCTAACCAAGAGGTTGTGAGTTCAATTCCTTACATTGTGAGTTTAATTTAATTTGCATATAATAACACAACACATACCACTACTGGACGTGCACCAAATGAAATTGTGTATGGTAAAAAGCTTCCTACTCCCATGTCTATCATTCAAACTGACATACCTATGGCTGATTCTTTTGCATAAGATCATATTTCTATACTTCATGAGGTTCATGAGCATATTAAAAAGAGTCAGGAACGTTATACCCATAATATTAATAAGAAACGAGCAGCTAAACAATTTATTGAAAATGATTATGTTTGGTTACGCATAATTAAACGATGTTTGAAAAATATTCTACAACATCCTAAGGTAAAACTTGCACCACGTTATTATGGACCTTTCCGTATTATTCAAAAAATTAATGAGAATGCTTTTAGATTAGATATACCTTCTCATTGGAATATTCATAATTCTTTTCATATCAGTTTATTGAAACCATTTAAAGGAATTTTACCACTCATTCCTATTTTGGATGATCCTCCATTGTTAGAAGAGGATGCTGAAGTTTTAATTCCAGAAAAAATACTTGATCATGATGTTACTACTACACGCACAGGTAATCAATACCATAAATATTTGATTAAATATAAAAATCATTCATTCGAAGAATCACAATGGATTCACAAAACATCACTAATTCCACATTATCATCATTTGATTTCTGCTTATCATTCACAATCACATTAAATTCCAGTTTTCCAGTTCCATGCATGTTTTTTTAATTTACATGGCACATGCCTATGATTGTTCAGTGATGCGACATGTGATTGGCCATCCATGTCTATTTTATTTTTTATCAACTGAGGTCAGTTGCTCGTCAACTGGGCGGCATGTTATACTTTATGGGATATTTGGAATGAAGGTGTAATGCCTTGAGGATTTTAATGTGTTTTGTGTTTTGATTTAGCAGGTGAAGATCCATGAGGGTGTGAACGCGCATGGACTTGGAGATATTTAGAAGAATATTTTTAGAAGATGGTTATTTTTAGTTATTTTTGTAAAAATAATGGATCGCTTTAGAAAGCGACTTTTTTGTAAAAATAGAAAATTACGAACTTGTAAATAAAGAAAAAACACGCTTTTCGAAGCGCGACCCTCATGTATCTTCTATTCAGGACGTAATAGGAATTTACTATAAATACGCATGCTCTGGTAGAGTGTCCATCAGAGCATGTGGGGGGAGATTGTACCCAATTTGGTGTCGTCTCTTATCTCTTTCTGTCTATGAGTACTGTTATTCTCTGCGTTCGTACGTCTGTTATTCTCTGCATTCGTGCGTCTGTGGTACCTGGGGCAACAGGTCCGAACGCGGGAATGTCGTCCTAGTCTAACTCGTGCAAGTAGACAATCTGAAGACGACGATGCTCCTCCTAGGTTTGGCATCCTTCCATACGGCCATGGACACTACTCAAAATATCGATGATTTTAGTTCCTCACCCCTCCCTGGGGTATCAATTGAGCAACAAGTCGAAATTTTACGACATGAACTTCAACATGCCCAAAATGAAATAAAAGAACGTGATGTTGCACTCCAACAACTACAAAGCGATGACAATAACCTAGTCCGGGTAGTGAAGGCCATTATTACCGCCCAAGAGCAAGGAACACAATCCAAGATTGGTGCCAAAAATTTCCAATTTTCACGATTTGACGGACGAAAAGATGGCCAATTTGTTCTCTCATGGTTATCCCAGTTTGATGATTTCTACTCTGATGAATCTTATTCTGAACAGGAAAAAGTGAAATTTGTAACCAACTACTTAGTGGGAAAGGCTCAGTTATGGTGGAATGTTTTGCGCCATAGCACAGATCCCCCCACCACATGGCAAGCCTTTCAAGACAAGCTCAAGGAGTCCTTCCTTCCTCCTCAGTTTCACTTACATGCCCGTCGCTCTTGGACGACTTTTGGATGGAAAGATGGAGATACTGTTTCTACCTATACTGAACGTTTTTCGCAACGTTTATTACTTATACGTTCACTTGAAATGATTCCTGAAGATACTTTACAGCGGAAATATGAAGATGGTTTGGAGATGGGAATCCAAGCTAAGCTCAACACCTTACGTCCGACGACGCTCTATGAAGCTATTTCTTTTGCACATGATGCTGAGAAAGAATTTCAATCTATCACTAAGTCCATTCGCTTACAACAAACACGTCAACGACCACAACTAATCAAACCCACTTTTCCACTCAAGCGTTCCTTTTCTACTTTTTCTTCTCCTCCTTTTCAATGTCCACCTACTTTTCAACGACCACCTAGTTTTCAATGACCTCCTCAATCCACTTTTTCCCCAATCCCCAAGACAAACCCCTTACACCCTACCAAACCTCCAACCTTTCAAACTACGATGATGGATGCCCAACAAAAGAGGTCCCGTATCATTTGTTGGAATTGTGGTAAGATTGGTCATACCAAAGCTAGATGTAGGTTCCCAACTAACCACATGCAACCTGGCGGAGCTAAAGTACATAACATGGAGGTGGTTCTTGAAGATATTCAATTTGAAGACATTCAACCTGATTGGACTGAAGACGCATTGGAGCAAGATCTAAGTACCTTGGGTAACACAATTTCTATTCATTCTTTACTTTGCATGCAAGGTACTATTAATGGTAAAGTTGTTAATATTTTACATGATGATGGTAGTTCACATGACTTTATTTCTCACATATTAGTCAATGATCTCCAATTAACCCCACTTCCTTCTATGTACAAAGTTAAGGTTGCATTCCAAGGAAACAGATATAATGTTACAAGTGAAGTGCATAATGTTCAAATTTGTATAGGCTCATACATGGATAAACGCACATTCTTAATTGCTCCTTTGCAGTCCTATGATGTTATACTTGGTATGCCTTTTCGTCACCATTATAATCCATGCATTGATTATCATACACACACCATGCGTTTTAAGTTTAACAATCAAGATATCTATTTGTCTGCAATACATGATTTCCAACCATTCCCATTAATTAGTCATACACAAGTAAAACGTCCATTCCGAAAAGGCTACAATTCATGTATTCTTTTTGTCAATAACATAGTCGATTATCTACATACACTTCCTAATACCCATAAATTATTTATGGATTCTTATAAGGATTGTTTTATGGCTGATTTTCCTTCTAAACTACCACCTTCGAGAGGATCCCTTGATCATAGTATAGACTTAATTCCTGGTATTTCTCCTCCCCATAAAGCACCTTATAGGCATGGACCTTTGCATCAACAAGAAATAACCAATCAAGTTAAGGATTAACTTCACAAAGGACTTATCAGGCTTAGTTCTTCTCCCTTTGGAGCACCTGTTCTTTTAGTAGAGAAGAAGAACAAGACTTATAGGATGTGCATTGATTATAGAGCACTCAATAAGATCACAATAAAAAATAGATATCCTATTCCTAGGATAGATGATTTATTAGATAAACTTCGTGGAGCACGTGTCTTTAGTAAAATTGATCTTAAATCTGGGTATCATCAAATAAGAATGTCACCAAATGATATTTTTAAGACTGCCTTTCGAACTCAGACCGGTCACTTTGAATTCATGGTAATGCCTTTTGGACTTACCAATGCATCTGCTACATTTGCACGCATGATGAATAATATTTTTCTTGAATAGCAAGCTTTTGTTCTTGTTTTCTTCGATGACATACTTGTCTATAGTAAGAATGATGATGACCATGAAAAGCATTTAGCAATAGTTTTTAATTTGTTACGCACCAACCAACTTTATGCAAATCCTGAAAAGAGTTACTTTTTCCAAAGAGAATTAGAGTACTTAGGCCATATTGTTTCAAGTCAAGGAGTTCATGTAGATCCAAAGAAGATGAAAGTAATTAAAGAATGGCCTATATCACAATCGGTGAATGATGTTCGCTCTTTTCTTGGATTAGCTAGTTTTTATAGAAAATTTGTAAAAGGTTTTTCTTATTTAGCCCTCCCACTCACTTTCTTATTAAAGAAAAAGTTAAAATTTGCATGGGGATTGCCACAACAACAATCTTTTGAAAAACTTAAACAATCACTTTCTCATGCACCTGTTTTGCAATTACCTGATTTTACACAACCTTTCCATGTAGTTACAGATGCTAGTGGCTCAAGTATAGGTGCTGTATTGATGCAAAGTGATCATCCCATTGCATTTGAAAGTAGGAAGCTTAAACCTTCTGGAAAGAACTACAGTACATATGATAAAGAACTTTTGGCAGTTGTACATGCTTTAAAAATTTGGAAACATTATCTCATGGGTACAGAAGTCATAATCAAAACCGACCAACAAGCTATTAAACATTTACTCAATCAACCATTGATTTCAGATCGACATATCAAATGGGCTTCATACATACAAAATTTTCAGCCTATGATTCAATATCAACCTGGCAAAGCTAATGTTGTAGCTGATGCCCTGAGTCGTTTTCCATCCCCACAAACAAATATTGTTTTTATTAATAACATTCCTGTGGTTCATATTCATTCATTTCATGACATGATTCCTACATATGCATCTGATTTATATTTCTCACAAACATGGAATGCTTTCAATAATTCTACTACATTTAGTGAAGACCATTACACATTTCATAATGGATTCTTGTATTTTGATCATAAGCTATGTATTACACAAGATTTTAAAGAATTTGTTATGAAAGAGATGCATGAACCACCATATATGGGTCATAGGGGCATACAAAGTACTGTTTCTACATGTAAAGAATTATTCTTTTGGCCAAATATGGAAAAGGATATTACACAATATGTCTCCCAATGCATTGTTTGTCAACGTGTCAAAAGACATCATGGTAAAGCATTTGGATTATTAATGCCACTTCCCATACCTAATGGGCCATGGGAACAAATTTCTATGGATTTTATTACTGGTCTTCCTACAACTTCATCACATCATGATATGATTTGGACAATTGTTGATAGGTTTAGTAAACAAGCATATTTCATTCCTTGTACAAAAACTCTTTCTGCACCTCAAGCTGCCAAATTATTTATTAAATGTATTTTTCCACATCATGGTTTTCCAAAAGTAATTTTATCCGATCGTGATGTTCGTTTTTGTAATCACTTTTGGGTTGCATTATTTAAAAATTTAGGCTCTAAAATAGATTTTAGTTCTGCATTTCATCCTGAAAGTAATGGGCAAAGTGAAGCTACGAATAGTACTATTTTGGATCTATTACATTGTTATTCTTTAGATAATCCAACTAATTGGGATGAGAAACTTTCTTTACTCCAATTTGCATATAATAACACAACACATACTACTACTGGACGTGCACCAAATGAAATTGTGTATGGTAAAAAGCTTCCTACTCCCATGTCTATCATTCAAACTGACATACCTATGGCTGATTCTTTTGCACAAGATCATATTTCTATACTTCATGAGGTTCATGAGCATATTAAAAAGAGTCAGGAACGTTATACCCGTAATATTAATAAGAAACGAGCAGCTAAACAATTTACTGAAAATGATTATGTTTGGTTACGCATAATTAAACGACGTTTGAAAAATATTCTACAACATCCTAAGGTAAAACTTGCACCATGTTATTATGGACCTTTCCGTATTATTCAAAAAATTAATGAGAATGCTTTTAGATTAGATATACCTTCTCATTGGAATATTCATAATTCTTTTCATATCAGTTTATTGAAACCATTTAAAGGAATTTTACCACTCATTCCTATTTTGGATGATCCTCCATTGTTAGAAGAGGATGCTGAAGTTTTAATTCCAGAAAAAATACTTGATCATGATGTTACTACTACACGCACAGGTAATCAATACCATAGATATTTGATTAAATATAAAAATCATTCATTCGAAGAATCACAATGGATTCACAAAACATCACTAATTCCACATTATCATCATTTGATTTCTGCTTATCATTCACAATCACATTAAATTCCAGTTTTCCAGTTCCATGCATGTTTTTTTTATTTACATGGCACATGCCTATGATTGTTCAGTGATGCGACATGTGATTGGCCATCCATGTCTATTTTATTTTTTATCAACTGAGGTCAGTTGCTCGTCAACTGGGCGGCATGTTATACTTTATGGGATATTTGGAATGAAGGTGTAATGCCTTGAGGATTTTAATGTGTTTTGTGTTTTGATTTAGCAGGTGAAGATCCATGAGGGTGTGAACGCGCATGGACTTGGAGATATTTAGAAGAATATTTTTAGAAGATTGTTATTTTTAGTTATTTTTGTAAAAATAATGGATCGCTTTAGAAAGCGACATATTTGTAAAAATAGAAAATTACGAACTTGTAAATAAAGCAAAAACACGCTTTTCGGAGCGTGGCCCTCATGTATCTTCTATTCAGGACGTAATAGGAATTTACTATAAATACGCATGCTCTGGTAGAGTGTCCATTAGAGCATGTGGGGGGAGATTGTACCCAATTTGGTGTCGTCTCTTATCTCTTTCTGTCTTTGAGTACTATTATTCTCTGCATTCGTACGTCTGTTATTCTCTGCGTTCGTGCGTCTATGGTACCTGGGGCAACACATCAGGTGGAAGAAAGGTGCAGAAGAAGAAAGTCCATCATTTCCAAAAGAAAAGTAAGGCTTCCTTTTCTCATATATTTTCCATATACGTTTCCTATTTTATCCTCTACATCCAAAGACAAGTCTACGAGAACATCTTGTCTAAAGAAGAGGCAGTTTCTTGTTCTGCATTACACTTGGTCATGATTTTGTAGATTTGACAAAGAATTGCATTGAGAGAAACAAAGCACTCATATGTGTATGAGTTATGTTGAAGCTTTTTAAGCAGGCAGCTTATATGTTCCCTCAAAGAATTCTTGGAGTATCAATACAGAGCTAATTGGTATATGATAAGTTGCAAAGAAGTATATTTCTTCTTTATCTAACTCTTGAGGTAAAAGAGTTTTTTGTAGCAGATGTTGAAGACTTGGGTTGAGGTTTTATGTTTGGAAAAGGTTACCTCATATTCAATATTTTCAGAAAACTTCAGAAAATTCAGATTTGCTGATGTACAGGTCAGTTGAAGAATCTACTTTTTATGATTGTCTAGACTTTTGGATATATGTTTGTATTCAAAAAGGTGTTCCATCATATCCTATCACTTGATTGAGAAGTGGAGTTAGCCAAAAGAAGATCAAGCAGGTACTATCACATTTCACCCGGGTAAAATATGAAAGTTATGAAGTATCAACTTGCAGCTTTTGGAGTTATCAAGGTGAGAAGTTTATCCACTTATGTTTCAAGTAGGAATTGCAAATTCTTTGGAAGGATTTGTCTGCAGAAAAGTTTTACAACTTTTTGAGAAGCATGGACACTTGGAGACATTCAGGAAGTAAATCAAACATTCAGACATGAAGGTTTGATAAGAGCAGATTCTACACAGGAGAGATCATAGATCTTGTATGATCTTGAGTATTTATGATTCAGTTATATCCTTTGTTTTGTAAAGATTCTTAGCATTGGAAGAAGTAAGTCAAAGATTCAGATTCTATCAGATTTGTGTTGCAGAGAGATAGAAATACTTGTTATGTTGCAGAAGGTTATGAATCCTATAAAGCTTTCAGCAAGGTTTTATGTTAGGATCAGCTAACCTTATTCTACAATATGGAAAGCTGAGGAAAGACATGGAAAGCTATTGGCCTGTGTACAATGCTAATAAAAAGGGTCTAGAGATTTTTGTTTCAGATACAGGTATTGATCCCTGAAGATCAGATTTATTGAAAGAAGGAAGACGTTCCACATTTCATAAAGTCTGATATATTTGAAGAATTTTGGATACTAGTGTTAAGTCATCCGGGGGGGTGATGAAACATGAAGACTTATTTTCAGCCATATGTAAAAGAATACAAAGTCATACCTACAGGTATTCCTATTTCAGGTATTCCTATATTTCCTTTGTCAGGTTCTCTTTATGTTCCAGCTTTGAAAGAAGAAGGAAGAAGAAGAATATTTGGAGAAAGTTCCTGTTAGGATGTTCCTATTCAGGAGAAGGTTCTAGAATTCTATTTGAAGAGAAGCTTGATATTTTAGAAAGGTATATTTCAAAAGTGCGCACATATATGTTTATACCAAGTTCTGAAGGAAAGAGGTATGAAGGATTTAAAGGATGAAGGCATGATGAAATCATAGATTTTTTGACTCATATTTGAGTTGATTTCAATTGAGATGAGTTGACATGACTTGAGTACAATCAAAGATGAACCAACAGTGTTCATAATACAATAAGTTGTGAGTTTTCAGTCACAGGTTCCAGGATTCAGTTCTTGATTAGTGTATTTACATGACACAGCAGAGGTACGTTGAGAAACCTTTTTGGAAGATAAATGCAAATATATGGATCCTAGTGTATGTTTTCAGGTTTTTGAAGACAGGAGATAGCAGGTTCAGAGTCAGTTCATGCTATATTTGTTGTCAAGCAGTGATTGCTTGATGTGTACACTATTGGATATCTAGTTTGCATATTTTCTCATGTATTATGGTTCATATTCAACAAGTTCATATTTTTGAAGGAAATTCAAATTCAGTTTTGAAGAAGACTTTTGAAGAACAAGTTCTGAAGTGCACGAGAACAAGCTTGAAGCTTGTGACAGGCTATTTGAAGCTTGTAATAATTTGCAGATTATAAAGTTTGCAGATCCAGATCAGTTTGAACCAATATGCCATTGCAGGGGGGATTGTTGGAAAACAATGTCTCATTGGTTGGAAAGTGGTCAAAGCTGTTCAATCTTGCTCAGAGAATATAGCAAGTATAGAATCTCTAAGGACTTCCTCTACAAGCTTTTATACTACGTCAAGCTGACGGGCGTAAACAGTATATGTAGCTATTTTGTTTAGTGCTTGTACAAGCAAAACCACTAGGCGACGTGGTTAAAATAGAAGCCTCTTATAGAACCCACCCGGGTTCAGATCTCGACGGCAGCAATGACGCAGCGCGAAAAAGATTTTATCATACTTTTAGCTTTTCATAAATCAACGAACGTGAGACGGATTGACGATGGATGTTTTCCGATTAACTCACGAAATCACGATTGCTGTTTTATGAGTTTTTTGTGTTATGCTTTTCAAGATCAGAACATACTATATAAGAAGCTATAATCTCATTGTTCTAATCATCCTTCACCTAGTCTTCAACACAAGCTTGGAGCTTGGACCTCAATAGAGGTGGTGTTTCGTCTAGCACATGGGGTAGCCATGGTGCTAACTTGAAGCATGTTGAGGAGCAGCTATGGAGTTCTTCTTAATGATTCTTCTTGGTGAAGATGAAGGGTGTGCTCACACTCTAGCTCATGGAGAGGAGGTTATCTCTTGTTCATGGCAAGAAGACTTGGTCATTAGCAGTTTGATGGTGAGGATCGGCCATCTACATGGTGTATTTGAAGATTATCTTCTACAAGAAGATATCAAGTTGAAGATTGTCTTCTACAAGAAGATGTTGGGCTACTTCAAAGACATTGGATGGTGGTTAACATAAGATTTACATCTTATGTTAAGTATTCAGGTACATATTCTCTTTATGCACACAGGTACTACTTGAAGTTCATGGATTCATATCAGGAGGAGTCCTATTCGGCATAGGTACAAGAGAAACAGTACATATATGCTTTATGCATATTGGATGAGGTGTTTAAGAAGGTGTGTTCACATGAGTTTGAGGATTTATAGCAGCAAACTTGTTACCATTTTATGCTACTTTATAAGTATGTGATCTTTTCACACGTATCTAACTTAGGGTCTTCCTTAGCCTAAGTTCAGATGAGGGTTTGTTGACTATCAGTTTCACACTGATCCTTCCTCTGTCAGTCACTCATATTCACTCTTCTATAACCTATAAGGTCACACATCTCATGTATATTCAGATTACTTCCCATACATCTGAATATGTTTGTTACATTGTACATTCACTCATTCATTTGTTTCTCATCACATAGAGTGGTTGAGAATTTTACTCCCACATTGTACATTGAACATTGGTATATATGATACTATGAGTAAGTGATGGCTTACGTAACACTTTACACATGTCGTCTATTCTTTCTCTATCTTTGTCTCATCATTTTTATGATTAAGTTGTGATATGTTCATGTTTTGACAATATTGAAGAATGCTAGAATTAATGTTGTATATCCTGGACCTATGGAACCATGGACCTGTGACATGAGCCTAAGGGCCTAGCTCACTTCCAACAGTATCATACGTTCATGATGTTATACATTTGCTTTAGTTTATGCAAGTCATTTTGGTATCTATTGTTGTCTACTGCGAAGTGCTCATTTCAGAGAATTTGTTTTGAGGATTTCTCTTTGAATACTTACCCAATCGATGTGATTTAACTTGGGATATGTAGCTTAGACCTTCTAGTTCTCAATTAGCAATTTTCATGTCATTTGATTTAGTACTCTATGAGATAAGTTCTTTGAAAGGCACCTATGTTTGCTCACTGTCATCTCCCTAAAAAGTCGGGATTACACCCCTAACTTCTTAATGTGCTTTTGCATCATATACTCATCCTAAGTTAGTGAAATAACTTCCTATAGCAAGCTTAGGACTCAAGTTAGCTACGTATAAAAGATCTTGGGTCAATTGCAATCAATGAGTGAGCACTAAGTGAATTACTGAGCAAGACCAAGTCCCAAAACCAAGTTTTTGGAAGTCTCCAATCCTGAAAGTTAGCTGTTTTGACATAACTATTTGAGAGTAATGCTCCAAGGTACATTATAGGTCCAAATGCATATTTGGGAATCTAAAGGTGCCTACTAAGGTACTCTAAAGCTACATTGGCAGGTGTAGATCAGGATTTGTGCACCACCACCTCATCTCTGGAGTGTATCCAACCATCTCCTCACATTATGTAATTTTATGAGTTGCTCCTTCTAAATGGTGACACCATGTATCAAATGCATCTATGATCACAAGAAGATGTTTGTCATGGATTTCATAATTAATATCTAGAGGAGAGAAGTTTCTTGAATGATACATAGTTGGATGTAGTGTCCATCATCCCCATGTTGGGATAGGATCGCCCCCAAAGAAAAGTCTAATGTATCTGTCTCCAAGAAAAATGCTTGGTAGAATCAGGATGAACTAGAATTGGAGCACTAGTGAATGATGATTTTAGGACATGAAAGGCTTTCTCTACATCTTCATTCCATGAAAAGTTTGTGTTTCCTGTAAGCTTGGTGAGGGGTGTCACTATTTTGGAGTAATCTCTAATGAATATCCTATAAAAATTATCAAACCCTAGGAAACAGTGTACACGTTGAACACACAAAGGTGGTTTCCAATCAAGGATTGTCTCTATCTTCTTAAGGTCCATGAAAGTCCTTTTATTTGTTACAATGTACCCTAAACATTCCACTTCTGTTTGATGGAAAGAGAACTTCTCCAATTTTGCATATTATCCTTTTTCTCTTAGTTTCTCTAGGACTATCTTTACATGACATTCATGATCCTCTAGATTTTTGGAGAATATCAAGATATCATCAAGGTATATTACAAAAAAAGCATCCAAATACTCTCAAAAGATATCATTCATGATATTTTGGAAGATAGTTGGAGAATTTGTGAGACCAAATGGCATAAATACATATTCAAAATGCCCATACCTTGTTTGAAATGTTGTCTTCCATTCATCTCCTTCTCTGATCCTGACAAGATCATAAGCTCCTTGAAGCTCAATCTTTGTGAAGAACTTTGCTTTTCCAAGTGTTCCAAGAGCTCTGATATGAGTGGTCGAGGGTATCTATTCTTGATAGTGGCTTTATTCAATCCATGATAGTCTACACACATTTGAAGAGTCCCATCCTTCTTCTTTACAAATAAAATAGGAGCTCTTGCTAGAGACTTTGATTGTTTCATAAACCCCTTTGCAAGATTGTCATCAATGTTCTTGCATAATTTTGTAAGCTCCTTTAGGGATACTCTGTAGATTGGTCCAAAGGGCGGTTTTGCTCCCTCTTGAAGTTCTATGGTGCAATCATAAGGTCTATGCTCTAGGAGGATATCTGCATTCTTCTTTCCAAAAACATCTTCAAATCCTGGGTACTGATTGGGTAGCTGCATTAGATCATCTTTCTTGGATTCTTGAGTTTGTATGGCATAGATCATATATGTCCGTTCCTTTCTTACTACATGCATGAAAGCTTTGGCTCCTACATAGGTTGGGTTCTTATGGATATCTTGATGATTAATTTTATTTTTCTTCCAATTGATGTCTAGATTATGTTTATTTAGATGAGGCATTCCAATGGTAACAAGATTTGTTGGACTTGATATTAGATTGAAAAATATGTATGAATCATGGTCACCAAGGTATACTCTTAATGGTGTGGTTTCCATGGTTATATTCCTAGATGCTAGAGGTCGTCCATCTACTACTTCAGCTACTACTAGTTTGTTCTTCAAAAGTACTAAAATCCTATGTTTCTTAACCAATCCTTCATCGATGAAACATGAGAAGGCTCTTGAATCTACTAGGGCTATAAGGAAAAGGTTCTTCTTTGACATTGATCAACTTGACAGAGGCAAGACATGTTTCTATGTGTGTACCTAGAATTATTAGACTCTTTCTTATATCATGGTCGAGTTGTATAGTCTCTTTTACAACTGGACTTCCTCATTTCCCTACTCTACAAGGGTTGTTGTGACTCTAGAGTTTGTTCTCTTGTTGGGACAATTAATTGCAATATGTCTAGGGTAACCATAGTAGAGGCATACGTTGTTCTCTCTCCTTCTCTATTTCCCTTATGGCGTTAGAGGCTAGAACCTAGTTACATCTATCTGCATAGGTTCAGGCATACACTCATCTCTAGGAGTCGGATGGAAGGTTTTCCAGTGATGCGGTCTTCCTTCTACTTGTTTTTCTTGTTTTCTTTCAAAAAGTGAGTTATCACACTGAATAGCTTGCATGAAGTATTCATTCAATGTCTTAACTTCTAGCATCGTAAGCATAAGGTCCTTCACACCATCTCTTAAACCCCATCCAAATTGTCTTATGAAATAATCTTCGTGCCAAGTGAGATCACATATCAAGTGCCGAAATTCTAATGCATAGGTAGAGGCAGGTTGGTTACCTTGTAGTAGCTTTTGAAGTTTTGTTTCTGCCACTCGACTTGTGTCTACATCTCCAAATGTGGCAGTGAGTTCTTGAATAAACCCATCATAGTCTTGAAGTACTATCATGTTCTTCTCCAAGATTGGGGCAAACCATGATAATGGGCAAAGATTTTATGGGATACATCATAGGAGAAGAAGAATGTTATAACTTATGGAATCTGTTGAATAATGCATTGTTGGAGTATTAATTTATTAATGTATTAATGTGTTTTTGGTGTTTTTAATATAGGAGCTGAAGGTTCGTGAGGGCGTGAAAGCATGAAAGGGAGGACATCAATAATCTGACTTTAGGGCAAACATCAATAAATATGATTTATAATTTAGTTTGTAAATAAATCCACGTAGAAGGTTCTATTGTTAGAAATAGTTAGAAAAATAGTGGTAAGAATAAAGATCATTTTAAACTGCAATTTTTGATATTAAAAGAAAAGGTTTTCTATGAAAGTCACCAACTTTTAGTTTCACGCATGCTTTTCAAAGCCGCTCTCATGTAACCACCCTTTTTGACGTAATAAAAAATTCCTATAAATACATGCACTTTATGGACTGTCGAAACAGAGTGCATGGGGGGAGATTGCACCCAATACTGCATTCGGTCTTGTCTCTTGGCATCTCTATTTTTTTGTGTGTTTTTTGCGTTTGCAACCTTTGTGTGCGTGTGAGCAAGATCTTGATAACAATGGTATCAGAGCGTTGCATGCGTCACTATGGAGGGATCTTATGGAGGGATCTGTTTCTGTTGCTTTTGGTGAATTGATCTCTATTTTACTATTCTCATGATCCGATTTCGATTCTGGCTCTGGCTTTGGTTTTCGCTTCTGTTTCCGTTTCCGTTTTTGTTTCCGTTTTCGTTTCCATTTTTGGTTTCAGTTTCGGTTTCGATTTCTGTTTTCGTTCCAGTTCCAAAACCAGAACCTGCATTTACTCCTTCGGCTTACTCCAAGGCGTTGACTAAGGCATAGAACTTAGACATAACTTAAAACATAAATCCGGTTCCAATTTTCATTTCCATCTCTGTTTCCGTCTCTATTTCCGTTTCCATTTCGGGTTTCAGTTTCAGTTTCATTTTCAGTTTTAGTTTCTGTTTCTGATCTAGTTCCAGAACCAGAACCTACATTTACACCTATGTTTACACCTACGTTTACTCCTTCGGCTTACTCCAAGGCGTCCACTAAGGCATAGGACTTAGGCATAACTTAAGGTATAACTAAGGCATTACTTTGGCATCTTTGGCACCCACTGATCATTTGGCGACCGTTGGCTATGCGCGAGCCAATTTTAATTTATGAGTGGCAATAAGGAGTTTTAAATTCACCAAGGCGGGAGGATTTGAACCCACAACCTCACCCACACAAGTGAAGTGTTTTACCACTAGACTATCTCTTTGTGTTGTCACTCTACTTCTATTTTCTTATATTTAACTTTCATCTCTTTCTTACTTCAATTCCCAAGAACAACCATTCCTTTTACACTTTAACTCAAACAAACTAAAAAATTGTTTTTACATATATAGCAAGAGGGTTTTGTCTCTACGTCCTCATGAACCCTATGAACAACATGGAGGATTTCAGCAAATCACCTCTACCCGAGGTAACACTCAAGCAACAACTAGAGCTCCTGTGGCACGAATTACGAGGCACTTAGAACGAGATCCGACAACGCGACAAAATACTCAGAAAGATGCAAACTTATGAAGAAAACCTTACGAGGGTAGTCAAAGCTATTGTCTCTACCCAGTCGGATGGCACGCATTCTAGGATTGCCATTAAGAATTAACAGTTTTTACGGTTTGATGGCCGGAAGGATGGACCTTTAATCCTTTCATGGCTTTCACAGTTTGATGATTTTTATACTGATGAAACATATGTTGAAAGTGAAGAAGTCAAATTTTCCACTAACTATTTAGTAGGAAAAGCTCAACTCTGGTGGAATGTCCTGCGGCGCAGTACAGAGCGTCCAACAACGTGGAAGGCTTTCCAAGATAAAGTGAAAGATTCTTTTCTTCTTCCTCAATACCATTTACATGTTTGACGTGCATGGACGACCCTAACATGGAAGGAGGGGGATACGGTTACTACCTACATGGAGTGATTCTAGCAAAATTTACTATTGGTTTGAATGCTTGAAGATGTACCAGAGGATAGCTTGCAGTGGAAATACGAAGATGGTTTGGAGATGGGAATCCAAGCTAAGCTTCATGCCTTATGACCTACAACCCTCAACGAGGCTATATCTTTTGCCTATGATGCAGAGAAAGAAATCAAGTCCATAACCAAGTCACTCCATCTACAAAAACCACATCAACGACCATTTTTTGTTAAACCAAATCTTTGCATGAAACGTAATTTTAATGCCCTATCTTACCCTAGTTTTCCTCGTACACACCAATCCAATTGCTCAACTGCACCGGTTGATTCATCTCTCCAACCTACCAAACCACCTATCCTACAAACTTCAGTGATGGATTCCCAACAGAAGCGACCACGAATCACCTGTTGGAATTGTGGTAAACCTGGACATACAAAAATGAAGTGCCAATCGTGACCTCTTAACATGAAACCCGCTGCAGCTCAATTACATAACATGGAGGCCCATAATGAAGAAATTCCTCCTCTTTGGATAGAGGAATCATTGGAGAAGCTACATTTCAAGGTAATCGTTATAATGTAACACAAGAAGTGCAAGATGTTACGATTAGCATAGGCCCATATGTTGATTCACGAACATTTTAATTGCACCTTTGCAAATTTATGATGTTATACTAGGTATGCCTTTGGTTATCATTATAACCCACACATTGACTACCATAGACATACCTTTAACTTTGAATTTAAAGGTCAAATTATTACTTTGTCTGCACGGCATGATTTCCAACCATTTCCATTGATTAGTCATACTCAACTAAAACGTGCATTTAGGAAAGGATTCAATTCATGCATTGTCTTTGTCAATGTCATCAACGATTATACTCATACACTTCTTGATGCACATAAACCTTTCATGACTACTTATAAGGATTGTTTTATGTCTGAGTATCCCTCTGAACTACCACCGTCTCGAGGATCCTTTGACCATAGCATAGACTTAGTCCCTACTAGTTCTCCTCCTCATAAAGCACCTTATAGACATGACCAACTACACCAAAAGGAAATAGAAAACCGAGTAAAAGACCTACTATAGAAAGGAATTATAAGGCCTAGTTCTTCCCCGTTTGGAGCACCAGTTCTCCTAGTAGAGAAGAATAATAAAACTTATTGAATGTGCATTGATTATAGAGCCCTTAACAAGATCACAATAAAGAATAGATACCCCATTTCTCGAATAGATGATCTTTTAGATAAATTACGAGGAGCTCGTGTCTTTAGTAAAATTGATCTAAAATCAGGATACCATCAGATTGGTATGATGCAAAGTGATATTTTTAAGACTACATTTAGAACTCAAACAACCCATTATGAATTTATGGTAATGCCCTTTGGACTTACTAATGCCCTGCTACATTTGCATGAATCATGAATAACATTTTTCTTGATTTCCAAGCTTTTGTTCGTGTATTTTTCGGCAATATACTTGTTTACAGTAAGAATGATAGTGAGCATGAGAAGCATCTTAAAATACTTTTTCATTTACTACGAGAGAACAAAATCTACGCTAATCCTGAAAAGAGTTACTTCTTTCAACATAAGCTAGAATATCAAGGACATATTATTTCAAGTGAAGGTGTGCATGTGGATCCAAAAAAGATTAAAGTTATAGTAGAATGGCCTACACCACAATGAGCCAATGATGTTTGTTCTTTTCTTGGGTTGGCTAGTTTCTATAGGAAGTTTGTTCGAAATTTTTCTTATTTAGCATTACCCCTTACCTTGTTATTGAAAAAGAGAATAAAATTTTCATGGGGACTTACCCAACAACAATTCTTTGAGAAACTCAAACATGCACTTTCACATGCACCTGTTTTACAAATTACTTGATTTTTCACAACCCTTTCATGTTGTTACTGATGCTAGTGGTTCAAGGATAGGTGTAGTTTTAATGCAAGATGATCATCCCATTGCATTTGAGAGTAGGAAGCTTAAGTCCTCATAAAAAAATTATAGTACGTATGATAAAGAATTGTTAGCAGTTGTGCATGCTTTGCGAATTTGGAAACACTATCTTATGGGCTCTGTGGTCTTAATTAAACTGATCAATAGGCTATTAAGCATTTATTAAATCAGCCCTTAATCTCTGATCGCCATCTTAAATGGGCATCATTCATTCAAAATTTTCAAACCATGATCCAATATCAGCCTGGTAAAGCTAATGTTGTAACTGATGCTCTTAGCCGATTTCCTTCACATTTTGTTGTTTTGCATAATATTTCTGCCATCCAAATACATTCTTTTCAAGAAATGGTTTCCACTTATGCATTTGATTTGTATTTTTCACATGCATGGCATGACTTCAACAATGGTGCATCTTTATCTGATGAACATTATACATTTCATAATGGTTTTCTTTATTTTCAACATAGATTATGCATAACTCAAGCTTTTAAAGATTTTGGCATCAAAGAAATGCATGAACTATCTTAGATGGGGCATAGAGGCATACAAAGCACCATTTCTTCCTACAAACATTTTCTCTTTTGGCCACACATGGAAAAAGATATTGCACATTATGTTTCTCAATGCATTGGATGCCAGCATGTAAAATGTCATCATGGTAACCATTTGGATTATTAATGCCACTTCCCATTCCGAACGAACCATGGGAACAAATTTCTATGGATTTTATCACAGGTCTTCCCATCACTTCATCACATAATGATATGATTTGGACAATAGTTGATAGGTTTAGAAAATATGCATATTTCATTCCATGTAGAGAAACTTGTCTACACCTTGGGCTGCAAAATTATTTATTAAATGCATTTCCCCACATCATGGATTTTCTAAAGTAATGTTATCTGATCGTGATGTTAGATTTTGTAATCATTTTTGGGTTGCCTTATTTCAACGTTTTGGTTCTAAAATAGATTTTAGCTCTCCATTTCATCCCGAAAGTAATGGACAAAGTGAAGCTACAAATAGTACTATTCTTGATTTATTGCATTGTTATTCATTAGATAGTCCCACTAACTGGGATGAAAAGTTTCCATTGCTTCAATTTGCTTACAATAACACCACACACACCACTACTGGTCGTGCACCTTTTAAAATTGTTTATGGTAAAAAGCTTCCCACTCCCATGTCACTCACCCAAACCGACATTCCAATGGCTGATTCTATTGCTCAAGATCACATTTCTATACTTCACAATGTTCACGAGTAGATTAGGAAAAGCCAAAAGTGCTACGCACGTAATATCAATACAAAACGATTAGGTAAGGTATTCAAGGAAAATGATCTTGTGTGGTTGTGTATCATTAAAAGACGTCTCAAAAATATTTTGCAGCATCCTAAAATTAAACTTGCACCACGCTATTATGGACAATTTTGCATCATAGAAAAAATTAATGATAATTCATTTAGATTAGGTATACCATCTCATTGGAATATACATAACTCTTTTCATATTAGTTTACTTAAACCATTTAAAGGAACTTTACCACTCACTCCACTTCTTGATGACCCTCCTTTGATTCAAGAACAATGTGAAATCTTGGTTCTTGAGAAAATAATTGATCATGATGTCACTACTACATGCACAGGTACTCGATACCATCGATATTTGGTTGAGTACAAAAATCACTCTATTGAAGAATGTCAATGGATACATAAAACACAATTAAATCCTCATTATGACCACTTAGTTTCTGCATATCATACACAAACACATTAATGTAATTCCTCCATGAACATTTCCATGCATGTTTTTTTAACATGGAAGATGCTTACTTTCATTCAGTGATGGAACATGTGACTGGCCATCCATGTTTATTTTACTTTATCAACTGAGGTCAATTGATTTTTCAACTGAGGGGCATGTTATAACTTATGGAATATGTTGAATAATGCATTGTTGGAGTGTTAATATTAATGTGTTTCTGGCGTTTTTTATATAGAAGCTGAAGGTTCATAAGGGTGTGAAAGCGTGAAAGGGTAGACATCAATAATCCAACTTTAGGGCAGGCATCAATAAATCTGATTTATAATTTAGCTCGTAAATAAATCCCCATAGAAATTTCTATTATTAGAAATAGTTAGAAAAATAGTGGTTAGAATAAGGGTCATTGTAGACCGCAATTTCTGATATTAAAAGAAAAGGATTTCTAAGAAAGTCATCAACTTTTAGTTTCATGCATGCTTTCTAAAGCCGCTCTCATGTAACCACTCTTTTTGACATAATCAAAAATTCCTATAAATACTTGCACTCTATGGACTGTTGAAACAGAGTGCATGGGGGAAGATTGCACCCAATACTGCATTCGGTCTCCTCTCTTCGCGTCTCTATTTTTTTCTATGTGTTTTTTGCATTTGCAACCTCTGTGTGCATGTGAGCATGATCCTGATAACAAAGTAAAGCTAGAATTTAAAGATCCTAGTCTTCCAACTAGGGAAGAACTTGCATATTTGAAGAATTGCATGAGGAAAGATGCTCAAGCAAGGAGCATGATCTGCATGGCCATCAATGATTATCTCTTGCCACATATCAGAGGGCAAGAGTGTGAAGTTGATATATGGAATGCCTTGGAGGAATGTTTCCAAAATACAACTAGGTCAAGGAAGCCTTCACTATGGGTGGAATTCGCAAACTTCAAATAGAAAGCTTCACAATGAATTTCTGATTATGTAACAAAGATGAAAGATATTACAGATTGTTGAGATGCAGTTGATGAGGACATTGAAGAATATAAATTGGTAAGATAGATCCTTTTAGGGTTTAAAGGAGATGAAAGGCGGAAGCCTTTCATATTATCAATTGAATTATCATTAGATCATTTTACTCAAGATCTAAATCGATTCTTACGACACATGCTAACATTTTAACATGATATTAAAGGAGAGAATGAGAAAAGTGCACATCAAGTTATGTATTCAAAGGACAAGAAGAAGAATGCTAAGGGCAAGCAACAATCAAATGAAGATGAAGGCACCTCGAATCAAGCTAACTTTATTAAATGTAAAGGAAATAGCAGAGGTAGAGGAAGAGGTGGAAAGACTAAAGACAATGGTAGAGCTTTTTGGATTTGTGGTAAAACAAATCACTTGGCAAATGAATGTTGGCACAATAATCAAAACAATGCAGATTATAGATTGTATCTTGTAATAATTTGCTAATCATTATAAAAAGTGACTTTGATGCCATAGCTTTGCATATATTAGTGTGTCTTTTATTTTTTTCTTATTCTATTTTGTGTTAAGTTGTGTTGTAACGTTAGATAGTATACGATAAGGGAATTGAAATGCACTGGAGTAATCTTTGGTATTTCCATTCCCCAAACCTACTCAACTTTTCATAGCAATATAAAGAATCTAGTACAACCAAACACTTGGCGACCATGATGGGATGGGGTACAAAGTAATAGTGCATGGTGGAAAGTAGAAAACAATTACTGAAGAAGGAGCAATTGAGCTGTTAAAACAACGGGTTCCAAGGAAAAAGGAGCATGCCAACATGCTCGGGTAAGTGTTTTCTTAAATATTCAGAAGTGAAGGTAACACTTGAAGAGACTAGAGGAAATATGACATCATAGAAAATTGTACAAGGAGGAGAAAGTTCAAATAACAACCATGTATTTATGCAACTATGATACTTGGTGGAACAAGGTGTGGGTTTGTACCTGCTATTGACTCAACTGCTAGAGGTATAGGTAGCTTTCAAGGTGGGCATGTCGCAAATGGACGACATGGAAGGATAACGGGTTAATGAGGAATTGAATAGGGATCCAAAAAGAAGACCCTGGGATTTGGTTTTGAAGTTGGGCCTTCCAGATTCCGTTTGGATGGAGCAGCTACCGGAAAAGCATACTGTGTTATGAAGGCAGTTTGGTGTAGCAAGCAAGATGGAGTCTCAAAACAAAGTAAAGATAGAGGAGGACGAAATCTTGTTGGTAACCACAGAAGATGAGTGGAAGCAATGGCAAGTCCCATTTAATATGGCAGTCCCAATACATAGAATGAGTGGAATGTACTTCATCCGATTTAGCGGAAGAATTGATGATGATCCAGAGATCCATGTTAGACTTTTCAACATGCAGTGCGATTTACTAGAAGGGAATCCAGATGATGCAAGGAAATATCAAGTATTTCAAGCCACTTTGGAAGGAGAAGCTATCTGTTGGTTGAATCAGTTTGCCCCAAATCATTTTGCTACATATGATGCTCTTAAAAATGCATTGTTAAGGTGATTCCAAAAAGCAAAAAACAATTAGTCAGTTGTTGATTACTTTATAGTATATGGTACAAGAGCCCAACTAGACCATGGTAGATTAGGCATCGCTATTCCATAGTATGTTGCAATAAATTTCAAAAAATGAGAGACCCCCTAAAGATGTGGTGAGAGGTTAGGCTATGGATGGATTGAATTCATTATTAAAGGAAAAAAATGTTTTTTTTTTTTTTTTGCATTAGATGGAACCATATCATCAGACCAGATCATTGAGGCAATGAAACAACTAGAACACAACCCAAAAGCTACAAACCTGGCTTGACCATGCTCCCTAGATGTTATAAATGTGGTAACTTCAAACCCTTTGGCTGTGATTGATCCTTATAGCCAAATGTTTTCTACTAAATGTAGGAATATGAAACATGTAGATATAATAGTAAGGACATGTAAGTATCAACTAACCATATGCAACTAGAACCCAAACCCAACGGGGAATGGTATTCCACCCCCATTTTACATAATGTATAAATAAATGATATTGGTAATTCACAGATTGTACCAAAATCAATTTTATTAGGCAATCCAGGGCCGAATAGGTGAAAGTATTCAGGCTATGGTCGAGGTCATTGACCCTTCAATCATTAATGAAGAGAGGATGAAAAATATCCAAAGGAAGGTAAAGGCCCTCAATGTCGATTTTGTCTATAAATAAATGATTTTGGTAATTCACAGATTGTACCAAAATCAATTTTATTAGGCAATCTAGGGCCGAATAGGTGAAACTATTCAAGCTATGATCGAGGTCATTGAACCTTCAATCATTATCGAAGAGAGGATGAAAAATATCCAAAGGAAGGTAAAGACCCTCAATGACAGTTTTGTCAGGGGAGCACTAGATTGTGCTCTCTGACTACACTAGACAAGATTTCGAAAATACACTTATGATTACAAAAGCACCCATGTAGGGAAAATGATACAAGAATACGTAACTTACACAATACGTCCCACAACCGGAGACTGATAGGTATGGAAAACTAGACTAGAGATGATACAGGAGATCCCACAATCTGGGATTGTAAGTACGGAACAAGATATCTGGATTACAAGAATTCCCTCAAGGGAGATGAACTAGATACAAGAAATAACTAGAAAGGATCTCGTACTACAAGATTACAATAGGACAAGAAAGGATGTCCACAATACAAGACTAGACAAGACTAGAGCAAGAAACAAGACTAGAACTTGAAGTGGAACTTGAAAGTACTTAATTGGTGATCAAGATCCCTTGAGCTCTCGAGACTAGCATTGGCAAGACTGAGAATGAATGTGGTGAATCCCTCCTTTTATAGGTGTTCAAAGGCGACTCTCCATGGCGATTACGACTTGATGATTTCATCATGATGTCATCAACTAGAAACGAGACCTCAGCAAATAGATCATCAATGTTGGGGTTTTGGCACGTCCTAGACGCAATGGAAGCATTGGTCTCCCCAAAATATGATCCAATCGTGAGATATCAAAAGTGACATGAGATCTGAGGTTTACGATGGTTTTCTTTGTTTCCATGACATCACCTCCCCCACAAAAAACGAGTTCCACGAGGAGCAGCCATGTTCTCTAACTTGGGTTTCAATGGATTCTTCTTATGGAATTCACGAACCTTGACTTTTGCTCTCTGAAGATTTTCTGTAAGCTCACAAGTATGATCGCTGATGTCATATGCTTTCAATGAATAAAGCATTCCAATCGCCCTCACGAGATTCTTGAATCTAAGACATGATTCACCTCAAATTCTTCATGATCGTTAATCTTGAAACACTACAAGGAATACGGGCGCATAGTGACGGTTAAGGCCACACAATTTCGTTGCTATAAAATTGCAAAACGCGCCGCAATGAGCGTCGAGCATGCACCGTTGATTAAACGATGAGTGAAATGATGTTTTTTTCAACGTGTGGCACGACGAGGTGTGCGATGCTCGCATAGAGCGTCGCTAACACGATGGTTTTAATCAGCGTCGCATAAGTGATGCTTTTTGCATCGCATAGGTGACGCTAAAAAAATGTCGCTTATGCAATGCTGATTAAAGTGGTTTTTTCAATGCGTTAGCATCGCTTACACGACAGTCTGTTGACGGAAAAAAATTAAAACGTTGGAGGCTCTTCGATCGGCATTTTCATGCATCTGATTGAAGAGCTCTCCAACGTTCGCAATTGTGTTGCGCTTACGAGCTGAAACAAGTATGTAGAATTGTTGTTTTGCCTAAGCTCTCTCTTATTGTCTCCCTCTGTCTTTGTTTCTCTCTTTCTACATCTTTCTCTCTTTGAATTCTCTCTCTCTCTCTCTCTCTCCTTTCTCTCTTTATTGCAGGTTATTCAAGAAGCTAGCCGAACAAAAAGTATGTCTAACTATTGTAAGTACAATTTCTATTCTTTGTATACCATTTGAATTGTGTTATTTTCATTAGATAGCATACTCACATTTATTGATATGCACTTATATACTTATACATGATGAAGATGCACTTTCACACATATACACATGCACATGCACATACACACACATATATACACACAGATACATGTGCACATACACTTAGACATACACACATATGCACATGCATATGCACAAACCTTTCTACAACCACATAAAAAGACTTACATGCATGCATTATTGCATCTATATATATATATATATATATATATATATATATATATATATATATATATATATATATATATATATATATATATATATATATATATATATATATATATATATACATACACACATAAACATATACGTAAATACATGTATATGCACTTCCACATGCATGCACATTCACATGCATGCACAGGGATGCAAATGGAAATGCATCCACATACACATGCATGTTTCATACATTTACACATCCATATACATACATTATACACATATATACACATATATGCACATATATATGCACATACGTACACACACATATACACATGCACATACCTACAAATACACATATACATGCACATACACACATATACACATAGAGTTACACATATACATGCACATACATATGCACACACATACACATGCACATGCACATACTCATACACACATATACACTTACACATGCACATGCACATGCACATACATACATATACACACATATACACATGTACATACATACATATACACACACATACATATACAGTTACATACACACATATGAATGAATTATATAATTAAAGTATTAAAACACATGCTTAATATAAACAATAATAACAATCAATAGAACAAAACTCTTCATTACTTAATACCATACACACAATTCAAAACATAACTGAAATGAAAAATATATAAATAATATATATATATATATCTATATCAATCAAAATATATATAATCCAATGTCATAATCAACTAAAATCCTAATCATCATCATCATGATCATCATCATTAGCAGCAATAGCATCATGATCATCCTAATCATCCTCATCCTCATCGTCATGATCACCTTGTGACAATCGAGATCGTCCCTCTTGTGTCTGCCTCTCCACCTCATCCATATCTGTCTCTCCATAATACTCCTGTATTACATATAACAAACATAAATAAAAAAAACAATTAAACCATTCATAAAAATAAAATAATTATATATAATTTAATAATACTCACAAAGGCATCAGGATGATCTCGCATATACTCGCTCAAATGCCGATATCCAAAATGTGTAGCATACTCGATCTCATGTTTCGTAGGATATCGGCCATAATCCTTTTGCTGCATTGAAACAAATAAAAAAGATTAGTTGCTTGCATTTTAACTAAAATAAAAAATATATTCACAATAACACATATACTTAAAAATGTAGCTACAAAACTATTATGGCCCATTTGGCCTAGGTGTGATGTGTGGCCCGACTCCACTCTCTTCTTTGCAGTAGCCTATTTATTTAAGAAAAAAATACATAAATCAAATGTAAAAAACTACTAAAATATATAAAAATTATAAATATAAACTATTAGTTTGTGTACCTTCTGTTGAGGAAATGACTCCTGAAGACGTAGCTGTCTACGAAAAAACTGCCACGTCTCAGGTGGTATGTTAGGTCGCCTCTTATTTTTTTCCACCATACAATATCTCCTATTAATTTAATCTCAAATAAAAAAAAATCAGAATAGATACACATATATACACACATATACACATACACATACCCACATACACATATACATGCAAACATATACGCATACATATATGTATACATATACACATATACATACATATAACATAAACACACATATACATATCCACATATATACATACACACACATGCATGCATATACACTCATTCATACAAAATACATGCATTTATCCCACAATAATGTGTAGTTGTGTATATGTGAATATGTGAATATGTGAATATGTGTGTATGTGTAAATGTGTATATGTGAATATGTGTGTATGTGTAAATATGTATATGTGAATTTTTGTGTATGTAGATAATCAGATTATTAATATCAAATACCATTATTTGTAGATTCTGATCAATCAGATGGAACTCCACCACCGTCTCCTCATTGTGCAACGACTATATACTGTAAGTATATCAAACATTTAATTTTAAATTGCTGTCCATCAATTACAAGCAGAGGTTTCTAGAAATCCTCTACCTCCTGGTTTAGAGACTGAAATGATTGGAGATTATCAATTGCTAGCTCGTGATCGTTCTTTAGTACAAACATATGATAGAAGAAGATATGGAGGATGGAATAGAGGACCACTTCCTTTAGATGGAGAGGTTTTCAACTTTTCGGGTAATCGCTATATGATTGCTCCATCCACTATTACTAATGTTGGTCGTGGTCTCTTTATTGTAGAGGATTTGTATCTGCCTCCGAACTCTGAAGTCACTCTTATGTCATTTTGTGGTCCTATATATGGATGGGGAGATTGGCATCGACTTTCACGTTATGTTCAAAGCATGAGTACTTATGGAATATGTTATATTCCAGAGATGTACATGCTTGGAGGAACGAGAAGTTCCTTGCTCGGGGGATAGCCAAGGCCAAAAGCCAGAGAGTTCATATGAGGTGCCTACTCATGATGGCCAGATGAGTAGAGGGACCTTAGAGAGAACTCTAGATGGTGACTAGGCAAGGGCTATAAATAGGCTCGGAGGTGAGTCCCAGGCATGTCATTCTCCACTTCTCACAATTGGTATCAGAACCTTAGGGAGAGAGAGACCTTGGGCAAGGAGATGGGGGATTCATACTAATTCGAGATCATCATCATCATTGGGAAGAGCTCGAACAGCTATGGAGAAATCGAAAGGGAGCTTTCCATCATGGCGTGCAATTCACAGAGGCAAAATAATGTAGAGCGTGCAGTTCACAGAGGCAAAATGATATGGAAGAGTCGACACTGCTCGATTGCAGGTAAGTAGAGATGCCTTTTGCTTTTCAAAGTAAAGCAACAGAAGTGTAGTAGGCAGGATTCGAACCTCCAACATCCATCTAGGAGGCGGATGGTCTAACCACCATGCCTCATCAAGTTTGATGACTTTAGATTCCCACTTTTTAATCTAATCCGATAATCTGATGCATACGGCCAACAAACAGAGAAAGTAAAACAACAAAAATATGAAAGATAGAGAAATGGAGAGAAAGAGATAAAGAGAGAAGAAGAAAATGAAGAGAAAGAAAGAGAAAGGTAGAGAGAGAAAGAGAGAGAAAGAAAGAAAGAGAAGGACAAAGAGAAGAAAGAGAAAGAGAAGAAGGAAAGAGAGAGAGAAAAGAAAGAAAGAGAAGAAGAAAGAGAAGGAAAGGTGAAAAAGAGAAAGAGAAGTAGGAGAAAAGAAAGAGATAGAAAGAGAGAAGTTGAGAGAGAGAGAAAGAAAGAGATAGAGAGAGATAGAGAAAGACATGAAAAAAAAGAGAGATAGAGAGAAAGAGATTAAAAAAAAGAGAGCTAGAGAGAAAGAGCTAAAAGAATATGGAGGAAAAAAAATATTAATGAACAAAGAGGAAGAGAGAAGATGAAAGTGAAGATTAGAGAGATGGAATAGATTAGAAAGAGATAGAAGAGTAAAGAAAGAGGAAAAAACATAACGAAAAAATACCTACCTCCACTTAAATGGCCGTACCACTCTCATACGATATCCAAATTGGATGATTCCACTTGGTATAGGAAGTAGACTTCAAGGGCTTTCAGTGAATGGCTAGAAGCTATCATTAGATATTTAGAAACCACCTGGAGAGAGCATTTAACTCTCTGCATACTTCTTCAAGGATGTATGCTGCCCACTTACTTAGCTTCATTGTTTTGGCCATAACTTCCTAATGGAAGCTCCAAATCAAGAAATTCAAATTGGCATAGATTCTACACTTCAAGTTCTTTCCTTTGACTGTGTAACCAATATTTTGACCATTATAAGCCATCTCTGCATAAGCTTTTAGATGGCTATTTGCTGGCGAGAAACTCTTTTTGAGTGAATTGAGTGTTCGATTATGATAGTTAGGAGTTTTTAATCACATTTTGAACCATTTTGGATAGGAAAGAATTTTTTTTCATACATTTGCATCATATTTTTTATTTCTAATAAACTCATTTGAATACCTCTCGCATCAAATTTTATAATTTTGCATTGTATTTTCTTCTAGTTTTATGAAATCAACATTGGAATGTGCATGAAAGCTAGTTTTTTACATGAATTTATCTATGCACATGATTTTACACTAACTTATTTTGATTCATAAAAGCATGCACAAAAGCTACAATTGTTAAAAGCTATCGACAAAAAAACTCCAACACACGTAGCGCAGCCATCCGTGTGCTTTTTAATAAAGCAAACAATAAAACAAAAAATATATTTCGCTGTCGCGTACGGGATTCGAACCCGGGCAGATCGTGATTGCTTTTGATAGCTTTGGGCTAGACCAAGTGGATGCCCATTGATTCCTTGTAGTAGTGTCTAAGAATGAGCTGCTATATAGTCTGTTATAGAATTAAAATATGAAGTTGATGCTTCTTAGTGAAGCTAATTTTATTCTCACAAAATAGTGTAACAAAGTTGTAAATCAACCAAAAGATTAACTCACAAAAGATAGTTACCACCACCTTGTAGAAGACTTCTTGCTCCAATGAGAGTAGCCTCTCCTTCACCAAAACTTCACCTCCTTCAAGAGTGTGAGAACACTCTTTCTTCAAGAAGATCTCCAAGCTCTAGATCTTTGAGTGAGTGAATATACAATGACCTTGGGCTCTTATTATATAGTTTTTGAGTACTCATGAAAAGCAAACTAAAGAAAAAATAAATCTATGATCAAATTGATCGGATAAAAGCAAACTCCTTCGCAAGTAGCGCTGCTGTCGTCTGTGTGCTTTTAACAGTCATAGATTTTGGAAGAAGTACACAACCTATATAAGGAGGCCCTTGGCTCATTGTAATTTCCCAACCTTCTGAACTTTCAACTTCCATAGGTTCAGGAACTTGTTGTGCTGAGGTACTAGGACTTTCTGGAACTTTAACTTCTTCCATTTCTGGAATCAAAGTCTCTTGTGGAACTGAATCTGTAGAAGGTTGGGAAATTCCTCTTTCCTATCCTTCAGGTAGAGGAGTTACTATTGCGCATCAGAGCTACATAATTGACATACACACTTAACATAAGATCAGTGAGATTAGAATTGAGATTGAGGACAAGTTAGATGGATCTTCTAATTATCCCATGTGGAGTTTCATGATGATGAATATTTTAGTGACAAAGGATTTATGGAGTATTGTCAATGGATCCTTAACAAGACTAAGACGAGAAGGCGAAGAAGGGTCTACAACAACTTCAAGAGGTACTTGAGTCACAATTACAGAACCAACTGAAGAAGAGGTAACCACTTCTATATCCAGGGTCGCTGCTAGGTCTTTACCTAGAGTTCCTCCTACTGAAGATCAAGCAAGATGGGATGCTAGAGATTCTTTAGCACTTTCATTCATAGCAATAAGTGTCAAAAAGAATATTCTACCACAGATCAGATCTTGTAGAAGTTCTAGTCAAGCTTGGTTGAAGCTTGAGAATCTTTTTCAGAGCAGAAATCCTGCTAGGAAAGCTCACTTGAGGACACAACTAGCAAATACAATGAAGGCTAGTGAGTCATTTCAAACCCACATTACGAAACTCGTTGACTTGAGAGATCAACTTCTAAATGTACGAGTTGAGATATCAGATGAAGACATGGTAAATATGCTGATTAATTCACTTCCTATTTCATATCAATCTTTCATAACCACTCTTACCCTTACCACAAGAGATAGAGAGGTTACATTTGAAGAGTTAGAGTTCTTGTAGCTTCAAGATGAAGATCAGTTGAAGGGAATGGAAGAGAATGAAGAAGCACTTTCATCTTCATCAAAGGGTAAGAAGAAGAAGGAGAAGAAGGAAAAACAATCCAAGAAGGAAAGTAGGTCCCTCTCACCTTCTACTTCAGATTTTGTATCTACGACATCTAAAGAAAAGTCTTCTAAGAAGAGAAAGATTCTGGATGTACATGTTCAGTCATATTAGGAGGGAGTTAAAATTCCTAGCATTCAAGAAAAAGTTGAAGAAAGAGGAATTTCTCAAGCTTCTACAAAGTTAGTTCCACAAGAGACTTTGATTCTAGAAATGGAAGAAGTTAAAGCTCCAGAAAGTCCTAGTACCTCGGTAGGACAAGTTTCAGAACCTGTGGAAGCTGAAAGTTCAGAAAGAGTTTCACCACTATTCAAGGATACACCTACGTGGTTATATCTGACTTGGAAAGATAGTGGTACAAAGACTTTTACTGGAAGAACAAGGAGTCAGACTAGACAACAACAACAAGATCATGTAAGAACAAGAAGTCAGACTAGACAGCAAAAAGATCATGTAAGTTTTGCTGAAGACTTTGAGATTCATGATATTTTTGGCACTTACGACTGTTGAAAATGAACCTACGTGTATTAAAGATGCACTTAATATTCCTATTTGGAGAAAATCTATGCAAGAAGAGATTGATTCTATTCATAAGAATCAAACTTGGCAGCTATGTGAGTTACCAGAAGGAAAGAAGGCTATAGGTGTAAAGTGGATCTTCAAAATCAAAAGGAAAGCAGATGATACTATTGATAGATACAAGGCCAGGTTGGTTGTCAAAGGATATGCACAACAAAAAGGTATTGATTATGATGAGACATTTGCTCCTACGTCTAGGATGACTGTTATTAGGTCAGTACTTGGTTTAGCAGCACATTTTGGTTGGCATATATATCAACTTGACATTAAGACTGCTTTTCTTAATGGTGATTTACACGAGGATGTGTATATTTAGCAGCCAGAAGGTTTTGAAGAGATAGGTAAAGAACACTTAGTGTGTAAGCTTATAAAAGCTTTGTATGGTTTAAAATAGGCACCTAGAGCATGGTATGAAAAGATACATACATTTCTTTTATCCATTGATTTCCATAACTCAGATGCAGCTCCAACTCTTTATGTTAAAGCTGAAACAGGTATGATGATTATGGCAATCATTTATGTTGATGATATTATAGTCACAGGTCCCAGAGATGCAGATTTGCATATGTTCAAAGAAGAATTAAAGCAAACATCTGATGTGAATGATTTAGGCATTTTACATTATTATCTTGGGATTCAGTTTCTGTTTCGAGATAAGTGTATCTACATGACACAGTAGAAGTACATTGAGAAACTTTTGGAAAGGTTTCAGATGAATGATTCTAAACCTATGCAAACTCCTATGGATCAGAACATGACTTTACAAATAATAGCAGATGCTGAGCCATTTGATGATACTCTATATAGTCAAGTAGTGGGTTGCTTGATATATCTTTGTAATACACGTCCTGATATATAGTTTGCAGTTTCTCAAGTATCAAGCTTCATGCAGAATCCGACAGTGTTACATTGGAAAGCAGTAAATCAAAACTTTCAATAATTGAAGGGAACTTCAAATTATGCTATGGTATTTTCGAAATCTACACATTTGTTACTAAAAGGATTTTCAGATTCTGATTGGGTAGGTGATAAAGACACAAGAAGAAGTACTAGTGGATTTTGTTTTTATCTTGGAGATTGTCTTATCTCATGGCATTCGAAGAGACAACCCACTATTGCCACTTCATCGTGTGAAGCTGAATATCGTGTAGCATTTACAACTACTCAAGAGTCAGTTTGGTTGCAGAAGATTTTCAGTTATCTTGATGTAAGAGTACATCAAGCCATTCAGATATTTTCAGATAGCCAAAGTGCTATAGCTATAGCTAAGAATCCAGTGCATCATGCAAGGACAAAGCATATAGAGGTACACTACCACTATATTCGAGAGCACATAGCTAAGAAGCACATTGAGCTAGTTTATGTTCCTTCTAGTGAGAATGTTGCAGATATATTTACCAAAGCATTGACTAGAGAAAGTCATGAGAAGATTTGCAGGTTACTGAAGCTTGTACCAATATGACATTGAAGGAGGGATTGTTGGAAGTCAATGTCACATGTCCAACATTCTTCTTTGGAAGAAGATAGGTAAGGTTTGTATATAATATCTGTGCACTCGCAAAAATGTGTGGTGACATGGATAGCATAAGTCTCTTTCATGCAAGGGATCCGGGTTCAAATCCCGCGGGCAGCATCAACATTGTGGTTAGAAGTTTTTTTTTAATGTTTCTTGCTTCATTAAAAACACACGGACGGACGCCATTTCTCCCAGCTTTTCACGATCGTAGCTTTATACACTATTGCTTTTGGAGGAGAATAAAACTATATAAGGAAGTCCAAGCTCATTGTATAATCACTCACTCAAAGATCTAGAGTTTGGAGATCTTCTTGAAGAAAGAGTGTTCTCACACTCTTGAAGGAGGTGAAGTTTTGGTGAAGGAGAGGCTACTCTCATTGGAGCAAGAAGTCTTCTACAAGGTGGTGGCAACTATCTTTTGTGAGTTAATCTTGTGGTTGATTTACAACTTTGTTACACTATTTTGTAAGAATAAGGTTAGCTTCATTGCTTCGTTCACTTCACACACACTTAGATTATTTCGACATAATCCAAATTTTGTATCATCATCTTCTTTATATTCTTCCATTAGTGAGTCCACCACTTTATATGGTTGAGTAGTAATCCCATGTTGTAATTTGGACATCTATTATTTTTAGTGAAGTAAGCATCCAGCTTACGTTCCCTATCCTTGTCTCAAGGTCTCTTTCTTTCTATCTCTCACTTATCATCTTGTCAATTGAGCTGTGTATGCTCAAAAGGTTTTAGTATTGGAACGATCTTGGGGCCCCAAATTCCAACAAAACGTAAGTTAAAATTAAGATTTAATGTGCTGCTGTTGGAAATTGTTTATGCAGGAGGCATTGTTGAAAGGAGAAGACTTTTCACAGGTTCTTTATGATTTTTTTTTTTGAGATGGTGTGATCACCATGGGCTAGATATACCCTAGATATGTGTTTATTGAGCATTGGTTTATGGTGACCATTCTCAATAGGACATAGGAGACTTTGTCAAAATTTTCCAAAATATATATAGTGACATGAGAGCATGGAACAGGAGAACTTTGCTAGTTGTTCTCATTTTTATTGTGAGTCAATATTTGATTCAAGATGCATGAGTTAATATTTGATGCAAGCTCCATCCTTAACAACTCTAGTTGAGTTGATTTACCAAATAGTTTCTCAATTCTCAACTCAAGATGAGTTGATGATACAGATAGTTATGAGTGATATAGTCATAGGAATGACTCTGTTCTTTCTATCGAGGGAAGGAAACACTTCAGGAACACTTCATGATTTCATTACATTATTTATGGTTGTGAGTACTCACCGAGTTATTCTTATCATTTTCGAGAGAAGTGTTCGACTTTAATCTCATACACGCATCTATGTGGAGTATAAAGTTGGTGGTATGGGACATCAAACTTTGTATTATACCTAGGTATAGGGCAGATGGTATGGGAGAGAAGTATCTGAGATTGTATTTTTGATATGATTTGGAGTTCATTTATATGATCTTCTGGTATCATCTTATTATTAGACAACAGAGGGGCAGTTGAGACAGTCACTCTGTATGTGATCGCAAACAAGGCAAGTCCGTAGGCTAGTAGCCTAGAAGCGGAAAGTCAAGGTTTGCACATAAGAACTATGAATAGGCAATTGCATTGAGAAGATATTCACAGAGTACATACTACTTTATTTGATATCTTTGAGAATAGGCCATGGTTCATACATAGTGTGTATGAGGTGAGCTAGATGCTTAGCCTAGTGGGCTATGAGTGTGCACACATCTACTTACCATTTTTCAGAGTATTTAGTGGACTTACATTTTGGTTCTCATTATATCTGGGAGTGCTAGATTATTACAGTAGTTTTCTTGAGACACCTCATTCCTAGTTAGGAATGATTTGATCATCGTGATGATCAGATGGTGGTCATGGATAAAGCAAATTTCATCCACTTGGAACATCTTACATGTTATTATTGAGAAAGTGGTGGTAGTTCCACTAGTTGCTATTCTTTCTTAGCACGTCTTCATGTGGCATGATGGACTTGGTTCCAAAGAGTGGATTAGGATTTACTTTGTATGGTAAATATTTTGATCCATAGTTTGGATTATTATATATGATAGATCGAGATGTGGATCCATGGTTTGTATATGAGTGATTGAGATCTTAGTCCATAGTTTGGATGTGACAGATTGAGGTCTTGGTCCATAGTTTGGATCATTGACATATTGATATCTTGGCCCATAATTGATAGATTGACATATTGATATCTTGGTCCATAGTCTGGATCATTGATAGATTGTCATCTTGGATTCATGGTTTGGATCATGCTGAGACTTTCTTGAGTTTCATTTTCATTACCTACGATTTACTCGAGCATAGGGATAGTAAATCAAAGATTTACTTGAGCTTAGAGATAAAACACTATTTGGAAAAGATTTCCATTTATCTTTAGTATTTTCTTCCATAGAGAATTGGGACATAGTCACATTGTTTTGAATGAGCATAGTATTTTTTTCATTAATCTAGTGGAGTAAGTGATTTTTTTCATGAGTATACCATATGAAAAGTTGTCAGTAGGTATTTCAGGGAGACAAGGGCAAGCTGTCGAGGTCTCTACGGGTGACAAGCTGTCACAAGTTAGTGGTCAAGGTCTAGGCATAGGGAGTCCGAGGATATTCTGAGTACTTATGATGCACACATATGGACTCATTGGGCCTTAGAGGGATTCCTATAGTATGCCCAAGGCAAGGACTACTAGTTGTTGGTGGAAATGCTAGATATAAAGTACAGAGACTAGTTGTCTACTTTTTGAGCATCTAGTATTTCAGACACCTAGCACACTCTACTCTTATTATTTGGAATCACAGATTTTGATTCCCAGCTTACAGCTCCTTCTATATCATTGAGGACAATGATCTTTAGAAGGGGGAGAGAGTGTTATATTCCAAAGATGTACATGCTTGGAGGAACGAGAAGTTCCTTGCTCGGGGGATAGCCAAGGCCAAAAGCCAGAGAGTTCATACGAGGTGCCTACTCATGATGGCCAGATGAGAGTAGGGACCTTAGAGAGAACTCTAGATGGTGACTAGGCAAGGGCTATAAATAGGCTGGGAGGTGAGTCCTAAGCATGTCATTCTCCACTTCTCACAGAATATGCTTGAACGCAGCATCCCTTACTAATAGAAGGATTTTACATGCAGAAAATGAAAGATTATATATTGATAGAAGACCTTACACACATCGAAATATAAACGGTTTAATAAATAGTAGTCGAGGGTTACACAATAGTTCAAGGACTAATTGCACATTTGAGGAGCGTGAAAATAGTCATGAATCACCATACATGAGTAGAGATGTATCAAGATACATAGTTTTCAATGCTATTACTACATTACATGCCGGTGATGAACTATTAGTGAATTATGGATGGCGTAGACCTCCAAAAGCACCTTTTAGCTAGAGAGAATAAAAATTTTCTATCCATATTTAATAACTTATATACTTAATTTATATTTAAAGTTTACTTTTTATTCATTTATGGAATACTAATGAATTTTATTTATATGTGTAGATTCAAACGTATGATGTTGATGATATTCCTCCACACCACTCACAATTGCCAGTAAGACCTCATTTATCAAAAGCTTCTATGAGGAGGCTACGCAAAAGTAATCCTGTGGAATATGCAAGGTTGAAAGATCTATATTCAAAAGATGATAAAGTACAAGATTTTTGTGACAATGATGAAGATGATGGCATGGCAGATTTTATTGAGGATTGGTATCAAAATGACACTAAGAGCATTGATATTTCAAAAAATGAGAAATATCTTCGAGAGGAATGTCTAAAGCACGCATATGAAGGAAGTCGTTTGACACGACTAGATGTGAGCTTACTTATTCTCAATCTTCATAATCGTTTTGGATGGAGTAATGTATCTGTTTCGACACTATTAAGGTATAATTTTCAATTTTCTATCTATTTATATATATATGCATATATATATATATATATATATATATATATATATATATATATATATATATATATATATGCATATATAAACATACACATAATATACATGAATGTATACACACATATAAACATACACACACATATAAACATACACACACATATTAGAGGTGAATATGCAGAAATGTCCCAAATGTCAATCTCCTCGATATAAGGGCGAAGAAGGTAAAATCCCAAAAAAGGTATTGAGACATTTTCCATTGGCTCCACGGATTAGACATATGTTTCAAAGCCCCGAATTATGAAAGTTTTTTACTTGGGGACATGATCACAAAAGTACTGATGGAATAATCAAAATTCCTCATGATAGTGTTGCTTTTCAGCATACTGATTCTACATGGCCTGAATTTGCACAAAATCCACAGAATCTAAAGTTAGGAGTTGCATTGGATGGGGTTAATCCATTCTCCATGAAATCCAGTAAATGGTCAACATGACCAGTGGTAGTCATAAACTACAATCTTCGGCCATATCTTAGCATGAAAAAGGAACATTTGATGCTTTCACTTTTAATCCCAAGCAAAAGACAAGTTAAAGATATGAATATATATCTTGCTCCTCTCATTGACGATCTCCAAGAGTTATGGAGAGGTATTAATGTCATTGATGTATCAAAAAGCATCAATGAAAGACATATTACGGTTCGTGGTATTATGGCTTGGACTATTCACCATTTTTCAGGATATGGTGTTTGTTCAGGTATATTTTTTTATTCAATATGCATGTAAATAAATATGATTTAATCTAATTATACTTTTATCATTTTCATGAAGCAGGAATATCTACTAAGGGTTATAAAGCTTGTCCATATTGGGGTGATTGGTTGAGATCAATCTATAGTAAGAATCTCAACAAAAATATTTATCTTCGACATCGACGATTCTTGGGTGATGATCATCCATTAAGATCTAAAAGAGAAGCGATACATTTTAATGGAAAGCTTGAAACAGGTCAGTGTCCAAAACCTATGACGCCTATGGATTGGTATAAAAAATGGACAGATGGACCTTGGATAGATCCAGAATCAGAAATCTTTAGTGATGATTCAGATAATGAGTATGTGAAGAGAGGTAAAGGAAAATTGGCACTCGTAGAGAACAAATCAATATGGTATTCTTTGGAGTATTGGAAAGAGTTAAAAGTATGTCATCTTCTTGATCCTATGCATATATTCAAAAATATTGGTTATTCATCACTATGGCAGCATCTTCTTGGACTAAAAGATACCATAGCACCAAGGAATGATTTGAAAGATCAAAAATTCAAACCAAAGTTATGGCCAGTTTTTGATAGGCATCAACAAGAAACGACTTATGCACCTGATCCTTGGGTACTTACCACAAAAGAGATACAGAATATCAATAATCGAATTCAATTGATTAAGACTCCTACAGGATATGGAGCATCTTTTCAAAACATGTTTACTATGGATGATAAGAGCTTATCTGGGTTAAAGACCCATGACTGGCATAACTTTTTGAAACATATTTTCCCTTTGGTTATCGATGGATGTACAACGAAAGGAGTATGAGATGTGATCTATCGTCTTGGATCACTTATAAGGTAATTATGATACTTTTATATTTAATATGTATGAATATGAATATTGGATATCTTTTACTTTTTAATTAACTTCTTTATAATTGTTTTTATGATATGTATAGGTGGATTACATCCAAAGAGATTGACAAAAACAGATCCCACAAAAAGAACGTGAATGCAAAGAGCTACTATGTTTGATGGAGAAAGAACTTCCTACTTCAATTTTTGATATTCATATTCATTTATTAGTCCATCTTGTAGATGAAATAGAGATTGCAGGTGTTCTCAATACTCGATGGATGTTTTGGGTTGAGCGATTTATGGGAATATTAAAAGGTTATGTGCGACAAAGAGTGAAACTAAAAGGGTCCATGGCAAAGGGTTGGATGCTTGAAGAGTGCATGTATTACATTAGTGAGTACCTTGAAAGAGTTCATGAAGAAGCTCCACGTGCATGGACCAATGAGTCTTCTTCAAAAATAACAGATGAGGTATTATAAGGTAAGGGAGTTCCATTCTTATTTACATTTCAAGAAAAAAATGATGTTTCTACTTTTGTAGCATATAATAGCAAATGCATGCAAGCATTCCTTAGCGAGTACAAAGAACTTCAAAATCTCCGAAGTAAAAAGTGAAAAAACAAAAGATATAGATGTAATCTTGATAATAGTCATATTACAGATATATCTTCTTTCACGGATTGGCTATAAAGTCGTTTGCAACGCACCAACGCAAATAATGAAAAAATCTCAGATGAGCAGATAGAGTTAATGATAGGTTGCGAACGAAAGGTAATTTTATTAAAATAATATTTTATTTTTTTCATATATGTATATTAGTTTCTATTTACTAATTGAATTTCTTTTGCAGGCTTGAATGTTCACTAATATGTGGGCTTTTGGACATCATATTAGAATCAAAGCCATTGATTCTTTACGTAAAACAGAGGATTCTAGTATTGTTGCTTCTTTCAAGCAACTATCACGTGCTAGCTCAAAAGACACGAACCTTATAGATGGCGAACTTGGTTACGTAGGAACTATTGTTGGTATCTACGAAATTTCACTTCGTACATTCAAACAGGTAGAAAAAAGTTTATATTTTTTATGATAGAGTTAGTTATTTTTTTAACCACATAATAATGGGTTTTTATTGTTATATATTTAGATAGGTCATTTTGAAGGTTGATTTTTTTTTAACTGATTATAAAGGTAGTAATTCCACATTAAGAAAGGAATTATCTGGGTTTTGGGCAATTGATTCTTCCAAGGTAATGCGATCTACTAAAGAACCATATATTCTTCCTAGGCATATTGAACAAGCATTCTTTTATAAAAACCCAGATGCTCATCCTTGGTGGCAAGTCATTCATGTGCAACCTAGAGGTAGGTCATTGTTTGAACAGTTTATTATTAGAGAGATCGAAGAAAGTCCTCTTGATGATTCAGCATTAGATACTGCTACATCAACATCTGAAAGAGAAATTAGAATTATTATACGTGATAATGATACTAATATTTTTGATGAGGAGGATAATTCTCTACATGTTGATTCTACTGATGAGGAAGAGGAATTACTAGAAATAGATATTAATCTATCAATAGATGATGTGTATTATATATATACATATGTTAGTATGCATATATATATATTTCATGTATATGTATGTGTTTGCATGTGTGTGATATATGTATACATGTGTTAGTATGCATATGTGTATATATGCATATGCATTTATGTAAAATATTCATGTATTCATGTAATATATGCAAGTGTTTATAATTGTGTACATGTATATATGTATATGTGTCTATGTGTAAATATGTACATGTAAATATGTATGCATGTATATATATGTTTATGTGTGCATGTAGGCATGTATATGTGATGTGTACATGTATATATGTATATGTGTCTATGTGTAAATGTGTACATGTAAATATGTATGCATGTATATATATACATATATTTATGTGTGCATTTAGGCATGTATGTGTGATGCATAATATATCTACTCCATTTTATATTTATGTATGTATATCTACATGATGTGTATATATCTTTATATATATTATGATCCTCGTTGATTCGAGTAGCTATATATAGAGGCATAAGGCTGGGAGGAGAGACATCTCTCTAGTAGGACGTCGGAGGAATAGATGCAATGTGTACATATACTTCAATCATATGGGTAAAAGGTTGAATTATAGTTTTTAAATTAGGGGTTTTAAAACCCTAATATCAAAATTAGTGTTTTCAATTTAGGATTTTTGAAATAGGATTTATTTATTTATTTTTTTATGTATGCGTATGCATGTGTTGTGTATGTATGTGTATCTATATGTGCATATGTATGTGTTGTGTGTGTATATATATGCATGTGTATAGGTATATATGCATGTAAATATGATTATATGAGTCTATGTGTGTGTACATATGATTATGCATGTGTATGTGTATGTGAGTATGTGTATGTGTATATGAGTATGTGTATGTGTCTATGTGTATTCATTATATTTGTGTAACTACATGCATGTGTATGTGTGTGTAAAAATGTGCATGTATGTGTGTGTATGTATAAATGTGCATGTATGTGTATATGTGTGTAAATGTACATGTATGATGTATATGTGTGTGTATGCGTGTATTTGTACCTCTAGTCTCACTCTTTTCTCTCTCCCTCTCTCTCTCTCTCATATACATACATACATACATAAACACACATACTCATATCCACATATATATACATAAAAGCAGTGCATACTGTGCATTATCGCGACGATGAGCCATAAGTGTCCGCATCTCTTTTAGACACCACTTATGCGACCATCCTGTTCCAAAATCTGTCTCAAGTGAACCAACTACGTATTTTTCATCCCTCTCATCATGCTCACTACAAAAATAAAAAAATTAATGTAAATAAAACATAAGATATTTATTTCAATTTATATGTAAAATTTATACTTACTTGCACGGTAAGTGTGTGAAGAGAGATGGTGGATGCAATCCAAAGATGAGTAGGTGCTGCTACAACCAGCTTCACACCAGCCAACTGAGACTTCAGAGTTGATTAGTAGACCCTTTGAGCTTCCTAAATCCACCAAAATATCAGCCAAGTACTTTGGAACATGTATCCCAAAAGTTTAAGTCAAGACAGACTAGTTGCGAAATGACTAGCTCCCAAAACTTGCTATTTTTGGACATACACCTGCTGAAAAAATGAACAGTGCTCTCAACCTGGTAGGAATTAGAAACATTCCTTTTGGGCATAGCAAATAGACTTAGCAAGCTTCCCAATCCAAGTTAAAACACGTCAAATGATGGACTGAGCACTGAGAACAAGTTTCATCAATTTCTGGAACATGCCCACCATTCTCGGGGCTCTGCAGAGATAGACTAGTGAGCAGTAAATTGCCGATATCTTCAACATTATTAATCCAATGACCGTGAAAATGTATAGGTAAAAACTAGACAGTACGAGCTATCCAACATAAGTTAAATCATTGAAAAAGATTCAGTAGAACTCGAGATATGACCTTCTGAAGGTACTGCTTTGAGTGACTATAGCAGAGAACAAAACAGAGAAGTGAATGATGATAAATGTATAAATTCATATATGATTACAACCACATTGGCAATGAATCTTTGCACAATGGGAGTAGAATGATAGAGCTATGGAGTAAGCTCTTCAATCTCTACAAAATGACATGAATTGGTCACGTACAAGGCTTGCTAATCGCCTCTTCCTTCTTGCTCTTTTTATAGCTATTCTTGGAGGGAGTTTTGAATTCGAATTCGAATGGCTCCACCTAAAAGTGATCCCCAAAGTTAGGAGAGATTCCCTCAGCTCAAACATTCGTGATTTTGGTAGTTGGAGCCATGAATTTGCTTTTACATCATGGATGAGGTAAGCCATCCTTTTCCTTTTTTCTTTTTCCATTTACAAGAGATAAAATGTACTCTTTTACAAGAGGTGTTCACATGACTACTCATGTGACTTACAAATGAGGATAATATCAAATATATCAAGCATGTAGGCTTGGGTAAAATGCACCAACAGCTCCCCCTCAAGCCTAACATGCTTGGCGTTCAAATAAGTCTTCAATTGTCCTTGATTTCCTGCAAGCCAATCATCAACTTGAATCTACTTAACTTTGTACCATCAAGAGCTTTAGTCAACATGTCTGCACATTGCATATCTGTAGAGACATAGGATAGTTGAATATCCTTGCTCATTAGCTTCTCCCTTACATAATGGTAGTGGACTTCAATATGCTTGGTTCTAGCATGGTATACCGGATTAGCTGCTAGATGTAGTGAGCTTGTGTTGTCACAAAAAATATGAGGTGTTGAAGAATGAAGTCCAAGATCTGTGTACAAAGACTTTAACCACATGATTTCTTGAGTTGCATTAGCCAAACCTCTATATTCTACTTCAGTAGAAGATAATTCCACGGTTGGTTGCTTCTTCGATGACCAAGAAATGATTTTTGAACCTGCAAATAATATATACCCTGATGTGCTTCTTCTATCATCTTTAGATCCGGCCCAATCTGCATCTGAGTAGACCTTTAGCTCAATATCTGAAGTATATGAATAGAACAAACCTTCATTCATGGTCCCCTTTAGGTACTTGAGGACTCTCTTGGCCGCTTCCATATGTGGTCTTCTCGGCTTATGCATAAACTGACTCAATATGCTAACACTATAGCATATATCCACCCTTGTGAGTGTTGCATAGTTCAAACTTCCAACCAAGCTTTGATAGCTTGTGATGTCTTCAATTGGCTCTCCTTCATAAGCACTAAGCTTATGATTTTGCTCCATAGGTGTACCTGCACACTTGGTATTTTCCATCTTGAACTTGACGAGCATGTCATGGACATACTTCCTTTGTGTGATGTATATACCTGAATCTGTGTAGATCAACTCCAATCCAAGAAAATTAGTGAGTGGTCCGAGGTCACTTATTTTGAACTCCTCCTTCATTTGACTCTTTACCTGTTTGATTCCTTCAAGATCATTGCCTGTGATAATAATATCATCAACATACACACATAAATAGATCACTTCAGATCCATTCCTCTTTATGAACAAAGAGGTATCCGCCTTGCTAGCTTTGAACCCTTGGTCCTGCAAATAAGTCACCAATCTGAAATTCCAAGCTCTTGGAGCTTGCTTCAATCCATACAAAGCTTTCTTTAGTTTGCATACATAGTTAGGATGATGTGCATCCTCATATCCAGGAGGTTGTGCCATATACAGTTCCTCATAAATCCATCCATTCAAGAAAGCATTCTTTACATGAGGTTGATAAAGATTCCAATTTCTAGATGCAGCAAGACTAATGAGAACCCTAATTGTAGGCATTTTTGCAACAAGAGAGAAAATCTCCTCATAATCAATACCATGGGTTCGAGCAAACCCTTTAGCAACTAACCTTGCTTTGTGTCTATTTATACTTCCATCTGGATTCCTCTTGATTTTGTATATCCATCGAGATCCGATTATCTTCATAGATGGCTTGTTAGGTACAAGCTCCCAAGTGTCATTCTCCTTCAAGGCTTCCATTTCTTCATCCATTGCATCTCTCCAAGCTTTCTTGCTTTGTGCTTCTTCAAATGTGGTAGGTTCTTCATTGGTTGAATCCTTTGCAATGTAGATTGAGTGCTTGGTGACCAAAGAAGTATCATAACCAAACCTTTCTGGTTTCTTCTTCTCCCTTGAAGACCTTCTAAGTGGTTGATGTGAGCTCTCCGGTCCATATGTAGCATCCTGCATCTTTGCTTTACCTTTGTTCTTCCATAGCTTTAGTCTTTCCAAGTCTTCTAGGTCAATCTCCGAATCACTTTCTTCAATCTGCTTTGGCTCCTTTGGTTGAAGTGATGGAAAGTCTTCATCCAAGTCATATGGCAGCTTCACTTTCCTGTCATAATCAAACCATGATTTGTTTTCATAAAAAATTACATCTCTACTCACAGAAAATCCTTTATTGGTTGGATTGTACAATCTATATCCTTTTTGGTTTTGGTCATAACCAATAAATATGCACTTCTCTGCCTTGGGATCCAATTTCCCTCTTACTTGAGAAGGAATGTGAGCATAGGCTAAGCATCCAAAGATTTTGCAATGCTCTAGACTAGGTCTTCTTCCATTCCACACTTCATATGGAGTGGTTCCATCTAGTGACTTAGATGGAAGTCTATTTATGAGATATGTGGTTGTCGACACAGCCTCTGCCCATAGGTAGTTCGGCAATCCCTTTTCGTTGAGCATGGACCTTGCAGCTTCGACAATAGCTTTGTTCCTCCTCTCTGCTACACCATTGAGTTCGGGTGTATACCTTCTAGTGACTTCCCTTTTAATGCCTCTTTCATACAAGAAGGCATCAAATTCAGAAGAGAAGTATTCTCCTCCACCATCTGATCTGAGTCTTTTCAAAGTCCTACCTGTTTGATTTTCAACAAGAGCAATATACTTCTTAAAGCAATTAAACACTTCATCCTTGTGCTTCATGAAAAACAGAATGGTCCACCTACTACAATCATCTATGAAAGACACATAATATCTTGAGCCTGATATAGATGGCTCCTTACTTGGACCCCACACATCTGTGTGCACTAGATCCAAAGGATTTTGATACATATATCCTTTCTTATTGAAAGGTTGTCTATGAGCCTTGCCGAGTTGACAAGCTTCACACTTATAAATCATGTGTTGCCTTGTGATATTATGAAAACCAAGTACACTTTGGTCCCTGCAAATTTGTTTGAGTGTCCTCTCACCAATGTGAGCAAGCCTTTTGTGACATATCTCCAACTCTGTTAGAGTTTGAGATCCATAGCTAAACAAAGCTATGTTCTTTGTATCTTCCACTTCAAAAGTGAAAAGCCTTCCTGTCTTTTCTCCTTTGGCAATCCTTCGAAAGCCTTGCCTTGGGTCTTCAACATATGCTCCAAATCGGTTGAATCTAACCTGCAATCCTTTTTCAACAATCTGTCCAACACTTATTAAATTTTTGGTAATTGTAGGGACATACAAGACTTTGCTTAAGAGATTCATATTCCCATCTGATGTCTTCACATTACCTATCTTCTCCACTGAGTGCTTTGTATCATCTCCTGTCTGCACTTCATGCTTGTTATGAGGATCTTGCAAATCAGAAAGTAAAGCCACATTTCCTGCTACATGGTTCGAGCATCCCGAATCAATGTAAAATATGTGATCATCATCCTTACCCTTCTTTGCTGATAGATTCATAATCAATAATGAATCTTCTTGACTTTCTTCCTCTGCATAGTTATTGTAATCTCTTCTTCCTCTATGGCCACTTTGATAGTTGTTGTTGTTGTAATAATTGTTGTTGTAGTAGTTGTTGTTGTTGTAGCCTCCATTGTATCTACCTCTATTTGATCCATAGCCACCTCTATTGAATCCTCTTCCTCTTGAGTTCCTCGGGTTCCTGAAACATTCTTCAGTAGTATGGTTAGATAAGCCACATATGTTGCAAGGTTGAGATGATTGGAATCTCCCCCTGCCTTGATTTCCACCTCTGCCTCTTCTGTTAGCTCTTCCTCTACCTGCAAAGTTTGCTTGGAAAGAGCTTCCTTCATCTTCATTCTTCCTATTCTTTGACTTGTCCTTGACCTTAGCTTTATCAGAATATAAGGCAGAAGTTTGATTACCTCTTGAGGACTCACCACCTTTGCTAATCTTTGCTTCATGAGTGAAGAGTTGGCCCATGAGTGTGTTGAGGTCGGGTACATGCATATCCATGTATAAATCCATGGCTATTGTGAATGACTCCCACTTGTCGTCTGCTTTGATTCCAATCATGATTTGTCTTATGATTTGCTCCTCTTCAATTACCTCTCCAGTGCTTCCAAGTTGGTCGGAAATCTCCTTCATCTTTGTGACATAATCAGTCACATTTTGCTTCGGGCTTTTCTTCATTGTTGTGAACTCCATCCACAATTGGTTCTTCCTTGCTCGAGTGTTGGAAGAGAAGAAAGAAGCAAGTGCATTCCAGGTTTCTCTTGATGTCTTGCATCCCTTGACATGAGGTAAAAGAAAATCAGAGATTGAGTTTAGAATATAGGACCTTGCAAGTGCATCCTTCGAACACCAATTCGAAAGTCCTTCCACTTCTTCATGTGATGGTTGCCCTTTGTTCCTCATGGTTGGCATTGCTTCATCTCCGGATATGAATCCATATAGATTCCTCCCTTGAAGGTAAGCCTCCATCCTTAGAGACCATGCGCGGTAGTTGTTTTGATCCAATTTTTCAATTGTTGATGGAAATCCATCTCCCATGTTGCTTGACTATGCTCTGATACCACTGTGAAGAGAGATGGTGGATGCAATCCAAAGATGAGTAGGTGCTGCTACAACCAGCTTCACACCAGCCAACTGAGACTTCAGAGTTGATTAGTAGATGCTTTGAGCTTTCGAAATCCACCAAAATATCAGCCAAGTACTTTGGAACATGTATCCCAAAAGTTTAAGTCAAGACAGACTAGTTGCAAAATGACTAGCTCCCAAAACTTGCTATTTTTGGACATACACCTGCTGGAAAAAATGAACAGTGCTCTCAACCTGGTAGGAATTAGAAAAATTCCTTTTGCGCAAAGCAAATAGACTTAGAAATCTTCGCAATCCAAGTTAAAACACTTCAAATGATGGACTGAGCACTGAGAACAAGTTTCATCAATTTCTGGAACATGCCCACCATTCTCAGGGCTCTACAGAGATAGACCAGTGAGCAGTAAATTGCAGATATCTTCCACAATATTAATCCAATGACGATAAACATTTATAGATCAAAACTAGACAGTACGATCTATCCAACGCAAGTTAAATCATTGAAAAAGATTCAGTAGAACTCGAGATATGACCTTCTGAAGGTACTGCTCTAAGTGAGTATAACAGAGAACAAAATAGAGAAGTGAATGATGATAAATGTATAAATTCATATATGATTACAACCACATTGGCAATGAATCTTTGCACAATGGGAGTAGAATGATAGAGCTATGGAGTAAGCTCTTCAATCTCTACAAAATGACATGAAGTGGTCACGTACAAGGCTTGCTAGTCGCCTCTTCCTTCTTGCTCTTTTTATAGCTATTCTTGGAGGGAGTTTTGAATTCGAATTCGAATGGCTCCACCTAAAAGTGATCCCCAAAGTTAGGAGAGATTCCCTCATCTCAAAAATTCGTGATTTTGGTAGTTGGAGCCTTGAATTTGCTTCTACATCATGGATGAGGTAAGCCATCGTTTTCCTTTTTTCTTTTTCCATTTACAAGAGGTATTCACATGACTACTCATGTGACTTACAAATGAGGATAATATCAAATATATCAAGCATGTAGGCTTGGGTAAAATGCACCAACAAAGTGGACAAGGTGCAGGTAAGAGTCGCATAATGCCCACATTCTTCTCTTGAACTCCAATCCATTTGCTATGTACACAATGTTCCCCTCTAGCTCTATATCGCACTCTAGTCCTAAGGTGCCTATGCATGTCCTCATAGGCAACTCTGTTCTGCTATCATGATCTGGAGGTGGTATAGGTGTCCTGAAAATAGATAGATAAAAATAAATAAAAAGATGTGTTATAATATCATTACAAAAGTTTATGAAAAAAAACATACCTATGAGGAGATAGCTGTCTTCCTGCATGTGGAGCCGCAGAAGAGCCCTCCTCTGATCGTTGGGTAAGCATCTGGATCGTATAGTCCAGCTCATAATCAGAAATCTCTGAGTAATCATGCATGATGGCCCCTAGATTATCATATGGAACTCTTGCTCTCATAAGACTTTTTATGAGAGTGAGTTTCACCTTTCCCTCTCTACTAGGATCCATAATACCTAACATATAAAAAAAAATGGGTTAGAAATCAATATATATACGTGTACATATGTATGTGTGTATGCATTAAGTATATGTATGTATGCATGTGTGTGTGTATGTGCATGTATGTGTGTGTGTATGTGTGTATGCATGTGTATGTGTGTATGCATCATTATGTGTGTATGTGTCTATGTGTGTATGTGTGTGTGTATATGTGTGTGTGTATGTGTGTGTGTTTCTATGTGTATGTATGTGCGTCTATGAGTGTGTATGTTTTTATGCGTGTGTATGTGCTTATGTGTGTGTATGTGTCTATGTGTGTATGTGTATGCATGTATGTATGCATATGCATGTGCATTATGTATGCATATGTGTATGTGTGTGTATGCATTATGTATGCATTATGTATGCATTATGTATGCATATGTGTGTGTATGCATTAAGTATGTGTGTATGTGTGTGTGTATGTATGTGCGTGTATGTGTGTGTATGTGTGTGTATGTGTGTATGCATGTGTATGTGTGTGTATGCATCATTATGTGTGTATGTGTGTATGTGTGTATGTGTGTGTGTATGTGTGTGTGTATATGTGTGTGTCTATGTGTATGTGTGTGTGTCTATGAGTGAGAGTGTATGTGTTTATGTGTGTATGTGTCTGTGTGTATGTGTCTATGTGTGTATTTGTATGCATGTATGTATGCATATGCATGTGCATTATGTATGCATATGTGTGTGTGTATGCATTATGTATGCATATGTGTGTATGCATTAAGTATGTGTATGTATGCATGTGCATTATGTATGCATATGTGTGTGTATGCATGTAAGTATGTATGTATGCATATGCATATGCATTATGTATGTATATGTATGCATGTATGTGTATGTGTGTGTATGGCTCTCTATGTGTTTGTATGCATATATGTGTGTGTGTATGTGCGTGTGTATGTGTGTGCATGTATGTATGTGTGTATGCATGTGTATGTGTGTGTATGCATCATTATGTGTGTATGTGTCTATGTGTGTATGTGTGTATATGTGTGTGTGTATGTGTGTGTGTCTATGTGTATGTGTGTGCATCTATGAGTGTGTATGTGTTTATGTGTGTGCATGTGTCTATGTGTGTGTATGTGTCTATACGTGTATGTGTATGCATGTATGTATGCATATGTGTGTGATGTGTGTGTATGCATTATGTATGCATATGTGTGTGTACGCATTATGTATGTGTATGTATGCATGTAAGTATGTATGTATGCATGTAAGTATGTATGTATGCATATGCATATGCATTATGTATGCATATGTATGCATGTATGTGTATGTTTGTGTATGCATATATCTGTGTGTATGTGTGTGTGTATATGTGTCTGTATGTGTGTATGCATGTGTATGTGTGTATATGCATCATTATGTGTGTATGTGTCAATGTGTGTATGTGTGTGTATATGTGTGTGTATGTGTGTGTATATGTGTGTGTATGTGTGTGTGTGTGTCTATGTGTATGTGTGTGTGTCTAAGAGTCTGTATGTGTTTATGTGTGTGTATGTGTCTATGTGTCTATGTGTGTGTATGTGTCTATGTGTGTATCTGTATGCATGTATGTATGCATATGTATGTGTATGCATGTGTATGTGTGTATATGCATCATTATCTGTGTATGTGTCTATGTGTGTGTGTATATGTGTGTGTATATGTGTGTGTGTATGTGTGTGTGTGTCTATGTGTATGTGTCGCTACATGTCTATGAGTGTGTATGTGTTTATGTGTGTGTATGTGTCTATGTGTGTGTATGTGGCTATGTGTGTATGTGTATGTATGTATGTATGCATATGTGTGTATGTGTGTGTATGCATTATGTATGCATATGTGTGTGTATGCATTATGTATGTGTATGTATGCATGTACATTATGTATGCATGTACATTATGTATGCATGTAAGTATGTATGTATGCATACACATATGGATTATGTATGCATGTATGTGTATGTGTGTGTATGTCTCTCTATGTGTGTGTGTATGCATATATGTGTGTGTATGTATGTATGTGTGTGTGTATATATGTTTGTATGTGTGTATGCATGTGTATGTGTGTGTATGCATCATTATGTGTGTATGTTTCTATGTGTGTATGTGTGTGTGTGTCTATGTGTATGTGTGTGTGTCTATGAGTGTGTATGTGTTTATGTTTGTGTATGTGTCTATGTGTGTGTATGTGTATGCATGTATGCATGCATATGTATGTGTATGCATGTGTATGTGTGTGTATGCATCATTATGTGTGTATGTGTCTATGTGTGTATGTGTGTGTGTGTATATGTGTGTGTATATGTGTGTGTGTGTCGCTGTGTACGTTTTGCTACGCATCTAGGAGTGTGTATGTGTTTATGTGTGTGTATGTGTCTATGTGTGTGTATGTGTCTATGTGTGTATGTGTATGCATGTATGTATGCATATGTGTGTGTATGCGTTATGTATGCATTATGTATGCATTATGTATGCATATGTGTGTGTGTATGCATTATGTATGTGTATGTATGCATGTGCATTATGTATGCATGTAATTATGTATGTATGCATATGCATATCCATTATGTATGCATATGTATGCATGTATGTGTATGTGTGTGTATGTCTCTCTATGTGTGTGTGTATGCATATATGTGTGTGTATGTGTGTATGTGTGTGTCTATATGTGTGTGTGCATGTGTATGTGTGTGAATACATCATTATGTGTGTATGTGTCTATGTGTGATGTGTGTGTATGTGTGTGCGCGTCTATGTGTATGTGTGTGTGTCTATGAGTGTGTATCTGTTTATGTGTGTGTATGTGTCTATGTGTGTGTATGTGTCTATGCGTGTGTATGTGTCTATGTGTGTATGTGTATGCTTGTATGACTGCATATGTGTGTGTATGTGTGTGTATGCATTATGTATGCATATGTGTGTGTATGCATTATGTATGTGTATGTATGCATGTGCATTATGTATGCATATGCATTATGTATGTGTATGTATGCATGTGCATTATGTATGCATATGTATGTGTATGCAGGTAAGTATGTATGTATGCATATGCATTATGTATGCATATGTATTCATGTATGTGTATGTGTGTGCATGTCTCTCTATGTGTGTGTGTATGCATATATGTGTGTGTGTATGTGTGTGTGTGTATGTGTGTGTGTATGTGTGTGTGTATGTGTGTGTGTATGTGTGTGTGTATGTGTGTGTATGTGTGTGTATGTGTGTGCATGTGTATGCATTATGTATGTGTATGTCTGTATGTGCATTATGTATGCATATGTGTGTGTATGCATATATGTGTGTGTGCATGTATATGTGTGTGTGTATGCATGTATATGTGTGTGTATGCAACATTATGTGTGTATGCATGTGTATTTATGTGTGTATGTGTGTGTGTGTGTGTCTATGTGTATGTGTGTGTGTGTGTCTATGTGTGTATATGTGTGTGTATGCATATGTATGTGTGTGTAAGTGTGTGTGTGTGTGCACATACCTGGCTTCAACGATGAGTCTCTCTCTCGCTCTCTCTCTCTCTCTCTCTCTCTCTCTCTCTCTCTCTCTCTCTCTCTCTCTCTCTCTCTCTCTCTCTCTCTCTCTCGTTCTCTTGCTCTCGCGTCCAAATCCCGGCACAAATGTGCCAAGAGAAATAAAAAATTTGTTTTAACATTCGAGAGCGTTGCTTATGCGACGGTCTGGAACACACGACGTCACATATGCGATGCTATCCAGTTTGCCAACATTGCAAATAACATCGCTAGTTAGCAACGCTATTTGTGATGCACACATTTAGCATCGCATAAGCGACGCAGGCATCACTTATGTGACAAATGCCCGTTAAAAAAAATCCAAAAACAACACCGTCGCTTATGCGACGCTAGCATCACATAAGCGACAGTGCTCCTTTTTTTTCCAAGTCGTGGGCGTCGCTACGCCCCCTATTTCTTGTAGTGAAAGGTGGTGAAGGACTGGGTCTCCCTTGAGCTTTCTTAGCTTCATGACAAGACAGGTCTTTTGAGCTTTTAGTGGTGTGTTGTAGTGTTTCCAAGATCTTTGATGGAGTGCCTTGAGTAAGCACACCTCTTTGAGCTCCTCCTTCTCCTTTATCTTCTTGTTATCTTCATAATTTGTATGCTCCATATCATTCATAATGACTTCTTGGCCTTCAAAGATTCTTGATTTAGATTCTTGAGGAATAGTTTCTTCATTATTCAAGACTTCTGACTCTTGGACTTGACTTTCTTTTAGCAACTGATTCTAACACTTAATTGCTTGATTGATAGCTTCATCTAAAGTTTTTACCTGAGATGTAGAGGATAAACAAAACTTTATTTCATCTTTGAGACCACTTTGAGTAGATTAACTAGATAGTCTTCTTGATATGCAGATCCTTGAAATACAATTTTGAAGTCTGATGCGAATTCTCCAACTGAGCGATCACCTTGTTGCAACCTCCATTCAAAGTCTCGAAGTTTTTTATATATATAATCTAGAGTAGACTTGATATTTCTGAGCATGGATACGGAGTCCATCATGCTTGGCACGGTCTTGATATGGATAGTCTTGCCAAAATGTCAGGGGAGCACTAGATTGTGCTCTCTGACTACACTAGACAAGATTTCGAAAATACACTTCTGATTAACAAAGCACCCACATAGGGAAAATGATACAAGAATACGTAACTTATACAATACGTCCCACAACCTGAGACTGATAGGTATGGAAAACTAGACTAGAGATGATACAGGAGATCCCACAACCCGATATCGTAAGTACATAACAAGAGATTTGGATTACAAGAATTCCCTCAAGGGAGATGAACTATATACAAGAAATAACTAGAAAGGATCTCGTACTACAAGATTACAATAGGACAAGAAAGGATGTCCACAATACAAGACTAGACAAGACTAGAGCAAGAAACAAGACTAGAACTTGAACTGGAACTTGAAAGTACTTACTTGGTGATCAGGATCCCTTGAGCTCCCGAGACTGGCATTGGTGAAATTGATAATGAATGTGGTGAATCCCTCCTTTTATAGGTGTTCAAAGGCGGTTCTCCATGGCAGTTACAACTTGATGATTTCATCATGATGTCATCAACTAGAAACGAGACCTCTCGATGTCAGAATTCAGCAAATGGACAGTCGATCTTGGGGTTTTGGCACGTTTGAGATGCAGTGGAAGCAGTGGTTTCCCCTAAATATGATCCAATCATGAGATATAAAAAGTGACATGAAATTTGAGGTTTAGGATGGTTTTCTTTGTGTCCATGATAAATTTTGTCTTGAATTTGGTCACATTTATGTTGACTCTCCTGATGCCCAAGATTATTGATCAAAGAAAGGAAGGACCAAGACTTAAAGCACCAACGAATAATATGGTGACCCTTACTTTTGAAGAACCACCAGTTATAGTGGTCACTCACTTAGGGAAAGTTCTGAATGTGAATGACTCACAATAATTCCCAAAGTAACATCATAGACTATATGCCAAGCTACTAGATGGGCTAAGGACACTCCACTAGCATTCCTTGAACCAATTTCAAGTAGGCAGGTCAAAAATACAATGAACAGGCAAGATACAGTTGTGCATACTTTTACATACTTATGAAAGGTAGTGTCTAGGGCTAATCTGCAAGATGGGCAGAAGCATGGAGTTTGCAATGTCATCATGATCAAAGTCAATTCTTGGAAATCGATTAAGGGATACTAAATCAAAGCACCATCGAAGAGATCAAATGATGATGAGGGACTCAATGAGCTCTTACGGGTGTAAAGATTCTTGATGATTTTCATGCATAAAAGGGATTCTTATGACATAATGTTTCTTGAGATATTCCACTTGCATTTGTGTGCCATGTTAACCTACTTTAATTTGTGCATCTTAATTTTTGTGTGCACAACCATACATATGTGTGTGCATGCATTTAGGATTGATGTGTGTATTTGTGCTAATGGATACATGCATTGTCAGATGTATGATGTAGCTATGTGCACATACACATGTATGTATTTGAATTTGAGTGCATGTGAGCATGTTTTGGATGTACATATGTACGTCTATTTATATGTGTATATACGTTATAATGTATGCTTATATGTGTGTATGATCATATATTGAAAAGAGCATCGTGGATCTTGAAGAGGAGGGCATCTTATTAGAAGGAAGTAATTACAACGCTGAAAAAGGAATTTGTGAGAAGATTTGGAAACATGAGAAGGCACTCGTGAAGAGAGCCACATTTTTTTTTTAACAAAAATGGCATGTGCTATCCTACATGGGGGAAGAACATTCTAGGGGCAATGGAATGAGTGATGAGCTCTCGGACTCTTCAGGCACGTAGGAGTTCGACAGAAGAAGGGGAAAGTTTCTTTTTTTTCTTAGCAGGAAATTCGTATCGAAGATTCGAGAGGACTCTTCAAAGGGAGACAGGTATTCGTATCGAAGATTCGAGAGGACTCTTCAAACGGAGGGGGATTGATGCTGAAGGAGTTTTGTAGATACTGCATGTTCTTTCGGTAGAGGATTTCATTGCTTGAGAGGTCTCTTCTTCTCGACGGCATCTTGGAGAAAAAGACGGGAAAACTCTTGAGGAAACGTCAGAAGGGGTGTGCACATCAGTGAAAAATCAGCAGAAGAAGGCATCCGTTGGGAGCTTCGATGGGGCCTACTAATAAAGACTTGGTGGAGGCATGAAGGGAGGTGTGTTCATAGATAGAGATGGAGGGAGTCCATTGAATTCTTCAGTCAGCACAGGATTAATGGAGAGATGGATATAGATGTTTGGGCACGATATAGGATTAAGGGGCATTGATGGTGAAGAAAATTACAGTATTTGGAGCTAGATGCAAAGACTGCAGACCCAATTACAAGCAATTATCCATTATTGTAGGCTCCTCAATGTTTGGCCGAAGCCTGAATTGAAGATACATCTTTTCTGCCAAAACTGTTGGGCACTTCATGAGAAACAAGAGTTAGAATGAAGTTTTATCAATTGTATCGTCACTGAGCTACTGCATCGCTTCCTTCACACACTCAGAACAACCTTATTCTATAATTTGCCTTGTTTTCCTTTGCATCATTCACTTTATTTTCATATACACTCATAGAAGGAGCATTTATGTTTTTGTTGAACTGTTATGATTCTTATATGGATGTTACTGTTTGTGCATGATTAAAACGTAAAGTAATCTAGCATTGCATTGTAAAAACCTAGAGTAGATGTTGCAGAAAACTTCCGAAAAATATACAAGACAATGCTTCTTTAAAAACTTAGTCATCGAATCTTAATGTATCATTTATGCAATGGTACTGATGAATATTGTGTGCTAGTAGAATGAAGAGATCCTCGCTAATTCCTAAGTAAATCTATATGGAAGAATAGATTTCAAGCCTAGTCTTATTGGAATGAATTATAAGTGACACATAAAGGAAATATCATTATATGGTGATCAAATTTTTAATTCTCTGAAACAGAACCCTCCTTGTTCCAACCCCTCCTTTTAAGAAATCCACGGCATACCTAGTGAACCAGATGTGAAAGGAGGTGAGTGTAGAGACTTCGAGCTTAGGAGTGAATGGCTTAGCAAATAGTACAATTTGAAAAGTTCTTATCATTTGGCTGTTTATGGGCGACACTATAATTTCCCAGATGGACGTTCTAACCAAACTCTTGCGCTTCGAGCAAGATGAAAAAAGACTAAGTGCCATCCAAGCATTCCACAAATGAGTTATTGAAAGGAGTGGTTACTGCGATGGTAAAAATGTCACGCGATTCTATAAAGAATACGAGCTAGAAGCTCGATACCTTAGAACCAGTCTTACTCTACTTAATGATATAGAACTTACTGAAAACTTTGTATATGTATCAGAGCTCCACTTACGTGATTGGTTAACAATGGAGTCTCAAACAAGGTGGCCACAATACAACTTGGCTTTAATAAAAATGTTCGCTCTCAAGGACATTGATAAGCTGACTCGAACAATGTCCTTAAAGTGGATTTATAAATCGAAAGACCAAACGATTCTAGATATAAAAAGGGAATTTGACCCACAGTACAATGACCTAATAGAACATGATAGGAGAGCGATGGAACATGAAAGGGTTTCATTGTTTTTACAAGCGATAGATATAAAGGCCCGAGAGGAACTTCTCCCATAATTGCAAGACATGGAGACATATTCCGAGCTTACAGAGGATTGGGATTAGGTAGAAGAAGCAATGAAGAGGTACGTAGAAAAGAAAAGAGCTATGGCAAAGTTCATGCAAGATTGGCAAGAGGACTTACAACAAGAGCAAATAGAGATATCACAACAGCCTGCCCCAAATGCTCAAGTTAATTAACCAATTGGAAAGGAGGTTGTGCCTCTTAACACCATGGAAGAGATGTTTAAAAGGTTTAGTGATCTGATGATCCAGAGTGTTACGCAAATGATGGAATCCCAAACCCCGCAAGAAACTAATAATAAAGCTCCAAAAGCTACTGAAATTAAAAGATGCATTGGTGTGACTTTTTGGAGCACAACAGATACTCGTATGAGAGCTTTAAAGAAGCATTGGCTAAAAATCTAGTTTTCATAAAGGAGAAGATGATTTTTGACTCAAAAATTGAAGAGAAAGCAAATATTAACTTTGTTCAGGGAGGCATGAGAGTGTTCTTTCCTGGCACTTCTAGTAATGTTGCTTCAACATCTCATACATCTACATATGCATGTCAAGTAATTGATGAAAATGGTGACACAGAATCATGGTCTAAAGTGATAAAGTCAATAGATCGGGAAAAGATGCATCATGAAATCTTAAAGTCAGCAATCAATGAGATCTGAGGGATAACCGGATGGAACGATACTGTAGATACTCTCTCAATTGTTACTTATTTATGCTCTTTAGTGGAGCATGAGGCAGTAGTGGAAGACAAACAAAGAAGAACCAATGAGGGTGAAGAAGAGAAAAGAAGAACCAGGCATCAATTAGAAGCTCCATAAGATCAATCTCAAACACTAAATCAAAATCAACCAATACAAACAAGCAAACCCACTCAATAATTCCACAATTACAACCAACAATAATCCAACCAAATCAAATCCCAAATTTCAAAACCCTACTTATGCTGAGATGCCAATTCCTAGTCAAGTTAATAATCCTCCACAAGATCAAGAGATGAAACCACAAGGAGAGGTCAAGGAAGAGTGAAAAACCTATCATACATGCTAAAATCGCACATTAAATAAGCTAGGGATTTAAAACAAGTTCTTGAGAAAAGAGTGCTTGATAGTGTGATTCAATTTACATTATGTAAGTTGCTTGGAATAGCTGAACGAGAATTTCTAGAAGTAATTATCGACCTCTTAAGGAGAAAATATCAGCCAATAGCCAACATGCAAGAGACTAAGAGGATGGATGAAGAGACACCTGTTCAAGCCGTGCAAGCACAAGTACAAGAATTGATTGGTGCGATTAGATAAAATCAGTACACTAGTCATCGCTCTTATCGATCACGGATCTGAAATCAACTTAATGTCCAAAGATCTCTACATAAAAAGGAAATGGCCAATAGATATGCAACCACACTAGAGAATCAAGGCTACTAATATGATGCCAAGTGAGCTATTTGGTGCATTCCCATAGGTACTAGTTAGAATTGGGGATGTTAGTGATTATTAGAACTTCTTCGTCCAAGATCATTCCAGCTATTCATTGATTTTAGGGCAGCCATACATTACTGACTTGAGGATGGAGACAACATTCTTGGAGGATGGATCGGCCTATGTGCAAATTCGAAGCAAGGATAGAAAGAAAGCCGTCCAGTTTATGATGGTTTGTGTAGACCGTGTCAGGAATAGAACTTCTCTTCGGACAAGATCTATTCCTGAGGAACTTGAAGATCAAAGTTTTTAGACGAAGCTTTCATAAATCGGGACTATGGAAGCTTGCTTAGTGAAAAGATCTCAAATGTGAATATATTCATATCGAGTTTCATAGAACTTTCTTCAACAAGTTCATTTCAGTTTCACATTTTTTTTAGTTAAAAAAGTGGGAAAAACAATACATAGCAGATCTTCAGAGAAACTTTTATGGATGTAGAGTGCTCGACTTTGATGAGGAAATCTCCACAGTTTATGATGAGATATATTTTGCACATATGTTGTTTGATTTGCAAGAATTGATTGAAAGAAAGAAGGAGTGATAACGTGATTCAAACGCACTCTATTCCATGTACAAGGAAATATCAAAGTTTGAGCAAGAAGGACTGGGAAAAGAAGCTTCTATTGAAACAAAATACAAAACAGTTGATAAAAAGATTAAATCAGTTGCAGTTTCACTTCCTAAAGATAGTAACAAACTTATGGATGGTGCAAAAGTCCTACCATCTCTTAGAGATAAAAGAAAAATAGGTCACGAATTCACTAAAGAAATTCTTGAGAAAATTTAGTTAGGAAAAGATGGTTTCCTCAGTGAAAAAGAGAAGAATATATTCACCCAGATGATATTCAGGCATGGAAAGTTTTTTTCTTTCAATGCCTAGAAAATTGGGTATGTAGATCTATATGTGGTGTCATCAATGATAATTTTCATGATACCACATGTACCTTGGAATCTTCGACTGATTCGAGTACCAAAAGCTCACATTTCAAAGTTAATTGACCTGTTGAATGAAAAGATTAGAATAGGGATTCTTGAACCATCAAGTTCTCCCTATTCTAACCATTGGTTCACAGTACCAAAGATAAATGGGTCGATGAGATTTACCCAAGATCTATAGCCGATAAACAAGGTGACAATAAAAAATATGGGAACTGGGCCTATCGTAGATGAGTACGTAGAAGCCTTTGCAAGAAGATCCATTTATTCGATGGGGGATTTGCACTCTAGGTATGACCAATTCCAGCTAGCTCTAGAGAGTCGCGACTTGATGATTATGCAAACACCACTTGGGCTCGTGCACATGTGCACTTTGCCACAAGGCACCACAAAATTAGTGGCACATATAATGAATGGTATGTATAAGGTGCATAGGGATTTTATTCCGCATCTGACCATGTTGTCCATTGATGATGTACCTATTAAAGCTTGCGAGGAAAAAGATAAAGATGAGACTCTTGACGAGGATGCGTGTCAGAAATTTATTAAAAATCACATAAATGATTGCGAATCCATTCTCAGTCAGCTGGAAGAGGTTCATTTGACATTGTCTGCTGAGAAATCAATATTTGGTGTGCAAGAGATACTGATAGTAGGAAGTCTGTGTGGTCCCAAAGGAAGAAAGCTGTGTCTGAGGAAAGTAGATGCCATTCAACACATGAAAGAGGTTTGCTCCTCAATCACTGCAGTGAGGAGATTTCTTGGGGCATGTGTTTTCTACATTGTGTGGATTCCTCATTTCGCCCATATTGCAAACCCACTCTATCGATTGCTTCCAAAAGGGCAAAGATTTCAATGGAAGGATATCCATATGCAAGCTTTGAGGAAATTAAAGAAGGCACTTACAGAAGCACCATTGCTTAGAAAAGCTGATTACAGTGACAATAAACAAATCTATGTTAGAATAGATATGAGTCCAATAGGTATAGGCTCAGTGATTGGCCAAGATCATGATAAGGGAAAAAGGTATGCGATTTGATTTGGAGCTAAAGTGCTAAATTTTCACCAGAGAGACTACCTTCAGATTAAGCAAGAGCTCTAGGGAATAGTGACCATGTTGAAGAATGATAAAGAATACTTAATTAGGGCAAATGTGGTGGTGGAAACAGACTCCTTACAATTATTGGGAATGATCATGAAGTGTTCCACTATAGACATTGCCATCTTAACATGGATATCGTACATCAAGTTGCTAAACCCCGAGTTTGTTCATATAGCCAGGAGAAATAATGTGGTAGCCGATATGCTATCACGAGCTATATATCAAAATGTAGACTCGATGATTTCTAATGATGAAGAGATAGGGTTGTACTTTTATGCTTAGCATATGCATACCTCGAGCTTAGATGAAGCATCCACAGGACTGAATAGAAAAGATCCAACTCATCAAACTAATAAGTCTGAGACTAGTATCGAGTCTTCGAGACAAGGAACTCAAAAGAGCTTAGGAAGCGGGAAAGGAAATAGGATAAAAGAAGAAAAAAATTACAAAGTTCTAGTAGGAATAATAGAAAGATTCAATGAAGATGAATATGAAAATGAGTGGAAGGAAATCCGAAGATATTTAAGCATAAAGTCTTTTGGTCCTAGTTGGAGCAAAGAAAAGTTTCATACCATTTGAAAAAAATCAATTAATTATTTCCTAGAGGATGGAATACTTTGGAAGCAAAGATTGGAATAGGTAAGATACCTCAGTGAGTTGTAGGTTGCAATGAAACGAGAGACAAGATTATGTGTGAAATGCATAGCTCACTATGGGTTGGACATAAGGGCTTTCAAGGGACTTATGAAAAGATAAAGGAAAGATATTGGTGGCCTAGGATGTATGTAGATATCCAAAAATATGTAGGAACTTGTAAACCTTGCCAAGTGTACTTGAATGTTAGACACAGAGATGAATTGCATCCGACATATCCTCTTAATATCCACTATAAGTGGGTTGTTGATCTGGTTATAATGCCATTAGGGGTGCAACAGATGAGATATATTGTACTCGCAAGAGAGGATCTAACAAACGATGTTGAAGGAAGAGCTCTGAGGACAAAAACTACGAGCAATGTCTGTAAATTTCTACTAGAAGACATGTTTAGTAGATTTGGCTATGTCAAGAAAATATTCGCTGACAAAGGTGAGCTTGATGCTTAGGAAGCCAAAGATTTGTTTGAGAAATATGATATTCGGCTATCGCTCACCACTACTTACAATCCTGAAGCCAATGGGAAAATCGAGCACGGACATCCCCCAATTATTAAAGCTTTGGCTAAGGCTTGTCAGGGAAAGATAAAGAACTGGCCAAAATACCTTTCCTTTGCCCTATGGGTAGATAGGATGACATGCACTAGGACTACTGGATACATGCCAATAGAACTAATGTATTGTCAAAAACCTATTTTGCCAATGGAGTCACATGCCCTAGCATGGACTTCTTTGCCTTGGGGGGATGAGATGTCAAGAGAAGATCTTCTAGCAATGTGGATTCTTCAATTAGAGAAAGGAATAAATCTAGTAGAAGAAGCTACAGTTAAGCTCAGAGCATCTAGAGAGAGAAATAAGATTGCATTTGACAAGTCCCATGGGTTAAGACCTAAAAAGTTGAATGATAGAGACTGGGTACTTGTCTATGATAGCTCATTGGATAGGCAGTACGAAGCTCAAAGAAAATTGGTGAAGAGACAATTTGGTCCTATGTGATATGTAGAGTGTTTACAATGGTACCTACTCGCTTAGGGAATTGGATGGAACCAAGTTAAAGGAACTAATTACTAGGAAGAGAGTCAAGCTCTTTAAAAGAAGAGAGAATGAGAATTATGAGACGGTGATTGATGAAGAGGAAGAAGAAGACGAAGAAGATGAGGAGCTTGCAGAAGAGATTCAAGGCGGGGAAGAGAGATAAATAAAAATGAAAAACAAAGAATATAAATATATGCATATGTAAATATCAAAAGTTTAAATAAATAAGAAGAATAACCAAATATGAAATAATGTGTGTCCAATAGCATGATTGTATATTGAATAATTGAAGTTTGCAAACATGAATGCATGTTAGTGTGTTGGAAGAGATGGATGGATACCTCAAGGAAGTGAGGTGGTACTTCTAGAACCTACTTTGTACCTGCCCTAAATCACTTCAGAGTTTGATAGTAGGCCCTTTTAGCTTGCAAATGGTACCAAGAAAGTACCTATGTACGATGGAGTTGATCCTCCAAATAGTTGGATCAAAACCGATTACTTCACAAACAACTAGTGTCACAAAACTTGCTATTTTGGTCTAGATATCTGATGGTTCTTTTGCTCCATGCTCACACTACAGTAGCAATTGACCGAATTCCTTTTGAGGGAATCAAATTAGCTTAGATAGCTAACGATTACAAGTGGAATCATCTAATATGAGAAACCATACACTTAGAAATCAATTTAGCAATCCAAGGCTTGCCCCCGATATTTTAGGGACTGAACAGTAGATGACCAATGAGCGATTCTATGGTGATTTCTCCACAATGGCTGAATCAAATACCTTGAAACTTGGAAAGCATAAATAAGACTTTGAGCTGGTTCCAGCAAGCTATAGAACATGCAAAATGGACGAGAACTCACTGTGATATGATCAAGCAAAACTCACTATTCTGACTAGTCATAACACAGAAGTAGGCAAAGATGAACAATGAAGTATATGTATTATAACACATGATTTACAAGATCATTGGCATTGAAATGATGCACCATGGTAGTAGGATGTGTAAGCTACGTTGTAAGCTACTCAAACTCTACACATGATGAGTGCAAGAGTGTTGAGAACATAAAAGTCATATTGGTCAAAGTCAACCACAATCAAAGTTAACCAAAGTCAAAGTCAAACTGATCAAAGTCAACAAAGTCAAGGTCAAAGTCAACAAGTGCTAAAGTGTAAGTGTCAAAGTGCATAGGTAGTGCACAATTAATTGTCCACAAAGGGTAAATTGGAGAAAGTGGGTTGCAGGTTGGAGAGGTATTTTCTCTAATCTCCCTAAGGTTCAAAGTGTTTTATAAAGTGTTTTGGAAGGTTCAGGTGAACCCTCTCTTATGTGCAAAAGTGAAGACTTAAAAGGAAAATGTGAAGGTATGTGAAACGGCACCGTACACAGAAGTGAGAAGTGAAAGTATGGCCCCCAATTAAAATTTTTGGTTTTAGTCTAAACTCACTACAGGACAAAACAAAGAGTCATTGACTGCCACTTGTGAAGACAATCTTGGGACATCAAAGTGAGCACCAAGATACTCTTGCAGTTAGGAGCGTACATGAATCGACACACTAAAATCAAGGCAAGGCTATTCTTGACCAATCCTAGTGCAAGCAAGAGAGCATAGTCTAAGGGAAGCAAGGGAGAGAAGTGCAAGAGACACACAGTGTGCTACGCAGAGAAGTGAAGTGCAAGGTGTGCTTGAAGAGTGACCAAGGAAGTGTGCAGAGGAGGCTAAGCTTGTCCCCCAAGGATCCCAAGGTCTAACGGAAGTGTGCACGCACCGACAAAAGGTATCCATCCCTCCTCCTTAGCGGAAGCTTGGTGCAAGGTGTGCACAAGAGCAGGCTTGTAGAAGGTTGAGGTTTGGTGCAGAGGAGGCCGGCAGCAACAAGTCCCTTGGGTATTTGGTATTTTGTAATTGAGCACTCTGTGGGATTTTGCACAGAAGCATTGGTTGTGTTGTGCTTCAACCTTGTATTTGTCTTACTGTAATCAATCGAAAGAGGCTTTAGTGTGTAGTTTCTCTTCTGGTCTTCCCCTTTTCTCCTACAAACACTCAAATCCCTTCTTGTCTAAGAATCCCCCAACAAAGAGCTTCTGAGATAAGGCCACAAGTCCGCGAGATTTACAAGCTTTTTTTATAGCATTCTTCTTCCAAGTTTGAATTTGAAATTCAAACTTGGCTCCACTTAAAAGTATCTCCTCTAATCTAGGAGATATTCTCTCAATCTAAAGTTGTAACCAATATTCTATCTAAGTCCACAAATTGTAGCCTTTTACAAGATTGTCTCAATGATTTATCCTTTTACAAGTTGTAAATGATCAAGTATTACAAGCTAAGGTTCTCATGCTTCATCAAGTGTTTCCACTTATTGCTTTGCATGCTAAGTCAAGTGTGAGGGCTTGTTCATTTGCTCCAACACCCCTCAAACCAAACATCTTGGCTTGTATAGCTTCATCAATCCTCTTGAATATCCTGCAATCCAATGGTTTTAAACCTGCAAAGTTTAGTACCATCAAGTGTCTTGGTTAACAAATCTGCACATTGTATATTTGTAGATACATATGCCAACTGAATCTCTTTGCTTAATAGTTTCTCTCTAATATAGTGATAGTGTACTTCTATATGCTTGGTTCTTGCATGATAAATGGGATTAGCTGGAAGATGCAAAGAACTTTTGTTAACACCAAAGATCATAGGTGAATGAGTGTGAAGTCTCAAATCTGAGTAGAACAATGTAATCCAAATAGCTTCTTGTGGGCATATGCTAATCCCTTGTATTCAGCCTCTATTAAAGTTAGAGCAATAGTTGGTTGCTTCTTAGAAGACCATGAAATAGGCTTATCACATGCAAAAGAAAGATATCCAGAAGTACTCTTTCTGTCATACTTAGAACCTACCCAATCTACATCTGAGTATAACTTAATGTCCAAATCTGATGTGTATGGGAAGTAAAGTCCTTGGTTTTGAGTACCTTTGAGATACTTCAAAATCCTTTTAGCAAATTCCAAGTGAGTTTCTCTAGGTTTATGCATGAATTGACTCATAATACTTACTCCATAATGTATATCAATCCTGGTTAATATTGCATAGTTAAGACTTCCAACTATGCTTTTATATCCTACAATGTCTTCAAGCAAATCACCTTCATGAGCACTCAATTTATGATTTACCTCCATAGGGATGCTAGCTGCGTTTGCATTTTCCAAGTGGAACTTCTTCAACATGTCCTGCACATATTTCATTTGAGTAATGTAAATTCGAGAGTTAGTATAGACTAACTCAAGTCCAAGAAAATACTTCATAAATCCTAGGTCACTGATTTTGAACTCTTGCATCATTTGGTTCTTGATTTGTTTGATGCCATTGGCATCATTACCTATAAGAATGATGTCATCAACATATACATATAAGTATATCATTTTTCAATTACTCCTCTTGAAAAATAGAGAAGAATATGCCATGCTCATCATGAATCCTTGATCCTGAAGGTAGGTAGTTAACCTATGATTCCATGCCCTAGGTGCCTGCTTCAAACCATAAAGTGCTTTGTTCAATTTGCACACATGATTTACCTTGCTTGGGTCTTCATATCCAGGAGGTTGAGCCATGTAAACCTCCTCTGAAATCCAGCCATTGAGAAAAACCTTTTTCACATCTAGTTGATAAATATTCCAATTTCTAGATGCAGCTACACTTACCAATACTCTGATGGTTGGCATTTTAGCCACAGGTGAAAAAGTCTCTTCATAATCAACTCCTTGGGTTTGTGCAAAAATCATAGCCACAAGTCTAGCTTTATATCTGTTTATGGATCCATCTGAGTTCCTTTTGAATTTGTAAATCCACCTAGAACCAATTACCTTCATTGATGCCTTCTTGGGTACTAGATCCCAAGTATCATTATCTTGGAGTTCTTCTATTTCTTCATCCATAGCTTCTTTCCATTCTACTTTGGTACTTGCTTCTTCATATGAAGAAGGTTCTTCAAGTGATGAACCCTTAGCAAGATAAATGGAATGCTTAGTAACTAATGAAGTATCATAACCATATCTGATTAGCTTCTTACTCTCTCTTTGTGATCTCCTCAAGGCTTGGTGGATGATTCAGGTATGTCTTCCAACCTCTTCATTTTGGCTTTTCCTTTTGATTTCCATGCTTTGAACTCTTCCAAGTTGATGGTGTCCTCATCATAAGATTTGATGTCTTCAATTGTGCTTGGCTCTTCCTTGGTGAGGCTTGGAAATTCTTCTTCCAAGTCATATGGAAATTTGACCTTCCTGCATTCACTTTCAAACCAAGAATCACTCTCATCAAATAGAACAGCTCTACTGACCATAAATCCTTTTTTGGGTGGATTATAAAACCTATATCCTTTCTGATTTAAATCATACCCTATGAAGATACATTTTTGTGCCTTAGGGTCTAACTTACCTCTGATTTGAGATGGAACATGCACATAAGCAACACATCCAAATATTCTACAATGATCAAGTGATGGCCTTCTACCATGTCATGCCTCATATGGGGTCATCCCATCAAGTGACTTAGAGGATAACCTGTTAATAAGATAAGTGGCAGTAGAAACACTCTCTGTGCACAAATAATTAGGCAATTTATTTTCATTAAGCATTGATCTAGCTGCTTCCACAATCAACCTGTTTCTCCTCTGTGCTACTCCATTTTGCTCAGGAGTATATCTGGTAGTAGTCTCCCTTTTGATACCTCTATCCTACAAGAATGCATCAAAATCATTGGAGAAGTACTCACCTCCTCCATTTGACCTTATCCTCTTTAGACTTCAACCTGTTTGATTTTCCACAAATGCAAGATATTTTTTGAAAAAACTAAACACTTCATCTTTATGTTTCATGAAATACAAGATAGTCCACCTACTAAAATCATCAATAAATGACACATAGTACCTTGAGCGTGAAATTGAAGGATCCTTGCCTCATCCCCACACATCTATGTGGACAAGTTCCAAATAATCGTCACGCATATAGCCTTTCTTTGTAAAGGGTAACTTGTGTGATTTACCAAACTGACAAGCACCACATTTATAGATCATTTCTTGCTTGGATACATTAGGTATCCCAAGTAAACATTGATCTCTAAATATCTGCTTCAAGGTTCTCTCACCAATGTGCCCTAATATTTTGTGCCATATCTCTAACTCAGACAAAGTTTTCTAGTTTCCTCAAGCTCAAATGTAAATAATCTACTTGTTTTCTCTCCCTTGGCAATTATCTTGAATCCATGTTGTGGATCCTCCACAAAAGCTCCATATTTATTGAATCTAACTTGCAAACCCTTTTCCACTATCTGTCCAACACTCATCAGATTCTTCGTGATAGTAGATACATAAAGAACTCTGCTCAACAAATTTCTATTTCCATCAGAAGTTTTGAAATTTACTACCTTCACCACTGAATGATTGGTGTCATCACCTGTCTGTACTTGGTGCTTTCCCTTGGGCTCCTCAAGATCAGAAAGGAGAGCTACATTGCCTGCTACATGGTTTGAACAACTTGAGTCAATATAGAAGAGGTCCTCATCATTCATACCTTGATTTGAAGTCATGTTCATAATGAGAAGAGAATCCTCTTGATCCTCTGTATAATTGTTGAAGTCCTTTCTTGATTTGTATCCTCCTTGATAGTTGTTGTTGCAATTGTTGTTGTAGCCATGGTTGTAGCCTTGATTATGGTTGAATCTTCCTCTTGATTGTGAGTAGTCACCTCTTTGAAATCCTCGTCCTCTCTGATTCTTGAAGTTCCTATAGCACTCATTTGTTGTATGATTAGAGAGTCCACATATATTGCATAGGGAAGAGTTGAAAGGTCTCCCCCTACCTTTCTCACCTCCTCTACCCCTTCCTCGAGTTCCTACCTCTCCCTACAGTTAGCTTGAGAAGTAGTACCTTCATCTTCTACTTTCTTGCTCTTTCCTTTATCTTTAGACTTTCCTTTATCTGTATATAAGGCAGAAGAGTTGTTACCTCTTGATGGTTCTTTTGATGGCTTAGCTTCATGGGTAAAGAGTTGTCTCATGAGTGTGGTAAGATCTGGGATTTGCATGTCCATGTAAAGGTGCATAGCAGTTGTGAAAGCTTCCCATTTATCATCTGCCTTGATGCCATTGATTATTTATCTCACTATTTGCTCTTCTTCAATCTCCTCTCCTACGCTTGCCAATTGATCAACAACATCTTTCACCTTGGTCACATACTCTGAAAACATTCTGCTTGGGTTGCTTCCTTTGAGTAGTAAACCCAATCCATAGTTGATTTTTTCTTGCTCTTGTATTGGAAGAAAAATATGAAGATAATGTATCCCACGTTTCTTGGGAAGTATTATAATTCCTAATGTGAGGAAGAAGAAATTCAGAAATAGAATTAAGTAGATATGACCTTGCTAAATCATCTTTGGCACACCATGAGTTGAGTCTTTCTAGCTCTTCTCTTGTAGGTTGACCTTTGGTTCTGAATATGGGCATCTCCTCATCTCCTAATATGTATCCATAGAGGCTTCTTCCTTGTAGATAGGTCTTCATCCTCAAGGACCATGTTGGATAGTTATTCATGTCCAATTTATCAATAAAAGAAGGAAAACCATCTCACATTTTACCTCAACTTGCACTGATACCACCATTGGAGAGATGGATGGATACCTCAAGGAAGTGAGGTGGACTGCTAAAACCTGCTTTGTACCTACCCTAAATCACTTCAGAGTTTGATAGTAGGCCCTTTTAACTTGAAAATGGTACCAAGAAAGTACCTATGTACTTTGGAGTTGATCTTCCAAACAATTGGATCAAAAAAGATTACTTCACAAATAGCTAGTGTCACAAAACTTGCTATTTTGGTCTAGACACCTGCTAGTTCTTTTGCTTCGTGCTCACAATATTGTAGCAATTGATCAAATTCCTTTTGACGGAATCAAACTAGCTTAGATAGCTAATTATTACAAGTGGAATCATCCAAAATGAAAAACCATACACTGTGAAATCAATTTAGCAATCCAAGGCTGACCCATGATATTTTAGGGACTGAACAATAGATGATGAGTCATCTATTCAATGGTGATTTCTCCTAACTGGCTGAAGCAAATACCCTGAAACTTGGAGAGCATAAAATAGACTTTATGCTAGTTCCAAGAATCTATAGAACATGAAAAATGGATGAGAACACAATGAGATATGATCAAGCAAAGTTCACTATTCTGAGTAGTCATAGCAGAGAAGTAGGCAGAGATGAACAATGAAGTATATGTATTATAACACATGCTTTACAAGATCATTGGCATTGAAATGATGCACCATGATAGTAGAATGAGTGAGCTATGGTATAAGCTACTCAAACTCTACAAACGATCAGTGCAAGAGCTTCTGAGGTAAGGCCACAAGGCCGCGAGATTTACAAGCCTCTTTTATAACAATCTTCTTCCAACTTTGAATTTGAAGTTCAAACTTGGATCCACTTAGAGTATGTCCTCTAATCTAGGAGATATTCTCTCAATCTAAAGTGTAACCAATATTCTATCTAACTCCACGAAGTTGTAGCCTTTTACAAGATTCTCTCAATGATTTATCCTTTTACAAGTTGTAAATGATCAAGTACTACAAGCCAAGGTTCTCATACTTCATCAAGTGTTTCCACTTATTTCGTTGCATGCTAAGCCAAGTGTGAGGGCTTGTTCATTTGCTCCAACATAGTGTACATAAATACAGATTACATGCATGATCATTTCTAATGTGTTTTTCCTTGCATGTGCAACTATAGTTACAGATAAAGAATTGTGATTCAACCATGGAAAGGAACGTTTCTGATGAGGCGGAGACATTATCTCGGAGGAATTCAGTTCGACCTAGGAATGCAAATTTAAATTCAGCTAGAAATAGATCTTTGACTCAAAGTAGAAATACATCTTCAGTACAATCTTTGAACGATGCCTTGATTTTTGAGCACTTACTCCCCAAGACTCTAAATCCCTTAGCACATAGAAGAGTGACTAAGGAAGGACCATCAACTAGATTAGCTTCAAACCGAATCAGGGATACACGTCCAACTCAGCCTAGGGCTAGAACTGTAGATCAAGCCAGAAATAGGGAGTTGGCTTGAGCCAGGAGTGTGCCACTTGACCCATCCATGCACTATGTTTTCTTGTCTACCTATCTATTCCCTATGCCTGCATGTATTTGAGAAGAAGAAGAAAGAGTTTTGGTAAGAATATATCATGAAATAGTTCGAGAACAATTTGAAGATGATCCATTAAGCGAAGAAGAGATTGATGCCTATATGATGATTACTTACTTTTAGAATTAGTGGACCAAACAAGAGCTTTGGTATATAGGCGTCCATAAGAGTTAAACTGAATAAGACCAAAGGATTAAAAGTTAGGAGTGAGTACTTTCTACTGTACATAAATAAAGGTGAATAATGTCTTCTAGACTTGTGACCTGAGGTGTGTATATATGTGTGTTTCATGATCATTATTATGCGATTAGGGTTAGAAAGCGGACTAGAATTTTTGAGAACAAGACCTAGGGAGGTGAAGGGAAAACCTAAACTAAGTACTTGTATATACTAGTGTTCATGAACACTTGATGAGTGAGATGCTTCAACGTCTCCTTTTGATCTCTCGTTTGATTCGACCTTCAGAGAGATTATGTCTCAGGAAAAGACTTCATATATCGACCAACTATCTATGTTGTTGGAGAAACAATCACTAATTGGACATATATTTGAAGGTCAAATCTTAGGAAGAAAACCCCATGCCTATGTGAAGGGATAAATTCACGTGTATCATATTTGTAAAGTTAGTTCACTTTAGTTCCAGAAGTTTTTTAAAATCACGAGAATACGAAAATCTATATAAGTTAGTTTGTATCAACTGACGCGGATAGAGAGAGAGAGAGAGCGAGAGAGAAGAAGTAGGAGAAGGAGTTCATTTTATACAACTGAGTATTGTCGGGCTTCTCTGAGTGAGAAAGCATGTGTAAAGCTTCTGAGTTTTCATAGCTATGAGAAAGAACTGAGTAAAGTTCTGTGTATGAGTCTCTCTCCATCATCTCGATGCTTGCCTACTGTGTGATGAATTCAAAAGTTCAAGTTTTCTGAGCAATTCGATGCCTGACATCGAATCTTGGCTGATAAGTCATTGTTTTCATTCTCTGTGTGTTAACTGTTGTTGAATCTTTTAAAAACATGAAGTTTGTGGAGCAACTCGATGCCTGGCATTGAGTTTCAGCATAAAGTGGATGCCCGGCATCGACTTCTAGCATACAAGTGGTCTTCTTCATGTGTGTGTAAAAGAGAGTATTTCTGGTGCAGAAAAAAGGCCTAAAAAAGCTCAAAGTCAATGCCCCGGCATCGACCTTGACTGAAATTCGATGCTAGGCATCGAATTTTTATTTTTAGACACCCAAGAATACTAAAACAAGCAAAAATTTCCAGTTTTGGAAGGTCATATAGGGTCATCTTGTGAGGACCATAACTTGCGTTCTAGAGATCCATTTGATGCATATGATAGCTTGTTGGAAAGCTCTACTCGTCTAGTTTCATCCTATAAAGTTTCATGGAGAAATAATACTTGAGCTTGGAGAAATTAGCAAAATACTGAAGGTATGTCATTTCGGTGACTAAGAATTTCTGTAGAAGCAAAGTTCTCACTTTAGGCTATCATTTCTCAAAGTTTGGAGTGGCAATGAGTTAATGGTGACCATAGAGGTGTTCTAGTGTCACATTAATTCATTTCTTGTGGTGTTTCATACATCAACAAGTGGTATCAGAGCAGAAAGATTCTCGAGAGCAGAAGACGACAAAGGTACGAGAAGTTTTGTAAAGTTTTCCAGTAAAGTTTGAAAGGTGAAGCATTTGAAGACACAAGGCATCAAAAGGTTACTTCAAAAGTATCCTCATACACAAAGAACTTCAAAAGGTATTATCCTTTATCCTTAAAGCTCACAGGTTGCAGCAGAAGGAAAGAACTATGGCAGATCATATCTCCATTGACAAACTGGACAGAGATAATTACCCCGCATGGGTAATGAGAATGGAAGCCTTACTTATGAGTAAGGATCTCATGGTATATGTAACAGGTGAAGAAGAGAAGCCAGTATTTGAAGATGAAAGCCGACCAAAGAAAGAGGAACTTGATGCTTTAAAGCATCGGCAGAAGAAGGATGCAAGTGCAAAAGCATACATCTACAATACAATCTCTGATCATTTGCTACCACACATCAGAGGATTGGAGTCATCTGAAGATATATGGAATGCATTGGAGTATCATTTCCAAAGTACTACCAAAGCAAGGAAAGCAAGTCTATGGTCAGAGTTTACAACATTCAAGAAGAAGCCAAGTCAAAGTATTAGTGATTATGTCACTAAGATGAAGGATCTAGCAGATAGTCTTGGATCCATAGATGAAGATGTTGAAGATCACAGATTGATTGCTCAACTACTTGCAGGTTTGAGAGGAGATGAAAGGTGGAAACCTTTTGTCTTATCAACAGAACTTTCATTAAATCATTATGTTCCAGATTTGAATCAATTACTTGGTTTGATGCTCACATATGAGCAAGACTTGAAGGGAGATGGAGATAAAGGACAAAGTTCTGCAATGTACATGAAGAATAAGAAGAAAGGAGATAAAGGTAAAGCAAAGGATGAAGAGGAGTCTAGTTCTCAAGCTTATTATGCAAGAGGTAAAGGCACTGGCAGAGGAAGAGCAAGAGGTTTTGGAAGAGGAAGAGGTAATCAAAATAACAACAAGAAGGCTTGCTGGATCTGTGGATTGAGTAATCATTTGGCTCATGACTGTTGGCACAACCAACAAGGATCAAACCAGAATCAAAACAACAATAGCAGAGGTCGAGGTGGAAGATATCAAAGTAATTTCCAAAGAGGTAGACAAAGTCAAAGAGGAGGCTATGGTAGAGGTGGAGGAAGAAGTTGGGGACAGAATCAATCCTACAACACCACCTACTACAACTATGCAAATGACACACAGAAGGAAAGTCATACATCATTGATGATGAATTCAATCAGCACATCAGACAAAGAAGATCTAAAGGTATTTTACATTGACTCTGGATGTTCTAATCATTTGTCAAGAAACATAGAATTGATGTCAGAATTGGAAAAAGGCATTTCTAGTCATACAGTTCAAACTCGTGATAATACAAGACATAGTGTACATTCAATTGGAAAAGTGAAATGCAAGAGTGGAGCAGATTTGCTAACCAATGTTTTGTATGTTCCTACAATACCTAAAAACTTGATTAGTGTGGGATAGATAGTTGAAAAAGGTTTTCAAGTCAGGTTTACAAATGAAGGAGTATTTGTGGAAGATCCAGAGAATGGATATAATCAGATTGTCTCTGGTAAGAAAGAAGGTAGACTCTTTACTTTAAGAGTGCAAGGGAACATTGGTCAAGCTTTGCTCACACATGGTGAAGCAGTGATTACAGAACTTGATCTCTAGCATAAGAGATTAGGTCATTTCAATGAAAGAGGAATTAAAGCTATGGTTGCTAATCAGTCTGTACTAGGATTACCAAATGTGCAAAGTCAACATATGGTTTATAAATGTGAAGCATGTCAAATGGGTAAAGCACACAAGTTACCATTTCAAAAGAAAGGATTCAAACATGATGGAGTACTTGAGCTCATTCATACAGATGTATGGGAACCAACAAAAGAAGGATCTATCAGTGGCTCAAGGTATTATGTTCTTTTCATTGATGATGCTACAAGATGGATAACTTCGTATGTTTTAAAGGAAAGATCAGAAGTGTTTGGAGCTTTCAAGCATTTTCATGCATATGCAGAGAGAGTCACAGGTCAAAAGCTTAAGAGACTGAGGTCTGATGGAGGGGGAGAATACTTCTCCCAAGAGTTCAATGATTATCTTTGGAATGCAGGTATTAAGAGAGAAATAACCTGCAGGTATACACCACAACAAAATGGTGTAGCAGAAAGAAGGAACAGGACTTTGGTTGAGTTTGCTAGAGCTATGCTAAAGGAGAAGAACTGTCCAAATTATCTTTGGGCTGAGGCTGTAAATACAGCCATATATCTTGTGAATAGATTACCATGTGCAGCTCTGAATGGAATGACTCCATATGAAGCTTGGTGGGGTAAGAAACCAACACTAGATCATTGTAGAGTGTTTGGATCAATTGCATATGCTTATGTGCCATCACAACTTAGACATAAACTTGCACCAAAGGCAGAAAAATATGTGTTCATTGGTTATGATGAAACGCAGATGGGTTACAGGTTGTGGAATCCTCTAACCAAACAATTTCTTGTTTCTAGAGATGTTACATTTGATGAACAGAAAAGTTGGTATGCAGATCAAAGTCATACAGCTGAAGAATTTGAAGAAGAGGTAAGAAGATGTGAGAAAGGAAAATCAATTGTGCAGGTAAATAGAGATGAAGACTATATGCAAGCAAGTACATCCACAAGTGGATTAACAAGAAGAAATGAAGAAGCTCCTATATTTGATGAAGAGCTGTATCCAGACACATATGAAGAATGTGAACCAAGAAGGTCAAGCAGGACTAGAAGACAACCAGAAAGGTATTCTTATGATACTTCTTACATAACTCAGAAGAACTATGCATATATGGTCAAAGATGATGAAGAACCTCAGAACTATGATGAAGCTAAAGGTAAGAAGCAATGGGAAGAAGCAATGAAGGAAGAATTCAATGCACTGGAGGAGAACAAGACATGGGAACTTGTTCCTAAACCAAATGGTAAGAAAGTAATTGGAAATAAATGGGTTTATAAAGTGAAGAAGCTTGCAGATGGAAGTATAGCCAGATACAAAGCTAGATTGGTGGTGAAAGGCTATGCCGAGGCCTATGGCATAGATTATGATGAGACATTCAGTCCTGTAGCTAAGATGTCAACTATAAGAACAATCATTGCTATTGCAGCTTCAAAAGGATGGACCCTAAGTCAATTGGATATAAAAAATGCATTCTTGAATGGATACATATCAGATGAGGTATACATGGAACAACCTCAAGGATTTATAGATTCCAGGTATCCAAATTTTGTTTGCAGGTTGAGAAGAGCATTGTATGGATTGAAGCAAGCCCCAAGAGCTTGGAACTATAGACTGGTGAAGTATCTCAATGATCTTGGATATCAAAGTTCAAAAGCAGATTCAAGTCTACTTATCAGAAGAACACAGGAAGGTACAATCTACATTTGTATTTATGTAGATGACATTATAATCACAGGTACTTCAGATGAAGGAATCAAGGAGGTAAAGAGATTACTTGAAAAAGAGTTCAAGATCAGTGACCTAGGAAAGTTGTCATACTTTCTTGGAATGGAAGTCACTTATACAGATCATGGCATATATGTGTCACAAGAAAGGTATCTTCTGAACTTGTTGAAGAAGTTTGATATGGAAAATTGCAGAGAAGCTTCAACTCCACTTGAAGTTAATCACAAGCTCAGTAAATATGAAGGTGCAGACTACAAAGATATGAGGAAGTATCAATCTCTTGTGGGTAGTTTGATTTATGCTACACTAACAAGACCTGATCTTAGTTATGCAATGGGAGTTTTGTCACAATTCATGCATTGTCCAAAGGACCCACATTGGATTGCAGGTCAAAGAGTTCTCAGATATATCAAAGGAACTATAAAGGAAGGATTATATTATCCTTTTACATCAGATTTGAAGTTGAGAGCCTACAGTGACTCAAACTGGGCAGGTAATCAAGATGACAGGAGATCAACTCATGGTTACATGATATACATTGGTGATAAGCTTGTAAGTTGGTGTTCAAAGAAACAACATACAGTAGCATTATCATCAACTGAAGCAGAGTACAAAGGACTTGTGGAAGCAGCTAAGGAAGTCATATGGATGCAGACATTGTTCAAGAGCTTAGGCATTGATCAAGGTACACCTACAATACATGGAGATAATATGAGTTCACTTTATCTTGCAGCAAATCCAATATTTCATGCAAGTACAAAGCACATAGAGATACAGTATCATTTTCTCAGAGAAAAGGTAATGGAGAAGGAGATTGAAGTGGAGTACATTTCTACTAAAGATCAGTTAGCAGACATAATGACAAAGAGCTTGGATGGTGTGAAGACCAGCAGATTCAAAAGCATGGCAGGAGTAAAAGAAAAGAAGATGATATGAAGAAACAGAGAATGTCAATTAATGATTGAGGGGGAGCTGTTGGAGAAACAATCACTAATTGGACATATATTTGAAGGTCAAATCTTAGGAAGAAAACCCCATGCCTATGTGAAGGGATAAATTCACAAGTGTATCATATTTGTAAAGTTAGTTCACTTTAGTTCTAGAAGTTTTTTAAAATCACGAGAATACGAAAATCTATATAAGTTAGTTTGTATCAACTGACACGGAGAGAGAGAGAGAGAGCAAGAGAGAGAAGAAGTAGGAGAAGGAGTTCATTTTATACGACTGAGTATAGTCGAGCTTCTCTGAGTGAGAAAGCATCTGTAAAACTTCTGAGTTTTCATAGCTATGAGAAAGAACTGAGTAAAGTTCTATGTATGAGTCTCTCTCCATCATCTCGATGCTTGCCTACTGTGTGATGAATTCAAAAGTTCAAGTTTTCTGAGCAATTCGATGCCTGGCATCGAATCTTGGCTGATAAGTCATTGTTTTCATTCTCTGTGTGTTAACTGTTGTTGAATCTTTTAAAAACATGAAGTTTGTGGAGCAACTCGATGCCTGGCATCGAGTTTCAGCATAAAGTGGATGCCCGACATCGACTTCTAGCATACAAGTGGTCTTCTTCATGTGTGTGTAAAAGAGAGTATTTCTGGTGCAGAAAAAAGGCCTAAAAAAGCTCAAAGTCGATGCCCGGCATCGACCTCGACTGAAATTCGATGCTAGGCATCGAATTTTTATTTTTAGACACCCAAGAATACTAAAACAGGCAAAAATTTCCAGTTTTGGAAGGTCATACAAGGTCATCTTGTGAGGGCCATAACTTGAGTTCTAGAGATCCGTTTAATGCATATGATAGCTTGTTGGAAAGCGCTACTCTTCTAGTTTCATCCTATAAAGTTTCATGGAGAAATAATACTTGAGCTTGGAGAAATTAGCAAAATACTGAAGGTATGTCATTTCAGTGACTAGGAATTTCTGTAGAAGCAAAGTTCTCAATTTAGGCTATCATTTCTCAAAGTTTGGAGTGGCAATGAGTTAATGGTGACCATAGAGGTGTTCTAGTGTCACATTAATTCATTTCTTGTGGTGTTTCATACATCAACATATGTGTATGTGTATGTGTTGTTGGGTGCTGTGATGAGCTAATAGGCGAGTGGAACTACCCTAGTCGGGCAATTAGGGCCATGCCCTGATGCTAGTTGTGTCATGTGTCCTGACCTACATGTTGTCATTCGCTCATACGAGTTGATAGGTGGGTTGAGTCACTCTGATCAAGTGTTTAGAGCCAGGAGCTAAAGTTGATTTCGTATGAGGCTGACAATGTGCATCGTGCGCTATGTCAGGTCGGTAGATGGGTGGGCTAAACTTGGTCTGGTGGTCAAGTCCACGAGTCGCACCCGATTTTGGCATAGGTCGACATGTGTAGATAAAGAATAAATAAATAAAAGTAAAAACAAAAATATGAAGGCTTAGTTGGCATGAAGAATTAAAGTGAAGAAAAAGAAAATAAAGTAAAAGAAAAATACGAAAAGATCTGGTGGGGATTTGGACGATGGGAGTTCAACAGGGAAGCCAGATGGGAGTTTCATAAATCAAGTTAGTAAGCACTGGTATATGCATATACTTGGGATGGGCTACTAGATCTAACCGGGTTAAGTTAATGAAAGCGCTAAGAAGTTTTCGATTCTCTCATGTGATTGCTAGTCTGAATGCATTATTGTATCTTGATGTGTTGTATGCGATGCTTGTGTCAACCTTCTTCTCTTAAATTATGCCAAGCATAATGCACTTTCAAATTTCATGCATCTAGTTGAATTCTCTTTAAGTTGTGTTTATCTGCCATGACTACTTGATGCTCGTTCATGTTTATTGGCATGTATGCCGGTTGTCACATTCAGAGGATACATAGGTTCAGAGGAGGTGGATGTCATCATGATCAAAGTTAATTCTTGGAAATCGATTAAGGGATACTAAATCAAATCACCATCAAAGAGATCAAATGATGATGAGAGACTCAATGAACTCTTACGAGTGTAAAGATTCTTGATTATTTTCATGCATAAAAGCGATTCGTATGACATAATGGTTCTTGAGATATTCCACTTGCATTTGTGTGCCATGTCAATCTATTTGAATTTGCGCATCTAAATTTTTGTGTGCACAACCATACATATGTGTGTGCATGCATTTAGGATTGATGTGTGTATTTGTGCCGATGGATACATGCATTGTTAGATTATGATGTAGCTATGTGCACATACACATGTATTTATTTGAATTTGAGTGCGTGTAAACATGTTTTGGATGTACATATGTACGTCTATTTATATGTGTATATACATTATAATGTATGTGTTGGAAGAGATGGGTGCATACCTCTAGGAAGTGAGGTGGTACTACCAAAACCTGCTTTATACCTGCCCTATTTCACTTCAAGGTTATGTGGTAGGCCCTGTTAGCTTGAAAATGACACAAAATAAGTACCTATGAACTTTGAAATTGATGCTTCAAACTTGATCAAAACAGATAACTTTGCAAATAGCTAGTGATAAAAAACTTGCTATTTTGGTCTTGACACCTACTGAAGCTTTTGCTCAGTGCTCAGAGTACAGTAGCAATCGATCAGAATCCTTTTGAGGGTATCTAATTAGCTTAGATAGCTAGTGATTACAAGTGGAATCACTAAAAAGGATAAACCATACATTGAGAAATTGATTTAGCAACCAAAGGCTTACCCCTGACTTTTTAGGGACAGTACAAGAACAGTGAGCACTTTTAGGAGCTTTTTTCCCAATTGGCCAAAGCAAATTTCTTCCCATTTTGGTAGCTTGAAGTAGACTCCGATTTGGTTCCAAAAAGCTATAGAACATGAAAAATGGATAAGAACGCACTGAGATATGGTCATGCAAAGTTCACTATCCTGAGTAGTCATAACAGAGAGATGAACATAGATGATCCATGATGTAATGTATTATAGAACAATGTTGTACATGATCATTGGCAAAGAGATGAGGCCCGATGATAGTAAGAAGAGTACTCAACCTCTAAAATTGATCAACAATAAGCTCAAGCCGCAAGATTCCAAGTCTCTTGTATAAAGAGTTTCTTCAAGTTTGAATTTGAAATTCAAATAGAGTTCACCTAAAAGTACTCCTCTAAGTTAGGAGTGGTTCCACAAAATGCGATTAGTAGCTCTTGCTTTCTCTAACTCCACGTGATTTATTCATTTACAAGATTCTCTCAAGTGAAACACCTTTTACAAATGGTAAATGGCCAAGTATTACAAGCCAAAGTTCACATGCTTCATGAAGTGATTGTATATATTAGTTTCCATGCTTAGCCAAGTGTGATGGCTTGGAAACTTGCACCAAGAGCTCCCCCTCAAGACAAACATCTTTGCTTGTACTTCTTGATGAGTCTTCTTAAATGTCTTGCAATCCAATCATGGATTTGAACCTGCAAAGTTTAGTACCATCAAGTGCTTTGGTTAATAAGTCTGCACATTGCATACTTGTAGATACATATGCCAATTGAATCTCCTTGCTCAGTAGCTTTTCTCTAACATAATAACAGTGTACTTCTATATGCTTGGTTCTTCCATGATAGATAGGATTTGTTGCAAGATGTAAAGAACTTGTATTGTCACCAAAGATCATAGGTGAGTGAGTGTGAAGTCCCAAATCTGAATATAGCAATCTGATCCAAATTGCTTCTTGAGTAGCATTGACTAATCCCCTGTATTCAGCCTATGTTGAAGATAGAGTGATAGAAGGTTGCTTCTCGGAAGTCCATGAAATGGGCTTATCTCTTGCAAAAGACAAATATCTAGGGGTACTCCTCCTCTCATCCTTACATCCTGCCTCCTACCTTGCTTACCTCCTCTGCCCCTTCCTCTTGAGTTCCTACCTCTCCCTGCATAGTTAGCTTGAAAAGCAGTACCTTCATCATCTACCTTTTTGTTGGTCCCTTTATCTTTGGACTTTCCTTTATCTGTGTATAGGATAGAAGATTTGTTACCTCTTGATGGTTCTCCTTTTTTGTTGAGCTTGGCTTCATGGGTAAAGATTTGTCCCATGAGTGTGGTAAGATATAGAATCTACTGTCCATGTATAAGTCCATAACAGTTGTGAAGGATTCCCAGTTATCATCTGCCTTGATGCCATTGATTATTTTTCCCACTATTTGCTCCTCTTCAATCTCCTCTCCTATGCTTGCCAATTGGTCAGCCACATATTTGACTTTGGTCACAAACTCTGAAACATTTTTCTTGGGTTGCTTCCTTTGAGTAGTAAACTCAATCCACAATTGATTTTTTCTAGCTCTTGTATTGGAAGAAAAGTATGAAAACAATACATTACAAGTCTCTTGGGATGTTTTACAATTTCTAATGTGTGGAAGAAGGAAGTCAGAGATAGAGTTAAGTAAGTATGACCTTGCTAGAGTATCTTTGGCACACCATGAGTTGAGTCTTTCAAGCTCCTCTCTTGTAGGTTGTCCTTTGCTTCTGAAAAATGGGCATCTCCTCATCTCTTGATATGTATCCATAGAGACTCCTACCTTGTAAATATGTCTTCATCCTCAAAGACCATGGTGGATAGTCGTTCCTATCCAATTTATCAATAAAAGAAGGGAAACCATCTCCCATTTACCTCAACTTGCTCTCATACCACTGTTGGAAGAGATGGGTGGATACCTCTAGGAAGTGAGGGGGTACTTCCAAAACCTGCTTTGTACTTTCCTATTTCACATCAAGGGTATTGTAGCTTGCAAATGACACAAAATAAGTACCTATGTACTTTGGAATTGATGCTTCAAACAATTTGATCAAAACAGATAACTTTGTAAATAGCAAGTGATCAAAAACTTGCTATTTTGGTTTGACACCTGCTATATCTTTTGCTGAGAGCTCACAATATAGTATTAATTGATTAAAATCCTTTTGCGGGTATCTAATTAGCTTAGATAGCTAGTTATTACAAACGAAATCACTAAAAAGGATAAACCATACGCTGAGAAATTGATTTAGCAACCAAAGGCTTACCCTAGACTTTTTAGGGTTTGTAGAGTACAAGACCAATCAGCACTTCGAGGTGATTTTCTCCCAATTGGCTGAAGCAAATTTCTTCAAATTTTGAGAGCTTGAAGTAAACTTTGGATGGTTCTGATACGCTATAGAACATCAAAAATGGATAAGAACGCACTACAATATGGTCATGCAAAGTTCACTATCTTGAGTAGTCATAGCAGAGAGATGAACAGAGATGATCAATGATGTGATGTATTATGGAACAATCTTGTACATGATCATTGGCAGAGAGATGATGTCCAATGATAGTGAGAAGAGTAGGCTATGGTGTAAGCCACTCAACCTCTACAATTGATCAACAATAAGCTCAAGAATGGGGGCACAAAGTCCACGAGATTCCAAGTCTCTCATATAATGAATTTCTTCAAGTTTGAATTTGAAATTCAAATAGAGCTCCAGCTAAAAGTACTCCTCTAAGTCAGGAGTGGTTCTACCAAATGAGATTTGTAGCTCTTGCTTTCTCTAACTCCACGAGATTTATTCATTTACAATATTCTCTCAAGTGAAACACCTTTTACAAGTTCACATGCTTCATGAAGTGATTGCATATATTAGTTTCCATGCTTAGCCAAGTGTGATGGCTTGGACACTTGCACCGACAGTATGCTTATGTGTGTGTATGAGCATATATTGAAAGGAGCATCGTGGATCTTGAAGGGGAGAGCACCTTCTTAGAAGGAAGTAATTACAATGCTGAGAAAGGAATTCGTGAGCAGATTTGAGAAGGCACTCGTGGAGAGAGCCACGTTCTTTTTTTAACAAAAAGGGCATGTGATATGCTACATGGGGGCCGATCATTCTTTAGGCATGGGGGCAATGGATTCTTTAGGCATGCAGGAGTTCGACAGATGAAGGGAAAAGTTTCTTCTTTTTTATTGGCAAGAAATTCGTATCGAAGTTTCGAGAGGACTCTTCAAAGGGAGACAGGTTGCAAGGGAGGTTTATGATTATGATTCCCAGTTACCTTAATGAAGTCTGTATTCTTCTAAAAGGATGACTTAAGTATTTGCTTGGACGAACTGCTGTTGAAAGAAATACATGCTTTATAGTTGCACCATAAACGTTGGTTTTCCATCCTTTGTTTCGTTTACATAGGAATCGCTCTTCCTTTAGTTGATCACATGATCTTTGTAGTCTTGTTGTCAAAACTTAGAACTGTAACTTTGAGTGATTTTGTTGCAAATTATTTTCTTTAATTTAGATTCTCTATAGATAATAAGAACAATAAATGATCAAGAATCTAGTTCTCTTAAATGAAAGGTTGATGAGTTGTCTCTAGTTGGGAAAGTCCAAAGTTGCAGTAGGCCTTACAAGTTCAGAAACGATCTGCAAGGACTACCCTTGATAGATTGAAAGAGGTATTATAAAGAGAAATTATTGGGCTAGGAACATGTTGTTGGTAAAAATATTGAAGGGAAGTCTTTGGTTTCGAATTAACCTGTTCTAGCCTAGAGTGGAGGAAGTGCGTAGACATTAGAAGTGTACATCAGTACATTAAATAAATGAGCCAGGGGAGGAACTTCTACAAAATAGTATCTGGATCTTAAATAATATTTTACACATTAGGCAAGGGAATGTGTACCTGTCAATATGCATCAATTTGTTGAGGCCTGATTGTTAGTCTTGAGCTCCCATATGAAAATGCTTCAGAGCAAGTAATGGCCGAAGCCTTAATTGAAGATACATCTTTTCTGCCAGAACTGTTGGGCACTTCATGAGAAACAAGAGTTACAATGAAGTTTCATCAACTGTATCATCACTAAGCTACTGCATCGCTTCCTTCACACACTCAAAACAACCTTATTTTGTTATTTGCCTTGTTTGCCTTTGAATCATGCACTTTAATTTCATATACACCCGTAGAAGGAGCATTTATGTTTTTGTTGAACTATTATGATTCTTATATGGATGTTACTATTTGTGCATGATTAAAACATAAAGTAATCTAGCATTGGGTTGTAGAAACCTAGAGTAGATGTTGTAGAAAACTTCTGAAAAATATACAAGACAATGCTTCTTTAGAAACTTAGTCATTGAATCTTAATATATCATTTATCTGATGGTATTGATGAAAATTGTGTGCTAGTAAAATGAAGAGATGCTCGCTAATTCCTAACTAAATTTGTATGGAAGAATAGATTTCAAGCCTACTCTTATTCGAACAAATTATAAGTGATGCATAAAGGAAATATCATTATATGGTGATCAAATTTTTAATTCTCTGAAACAGAACCCTCCTTGTTCTAACCCCTCCTTTTACGAAATCCACGACAGGGGCATTCAATAACCCATAGTGCTACCATGGTCTTAATTACAAAATTATTTCCTCATTACAGACTTCCTCTAGAGTTAGTTTTTGATAGGGGTACTCATTTTTTTAATCAAATTATCAAATCGATCACTGACTATTTTAAGATTGAGTACAAATTTAGTTTCCCCTACTATCCTCGTGCCATGGATTGGTCAAAAGTACAAACAAAGTCATACTTACTATGTTGTAGAAATTTCTTCTCAAATGTCCAACCAAATGGGAGTAGTACTTATCTTTGGTATTGTGCGCTTATCAAACTTTGTATAAAGTGTCTAAAGACTTTATGCCATTCAAACTCATTTATGGTATGGAAGCTACCGTGACTATGGAGAGGAATCTTTAATTATTTGGATCGAAACTTTATGACAGCTTACATCGGTATAATAATTTTTTACTAATGCAAGCAGTCCAAAATAGGAAATGATGCTAGCATGATCAACATTTATGGACTCCTATTTTTTGGATAGGTGACCTCGTTCTGTTTTTTAATTTAAAAATGAAGCACCAGGCAAGTAAATTCAAACTGTGGTGAAGAGGTCTTTGTCGGATTCATCAAGAGATTGGGCTAGTTACATTCCAGTTAGCCAGAGACCAAAATAACTGAGCTTGATAATGTTTCTTGTTTTACCTGAAACATTAATGCTTCCTAATAGAATAAGTCGATCTCTTTTTCTTTTTAAGAATCTCCTAAGAATACCTACTTATAATGCAATTTTATCCTCCTTGAATTAAAATTTCTCCTTTAAAATTTTTATCTCTTTGAGGATCCAATCTTCGTTCAAGATTCATTCCAGGGCTAAAAGATACTTATCATCCCATGGTTTGATGTCGCATCATATTGACTTGTAGGTGATACTAATGCTAAAGTCCAAATAGATCTTTATAGAGTACCTTCTCACTTAAATTTTTTGAGAAAATTTGAAGGCAAGAGTTTATCTTTAATTTCATGTTTTCTAGGTTTTGTTTCCTTCACAAGATCATTTCACGATCTCATGCCTTGACCTTCACTTTGTCTTCGAAACTTGAAAACTTTTTTATAAGACATCCATCCTTCTTTTCTAGGCTTTTCAAAAAGAAAACCAATTATGATTTTGGCCAATTCATACAAATTTGAAGTTGGACACCTTTGGTCTCTAGTATGTTGGCCAAAGATATCGAGACTAGATTTAAGAAAAGGTTCATATGTTCTCTTAAACAAGGAATCCACCTAGCTTCTTAAGGGGGCGAAAGGAGGAGGCACTGGATTCACATCTTGAAGGTGCAATATTTTTCCCAAGATCTCTATGAGCCCTACTGTTGTAGAGTTTTCTTTCTAACTAGAACTTTTCAATTTAAAGGATAGTGGAGAATCAATAAAGGATTGTGTGGATTGATTGTGAAAAGATTGGTTCTCAAATATAGTCAATTTCCTAAAGAATGTTTTAAATTTGAAGGGTTTGAGTTCCTCAATACTATATATGAAGGCATACGTTTGGGAGGAGAGTTATCTCTCAAGCATGTGGTGGTCGTAATAGTCCAGTTCTTTACACACATCACCTTGAGTGCTCCTAAATTTCAGTTGTATTTAGTGTTGGAGTTAGATGTTTGTGGAAGCACACGAACAGCACAAGGAAGAAGAAGAAGCTTGGAGCACAACACACCAGACTGAATGTATTACTAGAGAATGTACAAAGATAAGTAGCCCATTAGGGCAGTAGGCGTATATACAAGCCGGGGGAAAAAAACCTCCTAAAGAGGGAAAAAAGTGCCCCGGCGTTCCTAGTGTGTTCACACACATCACTACCTAAATATATCAACAAATCCCCTCTCGGAGTGATGCGATGAACAAGGAGCTAGCACTCATGTATAAGGAAGTGCCAAGCTATGTGGAAATCACTCCACAAAAGGAAGTAAGCCCAAAGCTTTGCGGAAAGCTTCAAACATAGTCTAGTTCTTTACATACATCAGCTTGAGTGCTCCTAAATTTCAGTTGTATTTAGACTCTTGGAATGTGCAACAAGAAGTCCCATCCCTTACCCTGGCTCTTACCTCTAACTACATAGGATCATTTGTTCAAAGATTGGAAAATTATCATTTATACTTTGGTTTGTTCATATCATTATGATTAAGTTTTGGATTTTTTCCCTTTTAATTCGGAATTTATTTCTGTAAGGGTATGTTTGGTCGTTCTATTTGAAACCGAAGCTTGTTCATTTATTTGGAAAGTAATTGTTCAATTTTTCCATGAATTGATTGTTAAGAAATTTTCTTCATGCGTGAGGCTTGAAAAGGTTACTATGACAAAATGTTTGTCTCTTGTTGAGAACTATAAAAGAGAATGCCATTGAGGTGTGGGTTTGAAGCTAATTTGGGATTAGTGGAAATGCATTTGAATATCTCTCTCATGCACTCTCTCTCTATCTCTATCTCTCTCCCTCTCCTTCTCTTTCTATCCTTTACTATTTTCATTTGGATTCCTCTCTTTGTTCCATTTTCCGTATGATTTTTCTCATTCTATATTTCACCTCAATTTCTTTGTTCATCTCCCTTTTTATATTTCATTACACTCCAGTATCTCTTTCTATCTCTTCTCTCATCCACTCATCTTTGTCAAAGTCATTTTCCCCCCTTCGTTTTCATTATTTGACTCTTTAATCTCACCCTTATTCTACTTCGTACTGATTCCTTTTTTCCTCTCACTTCCTCCTATTCTCACCTCCTTCTCCTCTCACCTTTTATTTCCATCTAATTTATCTCTTTTACTCTTTCATTCTTCTTGCCATACCTCCCTTTTGCTGCCTCTCCCCTCTTTCCATCAATCCATCTTCTTCTTCTAGTTCTGTTTTCTTACTCTTTTCCATCAATCCCTCTTTTACCTCTCGAGTTCTCTTTTCTTACTCTTTTCTTTGTCTTTTTCTATTCCAAGTCTCTTTGTCTCTACGATTTTTACGATTTTTACCGCTTATTCTCTCTTCATCATTACCATGCGCTTCTCGTTCTACTTCATTCTTTCTCATCTTTTTCACGTTTTGTCTTTTCCCTCTCTTTCTCATCTTCCTTCTCATGGCTTGTACCTTTAGATCTTATGTAGAGTTGAGAAGTGTAGCCAAAGGAAAAGCAGTTTGCTTCTACCATTTTAATAGAAAATAAGAGTGCAAAACGTTTGAAACAATCATCAATTGTGAATGTCATGCTATCATCACTCATAAGAGCTTTTTGTCAATACAAATCATGAATAGAGTCACTGCCTATAACAATCAAATTCACGGTCAATGCCAAATCTCACCAAAAATCCACTACAACAATTTTTATCATAGGTCCTTTGAGTTGCAATCCAAAGGCTCTTCCTTTCATTATTATGGTTTGGATTTTTGCAATGGGTAATGTGCAACATGCATAACAAGAAAAGGAAAAAAGGGGTTAATTTAAACAAATGCTTCAATGGAACATGATTTTGTTGGCTTCCACTCCTTTTCTTAATGATGTTGGAAATTATTGAGTCGCCCTTGCTCAAGAAGACAAGATGTGGGGAGAGGTAGAACTTGCAATGTTCTTCTCAATTGCAGTTCTGGTAGAAACATTTTGTGTAAGATTCAGCAATGAACATGCACCAACTCATCATCAAGAAGATGAGCAAGTCATTTCAGAAGTATCAAACTTTGACAAGGGTTGTGTGTCTCGACCATCAACTTGGAAACCATGCACATTATTCATCTACCAAAGGTGAGCATCATTCTAACTAAGATGTCCTACTTGGATGTTGCCATTGAAGGGTTTTGACATCTTGAAATACAAGGATCACAAGTAGATACTTGTGTAGTTCTGTCACTTGCTAGTAGTTATGCCTAGAATAATCAAACATTGGAATCCAACTCATACATTGGACTCAAGCAAGGGTTGCCTAACCATCTCAATGCGAATGGTGTTAGTGCTCTATGTGGGAATAATCCCAACCACGAGAGTTGTGTCATGTCACCTCGATCATCATTTATCAAGCTCCAATGGGGAAATCCATGTCATATATAGGTAGTGCATGTTGGTATAGACTAGTCAGAAATTGGTGTTTATGAAGATTAATGAAGTGAAGCAAGATTAGGAATAAGATAAAGAGTAGTTTGGTGCAGATAAATACCAAGAAGAATAAAGAGAGCAACGATAGAAAGTATGAAACATAACTATGCATATATTCACTTTAAAGGATCCTAATTAGTGTATTGTAGTTAGGAAATTAATAACGTAAGTCACCAAGCTATGGTTAACGTTTTGTGTCCTATTTCCTTTCATAGGGTGTGTATGGTTCATAGGAACATTCATATGTCACCTTTCTAAAGTGTAGACTCAAAAATGGCATATCTCATTGATTAATGTTTTGCTCAGATTTCACTGATACATGTAAAGTTTTTTGTGTTTAAACACTAGAAATCTAAGTTGAGAGATAAGTAAGATATTTCCAAAGGAATTTTGTAAAATGGATTATAGTGTGAGAGAAATCAGAGGTTGAAGTTACCTATGTCAAAGTCATCATTTCTGAACATCAATTTCAGACATACTTTTGATCTTAGTGATTAATAAAAGTTTTAATCAGTCTAATCAAAGGTTTATTGTACCTCAAGATTGCACAAGGATCATACAAATATTTTTATATAAATTGAATCATTAAAATCTATGACATTTGTAGGTAATGAATTTCAATCTTGAGGCAAACTATTTGAAGAAGAACAAAATTTCAAAATTGAAGAAGGAAGTTGTCACTCTAGCACAATGGCAAGTACCAATGTGAGGTGATCCACCTCATAATTGTCAATCCAAAAAGATGTGAAGGAGGTATAATGAACATGAGCAAGTGAAGTGCACAAGTGAGTGAGTGAGAAGCACACAAACATGCACACATGTACACACACATGCACACACAAGGTAAGAACAAAGAGTGGTAGAATGGAACGCTTTCTGTAAAAGAACTCTCTTACAAAAGCTTCAATCTCTATCAAGCCAACCTCAACTCACTAACTTCAAAAATGAGCTCTCTAGTTCTTTTTTATAGTTTTTCTACTAGTTTTGGCCCTCTCTAGACCTAGTGTCTGGCATAGTTAAAAATTAGGTTCCAGGGCTTATTTGAATGCTCAAACGAAGTCTAAAAACTATGAAAATTGGTACATAGATACTTCTGATATTCTTTAAGCGTGAGGAATCCTCGGTTTGAATGAAGATGGAGTTGCAAAAGGGCACATGGTTTTCGCACGTCGAGGCTTCTGATGTTACTTGCAAACATTGATGCAATCTTTGTTTGGAGGTACCCATTGGATCTCTAGATGATGCAAGTTGAATGACAACTGATCATTCCTCCTTATAATGATCCATTTTAGAATAGTGTTTTGCTACATACAAATCAAGTTTGGCCTCTTCATCTTTTGATGGTCTAGTAAATTTCTATCCCGCATGGCTGGCTCTTTGGTTCTATGCGGGTTACTAGTACTTTTTCCTTTTGAACCCAAACCATTTTTTATTGTCTTCTCACTATTGCTAAAGAGGTGGTTTGATCTACTCTTGATCTCTATGCTTTGTTCTGACTCCTACTCCTACTTGGCTTCTTTGTTGAGACTTTTCTCATGAGTGACAGCATAGGGTTTTATGCATGTAAGAGTTACTTGGGTACCCACATGTCGGAGGCTCCCACAGGGCTGCCCCAGTTGAGTTGCAGCTACTTCCTTAGGCACCCAAATTGTCAGATATCTTGTTGTTGAACTTGTCCTAGTTGCTTGGTTCTTCTTTTGGCATGTTTGGCTTGCCTAGATGGGAGTTATTGGAGCAAAGCTAGTGGTTTCCTGCCTTTCATAACCCATATTTTTTTAGTCTTGAAATTTGGTTCAATTTTTGTCCTTCTACACGAGACGCAAAGTTGTGTAGTAGCTTTTGTCATCGAGGTGGCCTCCTTGTTTCCATCTAGTTGTAGTTTTCCTCCTCTGCTATGTGAAATTGATTGTTCCAATTGTGATGTTGATACTTTTGGAAGAGAAGGGGGTTCCAACACTTGCATGACCTACCCATCAATAGGTGAGGAATGGTGCACATTGGACTCTCTGGTGCTTGCAAAGTGTGGGGTACTAGAAGCAAAATGGCCCTTACCTTTTGATTCAACTATTAGACATTACTTGTTAACCTAGACCTAAAACAATTGCTACCATAGGTTTGAGTCAATTCCATGATCATACAACCAATCCTGTCCTAATATCATATGTTCTATGATGTCCTCATCATGGAAAACTATTAGTTTTACTGTCAAAGGGACATCCTTTAGGAGGATAGGAATGCTTGCCTCACCGATACAAGGGGTTTCCATTCCTCCTAAGCCCACTAAATATGCTTCCAATGACTTAACATCCAAGCCCAAACCTTTATAGCATGAGTACGTGATTGCACTAGTGGTAGATCCAGAATCGAGCAAAGCTTTGATGGTCTTATCTGTGATGAATGGTCTTCTATCTATCATGGTAGGATGTGTGCACTTTTTTGGTGCACATAGCCATGTGATGTCTTGGTGCATTGGGATTGAGATCTAGATCTTGTCACCTTAACTTATTTTGCCTAATGCACTCTCTAGCTTGACTCGACATCCACTAATATAGCTTGGCAAGGTGTTGGCATACAAAGCAATAAAGGAGTCATGCACAATACGGCAACAAGGCCAGATCATTTTTTCCCATAGATTATGTACAACCCAAGTGATTTTAATCACTACACAAACATTGTAAATCCCGTTTTTGGTAGATTAGACTCCATTTTGTGCAAGCCGAGGAGTCCTCGAGCTTGAGGAGTATTAGAAGTACCATCGTACCAAATTTCATAATTTTTAGACTTCGTTTGAGCCCTCAAATAAGCCCTGGAACCTAATTTTTAACTAGGCCGGACACTAGGTCTGGACAGGGCCAAAAGCTAGTCAAAAACTATAAAAAGAGCTAGAGAGCTCATTCTTGAGGTTAGATTGTAATTGAAACAAACTTGTAAGAGCTATTGAAAGTAATCTAAAGAACTCCATTGATCCTCTCTCTTTGTCTTGCCGTGTGTGCGCGTGTGTGTGTATGTGTGTACATGCTTGTGTGCTTCTCACTCACGCACTTGTGACGCCACTTGCTCGAGGTCTTCATACCATCCTCACGTCTTCCCGGATTGACATTAAAGGAGGTGCTACTCATCACTGAGCTACACCAAATTTTGGCGCCGTTGCCGGGGATCGAGCTTTGAGGACGAGCGTGTGATGGTAAGACGTAGAGTTGACGCGTTGGAGTGGTAGGTATTTTCTTCACTCTCATCGAATTTCTTTTACTTTCTTCACCATCTTCATCACCATCATCATCATTCCCATCTCCCACCTCCATCTCCATCATCGCAAAAATTTCAGTTTTTGACTATATCCCCATCTCCACCTCATTTCCCTCATTTCACTTGTGAGAGAGAGCGAGAGAGCGAATTTGCATGCGCTGTTTTTGCATGTTTCTTGAGCTATTTTGCAGGTTTTTTGCTGTACCATCATCCCCAGCAGTGTGCGCAGGTACGACAGGCTCTGCACAGTTCCCGAGACGACGATCTCTGTCTATCGCGACAGACAGAGAATCTTAACATTTTGTGAATGCATGAGTAGCACTGTAACCTACACCTTGAGGGCATTCTAGATCACTAGAAGTTTTTCAAAAATTTGCGTTTTTTCTGTCTATCGCGACAGACACCGTCTATCGCGACAGACACTGTCTATCGCGACAGATACCGTCTATCGTGACAGACAGAAATCCGCGACAGACACCGTCTATCGCGACAGACACCGTCTATCGCGACAGACAGAAATCCACGATAGACACCGTCTATCGCGACAGACACCGTCTATCGCGACAGACAGAAATCCGCGACAGACACCGTCTATCGCGACAGACACCGTCTATCGCGACAGACAGAAATCCACGATAGACACCGTCTATCGCGACAGACACCGTCTATCGCGACAGACAGAAATCCACGATAGACACCGTCTATCGCGACAGACACCGTCTATCGCGACAGACAGAAATCCGCGACAGACACCGTCTATCGCGATAGACACCGTCTATCGCGACAGACAGAAATCCACGATAGACACCGTCTATCGCGACAGACACCGTCTATCGCGACAGACAGAAATCCGCGACAGACATCGTCTATCGCGACAGACAGAAATCCACGATAGACACGTCTATCGCGACAGACACCGTCTATCGCGACAGACACCGTCTATCGCGACAGACAGAAATCCGCGACAGACACTGTCTATCGCGACAGACACCGTCTATCGCGACAGACAGAAATCCGCGATAGACAGGCATTTTCGGCAAAAATTAAGGTGTGAATTTTTGGAAATTTAGGCTAAATTTTGGGCATATTTGCACTTTCATGTACTCATATACTTACGAAGGCCTTAGAAAATGCATTAAAACCCCCGAAAGATTCTGTCTGTCTAGTAACCCCTAAACCCTGAACGGTCATAACTTTTTCATACGAAATCCATTTTCTGAGCTCTAGGGCTTGTCGGAAAGCTCGTGACATATACTACACGCCCTCAACTGTTTTTTATAAGAATAACGCGTTGATTTTCAGATAGGATATTTGGAAGTTGACACACTGAGGGGTAGGAACACCAAGGGAGCTCTAGAGTAAATTTCTAACAATGCAAAAGGGGGAACAAAGTCATTAAAAAAGTGTCTGAAATAAATTGTCTGTCAATTGAAAGGTCTACTTGGAGCTAATCTTGGGATTTATGCAGGCCTATTGAGAAGCAATTGAGAGTATCCAAGCAAGGGTGTGGCGCACGCTTGAGAATCAACTTCTCGAGCACCAAAGAGCAAGGTTCGGCAAGAAAGGTCGGAATATTCTCAACTCCTCTTCGTCAATTCCTAGCTTAGGCTAAGAACGATTAGAAGTAGGAGTAAGTCAGGGCGACGATAGGCCACTATCAAGTTGAAGCCTACCTAAAAACTCAAGTCAAGCTAAAAACTTAATCTCTGTACTGTCGACAACATAAAGGAAAGAACCTAACGTGGAACGATCAACTATAAGTGCAAAACAACATTCAAATATTCCTGACGACGTGATTTCAGACAAGACCATAAACACGATAATCAACCTAAAAAGAACCAAGCGACTGATACAAAGAAACCAGCAACTAGGTTGTACTCTGGGCAAAAAAAAAATTGGGTTAATCAGTTAGGCATATGAACCTTAGATCAGGACGACACCTAGTAAGAGAGAGACAAAGCCTTAGGTCTTCTGAGGCTAGTGTCAATCCCACTGCAAGGTCTTGGGCCCAGCAGTTGAGTCACCACTCTCATTACCCTAGCTCGGATACCAGTGAATCAGGGATGTCTCAAGGCATGGATAGACCTACGGGAAGTTCAGGTATGCCTTACTTGTACAGGGTGGAAGGCCCTTACAAAACACAGTTGGAATACCTTAGGACCAACCGATTAGGTGCGAGCATCTATGAGGACGGCCTAGGACGATCTGTGATCCAGATTAAAAACCCTGACCAATCCATAGGACTAGAGCACCCAGCTGTCAAGTTTGAAAACGGTGCATACCTGGACAAAGAAGGAACTATATATGTAGTCACTAGTCATCCAGATAGGACAGATGAATTTGGAAATGTTATTTCAGAAGCGGACTTAGGTGACTTGGAACAAGGAAACATGGGAGTGGAACCTAGAACCCCTCGAGGTAAATCAGTTCTCACTAGGATTATCACGCCTGAGTGGGTCCCCCAAGATAACAAGTGCATAGATTTGCTTCTCAATCGAGAAACGGACGAAGCCTTCTGGAGATATAAACCGGATCACCCAATTGATATAGGAACAATCATGATCTATGAGTTTAAGGATCCAGATAGCCCAGGTAGAGTGACCTACTTAGACCACACTTCGGAGAGGATCTTTGTGGTGACAGAAAATGATAGGCATGCTTACACTTGGAAGGGCGAATTCGTTTTCCCCCAGCCAAGATCAAATGTATCCTATGGTCACCCTGGAGCTGGAACATCCCAGGCTCATAGTATGCAAAGAGACAGAAGTAAAGACAGACCAGAAGTAAGTTTTGCCAACCCAGTGGGCAGAGAAAGAACGAGAACAGAGACGAATAGGGTAGAACCCGAGATGCATAGAGCCCACAGGAACCAAAGAAATGTAGATGGATTCCCTCTGCCGAGGCCTAGAGAGCACACAAGAACTTTGAGACCCACCCAGTTAGTTAAGTCCATGAAGAATTATTTTGACGGCACAGGAGATCCCTATGATCATGTGGCGGAGTTCAAGCAAGTCTTGAGAGCGGAACAAGTTGAGGATCTATTCACGCAGTACAATGCCTTCGGTCTAACCCTAAGGAATACGGCACTTACGTGGTTTCAGCCATTAGATGAACGCCAGTTCAGGAGCATAGATCAACTCCTAGAGGCATTCATTATAGAGTTCTCTAAGAGCGGCATAAGACACAACACCTCCTCACTGATTCACAGCTTCAAGCAAACCCCTCAAGAGACTGTGAGACTTGCAGGAAGAAGATTTAGACAATATCTTGAAAGGTGCCCTATTTCGGAGCTACCCACATCTGCTAAACAAGTAGCCTTATTTCTTGACGGATTGCTGAGCCCAAAATTGAGATCCTATGTGTATCTGAAAGACCCTAGGACTATAGAAGAATGTGTACGTATGTGCATTGACATTGAAGATAACCTAGGAGAAGAGCTAGAGTTGTCCAAAATTTACAAAGATTCAGATAGTGCATCTAGTCAATCTTCCACACAAGCCACATCAATTGAAGAACTTGCCGAAAAAGTAGCTCAGAAACTAGGTGTAACTATCAAACAAATCCCAAGGTTTGCCCCTGTGAAAAGGTGCTATACATGCGGTGGTGACCATATGGCGAACGTCTGTCCCATTATGGCTCAACCCCAAGTAAACCCTAGTAGCCAGTACTGCACCATAGAACGGAGATACACCAATCACACCGCACAAGACTGCCCATACAACAAGCAGGCAGTTAGGCAACCCTATCCGCAACCCTACCAACAAGGCAGATACCAGAACCAAAATCCACCACCACAATATGCTAGACCCCAACAAACCTACCAACCACAGTATCAGGCCCAACAAAGACCTCAGCCTGTGCTAGCACAACAACCCCCTGCCCCAGCTAATGTGATTCCGGTAAAGTATACTGCTGCAGAAGAGAACCTGAATAGAGCTATAGTCCCTGTAACATCCTTGATCTCTGAAAATGACCCAAGTGACCAGAGCTTTGATTCTACCCATGTGGATAGCCCCCAGGCTTACTACATGCAGTCCCCAGAACATGGAGAGTCCTACTATGGTGAAGAGTCGAACGAACCTAGTTGGGAGTCAGATTACACGAACATCATGTATACAAACCCCAACCCTAGGCCTCAATCTAGGCAAGTAAGACCTCCATTCCCAAGAGGACCGTGCTACAGATGCCAAGGAGATCACCTCATTCGTGATTGTCCCTTGCCTCCGCCCACACAACCTCAGTCCTTGACTATCCAAGGCTTTTGCCAAGACTGCGGAAAAGAGCATCTCTTACGAGATTGCCCAAAGAACCCCAATAGCATGCCAAAAATCACCCCTATCAACGTTGTTGGGTTAGTGGTAGACTCCTCAGGAAGCGTCACTTCCACTGCACCAGTACAGGTAGTCACTAGGGCTCAGGCATTGCAGCAAAACCAAGGGGTAGGCCAGGAAAAGAGCCTAGATGCTATCGATACTGAGAGCCAAAATAAAAAGAGAACAAGAGCTTGGAAAGATAGCCGCGAACGCATGAAAAGGCAATGGGCAAAGAAGATGAGTGAACTTGAGGAAAGTCTACGAGAAACCAAGGCTAAAATCATAGAGATCACGTCTCAACCGCACTCTCACACATTCCCACCGCTACCATCCCCATCACCCTCCATCCCTTCACCCTCTAAGACAGCCCACGCAACCCACCCACCACCCCAAACCGGATCAGTATTAGCTGATCCCACTCCCGAAGACATAGACATGATGCTTAAGGCATATCAGGCCAGAATCCAAGAAGGGCCAAACGTCACGGATCATGACAAGTGCTATCCTAGAGCTGACCTAGAGTTAGAAAGAACCAAACTATGCGCGAAAATGGTCGCATTGGCTCAGACTATGTTTGAAGCCAGTCGCCTTTTCAATTACTCAGGCTCAGCCAAAACACAATTACACTTGGATGGATTCCTAGAGAAGTTAGAGAGGATAATTGCAAGATCTAACAAGGAAGAAAAAAATCAAGACCAAGAAAAAGCAAGCAAAAACAGGAACCATTCCCAATCAGAAGTGTATGTGGCCAATGCCCCTAAACCGGACAACTTCCCCTCCTTAGAAAGAATGGAGAGGCCAATAGCACAGCCAGAAAAGGAACCTGCCCCTCAAAGAAAGGGAAGGGCAAGAGAACGGATAAGCCAGCCTCTTCAGGAAGCCCGTGGGCCTCCTCAAGAAGCTTATCTTCCCCCCCAAAAGGCAGATGAGCCTCCCTCGAAAGCTCAAGTACCTCCACAGGATGCCTACATTCCTTCTCAGGGAATGTGTGAGCCTGTTCGGAAAAGTAATAGAATAAGTAATCCTCCCCAAGAAGCTTGTGCTCCAGCCATTTGCGAGAACGAGGAGAGAGTCAACAATAGAATCAGCCCTCCTTCACAGGTTGCGTATGCGCCCAATTCCACGGAGCCAGACACTTCTTCTTCTATGAATCGGTTTGCACCGGACTTCCTACGAGAGATTCAAGAAGACAAATGGGAAAACGAAAGCGAGGTCGCCCCTCCTTTTGAACTTGTGGACGATGCACACGACCAATTCCCACAAGACATCCCATCTCTTTACGGGGAGCATGAGAGTGTTCAGTCTCACGAGAGATTAGACTTTGAGTCGAATTCCATACAAGAGCTACCCCACTTCACAGGCCCATGGGAAGCAAAGTCCACATGTATGAGAGCACCCACAGTCATGGTAAGGAACGACGACTCAGTCATTCCTAGGAACACAGAGGTAGTGAGGAACACTAATGTGCAGTGTAATCTCAAGTTAGAAGAGCTACTCAAGGTTAGACCTGAATTATGGAAACATGTAGCCAAACAAGTACCAGAGATAGCAAAACCTCGTTCCCAGGTAGGATCCCATAGGACAGTGCCAGAAATTCCCTTGGATAAGATAGGGGATATGTGTGAAGGCGAAGAAGGGAACACCTATCTTCCCATCACCTACCAAGAGTACACCACCAAGGCAATTTTAGACTCAGGTGCAGGAGTTGCAATTGCCACTACTTCCCTTTGGAAGCGTTGGGGCAAGCCAGCACTCAGGCCAACAAGAATGAAATTGCAAATGGCCGATGGTCATATTGAGAGACCCTTAGGATTGCTGGAAGGGATAACTCTCACCACTTGTGGTGTTGAGTTTGAGCATAGCTTTGCTATATGTGACTTCAGCAAAAATCATGCTTATGAGATGATTTTAGGAAGACCATTTATGCGACAGTTGCAAGTGGTACAGGATTGGGGAACCAACTCCTTGTATTTGCAACACTTGGGCGTTACAACCAAAGTCAATCTCAAGGATTATTCTCATAGAGATGTCCCTCCTATCCAATGGAATCCCATCCATAGAGCCAAAGATGATACAGAATCGGTGCATTCCATAGGGTCTGGATCCTCATGGATGCATGAAGATACTCACTTATGGATGTGCAAGGTAGCAGTAGAAGAAGAGAAGAGAGAGAAAGCCAGAGAGGTAGGTGCGAACGAAACTCATAGACCCATTCAAGACCCAGCCTATGCACCTATAGTCTTTCCAGATGAGGAGTTTGAACCCCATGGCTGGGCGGAAATTTTAGCAACAATGGACGTAGCCATTAATGAAGAACAATGGACACCTCACTGTGATGAGGATGGCTATGACATTTCAGTCTTCTCCATAGAGCCAATCATGGGAGAGGCAGTTTTAGAAGAATGCGAACCTAGCCCTGATGCAATTGAGGATGCAAGTGACTCCGATCTAGAGTCAATCATTATGGACCCACCATTTGCATCAGATAAAGAATACTTCCATGAAATAGAATTTCAACCCCAGAGGCATGGAGAGGTTACAAATGATGTAAGATTAGCAACACATATGACCCCGAAGGAAGAAGGAAAGAAACGAAAGAAGAGAGAAGCCTTACCAGAAGAGGAAGAATCTTTGTTTGAGGTCCCAGAAAATTTTAAGAAGTATGAGATAGATGACAGGAGAGTCATGATAAGAATGCCTAAACGAGAGGCACAATCAGGAGAGGCCTATGATAACAAAGAAACCACCAAGAAAATAGTAGTGGCCATAGAAGAAGGAGAGGAGAGATGCACGTATATAGGCCATGACCTGACAGAAGAAGAAGAGCATGAATTGATTGCCTTGCTAAGAGAATACAGAGATGTATTCGCTTGGAGTTACAAGGATTTGAAAGGTGTTGACCCTGACATATGCTCACACACCATTCCCATGACCTCAGATGCTAAACCCTCTAAGCAAAAGCCTTATACATATAATGATAATTACGCTGCTAAGATCAAGGAAGAGATAGATAGACTGGTTGAAGCTGGATTTATCTATGAAATTGAGCACACTGAATGGGTATCCCCCATCGTAGTGGTGCCCAAGAAGAATGGCAAGCTGCGTGTGTGCATTAACTTGAAAAAGGTTAATGCCGCCACGATTCGAGATAACTACCCGCTTCCCATCACAGAACATCTCTTAGAAAGAGTGGCAGGCAAGGAAGTGTACAGCTTCCTCGATGGATTTTCTGGCTACAATCAAGTAGCCATAGCTCCAGAGGATCAGCACAAGACAGCCTTTGCCACAGAATGGGGCATTTTTGCTTTTAGAGTAATGCCATTTGGGCTTACCAATGCACCAGCTACCTTCCAGAGGCTGATGTGCCATGTGTTTAAGGAGTTCCTGAGGAAGAGTTTAGAAGTCTATGTTGATGATCTTTGTGCTCATTCCAATGTTAGACAAACTCATATTCCTGAACTCAGACAAATCTTTGACAAATGTAGAGAATATCAAGTCTGCCTGAACCCAGAAAAGTGCGTTTTTATGGTCAGGCAAGGTAAGATTCTAGGACACATAGTGTCAAAGAATGGCATATCTACTGACGAAGAGAAAGTGAGAGCCATAGCAGAGCTACCTAGGCCAAAGAATGTCAAGGAAGTACAAGCTTTCATGGGGCATTGTGGTTATTATCGACGATTTATACACATGTATGCTGTCATTGCAAAGCCCATGTACGGACTTCTGACAAACTTTGAGTGGACGAATGAATGTGAGAATTCCTTCCAAGAGCTTAAACGAAGATTGTGTTCAGCACCAATCTTGACCACACCAGATTGGAATAAGCCATTCCATGTTCACGTGGATGCATCCAATTATGCTATTGGATGTGTGCTCGCACAACCTACTGGTGAAGGTAATATGGATCTTCCAATTGCCTATGCCAGTAGACAATTGAATGCAGCTGAACGAAATTATACCACTACAGAGAGAGAAGGCTTAGGCATGGTATATGCAGTCAAGAAATTTAGACACTATTTGCTTGCAAACAAGTTTAAATTTTTTACTGATCATCAGGCATTGTTATATCTTGTAAACAAGCCATGCAATACAGGAAGATTAGTAAGATGGTTTCTCTTGCTAATGGAATACGAATTTGAGGTTGTGGTAAGAAAGGGTAGGACTCATTTGAGAGCAGATCACCTCTCTAGACTCACATCGGGAGAAGCCCCACAAGGAGTGTCAGATGACCTTCCTGATGCTTACTTGTTTAATTTGGAAGTTGTGCCGCAGTGGGCCAAGCCAATAGTACCAGTACTGACATACGGGCCTAATCATCCAGTGGTGAACACACGGAGTAGAGAGATAGTAAAAGCCCAAAAGTACCATATCATGGCAGGCAGCATGTACAAGCACACAGATCAAGGGATCTTGGCTTGTTGCGTAGAAGAGGATGAGTACACTAAATGGTTGCAATTAGCACATGTAGGTGCGTTAGAGCAACACCATTCAAAGCAACGAACGTTGCAGACTCTAAAGAGATTCGGAGTGCATTGGCCAACTATGGAAGCGGATGTCCAAAAGTTGTGCAAGGAATGCCCAATCTGTTGCACTAAACCACCTGTGGAACATGCCACACTCTATCAAGTATCCATTGTGCCAGATTGGAGTGAACCTCTAGTATCATTCTTGAGGACAAACACATTCCCTCCAGACGTGACTCTAGCTAGAAAAAGGAGTTTGGAACAAGAAGCCCAGGATTATTCACTCGTTGGTGATAATCTATACAAGCGCGGTAAGGATGGTTACCTGAGACTGTGTGTCCATGAAAGTGAGTATCTTAAGATCTTAGAAACTGCTCACCAAGGTGTAGCAGGAGGACACTTTGGACCAGATCGGGTGATCAAGGCAATATTGTTTGCGGGCTTCTGGTGGCCTACCCTTCACATGGATGCACATACCTATGTGAAACGGTGTGATGTCTGTCAAAGGACTCAGTATCCTATACGCAAAGATGAGATGCCACTGAAACCTATGATGGGTGGACGTGCATTCTCTAAGTGGGGAATAGACTTCGTAGGTCCTATTAATCCCCCAGCTAAGGGTTCTCATGCGGAATACATCATTGTGGCAACAGATTATCTCACCAAGTGGGTAGAGGTAAAAGCTACAACCAAGAACGATGCTCAAACAACTACCAAATTCTTGTTTGAGAATGTATTCACGAGATATGGACTACCTATAGAGCTTGTAAGTGATAGAGGCACTCATTTCTTGAATGAAGTTATTGAAAATCTACTCCAAGAATTCTTGGTAATACACAAGAAGTCTGCCCCTTATCACCCTCAAGCTAATGGTCAAGCTGAGAGCACTAATAAGATTTTATGCAATGTACTGACGAAATTAGTGAACACTAAACGCTCTGACTGGGACAAACAGCTACACCATGCTGTTTGGGCATACCGAGTTGCCTACAAAACGGTACTCCAAGCCACCCCCTTTCAGATGGTATTTGGCCAAAATGCTGTGCTACCCTTGGACTTCCTGATCCCTACATTGAGAGTAGCACAAGAGCACGAATGGACAGGTCATGAGCTCTCCTCTAGGATCTTTGACCTTGAACGATTAGGGGAAACAAGACTGAGAGCCGCTGCCGGAATATATGCAGCCAAGAAGAGACAGAAGGCATATTTCGATGCCCATGTGAAGAATAAGGGCTTGAAAGCAGGAGATCTAGTTTTAGTCTATACACTGAAACAACACGCAAGGAAACTAGAAAAGAGAGGCTACGGACCTATGATTATCAATAGGATCTCCACGAGTGGAGCAGTACAATTAGCCACATTAGAAGGTGATGTTCTCCCAAATTATATTAGCGGTTGCAGAGTCAAGTTGTATCAGGAACCCCTCACGGAGGAAATGCTCAGTCGACTCAACACTGCTAAGAAACGCAAAGAGGAAGAAAAGCGAGTTCGAGAAGAAGCTCAAGCTGAAGCTTTAGAACGCATCAGAAGGATGAAATTACGAAGGCAAGGTAGAGATCAGCCTGGAGCGAATGACTATGCAGACCAAGGATTTCCTATGGCCATGTGTGAAGTCGCAGGAACAAGCTCGCATAGGATAATTGATAGACGCCCTTTCGTAACCTTAGATATAGGCCAAGGAAAGAGTGCAAGGACCATAAGAGCCTTGATTGACTCAGGAGCAGCCACTAGTGTTGTTAAATTGTCTTACTGCCAAGAATTACAATTAACTGTCCACCCTGTGGAAGCATATCTCATAGGATTGGGAGGAGTGGAAACCCCTTGCATGGGCGAGGCGGAACTTCCCCTTTACATTCATGATGAGGCAATGACAGTTAAAGTACTGGTATGTCAAGATGATGATCTCACTGAACCTCTAGTCTTGGGTCAAGATTGGATCTATGACCAAGCAATTAACTTAAACCTAAGAAGTGGACTTCTCCAGGTTTGGGTCAATCATAGTCGAGTTACAGTAGAATTAGACAATGGAGCACTCAAGGAACTAGGAAAGGCACAGACTCCTGGTCCTTCCAGGGGTACACATGAAGATGACCATGCTGTTCTTGTTCAAAACCCTGTGTTGCAGAGGAATGATATTTGCAAAAAAGAAGTCAGGGATGCAACGGAACTCCCTTCTTTTCCAAAGGCCAGAAGGAGGCAGCAACCAAAGGCGGATCACAAGCAGAAGAAGCCGAGTACTACCTATGTCCGAGATCAAAAGTACCTGCGCAGCAGAATGTCCCAGAAAATAAACCAGGTGTGGGTGCGGAAAGGCGAACGACCAGGTGCACCACCGTCAACTACACGGGCAAAGCCTCTTATTAGTAACCAACAACACGACGCTAATAAGAAGTCTGTCAGAAATTCTTCTGCTAAAGTAAAATCTATTTGGGTGCCCAAGAAGTCGATGAAGGCAAGCCCACAATCTAGACAAATTTGGGTGCCTAAGGCTTGCTTGAGGGCACAAGTAGTTACGCCAAGGCCACAACCTATGCAGCATAACCCATCTACGAGTACAACCAGTATTCCCTCGTGCTCAACACTTAGGAACACACCAAGACCCATGAGCATGCATGTAATCACTTATAAGTGGGTCCCTAAAAGGCCCCATTCCCAAACAGCGACACCAACACAGCTCTCTGGAGTCTCAAGGAAACCGAAAGCAAAGCCCATCCACTGCATTTGGCAGTCTAAGATCTGTAATAAACCCCCCGACCCCGATTTGTAAATTCACCCCACTTACTAACGGCATTAGTCTCCTAGGAATACACAAACGTTAACTACACTCACTGTCTTCGTGCACTTACTAACCACTAACTCACCATATACCTCATGTTAATGTTGTAACGGGGACAACAATGGATTTATTCTGTCCATTACGATGTTAACACATGATTCTATATTCTCACAGAATCAGAAGGCAAGAAGAAAAATGGCAGAAGCGACAGGTTCGGGCTCACAAGTAGGGATACTTACTGCAGGAATTGATGTGGATAGCCTACCCGTGGATGTGCCCCCGACTGAACGACCAGTGGAGATGCAACACCTCCAGCAACTCCCGGTGCCAGATCCACCTACAGGAATCACGGAAAGAGTTCATGCGAACTCTCATTGGTTCAATGGCATGCCCGGTCCATTAGGAGAGGCTAAGTATATCTGGGAGTCTAAATGCGAGTATGACAGATCATGGGTGCGTTTCCAATTTTTCTCCAAGGAGTTCGAGACTTTACAGAACACCGAAGACCTCCAGATCATATGGCAACGAGCAGGGTTGGCAGAATATTTTGAAGCCCCACTACCTAAACCCGACCTCCTCCGATGTTACTATCTGGTCTCTACATTACAAGCTCATGAAGATAAGGACCAACCCGGATCATTTGTTCTCCCCTCATTGCTGGGCAACAACGAGTTGAAGAGGTTTGAACTTACGGTGGAGCTAGTGAGTGATGCTTTAAAGATGCATGGCACGCATGTACCCTCAGAAAAGGATGCTCTCGTTCCCAACAACATGAAGGACAGGAAAGTAGTGAAGCTGAAAGACATGGCAGCCCTCACCCCAAATGTGTCCATCCCTCTCCGCATGTGCATGCAACATTTCGCCTTCCCCGGTCAAGACCGATTCACGCAACCACACAAGAAGATCTGGTTTGCTCTCTACTTGGCGGAGGCAGGTGCGCTACCTATTAAGCTACCAGTGTGGATTATAGATCAGTTGTATGAAGCGAACAAACGGGCTTCTAGGAAATTAGTGGTGAACGGATGCTGTGCACTCACACGCATCATTTACCGATGCTTGGCATATGATGTCCCCATTGAGCGTGCCTTAACTTGGGCACAATTACAAATGTTTAAAAGGCTCAAGACATCCACACATCAGTCCAAGCGCATGAGGGGCGCGATCCCTTGTGTCCAGACAAGGGAAGTCCTGACTACTCCTGAGGCATCACCATTAAGAGAGGGCACTGTACCTCCCTTCACCATTAGGATACCCAGGTCGGAATCTGACACTACGACACAACCTACCCCATCGGCTCCTCCTGTTACACCTGAATTCGAATTTGCAGCCACTGGAGAGGCTGAAGGACTGGACCCCCAGGATTTCGAAGCATTCCTACAAAGCACACAATTCTCTGATGTGGAGTTTTACTCAGAGGCAGAGGAGCAGGGCACATCCTCACGAAGAAGAAGAAAGTCTACAAACGGTAGACATGTCCATTGGGGTGACGCTCAGCAAAGTCAACAACACGGACACACGGAAGAAGAAGAAGCGTATGAAGAAGAGACCACTGAAGCCCCAGCATATACAGCAGAACTCCGAAGGCTGTATCAGATTATGGAAAGAGTGCGATCGCAGCAGTTACTCACTGAACAGAGCAGCAGAGTACTTATGACTCAATTGTTGGAAGAAGCGGGAGTTGACTCAGAGTACCAGGAAGGTCTCTTATTGATGGCAGAAACATATGGAGTTGTAGAAGCTGTGCGCACTGCCATTCAGAGGCCTTCAGTTCAATATGACCCACGAAGGTTCCAGACACGACCTCGCTCAGGTAAAAATATCCAAATTCCCGTTACAGTTGCAGAAGAGCCCACTACTACACCAACCTCCCAAACAGCTAGTCAACAGCACCCCGCCACCGAACCACTACCATCCACTCCCCCACCATCACCTCCTAGAAGAGAAACAGTGGAAACCACATCGACTGCTCAACCCACCGACCCCACCTTCACCTTCCGTACTCCGATCTCCAGTGCCACCCTATTCTCTACCATTGATAACCCGGTCTTTGACGCAAACCCCATCACTACACCACCCACCGAAACCATTCCCGAGCCTGCCCTAGGGCAACCATCCCCAACGCCCTCAGCCACGGGTCATCCTGACCCTAGATCCACATTCATGGGCTTCCCTGCTACCACGCAACCCTTTCAGCCCTCCTCAAATTTACGACCCCAACCCCCGATATCCCTCTCTCCATTTCTACAATCCCTCCAGGACATCTTTGCTAGGGCTTTTCAACCAGGCCCTCAACCATTCCCTGTCTTTTCAGCCCCCCACCCCACGTCACATCTATTCACCACTTCCACACACACACCACCTACCATACCAATGTATATGGCAGGCCCCACACTAACACCCACTCCTGAAGGTATGGACATTTCACCACCCACGGCACCTCCACCCACGGTTTCACCTCCTCCCATTCCCCCTCCACCAATTTCACCCACACACACAACTTTCGTAGACACATCATTCACTGTCTCCCTTCCCCAATTTCCTTCCCATGCATCTTCCACAGTAAACACCCCCCACTCATCTATAGGTAATGCATTGGACACCATGTTGGCTTGTATATCACATTTAAGAACAGATTACATTCAGCTCCAACAACAAAACGCACGCCTGCAAGAGCACTCAGCGACACTACAGCTCCGCCTTGCGGTACTAGAAGAGGAGAATGCTCGCCTCCACACACAGTTCCAAACCCTCCAAGACGCCCATAATATATTGGAAGTACAGCTACAGACTGTAGATCAGAAAGCAGTGCAGGTGGTAGAAAGTCACCTACGGACACAACTGGAACGCAACTCAAAACTTCAGCGAAATATGGCGCTACTTAAACGCCATCTTGCGGCTGCTCAGGAAGAGAACAGACGTCTGCAAATACAAAATCAAGAGAACCTGGAGGCAGCTATTGAGAGCACACCGGGGGCACCCATCAGCCCATCCAAGTTTCAAGCAGTGACCCCCGATAATATCAAGATTATATTGGAAGATTATGCCATGCTACTCGAAGCACATGATAAGCTATCGGAGGAGCTAGGACAACTGAAGCAGGAACACCAACAAGGCCCAACAGCTGCCCCTCCAACCACCCACTCTGCAGCTTCGCTTCCCTCCGACGCAGAGGCCATTAAAGATCTCCAGCAACAGGTAACTGAATTGCAGACACGCCTACTACAATATGAGAGGCCATCTTCCCCTCCGGAGGCTACCACGGACGAAGAAGTTGTGCAAATTCCTGTGGAACAAACGTTTGATGAAGAATATGATCCGCAACCATTCCCAGGAGGCCAACAAACAGAAGAAGCGCAGGACACGTTTGAGGCACCACGACCGCCATGGTTACGACAAGTGGAGGAAATAGGGACCTCGCATGAAGAGCGCACCGTAGTGCAAAATCAGGCCATGAGGGTCATAGAGGAGACTGTGTTACAATCAGCCTACTTCAAGAACTTGTCATCGAGACGCCTGATTCTCTCATCGGAACTCCAGTACAGGCCATATTATATTATCTTGGCTGATTATAATGCAGAAATACAAAGAGTCACGGGTCAGATTCCTACTTTTGCGACCCAATTTCAACCAGAAGACCTTCCTCCAGAGGTGCGAAAAGGCAAGATTCGTCAACCAATATGGCGGCAGAAACTTTTAGAGACTTATCCAGAAATGCTACGCACATGGAACAACGCGCCGTTGCACCTCCTGTACAACCCATGCTACGGTCCAGTCCCCCGCCGCAGGTCGTGGAAGGCATTTAATATCAAGGTACAGAACAATGCGCAATGCAAGGAATGGCTGAACTACCCGTACATCGCGCCACCACAAGGACCACCATCCGTAGCATATATGATGGGGACCATTCGCCACTGGATGCCGCGCTTGAAGCCCATGCAAGATGTAGCAGCGCAAATGATGCTTAAAATCTTAGATATGATGCAAGTAGTGCTGAAGACCTTTAGAAATGCAGCCGCACCACAGGTACGTCTTCCGGGGTTTAGCAATGGAAATTACGACTTGGTGTATGACATGAGCACCACCCCCAGTATCCGTGTGGCTTACGCTTGGCATGCACGCATCAAGTACCTCCCCGCCTGCTACAAACAGACCTTCGAAGAAATGTTCAGATCAGGTTTCTGGGAGTACCACTCGGAGATTTTCGCACCACAGCCGACACATCTACTTCAACTGTTTGCTTGTGAACAAGCAATGTATTCAGAGTACTACACCACCCCGCAACCAGAAACCCCCGGTGCAATAAATTGGGAGGCATTGGAAGCCGATCTAGCAAGAGGCTTAAGGATAGGAGAACATGAACTGGCCACCAATGTCATCCAATATTACATCGACCACCCGCGCGAACAAAGGTCTGTCAGGGGCGACAGACGCTAGGAAGGGGGGAGTGTTGGCATACAAAGCAATAAAGGAGTCATGCACAATACGGCAACAAGGCCAGATCATTTTTTCCCATAGATTATGTACAACCCAAGTGATTTTAATCACTACACAAACATTGTAAATCCCATTTTTGGTAGATTAGACTCCATTTTGTGCAAGCCGAGGAGTCCTCGAGCTTGAGGAGTATTAGAAGTACCATCGTACCAAATTTCATAATTTTTAGACTTCGTTTGAGCCCTCAAATAAGCCCTGGAACCTAATTTTTAACTAGGCCGGACACTAGGTCTGGACAGGGCCAAAAGCTAGTCAAAAACTATAAAAAGAGCTAGAGAGCTCATTCTTGAGGTTAGATTGTAATTGAAACAAACTTGTAAGAGCTATTGAAAGTAATCTAAAGAACTCCATTGATCCTCTCTCTTTGTCTTGCCGTGTGTGCGCGTGTGTGTGTATGTGTGTACATGCTTGTGTGCTTCTCACTCACGCACTTGTGACGCCACTTGCTCGAGGTCTTCATACCATCCTCACGTCTTCCCGGATTGACATTAAAGGAGGTGCTACTCATCACTGAGCTACACAAGGTGTCACCTTCTGGAGTGGCCAATTGAACCACACTGCTAGTGCAAAATCTATCAATGACCATGGGTCCATATCCTTGTTTTTCCAATTTACAGGCATATTGTTGTTTTAGTGTATAAACCAACATTAGGTCTCCCTCTTTCAATCCTTTATCCTTGATGTGTGTATCAAAGTATGCCTTGTGTCTTTTCTTTATAGCATAGATGCCTGTTGTCGCTTGTGGCATGGTTGCACCTAAGCATTCTAGATCCAATATTCTGGAGGACAACTCGTGTCTATTCCACTCGTGCTCTTGTGCTACTTTTAAAGTCAGGATTAAGAAGTCTAATAGTAACACAACATTCTTTCCAAAGACCACCTAAAGTGGGGTGGCATTGAAGACCATTTTGTAGGCATCTCAATAGGCCCAAACAACATGATGAAGTTGTTTATCCTAATCAGATCGTTATTTATTTACCAGTTTTGTCAATACATTACATAGGATCTTATTTGTGCTCTCAGCTCTTCTCTTGTAGGTTGACCTTTGCTTTTGAATATGGGCATCTCCTCATCTCCTAATATGTATCCATAGATGCTTCTTCCTTGTAGATAGTTCTTCAACCTCAAGGACCATGTTGGATAGTTATTCCTTTCCAATTTATCACTAAAAGAAGGAAAACCATCTCCCATTTTACCTCAACTTGCTCTGATACCACCGTTGGAAGAGATGGATGGATACCTAAAGGAAGTGAGGTGGTATTGCTAAAACTTGCTTTGTACCTACCCTAAATCACTTCAAAGTTTGATAATAGGCCCTTTTAGCTTGTAAATGGTACCAAGAAAGTAGTAATGTACTTTGGAGTTAATCCTCCAAACAATTGGATAAAAAAAGATTACTTCACAAATAGCTAATGTCACAAAACTTGCTATTTTGGTCTAGACACCTGCTAGTTCTTTTGCTTCATGCTCACAATAATATAGCAATTGATCAAATTCCTTTTGAGGGAATCAAAGTAGCTTAGATAGCTAATGATTACAAGTGGAATCATATTAAATGAAAAACCATACACTCTGAAATATATTTAACAATCCAACGTTGACCCCAGATATTTTAGGGACTGAATAGTAGATGACCAGTCATCTATTCGATGGTGATTTCTCCAAACTGGTTGAAGAAAATACCTTGAAACTTGGAGAGCATAAAATAGACTTTATGCTAGTTCCAAGAATCTTTAGAACATGAAAAATGGATGAGAACCCAACGCGATATGATCAAGCAAAAAGTTCACTGTTCTGAGTCGTCATAGCATAGAAGTAGGCAGAGATGAACAATGAAGTATATGTATTATAGCACATGCTTTACAAGATCATTGGCATTGATATGATGCTAGTAGGATGTGTGAGCTATGGTATAAGCCACTCAAACTCTACAAATGATCAGTGCAAGAGCTTCTGAGATAAGGCCACAAGGCCACGAGATTTACAAGCCTTTTTTTATAACAATCTTCTTCCAAGTTTGAATTTGAAATTCAAACTTGGATCCACTTAAAAGTATCTCCTCTAATCTAGGAGATATTCTCTCAATCTAAAGTTGTAACAAATATTCTATCTAACTAAACGAGTTGTAGCCTTTTACAAGATTCTCTCAATGATTTATCCTTTTACAAGTTGTAAATGATCAAGTATTACAAGCCAAGGTTCTCATACTTCATCAAGTGTTTCCACTTATTTCCTTGCATGCTAAGCCAAGTGTGAGGACTTGTTCATTTTCTCCAACATAATGTACATAAATACAGATTACATGCATGATCATTTCTAATGTGTCTGTCATTGCAAGTGCAACCATAGTTATAGATAAAGAATTGTGATTCAACCATGGAAAGGAACTTTTTTGATGAGGCAGAGACATCATCTCGGAGGAATTCAGTTCAAGCTAGGAACGCAAATTTAAATTTAGCTAGAAATAGATCTTTGAATCAAAGTAGAAATACATCTTCAGTACAATCTTTGAATGATGCCTTGGTTTTTGAGCACTTACTCCCCAAGACTCTAAATCCCTTAGCACACAGAAGAGTGACTAAGGAAGGACCATCAACTAGATTAGCTTCAAACCGAATCAGGGATGCATGTCCAACTCGGCCTAGGGCTAGACCTCTAGATCAAGCCAGAAATAAGGAGATGGCTTGAGCAGGGAGCGTGCCTCTTGACCCATCCATGCACTATGTTTTCTTGTCTACCTATCTATTCCCTATGCCTGCATATATTTGAGAAGAAGAAGAAAGAGTTTTGGTAAGAATATATCATGAAATGGTTCGAGAACAATGTGAAGATGATCCGTTAAGCAAAGAAGAGATTGATGCCTATATTCATGATTACTTACTTTCCGAATCAGTGGACCAAACAAGAGCTTTGTTATATAGGCATCCATAAGAGTTAAATTGAATAAGACCAAAGGATTAAAAGTTAGGAGTGAGTATTTTCTACTGTACATAAATAAAGGTGAATAATGTCTTCTAAACTTGTGACCTGAGGTGTGTATATATGTGTGTTTCATGATCATGTTTTGTTTCAGCATTCAACTCCTAAGAAAAAGTCTAATAAGAGAACTGAGCAAAGAAAACATAATGCAATAAAGTGTCTAATAGTTTTCATTGAGTTTTTAGAAGAAACAAGAGTCAGATCAATAAATGAAAGACACTGACTCAGAATGAAGGAAGAAGAGGTGATTGGAGGCATCAAGTTCAAGCAGCTTCTAAACTTATACTAGTGAGATGTTATTGCTTCAATTTTCCTTTTCTCTTGTATATATATGTATATGTGTTATATGTCTGTATAAAAAGACTACATGACTTGGGCATATGACACATAAAGAAATGCATAAATAAGAGAATTAAGTAGACCAAAGACCTCGTACAACTATTGAGATTAACTGTGATGTATAAGGACCAGGATTATGCGATTAGGGTTAGAAAGCAGACTAGAATTTTTGAGAACAAGACCTAGGGAGGTGAAGGGAAAACCTAAACTAAGTACTTGTATATACTAGTGTTCATGAACACTTGATGAGAGACGCTTCAACGTCTCCTTGTGATCTCTTGTTTGATTCGACCTTTAAGATTATGTCTCAGGAAAAGACTTCAGATACGGACCAACTATCTATGTGTATGTGTATGTGTTGTTGGGGATTGCGATGAGCTAGTAAGAGAGTGGAACTACCCTGGTCGGGTGATTAGGGCCACTACCTGATGCTACTTGTGTCGTATGTCCTGACCTACATGTTGTCATGCGCTCATACAAGTTCATAGGTGGGTGGAGTCACTCTGATCGGGTGGTTAGAGCCACGAGCTAAAGTTGATTTTGTATGAGGCTGACATTGTGCATCGTGCACTATGTCGGGTCGATACATGGATGGGCTAAACCTGGTCGGGTGGTCAAGTCCACGAGTCGCACCCGATTTTAGCATAGGCCGACATGTGTAGATAAAGAATAAATAAATAAAAGTAAAAACCAAAATATGAAGGCTGAGTTGGCATGAAGAATGAAAGTGAAGAAAAAGAAAATAAAGTAAAAGAAAAATACGAAAATGTATGGTGGGGGTCTAGACAATGGGAGTTCAACAGGGAAGCCAGATGGGAGTTTCAAAAATCAAGTTAGTAAGCATTGATATATGCATATACTTGGGATGGGCTACTAGATCTAACCAAGATAAACCATACACTGGGAAATTTATTTAGCAACAAAAGGCTTACCCTCGACTTTTTAGGGACTGTACAATATAAGACCAGTGAGCACTTTGAGTAGCTTTTCTCCCAATTGGCTAAAGAAAATTTCTTCCCATTTCGACAGCTTGAAGCAGACTCGCATTTGGTTCCAAAAAGCTATAGAACATGAAAAATGGATAAGAACTCACTGAGACATGGTCATGCAAAGTTCACTGTCCTGAGTAGTCATAGCAGAGAGATGAACATAGATGATCAATGATGTAATGTATTATAGAACAATGTTGTACATGATCATTAGCATAGAGATGATGCCCAATGATAGTGATAAGAGTACTCAACCTCTAAAATTGATCAACAATAAGCTCAAGAATGGGGGCACAAAGGCTGCAAGATTACAAGTCTCTTATATAACGAGTTTCTTCAAGTTTGAGTTTGAAATTCAAATAGAGCTTCACCTAAAAGTACTCCTCTAAGTTAGTAGTGGTTCTACCAAATGAAATTAGTAGCTCTTGCTTTCTCTAACTCCACGAGATTTATTCATTTACAAGATTCTCTCAACTGAAACACCTTTTACAAATGGTAAATGGCCAAGTATTACAAGCCAAAGTTCACATGCTTCATGAAGTGATTCTATATATTAGTTCCCATGCTTAGCCAAGTGTGATGGCTTGGACACTTGCACCAAGAGCTCCCCCTCAAGACAAACATCTTGGCTTGTACTTCTTGATGAGTCTCCTTAAGTGTCTTGCAATCCAATCATGAATTTCAACCTGCAAAGTTTAGTACCAATCAAGTGCTTTGGTTAATAAGCCTGCGCATTGCATACTTGTGATACATATGCCAATTGAATCTCCTTGCTCAATAGATTTTCTCTAACAAAATAATAATGTACTTCTATATGCTTGGTTCTTCCATGATAGATAGGATTTGCTGCAAGATGTAAAGAACTTGTATTGTCACCAAAGATTATAGGTGAGTGAGTGTGAAGTCCCAAATCTGAATATAGCAATCTGATCCAAATTGCTTCTTGAGTAGCATTGGCAAATCCGCTCTATTCAGCCTCTGTTGAAGATAGAGTGATAGAAGATTGCTTCTTGGAAGTCCATGAAATGGGCTAATCTCTTGCAAAAGAAAAATATCCAGGGGTACTCCTCCTGTCATCCTTACATCGTGCCTCCTACCTTGCTTACCTCCTCTGCCCCTTCCTCTTGAGTTCCTACCTCTCCTTGCATAGTTAGCTTGAGAAGCAGTACCTTCATCATCTACCTTTTTGTTCTTCCCTTTATCTTTGGACTTTCCTTTATCTGTGTAGTTGTTACCTCTTGATGGCTCTCCATTTTTGTTGAGCTTGGCTTCATGGGTAAAGATTTGTCCCATGAGTGTGGTAAGATCTAGAATCTGCATGCCCATGTATAAGTCCATAGCAGTTGTGAAGGATTCCCACTTATCATTTGCCTTGATGTCATTGATTATTTGTCCCACTATTTGCTCCTCTTCAATCTCCTCTCCTATGCTTTTCAATTGGTCAGCCACATCTTTGACTTTGGTCATAAACTGTGAAACATTTTGCTTGGGTTGCTTCCTTTGAGTAGTAAAATCAATCCACAATTGATTTTTTCTAGCTCTTGTATTGGAAGAAAAGTATGAAAACAATATATTACAAGTCTCTTGGGATGTTTTACAGTTTCTAATGTGTGGAAGAAGGAAGTTAGAGATAGACTTAAGTAAGTATGACCTTGCTAGAGCATCTTTGGCACACCATGAGTTGAGTCTTTCAAGCTCCTCTCTTGTAGGTTGTCCTTTGCTTCTGAAAAATGGGCATCTCGTCATCTCCTGATATGTATCCATAGAGACTCTTGCCTTGTAAATATGTCTTCATCCTCAAAGACCATGCTGGATAGGTGTTCCTATCCAATTTATCAATAAAAGAAGGGAAATTGTATCCCATTTTACCTCAACTTGCTTTGATACCAATGTTGGAAGAGATGGGTGGATACCTCTAGGAAGTGAGGGGATACTGCCAAAACCTGGTTGTACCTGCCTATTTCACATCAAGGGTATGTAGTAGGCCATCGTAGCTTGCAAATGACACAAAATAAGTACCTATGTACTTTGCAATTGATGCTTCGAACAATTTGATCAAAACAAATAACTTTGCAAATAGCTAGTGTTCAAAAACTTGCTATTTTGGTCTTGACACATGCTAGATCTTTTGCTCAGAGATCACAGTATAGTAGTAATTGATTAAAATCCTTTTGCGGGTATCTAATTAGCTTAGATAGCTAGTTATTACAATTGGAATCACTAAAAGGGATAAACTATACACTGAAAAATTGATTTAGCAACCAAAGGCTTACCCCGGACTTTTTAGGGACTGTAGAGTACAAGACCAATGAGCACTTCGAGGTGATTTTCTCCCAATTGGCTGAAGCAAATTTCTTCAAATTTTGAGAGCTTGAAGTAAACTTTGGCTGGTTCCAATAATTTATAGAACATCAAAAATGGATAAGAACGCATTGTAATATGGTCATGCAAAGTTCACTATCTTGAGTAGTCATAGTAGAGAGATGAACAGAGATGATCAATGATGTGATGTATCATAGAACAATCTTGTACATGATCATTGGCAGAGAGATGATGCCCAATCATAGTGAGAAGAGTAGGCTATGGTGTAAGCCACTCAACCTCTACAATTGATCAACAATAAGGTCAAGAATGGGGCCAGAAAGGCCGCAAGATTCCAAGTCTCTTATATAATGAATTTCTTCAAGTTTGAATTTGAAATTCAAATAGAGCTCCAGCTAAAAGTACTCCTCTAAGTCAGGAGTGGTTCTACCAAATGAGATTTGTAGCTCTTGCTTTCTCTACCTCCATGAGATTTATTCATTAAAATATTCTCTCAAGTGAGACACCTTTTACAAATGGTAAATGGCCAACTATTACAAGCCAAAGTTCATATACTTCATGAAGTGATTGTATATATTAGTTTCCATGCTTAGCGAAGTGTGATGGCTTGGACACTTGCACCGACAATATGCTTATGTGTGTGTATGAGCATATATTCAAAGGAGCATCGTGGATCTTGAAGGGGAGGGGATCTTCTTAGAAGGAAGTAATTACAACGCTGAAAAAGGAATTCGTGAGCAGCTTTGAGAAGGCACTCGTGGAGAGAGCCACGTTCTTTTGTTAACAAAAAGGGCATGTGATATGCTACATGGGGGCAAATCATTCTAGGGGCAATGGAATGAGTGACAAGCTCTTGGATTGTTTAGGCATGCAGGAGTTCGACAGATGAAGGGAAAAGTTTCTTCTTTTGATTGGCAGGAAATTCGTATCGAAGTTTCGAGAGGACTCTTCAAAAGGAGAGAGGTTGCAACGGAGGAGGATTGATGCTGAAGGAGCTTTGTAGATATTGCATGGTTTTTTTGGCAGAGGATTTCATTGCTTGGGAGGTCTCTTCCTCTCGGCGGCATCTTGATTTAAGTATTTGCGCATCTATGCTTGGATGAACTGTTGCTAAAAGAAATACATGCTTTATAGTTGCACCATAAACATTGGTTTGCCATCCTTTGTTTCATTTACATAGGAATCGCTCTTCCTTTATTTGATCACATGATCTGTGTAGTCTTGTTGTCAAAACTTAGAACTGTAGCTTTGAATGATTTTGTTGCAAATGATTCTCTATAGATAATAAGAACAATAAATGATCAATAGCTACTGGGTGCGAAGTGCGCTCGTGTAGATCAAGAATCTAGTCGGGATGAAAGGTTATGAGTTGTCTCTAGTCGGGATGTTACTGTTTGTGCATGATTAAAACATAAAGTAATCTAGCAAGAAAAATATACAAGACAATGCTTCTTTAGAAACTTAGTCATTGAATCTTAACATATCATTTATATGATGGTACTGATGAAAATTGTGTGCTAGTAAATGAAGAGATCCTCGCTAATTCCTAAGTAAATTTGTATGGAAGAATAGATTTCAAGCCTACTCTTATTCGAACAAATTATAAGTGACGCATAAAGGAAATATCATTATATGGTGATCAAATTTTTAATTCTCTGAAAGAGAACCCTCCTTGTTCTAACCCCTCCTTTTAGGAAATCCACGACATCGGCATTCAACAGCCCATAGTGTTAACATGGTCTTAATTACAAAATTATTTCTTCATTACTGACTTCCTCTTCCTCTGGAGTTAGTTTTTGATAGGGGTACTCATCTTTTTAATCAAATTATCAAATCGATCACTGACTTCCTCTGGAGTTAGTTTTTGATAGGGGTACTCATCTTTTTAATCAAATTATCAAATCGATCACTGATTATTTTAAGATTGAGTACAAATTTAGTTCCCCCCTACTACCCTCGTGCCATGAATTGGTCAAAAGTGCAAACAAAGTCATACTTACTATGTTGTAGAAATTTCTTCTCAAATGTCCAACCAAATGGGAGTAGTACTTATCTTTGGAATTGTGCGCTTATCAAACTTTGTATAAAGTGGCTAAAGACTTTATGCCATTCAAACTCATTTATGGTATGGAAGCTATTGTGACTATGGAGATTCCGGTCCCTAGTTTAAGGATTATCATTCATCACAGGTTCTTACAAGAGGAATCTTTAATTATTTGGATCGAAACTTTATGAAATATTAAAGAACATCGGTATAATTTTTTTTACTAATGCAAGCGGTCCAAAATAGGCAATGATGCTAGCATGATCAACATTTATGGACTCCTATTTTTTGGATAGGTAACCTGGTTCTATTTTTTAATTTAAAAATGAAGCACCAGGCAAGTAAATTCAAACTGCGGTGGAGAGGTCTTTGTCGGATTCATCAAGAGATTGGGCTAGTTACATTCCAGTTAGCCAGAGACCAAAATAACTGAGCTTGATAATGTTTTCTTGTTTTACCTGAAACATTAATACTTCCTAATAGAATAAGTCGATCTCCTTTTCTTTTTAAGAATCTCCGAATAATACCTACTTACAATGCAATTCTTATGCATTATTAGCCATGAGATTGATGTCACCAAATTGTATTATCATCTAGGTACTTTCAAATTAACTTACTCTTTCTAACGTTAGTTGAAACGATCAGGTTAGAGTTTTTAGTTGTTTAGAAATTAATCAAACATTTCTGAAATGAGACACTTTATCTTGAAGTGTTCATAACTCAAGTAAGAACATGTTTTTTTGTCCTTGATTTCTAAATGACTGTCCTCAAAGTTAATTACTTTGTGATCTTCTTACTTACTTCATCATAAAGTTTCTTATAAGATAATGCTTTTATCCTCCTTGAATTAAAATTTGTCCTTTAAAATTTTTATTTCCTTGAGGATCCAATCTTAGTTCAAGATTCATTCTAGGGCTAAAAGATACTTATCATCCCATGGTTTGATGTCGCATCATATTGACTTGTAGGTGATACTAATGCTAAAGTCCAAATCGATCTTTATAGAGTACCGTCTCACTTAACTTTTTTGACAAAATTTCAAGGCAAGAGTTTATCTTTAACTTCTTGTTTTCTAGGTTTTGTTTCCTTCACAAGATCATTTCACGATCTCATGCCTTGACCTTCACTTTGTCTTGGAAACTTGAAAACTTTTTTATAAAATATCCTCTAGGCTTTTCAAAAAGAAAACCGATTATGATTCTGGACAACTCATACAAATTTGAAGTTGGACACATTTGGTCTCTAGTATGTTGGCCAAAGATATCGAGACTAGATTTAAGAAAAGGTTCATATGTTCTCTTAAACAAGGAATCCACCTAGCTTCTGAAGGGGGCGAAAGGAGGAGGCACTGGATTCACGTCTTCAAGGTGCAATATTTTTCCAAAGATCTTTGTGAGCCCTATTGTTGTAGAGTTTTCTTTCTAACTAGAAATTTTCAAGTTAAAGGATGGTGGAGAATCAATAAAGGATTGTGTGGATTGATTGTGAAAAGATTGGTTCTCCAATATAGTCAATTTCCTAAAGAATGTTTTAAATTTGAAGGGTTTGAATCCTCAATACTATATATGAAGGCATGCGTTTGGGAGGAGAGTTATCTCTCAAGCATGTGGTGGTCGTAATAGTCCAGTTCTTTACACACATCACCTTGAGTGCTCCTAAATTTCAGTTGTATTTAGTGTTGGAGTTAGATGTTTGTGGAAGCACGCGAACAGCACAAGGAAGAAGAAGAAGCTTGGAGCACAACACACCAGACTGAATGTATTACTAGAGAATGTACAAAGATAAGTAGCCCATTAGGGCAATAGGCGTATATACAAGCCGGGGGAAAAAAACCTCCTAAAGAGGGAAAAAAGTGTCCCGGCGTTCCTAGTGTGTTCACACACATCACTACCTAAATATATCAACAAATCCCCCCCTGGGAGTGATGCGATGAACAAGGAGCTAGCACTCATGTATAAGGAAGTGCCAAGCTATGTGGAAATCACTCCACAAAAGGAAGTAAGCCCAAAGCTTTGCGGAAAGCTTCAAACTTCTCCCTAGGCAGAGCCTTCGTGAAAAGGTCTGCAATATTCTCCTGCGTGGGCACATATGCCAAGCTGATCTCCCCAACAGAGAACCTCTCCCTGACATACTGATAATGCACCTCAATGTGCTTAGTGCGAGCATGGAACACAGGGTTCCTCGCAACTGCCAATGCGCTCTGAATGTCAGTGAAGATGGTGGTGGCAGAAGACTGGCCAACACCCAAATCAGCCATAAGGCGTCTGAGCCACACACACTCAACAGTCGCTGTGAAAGCTTCCCTATACTCAGCTTCACAACAGGAAGTGGCCACAGTAGGCTGCTTCTTGCTCAACCAAGATATACATGAGCTACCAAGCATGAAGCGAAAACCACTGGTGGACACACGAGTGTCATAGCAACCAACCCAATGTGAGTCAGAAAAAGCATGCAAATCTGGTGGTAGTGATCCCCTCTTGGGATAAAACAACCCAAGTAGCCGAGTACCACTCAAGTAGCGAAAGATGCGCTTAACCGCCTTCCAATGCATGACTCCTGGGCAATGCACAAAACCTACTCATCTGTGAGATAGCAAACTGAATATCTGGCCGAGTAATGCATAAGTAAATCAAGCATCCAACAGCCTGCTGATAGAGAACAACATCAAATGCATCTCCAGCATCATGAAGACTCAATCATAAACCTATCTCCATAGGTGTGGCAATAGGCTTACAGTCTTCAAGGCCAAAACGCTGCAATAATGTGTCAATATATTTCGTTTGACACAAAGCCATTCCACCATCAACGTGCATAAACTGAATGCCCAAATAGTGATGCAAATGCCCCAAATTAGACATCTCAAGTGAGGCATGCAAATCAGCCTTGAAATCAGCGATATGCTTCTCAATAGGACCAGTGAGAAGCATGTCGTCAACATAGACAACAATGATCAAAAGCACATCATTAGCACGCTTAACATATAAGGTGCTTTCAGTTGGACTGTTCTCAAAACCATGTGCAACCAAATAGGCATGTATCTTCTCATACCAAGCACGTGGTGCTTGCTTTAAACCATATAATGCCTTCTTTAACCTGCACACCTGGTTTTCATGCCCTTTCTGCACAAAGCCACGGGGCTGAAAAACATACACTTCTTCGTGCAAGTCACCATTCAAAAATGTTGTTTTAATGTCCAACTGATGTACATTCCAACCATGAGGGGCTGCAAGTGCACAAATGCTCCGAACATTAGTCATACGGCATGTAGGTGCAAAGGTCTCATCAAAATCAATGCCTCTTTCCTGCGCATAACCCTTCGCAACAAGCCTAGCCTTATACTTGTCAACTGTACCATCAGGTTTACGCTTCAGCTTGTATACTCACTTAGTGCCAATGGCCTTCTTGCCAGGAGGCAAGTCACATAAAGACCATGTACCATTCTTCATTATAGCATCATATTCAGATTGCATAGCAGCCATCCAATTTTCTGAATTCTGTGCTTCATCAAAAGAAACAGGCTCATTCTCATCACAGAGACTAGACGCAGCCATAGCATAGCAATCTGATGCAAAGGAGGCACTATGAGAGCCTGAACGAGTACGATATGACAAAGGTGCATCTAATTTGCTGTCACGCAAAGTCTGCACCAGCCATTTTGGCATAGTTTTTGCCTACTCAATATCAGCTCTCTCATCAACAAGTGCATCATGTAAATCTGCATCAGAAATGGAATCATCTGCATCATCATATGAAACCTGCAAAGGCTGAGAAGTTGCCCCATTAGGACCAGCACTAGGCTGTCCACCTGTAAAAAGAGGCATCAAAGTATCATACATCTCTTTGGAGCTAACAGATGTCTCCTTAGTACATGAAAGCAATGGCTGAATTGCATCTTCCACAAAAACATCACGGCTAACCAGAATGCATTTTGTCTGTGGATGATACAAACGATAGCCTTTACTTTCAGAACTGTACCCAACAAAAATACATTTTACTACTTTATCATCCAATTTTCTACGATGTTGTTCAGGCACTAGTGCATATGCCAAACAACAAAAAACATGCAGATGAGCAACAGATGGCTTGCGGTCATGCGAAGCCTCATATGGAGTGATAGACTGCAGGGCTTTAGTGGGACACCTGTTCAGTACAAATGCTGCACACATGACAGCCTCAAGCCAGAAACTATGTGGTAAAGCCTGACTCTTGACCATGCACCTCGCCATCTCTATGAGTGACCTGTTCTTCCGTTCAGCAACTCCATTCTATTGAGGTGTATACGGCACTGTACATTGGTGTTTTATCCCACGTTCAGCTAGAAATGCATTAAAATCTGAAGACATATATTCCCCCCCTCGATCAAAACGGAGGGTGCCCATTTTACATGCTGACAGATTTTCAGCCAAAACCAAAAACTGTTTGAAGCCCATGAACACTTCGGGCTTTGCTTTGAGTGGATATACCCATGCATGCCTGGAAAAATCATCAATGAAAGTCACGAAGTAAAGGTAATTTACAAAAGAGGGTGTCTGCATAGGACCACAGACATCACTATGTACAAGCTGCAATTTCTGCGTAGCCCGAATTGAACCATCTTTTGGAAAGGATGAAGCTCCATTTTGCCCAAAATACAGCCCTCACAAACATGTTTTCCAAGTGCCTCAAGTTTGGGCAAAGAGGACAACATTTCAGATTTCTGCAGGCATAGCAAACTAGCAAAATTCAGATGACCAAAGCGTGCATGCCAAAGCTTTGCATCTGACATAGCCTGAGAATCATGAACTACACATGCCGAATCATTCACAGATCTTTCATAGTCTATGAGCTTATAGAGCCCACGACATAAAATGCCAGAAGCAATAATCACATAGCCATTTGACAGATCATGAACTGTACACCTGTCATCAACAAATTTCACAACCAAGCCAATCTTGGCTAATGCAGAAACTAAAACAGGTTCTTTTTTATCCCTGGCACAAATAAAGCATCTGACAAAGTGAAAGAACTACCATCAGCAGTAGTCAGAATGATCTTACCAACTCCCATAATAGAATAATAGGAGTTGTTGGCACATGTAACAGTATTCCATGTAGGGGCAGGCTCAAGTGAAGAGAAGAAACTGCGCTGCGAGGTAATATGTTTGGTTGCCCCACTGTCAAAATACTGGCAAACATCTGAGTCTACTGCAGACATGCACTGATCATGAGAAGATGGGTCAAAACTGCAGAAAGTAGTAAACGCCCATTCTTCTTCCTACACAAGATTTGCAGATTGTGTTTTTGGTGTAGAGGCCTTTGCAACAACCATTCTAGCCTCTTTCTTCTTTGCCTCTTTAGCAGCCAGTTTTGGACAGTTCTTTATGATATGATCATTCCCTTTATAGTACTTGCAAAACAATTTCTGCTTTTCTGATTTCTTCTCATCTTTATCCTGGTTCTTCGATTGTGCAGCATTTGCAGATTTCTGCTTACTAGTAGAGGAGCTCCATTTTCCTTTGCCCTTCTGACTAGCCAGGAAAGCTTGATCTGCAACACGCATAATGGACGTGTTCTGCTTGGACTGATCTTCCTGCAACAGAGCAGAGACTAACTCCTCAAATGACAAGGCATTTGGATTGCCTTTCATCATCAACCGAAGAGTAGAGGCAAAACTTCGATATGAATCAGGAAGACTATTCAGAACGGTCTGCACAAGTGAGCTATCTGGTATAACCTCATCAGCAGAAATCAATTGTTCCTTCAGGTCTTTGATCTTTGTGAGAAACTGTCCATAGAATCACCTTCATTCATGTGCTCACTCTCCAACTGTTTTCGGAGGTAAGCAACACGAGCCTCATTCCTAGCCTGGTACAAAGTGGTAAGTGTATCCCAAGCATCCTTTGCTGTTCTGCAAGAGCGAATGTGAGGAATAATAGCACGTTTGACAGACAAAGCTATCAATGCATGTGCTTGAGCATCTCTGCCATCCCAACAAATTTGCTCTACAGTAGGTGCAACAGAAACAGCAGCACGAACAGGAATCTGCGGAATATCATCTTCGACACCATCTTCATCAGCTCCAGCACCTATATTTGTAGTACCTGTAGTTACAGGTGTAACAGGACGTCTTTCAACACCCTGCACAATGTTCCACAGTCCTTTTGCAACCAATACATGTTGCATCATATAAGCCCATAATGGGTAGTTGGTACTATCCAACTTATCCTCAAGAGCCAACATATGGAATACATCACTGCTTTCAGCCATGGCCGATGACTAAAAAACCTTGATGCAAAAAATCGACTATATCTGAAAAAGTTGAACGGAACTACCCTAACGAGTTCTGCTAGACCTGTAGCAGACTTCGAGACGCTTAAACTGGCGAACAGAAACTAGTATATACCTTTGGCACAAAAAGATGAAATAGCATGCACAAGTGCTACGATAGTGCGTTCGGAGGCCGAAACGAGCTCAGATCGCGATTTCGGCACCACAAAGCGAAGCCATTTTGATCTCGGAAACACGCTGAGTATGCTCACCAAAATTCGTGCGATTTTGAGACTACAAACGGAGGAGTGTCGACGGCGCCTTAGATGAAGCGACGACCTGCTCTGATACCAATTGTTGGAGTTAGATGTCTGCGGAAGCACGCGAATAGCACAAGGAAGAAGAAGAACCTTGGAGCACAACACACCAGACTAAATGTATTACTAGAGAATGTACAAAGATAAGTAGCCCATTAGGGCAATAGGCGTATATACAAGCCGGGGGAAAAAAACCTCCTAAAGAGGGAAAAAAGTACCCCGGTGGTCCTAGTGTGTTCACACACATCACTACCTAAATATATCAACATTTAGACTCTTGGAATGTGCAACAAGAAGTCCCATCCCTTACCCTGGCTCTTACCTCTAACTACATAGGATCATTTGTTCAAAGATTGGAACATTGCCATTTATACTTTGGTTTGTTCATATCATTATGATTAAGTTTTTCATTTTTTCCCTTTTAATTCGGAACTTATTTCTTTAAGGTGTGTTTGGTCATTCCATTTGAAACCGAAGCTTGTTCATTTATTTGGAAAGTAATTCTTCAGTTTTTCCATGAATTCATTGTTAAGAAATTGGCTTCATGCGTAAGGCTCGAAAAGGTTACTATGACAAAATGTTTGTCTATTGTTGAGAACTATAAAAGAGAATGTCATTGAGGTGTGGGTTTGAAGCCAATTTGGATAAGTGGAAATGCATTTGAATATCTCCCTCATTTACTCTCTCTATCTCTATCTCTCTCCCTCTCCTTCTCTTTCTATCCTTTACTATTTTCATTTGGATTCCTCTCTTTGTTCCATTTTCCGTATGATTTTTCTCATTCTATATTTTACCTCAATTTCTTTGTTCATCTCCCTTTTTATATTTCATTACACTCCATTATCTCTTTCTATCTCTTCTCTCCTTCACTCATCTTTGTCAAACTCCTTTTCCCCCCTTTGTTTTCATTATTTGAGTCTTTAATCTCAACCTTATTCTACTTCGTGCTAGTTCCTTTTTTCCTTTCACTTTCTCCTATTCTCACCTCCTTCTCCTGTCACCTTTTATTTCCATCTAATTTATCTCTTTTACTCTTTCATTCTCCTTGCCATACCTCCCTTTTGCTGCCTCTCTAGTTCTCTTTTCTTACTCTTTTCCATCAATCCCTCTTTTCCCTCTCTAGTTCTCTTTTCTTACTCTTTTCTTTGTCTTTTTCTATTCCAACTCTCTTTGTCTCTACAATTTTTACCGCTTATTCTCTCTTCATCATTACCATGCTCTTCTCGTTCTACTTTATTCTTTCTCATCTTTTTCACGTTTTGTCTTTTCCCTCTCTTTCTCATCTTTTTCACGTTTTGTCTTTTCCCTCTCTTTCTCATCTTCCTTCTCATGGCTTGTACCTTTATATCTTAGGTAGAGTTGAGAAGTGTAGGCAAAGGAAAAGCAGTTTGCTTCTACCATTTTAATAGAAAATAAGAGTGCAAAACGTTTGAAACAATCAGCAATTATGAATGTTGCAAGAGAACAAGGATTACGACCACCACGTGCTTGAGAGATGACTCTCCTCCCAACCAAATGCCTCTATATATAGCTCTCTCCAGGGGACTGCCTTCTTGGGCAGGTGGATACTAACCATCCAAGTGTCAGCCATGTAACAACATGTGCGCCAAGTGTCCTAGTTAACTCAATTTAACTCAAGTAGATGCTTCTAGAAGGCTCTAGATCTCTTTGGGCAAAATACTCTCCCCAGGTTCCGGGGATTGAACCCAAGACCTCCTCCTTCACATCCTTGAGACTTAACCACTAAGCTAAGTGGGTCACTTGTTCACAAGAGCACAAGAGCTCCTAGTAAGTCTAAACTCGAGATCTTTGTTCATACACACGGATGACCAAACGGTGTCCGATTTCAGATCCGTCTGAATCGGCCAGACCCTTGGATCATAGAATTACTTTATTACATTCTTCCCCCCTTGGAAAATATTTTTTGTCCTAAAAAATAGAGCTATATACATACTGTAGGCAACCCCCGAGCCTCATGTTCTAAAACTGGAAGAACATGGTCATGTTCTAGAACTGGAAGAACATGTCTCATCTTTGTGGTGGCATCCCTGCCCAAATGATTTAAAACACTATCTGGGTTTGCACTTTGATGAACGGGACAAAGTACAAACTAGTGAACAATAATAAAGGTGGATCTAAACACATCCCTCGCCAGTTCATAGTTTCTGGATATGCGATCTAGGCACAAACATGTGAACTAGGTGGATTCAAATTACTAGTCCATTTCTGGGCATGACTGGTGCATGGACTTAGTAATGAAGGTGGGATTCTTATCCCTCGCAAGACTTTGAGAATTCTTGATTCACTTGAATTTGTTTTAGATAACTTGAAGCTTGGTTGTCTCATACATCTAACTTAGATGTTTGTACAATGGTTTACTTTGATCCATTAGTTACTTGATTTTTTCACTCGACTAGAGGACTACTTTGTCCTAATGAGTTAAAAAAATCCTATGTAAACTGTAAGAGAAAGTTACCATTTTCTTTGAGTCAACCATTCTATAACTTGCCCAATACAAATCCATAATGAAATTTGTCCAACTTAGGACACTTTTCTCAAAGACTTTAACTAGAAGTTCTTGGGAATTGTCAATCTAATGAGCAATTCCTAACTTCTTTAATCTAGAGTATACTGGACTCTAGGAAATCATTTATGCTATAACTTGAAGCAAACTCAAATGAATAAGTCCACTTAGACTTATCATCTTTTGAAGGGTGAATATGTTATTATACAGAACATCTATCTAGGATGTTTAATTTAGTTATTCAGTTCCAATCAGCCGACCCAAGATTTTTTTTTTTGTGAGAGGAATCAGATACTTTATCTGAGTCAGTTCCAAAAGATTTGGAAAGCGAAAGGAAACAACTAAAACTCTGTATAACTAATTCAAACTTCGAACTTGTTATGAGTCAAAGGCTAGATGACTCAGGACTTCAACTTTTCAAAGATCTATTTCAACAAGGTATTGAAGCATTGTCTTTATCTTTAAGAGAAATAAGCTAGATTCTCACAAAGATTCAAAGAAAATCCAAAAAATCATCCAACCACAAGATACTAGTGTGGTAACCAACATCAGTGTGTCCACCCACTGAGGTTTTATCGATGAGTTTGGTATTCAAATAACACTTCTCTTGAGACTAAGTTCATGTCAGATTCAGACTTTTTGACTCCTAATCGTGAATGCAATTCTTGTGCATTTCTTTGAGTCAAAAGAGTGAATTTACTTAGTTACACTAGGAACTTGATGCTTGACTTAGTCAATTAAATCTTTAGTTAAAAAGATCAACTCAAAATCAAAGTCCAACTTCTTTCAAAAATTTATCAAATATTTCTGATCAATAACACTTAAGCTTGAAGTGTTCTAAGAAGATCTTGGAAGTTACTTACTTCATATCTTCATTTTCCTTGATCTTGAAGTCATCTTGAAGTATCTTGAGATCCTTTTTGAATTTAAACTCCTTCTTTGAAGTTTTAATTCCCTTGAAGATCAAACCTAACTTCAAGATCCAAAAGAAGACTAAAAGATAATCATCATCTCATGGTCCGATGTCCCATACCATCTTTCCTACATCAATTTGAGTATAAAATTTGGTGTCCCATACCACCCTATTTTATACTCACATTGACGTGTGAGTGAATTTTATCCTAAAGTCTATAACATCTCTAGATAGAGAACCTTCTAGCTTTAATTCTTGACAAGAATTTTGCAATTTCAGGCACTATCTCTATCTTGATATTCTAGGCTTTAATCCCTTGACATAATCGTTTCACGATCTTGTGCTCAACCTTGGGATTTTTAAAACCTTTAACAGAATATATCCAATCCTTTTTTGCTAGGATTTTCAAATAAAAACCAATCAGAATTCCAAGTACTTGAATTTTCTCGAATTCAACTTCAATTGGTTTATCCTTGACCAATTTTGTAGCAACAAGAGCTTTTTGCTTCTTGTCTTTAGATTCCTTTCTTAACTAATGCTTTTAGGTACCTATCCTAGCCAAGACTTTTATAGGAATCTCTTTGCTGCTTAAGTCTAAGCATCCGCTCATGCTTTCTGGATTTGTACCGAAATCCCTTTAAGGATAGGCAAACACTTATGTTTTACCTTCCACAGACTTAAGTACCGTCTTCACGGTTGCAGAATACAATTTTGGAATTCCTTCACTCTGTTCATACTTGGAACAACTTACTTTTTTCACAATTTTCCAATCGATAAATGGAACTTGAGTGAATCATTCTTAATGGAATTTTTACTGCCAATACTTGGGCAATCTACAGAGTAGTTCTAATCGCACATTCTTGGACAATCATGGCCAAGTTTGATCAAGTCTGGTTGATACTTGCGACAAAAATAAAGACCTAGCCTTTATCTTTAAGATCTCTTAAACTATCTTAAGCTTCTTTGCTTACCTGCAGGATTTTTAGAGATCTTTCCCTCAACTTAAGTCCAAGCATTTTCTAATGCTTTTCAGATTCCAAAGCTAAGAATCTTTGATATACCGTTAGGTTATATCTATTGATATATTTAGGTAGTGATGTGTGTGAACACACTAGGACCACCGGGGCACTTTTTTCCCTCTTTAGGAGGTTTTTTTCCCCCAGCTTGTATATACGCTTATTGCCCTAATGGGCTACTTATCTTTGTACATTCTCTAGTAATACATTCACTATTGTGTGTTTGTGCTTCAAGCTTCTTCTTCTTCCTTGTGCTGCTCGCGTGCTTCCGCAGACATCTATCTCCAACAATTGGTATCAGAGCAGGTCATCGCTTCATCTTAGGCGCCATCGACACTCCTCCGTTTGCAGTCTCAAAATCGCACAAATTTTGGCGAGCATACTCAACGTGTTTCCGAGATCAAAACAACTTCGCTTTGTGGTGCCGAAATCGCGATCTGAGCTCGTTTTGGCCTCCGAATGCACTATCACAACGCTTGTGTAGGCTATTTCGTCTTTTTGTGCCAAAGGTATATACCAATTTTTGTTCGCCAGTTTAAGCGTCTCGAAGTCTGCTATAGGTCTAGCAGAACTCGTCTTGGCAGTTCTGTTCAACTTTTTGAGATACAGTCAATTTTCTGCATCAAGGTATTTTAGTCACTGGCCATGGCTGAAAGCAGTGATGTATTCTGTATGTTGGATGTTGAGGATAAGTTGGATGGTACCAACTACCCATTATGGGCTTATATGATGCGACATGTTTTGGTTGCAAAAGGATTGTGGAACATTGTGCAGGGTGTTAAAAGATGTCCTGTTACACTTGTAACGATAGATACTACAAATACAAGTGCTGGAGCTGATGAAGATGGTGTCAAAGATGATATTCAGCAAATTCCTGTTCGTGTTGCTGTATCTGTTGCACCTACTAGAGCGCAAATTCGTTGGGATGGCAGAGATGCCCAAGCACATGCATTGATAGCTTTGTCTGTCAAACGTGCCATTATTCCTCATATTCGCTCTTGCAAAACAACTAGGGATGCTTGGGATACACTTACCACATTGTACCAAGCTAGGAATGAGGCTCGTGTTGCTTACCTCCGAAAATAATTGGAGAGTGAGCACATGAATGAAGGTGATTCTATGGACAATTTCCTAACAAAGATCAAAGATTTGAAGGAACAGTTGATTTTTGCTGATGAGGTTATAACACATAGCTCACTTGTGCAGACCATTCTGAATGGTCTTCCTAATTCATATCAGAGTTTTGCTTCTACTCTTCGGTTGATGAGAAAGGCAATCCGAATGCCTTATCATTCGAGGAGTTAGTCTCTATTCTGTTGCAGGAAGATCAGTCCACGCATAACAGGTCCATTATGCGTGTTGCAGATCAAGCTTTCCTGGCTAGTCAGAAGGGTAAAGGAAAATGGAGCTCTTCTACTATTAAGCAGTGTTAAAAGTCAAGCTTCAAGCTACAAATTCGTGGGGAATCTTTTATGGACATGTGGAGCAATCAAAGGAAGACAAAAGCCATGAGATTCCATCAAGAAAAGTCACTCAACCACTCCCCAATTCTTCTCAACTAAATCCTCCAAGTTAGGAGGCTGATTTGGAAAGGTAGTTCCTAGATTTTAGGGGCACATTTCTCACTATAAAAGGAGCATTGTTGAGCCCATAAAATTCATGATGGTCAAAGCCAACCGGTCAAAGTCAACAAGGTCAAGGTCAAGCCAACAGGTGCAAAGTCAAAGTGCCTAAGTGACAATTAATTGTCCCGCAAAGGGTAAATTGGAGAAGCGGGTTGCGTATTTTCTCTAATTTTCTAAGGATCAGAATGTGTTTTAAAGTATTTAGGAAGGTTTAGGTGAACCCCCTTTTAGTACACAAAGGAGGAATAAAAAGGGAATGTGAAGGCATGTGAAGCGGAAAAGTGTACGCACAAGTGAAAGTATGACCCCCATTAAAATTTTTGGTTTTTACACTAAAGTCACTACAGGACAAAGGGCAATTCGTTGGCAGCTAACTAAAAAGAGAATCTTGGGACATCAAAGGAAGCCCAAGAGTCCATGGCAGTTAGAAGTCACGGGACCGGCGGGTTCAAGAAAAAGGAAAAAGGCTATTCTTGAACACACATTAGAAAGGAGCAAGAGAGAGCTCAGAGGAAGCGAGAAGAGCCACCAGTGCGCGACGACACAAAAGAGTGCAAGAGGTGTCAAGAGGAGGGGTGCAGAGAAGGCGGGTTGGATTCCAAGAGTCCCAAGGTCTATTGTGTGTGTACGCCGAGATACCAATTCCTTAGCTTGGCAGAAGCTTAGTGCAAGGTGTGCGCAAGGGAAGCGTGAAGCAAGTGAAGGATTGGTGCAGGAGAGGCCGCTCCCAGAGGACTTGAGATAATTGGTCTTCAGTAATTATATTCTCCGAAGTTGTATTTAGTCATTGATTAGACTGTGTGTAGTCATTGTAATTGTTGCAAGATAATCAATATTCAAGGTTTCCAAGAGTATTCCTTTGCAGAAGTTCTCACTGTTATTCCATTTTTATCATCTCCCTTTTTCTCCTACAAACCCTCAAACTCCTTCTTGTCCACGAATCCCCAACAAATTTGGCACGCCCGGTGGGACATCCAAGGAGATTTGAGCATAGGAGACTATATATTGCCATTGGAGAGCAATATTCCAGTGTCGACAACACTACTCCAGTGGGCCAAAAGGTACATACTTTTATCAAGTGTCTCATTTTAAGTGGACTATGAATAGCTCATGACCGCGACCCGGTCACAAACCTTGAGGATCAAGTGCAAGCAGACAAGAAGAAAGACGAACAGAAGATCATCGAGTCCACTTTCATCGACTTCATCGGTAGGAAGCATGGCAGGACAGGTGGACCTAGAAATCTTGCTCTCCAGATTAAACATAAAATTTCCCTCCTTCAGAGGTTTAGCCCATGAGGACCCAGATGAGCACATTCAAAGATTTCTTGCATTATGTAAGACTAGAGGGCTAATGGGTAGGGAAGATGCTTTCTTGATACTCTTCCCCGCCACATTGGAAGGTCTGGCAGACAAGTGGTTTAGCCAGTTTGCTGAAAATCACTTTACCTCTTGGGATTTGATGAAAGAGGCTTTTAAAAATCAATTTCAGCATGACAACACGGCTGAGATCATTATAGAAGAATTGGAAAACTTGAAATTGGGTCCAGGAGAAAAGTTCCCAGAGTTCGTGACCAGGGCCAAAGCACTAATGGCTAAACTACTGGATCCACCACACGACTTCTTTGTCAAGAAGTGGTTAGCCAAACCTCTACCTGTGGTCACCCAATGCAAAATAAAAGAGTTAGTGCTACCCACTGCCTCTGTTGAGGAGTTCATCAATACGGCCACACGCTTGGAACAGATAAGGCACCAGTATGGTGCAACTTCTTCCCAACCATCATATGGTACAGAACTGGAGGACCCAGTGAGCCAGTTAAGAAGGGAGCTGGAGGGCTTGAAAAGGAATAAGCCCTACACAGAGGAGGAGACTACTGTAGCTCAGCTCAGAAAAGAGATCGAAGCCCTCAAGCTCCAAAAGGAAGAGGAAGCCCAAGCAGAAGAACTAGCTCAGCTGAGACAGGAGTTGCAAGAACTCAAAGGAGGCGGCATTAAGAACGAACTCTGGTGCTCCATGTGCAGCAAGCAAGGGCACATAGTAAGTGAATGTCCTTTGCTAAATGTGACTTGTCAATTATGCAGGAAGATTGGGCATGAGGCCCATGAATGCCAAGTAAAGGGAATGCCGACAACGACATACTGGACACAAGGAGGACTTTTGCCACCAGCAAATGTAATGGAAGCAGCAGCAAACCAAGGTATCAACTATAATCCTAGACTGAGAACTAACTTTGCAAATGGGCCTAGAAGGCCAATTATTTGCTTCAGATGTGGAGAATGTGGGCACTACCAATCTAGGTGCACCCTCCCAGAAAATGCACCTCCTTGCAGGAACTGTCGAGAGGCCAGGGATCACTATACAAACTGTTGTCCTAAGAATCAAGCCTCTACTTCTGGACCCCATCTCCAAATGATCTCTGTATTCAAGGAGGAAACACCCCCTGAGGTGAATGAACCCTCACCATCTACTAGAGTGGTACAATTAGAAGAACTCGAATCTTTTGCAGTACAGACAAGAAACAAGGGAACGACAAAAGTGGTAGAAAATCAAGAATTGATAATTAAGGAATTGAACAAAGACAGAGTTGCAATTGAAGACAAAGATACTACAAGTGCAGCCACAAACCACAATGAATGTCTCATAGGCACCAGTGATGCCATTGGGCATGCCTTCAACAGGGCTCAAGAAGAGTTTGGCAAAGCAAATGAAGCTCACTCTCTTAAAGAGTCAGAGGCTTCAAAACTACTCAAGTCAATAAAGAAGGAGGTTAGTATTTTTTATTTAATAAAGATGGATGGGAAATTCAGATCAGAATTATTGCAGATAATTGATGAGGCTTCTACTACAAGCTTAGTGGCCAAGACTGCTATTTTACATAAAGGGATAATTAAGGGGGAAGCACCCCTTACAGATTATAAAAGTCCTCGGCTTACAATATCAATCAAAGGTCATGAATTTCAAGGTGTTATTGTAGATGGTGGTTCTGGCATTAACTTGATGCCTGAACATACCATGAAAAGGATTGGACTCCACCCTTCAAGACCTGCAAATTTCACGGTTACTTTGGCAGATCAGAGCAAAGTAAGGCCCTTAGGGGTAATCCCAAAAGTTCCACTTGAAGTACAAGGTAATCTATTCATTCTGGATTTTGTGGTTTTAAGATTGCCCCAGGTTGAAGGAGGATTTCCTCTCTTAATTGGAAGACCTTGGCTGAGGCATGCTAGTGTCATTCATGATTGGGGTAAGGACACTATGTGGGTACAAAAGAAAGGGCAGGAGCTGACACAAATTCATTTAGAAGAAGGCCCAGACAATCAAGGAAGCACTAGTATGATGCAAACAGTGAGCATTTGCATGGAAACAGAAGCGGAGGATCAACCCCAAATAGATTTTGAGGAAGAAGAGGATATTCTAAGTTGGCTCCAAGCAGGCAACTCTTCTTCTTGTTTTGGAATTTTTCTTGATAATCCCAGCACGACTGAAGATTATGATGAAGACAAGGAAAAGGTCCAGGTTGATGGATTAGGAGAGCCCATCACTGACCACAGAAGAGGCAGGAAGATACCCCTCAAATACAAATTGGAGGAGGATGTATCAACAACGGATAACGAAGTTTCTAAAGCCAAAAACAAGGTAAAAAATTCTGAGGTTGAATGTTCTTTCCCAATTCAAGAAATCCCTGCAGGATGGATGCAGGACAAGGAGGAACACATCGAAGTCCAAAATACACCTGCTTATGAAGCAATGCACGAAAAGCTAGTAGAAGAAGACAAGGAAGCAGATGCACAAGGAGATAATATGGTAACAAGAAATCCGGTCCAAGAAATACACTTAGACACTCAAAACAAGACTCAACCAGTTCTTGTGGCCACTTGGTTGTGGAGCCACCCAGAGCTCCTGGAAAAGGTAAAATCATTCTTGACCCAGTATGCAGATGTTTTTGCCTGGCATTATAAAGACTTAGAAGGAGTGCCTGCATCTTATGGAGAGCACAGAATCCCACTGGTTGATGGAGCCAGACCCATAAGAGGAAGGAGCTATAGACTCAATCCAAAGTATGCCGAAGCCGTCTATGTGGAAATCCAAAAGATGGAGGATGCAGGGATCATCATTCCTGTGGAGCACTCAGAGTGTCTCTCACCTATGGTTATAGTACCGAAGAAGAATACAAATAAAATCAGAATTTGTGTTGACTTTAGAGCTCTCAACAAGGTGACCATTCCAGATGGGTTCCCTATGCCTTTTGCAGAACAGGTCATTGAAGAAGTGGCTGGGCATGCCTTATATAGTTTTATGGATGGATTCAGTGGCTATAATCAAATCTCAATACATCCAGAGGATCGGGAAAAGACGGCTTTCATCACACCTTGGGGAACATATGTGTATGTAAAAATGCCATTTGGGCTCAGAAATGCTCCAGCCACCTTTAACAGAACGGTCAATCTCATTTTTGGCCCACTATTACTGGAATCACTTAGAATCTTCATGGATGACTTCTCTTCGTTTTCAGGATCTCACAAGGAAAATCCTCTAGATTGTTTGGACCACCACTTGAGGCAGCTGCACAATGTTTTCAGAAGATGTAGGGAGACTAAGTTAAAGCTCAATCCAAACAAATGTCATTTCCTTGTGACAGAAGGAACCCTCTTAGGACATGTGGTGTCGGCTAAAGGTATGGCCCCAGATCCTGACAAAATCATTTCTATATTAAAGTTGCCTAAACCTAAATCCCCTAAAGAGATCCAGAGTTTCTTGGGGCATACTGGTTATCATAGAAGGTTCATAAAAATGTATGCAGAGATAGCTAGACCTCTGACTAGACTTACAGGTAAGGAAGTACCCTTTAAATGGGAAGAAGAGGAGGAAAAAGCATATCAGACATTACGGTCACGGTTAGTGTGTGCTCCTATCTTGGTCACCCTGGAGTGGTCAAAAATCTTTCATATACATGTCGATGCCAGTGCATATGCAGTGGGGGCAGTTCTGACCCAACCAAGTGAAGAATTTAAAATGGACAGGCCAATTCAATATGCCAGTAGAATCTTGACCAAGGCTGAAAGGAATTATAGTACTACTGAAAGGGAAGCACTAGCAATGGTCTTTGCCGTACAAAAATTCCGTCATTACTTACTGGGGGTAAAATTTATTATTATATCAGATCACCAACCACTAAAATACTTACTCAACAAACCACAAGCTACTGGTAGAATATGGAGGTGGTTACTGTTATTCCAAGAATTTGATTTCTCAGTAATCCATAAACCAGGAAGAGAGAATGTGATGGCGGATCACTTGTCCAGAATAAATATAATGGATCAAACCAGTGGAATCAATGATGATTTTCCCGATGCCCATTTGTTTGCTATACAAGCTCAAGGATGGTATGATGATATTAAGCATTTCATTAATACTGGGTTGTATCCAGAAAGTGCTAGTACTGTACAAAGGAAGAGACTGCTTATCAAGAGTAGACCATATACTTTCATTGAGGGTAAATTGTACAGACAGGGCAAAGATGACCGGTTCAGGAAATGTTTGGAAGAAGAAGAAGTGAGGGAAGTCCTTCACTCGGCACATGAAGGTACAGGTGGTGGGCACCTCCCAAGACACATTATGAGTCAGAGGATACTGGATGCGGGTCTATGGTGGCCTACACTATTTAGGGATGCAGATGAATGGGGAAAAGCATGTGACATTTGCCAGAGGTGTGGACCTAAGCCAACAAAGCAGAGACATAACCCCTTGGTTATTTCCACCTCCTGGCAACCATTTGAGAAGTGGGGGTTAGATTTTGTAGGGCCAATCTACCCTCCCGCGTTTCCAAAAAGAGAAAAATATCTCCTGATAGCTACTGATTATGCCACAAAGTGGGCTGAAGCTATTGCCTCCTCCGATTGCACTGCCCAAACTGTTGCTGATTTCATTTATAGTAACATCATTTGCAGGTTTGGTTGTCCACTTGAAATTTGTACCGATCAAGGTACCCATTTTGTCAATAAAGTCCTGCAAGAAATCTTCAACAGGTATAGAATTCTTCATAGGACCTGTTGTGCTTACTATCCACGAGCAAATGGACAGGCTGAGTCCACAAATAAGGTTTTAATTGCAATGTTAAGAAAGGAGTGTATGTTGCAACCCACTTCATGGGGCATGGCGTACCTAGGTACACTTTGGGCATACAGGCTAGCCTACAAAGAGGCCACTGGCTATTCCCCATTCCAACTGGTCTATGGCAGCTTACCTATCGAGCCCTTTGAATTTTTACATGGATCACCTAAGATAGCATTCATGTAGGGAAAGAATGATTGTGATATCTCTCATAGGCTAGGAGCACTACATAAAGTGGAGGAGATTCGTCTACTTGCGGCCAAACAATTGATAGAGACTCAGATAAAAAGGAAGGAGGCTCATGACCGAAATTTATGGCAGAACAACTTGAAGCCCGGTGATTTAGCTCTATTACACAGACCACAATTGTCTAATCAAACCAAAGGGAAATGGATCCCTCAATGGGAAGGCCCTTTTCGCATTACGAAGATGCTGCAGTGGGGTGCTGTGCAATTGGAAACACTGGATGGCGACACCCTACCCTTGGTAAACATCTCCAGACTCAAGGGTTACCACCAAAAATCATAAACACTGCATTTTTCCTATTTTGTTCCTCAGTGTTTTGAAATGCTTTAATAAGTTCAATAATAAGCAAAATGCTCACGCATTTTTTTTTGGCGTCAATTTTCTTTATTTCACCCACTAAAATGGTAAATAAAAGTGGGCGCATTATTTTGGATGGCCCTTGCTTCTCATTATAACTTTCAATACTTCCCTTTCTTTTGTTTCTCTTTTGGATGGATGAGAGTGGAACTTGCATCTCCTCTCTTTTGAGCTCTCTTTTGGGTTGAACCATCAATTCCTGTGAGGTAATCTTTCATTCCTCCTTGCTATATAAGGTGTTCTCTCTTTCCTTATTGATCCCCTCAGCATCAGTGATGATAAACATACAATACCGCTCCTTCAACCACATCGTATGCCATCGATTACGGAGTCCTGCTGTGCCTCCCGAGGTCCTGCTGTGCCTCCAACCCGCCCTCACCCGCCCATCACCCCCCCTAGGCAAACTCTCCTCACCCGCCAACCAAACCCCTCTCATCCGCCCTCACCCGCCAACCAATCCCCTCCAACCCTCGCCCTCAATCGCCCATCACCGCCCTCAGGCAACCCCCCTCTCCGTCCTCACCCGCCAACCCATTCCTTCAAACCCCCATCCAACCACCCTCTCCGACCACCTGCAAACACCCCCTACTCCGCCCTCACCCACCCACCACCCCCCTCCACTTCCTACGACCCCGCCAACACCCCGTCCTCCGCCCCACCCACCCACCACCCTCTCCGAGCACCTGCAAACATCCCCTTCCACCCCCTCCAGCCACCCGCCGGCACCCCCTCTGTCCTCCGTCCGCCCTCCCTCCGCACGCCGCCGCTGCTCCTCCGCCCATTCGCCACCCTCCACTGCCCGCCTCCGCACTTGCACTCCACTCCGCCAGCCGCTGCCCTTTTCCCGCTGCCCAGCTGCCTCTCCGCCGCCCGCCGCCCGACGCCGCCTCCGACAGTCGCCTCCGCCGTCCGCCGCCAGCCATCCGCCGTCCGCCGTCCGCTGGTCTCCACTGGTGCATCCGCCCTCCTCCTCCGCCTCCGACAAACCTCCTCCGCCTCTGACAGCCGCCTCCTCCGCACCCGCCGGCGTCTTCCGCCCCCTCCGCCGCATACCCCTTCCGCAGATCGTCCGCCGACCCAACAACCCCGCCGCTGTAGCCGACGCAGTCCGCTGCCCGCCTACGCTGCTCCGCCGCCGCTGCTCCTCCGCCCGCCCTCCTCCGCGATCCGCAATCGCCGCTGCTCCTCCGCCCATCCGCCGCCCTCCGCTGCCCGCCTCCGCACTTGCACTCCACTCCGCCCGCCGCTGCCCTTTTCCCGCTGCCCTTTTCCCGCTGCCCTTTTCCCGCTGCCCAGCTGCCTCTCCACCGCCCGCCGCCCGCCGCCCGCCGCCGCCTCCGACAGTCGCCTCCGCCGTCCGCCGCCAACCATCCGCCGTCCGCCGTCCGCTGGTCTCCACTGGTGCATCCGCCCTCCTCCTCCACCTCCGACAAACCTCCTCCGCCTCCGACAGCCGCCGGCGTCTTCCGCCCCCTCCGCCGCATACCCCTTCCGCAGATCGTCCGCCGACCCAACAACCCCGCCGCTGTAGCCGACGCAGTCCGCTGCCCGCCTCCGCTGCTCCTCCGCCCGCCCTCCTCCGCGATCCGCAATCGCCGCTGCTCCTCCGCCCATCTGCCGCCCTCCGCTGCCCGCCTCCGCTGCTCCGTCGTCGTTGCTCCTCCGCCGCCCGCGAACCGCCGTACCCGCGCCTACCAACGCCCTTCCCACCCACAGGCGCCCTCCCCTCCTCCCCCGCCTCCCCCGCTGCCCTTTTCATGCTGCCCGCCACCTCCCTCCTCCGCCGACCCGCCTCCCACTCCGCCCGCCTCCCTACATCCTCCCCTACATCCTCCCCTCCGCCACCACTACCTCTCCACCCCGCCCCGCCTAGCCTCCGCCTAGTTCCCCTCCACTCCCTCCGCCCTCAACTCCACCCCTCCCGCCCCTACGACAATCCCTCCGCCCTCAACTCCTCCCCTCCCGCCCCTACGCCACTCCCTCCGCCCTCAACTCCACCCCCTCCCGCCCCGCCCTACGACCGCATATCCCCCCGCATTCCTTCCGCCTACTCTACCCCGCCGCCCTCAGTCGCCCTCCGCCCGCACACTCCGTAGCCATCGCCAAGCCATCATCATCCCCTCCGTAGCCATCGCCAAGTAACCCTCCTCCTCCAACATCAAGGCTAACCACCTTCCTCCTCCTCCCAGCCCCATACACCCACCGTCGGCCACCCTCCGACTACGCCCCATCCCCAGTCCGTAACCCAATTCTCCGCCCCTTCAACCTCGCAGGCTCACCCACTCCTCCTCCGACCCCCTCATCCCCTCCCCCGGACCCTCCGCCATCCCCACTTCCCCATAACTCCACGAATCTTCCGGGACATCCACTAAATCCAAGGAATTCCTCCTCATCCGGACCCACCTTTCTCGGCATTCTCCATCTCTTCTATGGCTAATCCAACCCCCCAGGACGATCCTGCGGCCTTCACACCTCCGGCGGTCCCAACAACCAATCTTCATTATCCTCCTTCAGAGTCTGCTCACCCATCGCATACCCAAGCCCTCCCCAACCTCATCCACCCGGTTCAGTCAGTGCCCGCCTCTCTGACCCCACAGATTCCACCATCCGCCATCACCAACTCTCCTACAGCATCTGCATCACCTTCCGCTCTTCATCCTCCCATTATTAATATTCCTACTTACTCAATTCCATCAGAATCCACCGACCCTTATTCTCCCCCTTCGCTACCTCGCCCCCCTTCACCTTCTCCCTCTCCTTCTGCTTCCCATAATTCGATCCCTACAGGCGATTATATGAGCCTTTTCCTCCCACCTGATCTGCCTATCCAAATTAAAATTCATTTATCTCCCCCTCCAACTGACCTCCGTAATCTTTTCTCGGTCGAAAATCTTCGGTATGCAGGTCTTTTAGGCTTGGCGGACGTTCTGTTGCAGGACCCTTCCAACCTTAATGACGTCTACGAAGCTCTTTGGCTGTTCCCCCAATTTCGTACCGGCACTCTTACCATCTCGGACCTTGCCAACCGTATAGGATCATCCCTCATCGACTTCATAAGTCCCCCACTCTTATATTCGGGAGTGTCACCCGCGGAAACAATTGCTTTTTGTAAAGAGCGATTTGAGAACCAAGCCCGTTTTTCCATCCGCATGCAAGCAATTCTGATTTCATTTATCTTCTTCTTTTTACTTAGAAGCCCCACCGCTGCGCTTCCCTTTTCAGACATTCGTATTGCCGATCCACTGTACTGCTTCCTCACTAGCCGCCCCTACCCTTACGCCGCCCTCCTCTATAGTTCCTTGAGCGTGCGCTCCCGTAGACTCCGTGAGGCTATCCCTCGCCGCTCTCGTACCTTTAACATATATTCTGCTCCCCTCCTAGCTTGGGTCTATCAAATCCCTACACAATTGGCTAACCCTTCCACTATTTCCCCATCCCCTCAATTCCCTGTTAGCAAACCGCCTAGCGATCTGTTAGCCGAATATTAGCCGTTGGTCGGATACAATGCTTCTGAATCTGGATTTAGAGTACTTTAGCCTAATGTGATACTTAAAAGCACTCTACCTCGCAGTCACGTGGGTTCTTGGGAGTGGTAGGGGTCTGTTGGATAGAGGCCCTGTACTATTTTCCCAAACTCTCATACAAGTATTAAATACGCGATCACGTCTTAGCTCAGTGCTGGTCTCTGAATACTGCTACTACGCGGCTTACTGGGACGTTGACATTTCCGGGCTGGATCTGCTATAGCAGGAGAGCAGTAGTCCGGACCTGACTTAACTACTTAACTACTCTACTTCATTCGCCGAATATTACACAGAATGCACCTATTCTTGACTCGGAGGCACATCGAACAGTTATACTCAAAAGTATACAACTTACTATATGTGAACAGCAGCCGAACCGTAACAATCGTATCACTAGCTCCAAGGTACACAGACTCTTACAGATACAAGTCCTTCCTGGGAATGGAATCCCCAGAAAACACAGACTATTGTATCGACTTCAATTACTTCACAGAACTTTGACAGAATAGCAGTGAAATCACTCCATACTTCTACTTTGCCGACATATACTAACCACACTTAACAATGCTCAACGACACACTTAACCATTACCGAACAACTTCGTAGAACACTGTCACTTGTTCGTAACTACCCTTTAAGATACGAACAACTACTAAGCAAACACAGCAGGACAGGACAGAACCATGCAGGTCCGAAGTAGGCACTCAACAATACACTGCACTTCCCAACATGGGCGCTTCACAATAGAATAGAAGATACACTTAACTAAACACAACAATTCCCCAGAATGGGCGCATTCACAGATAGAATCGAAAATGCGCTTAACAGAACAGTATCAACTAAGAAGACAAACGTAAACACGACACTGCAAGTCCCGAAATGGGCGCGCTCACAGACCGAATCGAAGATGCACTTCACAAATAGAACACAGCAATTCCAAAAAGGGGGGCGTCCCCTGCCATTCTCTTCTTATTTCCTTATATAGAGGATTTACAGTGGTGCGTGAATCTCTGCGCGTTTCTCAAAAGGCTCTTGCTATTTAAGGCGTCTGTACTAGTACAACTGTCCTTATTCGACGGCCATCTAACACTGGCACACCCGGTGGACCCGAACCCGCAGGTTCCTATGTTTCGGCTACAAGACCTTCTATATACATATTCCGGGCGAGCCTAAATATTCGGGTGATTTTCTTTTTAAGTGTTTCTATCATCTGAACTAGGGTGGTTGGTTCTAATAACTGGGCGTCTGTTCTAACGGAGCTCAGGGCGATGGCTTGGGTTAACAAAATTTCGGCCTGGTTTTGTAGGAAGGCCTCCTGTAAGTAGAATTCGTTGGATAATGCAGCGTCGCTGGATGTCTTCATTTTGGCGACCTTCTGCTGCATATCCACGACCCGCTCCTTCTGATTTCCTAGTTGATTGTCGATTCCCTCGAGCTGCTGGTTTTGAAATTCAATCGTTTTGTAATAAGCGTCGCGTTCTCTTCGAGCATTGGCGAGATCCTTCTGGTTCTTAGCTTCCCGGGTTAATTGACGCCGGAGCATGCGGTGGACTTCATCCAAGCACTCCTGGGCTCGTCGCAACTCATCTTTGAGTTGGTCGGTCTCTCTCTGTTGATCGTGATGTTTCTGAATGCTTTCCTGCAGTTGAGCCTTCGTTTCTTCGACCATGGCTTCCAGTGAGGAGCTAATGTCGTCTTTTTCTTGGAGCGCGAGCTTCAACTCCCGAATTTCTGCGTTGGATTTGTTGAGAAGTTGGTCTTTTTGTGCCAAGGTGTCGTCCCGTTGTTGTAGTACTGCTTGTTGTGCCGTAAGTTGGCCTTGGAGGGCGGCTAATTGGGTGTGTAAGTGATGGTTCTCGGCTTTGACTGCTTCGGATTCTTCTTGGAGGGGGGTGATATCTGCTTCCAATAGGTCTGACTTGTGCTGGAGGTCTTGTCTGATGGTATTGGCGATATCGTTCATTTGTGCGGGAAGTTGCTGGGACAGGGAAATGAGCATATGGCCCATTGTGGCTAGTTCGGAGAAGACCGCAATGGAGGGGAGGAGCAGTGGTTGTGGCGGTTGCGTAGAGGTTCGGGTCTGAAGTTGGGGGGATGTCGGGGGCGAATAGTTGAGAGAGGACGAGGATTCTGGTTCTGGTGTGGGGATAGGGTTGACTGGGGGGGGGCTCTGGGAGGGGTAGAATCATGGTTTGTTACCTGATTGCTGGTTTGTTGTTTCTCGGTCGCGTGGTGGAGTGCGGTTTCAACGGCCTTCAATAGGGTGTTAAGCGCATCCTTGGCGGGGTGCTGCTCGTTCGTTTGGGGCTCAGAAGTTGCTTCGGTGGATACTCTTTCGGTTTTGGTGCGATTTTGGCGGTCGTGGTCGTGATCGGTCGAGGATTCATTGTGGATGGAGGTGGCGGTGTCGTGGAAGGTTTCGTCTTGGTTGTCGTTGTGGTTGTCCTGATTCTTGTCGGCAGATTTCGGTGCTTCACTTTCCGAAGAGCTGATGCGGATGCGCTTCCTGCGGAAGAGTTGGTTGATTTCTTCCTCTTCTTCTGCATCGTCATCGAGGGGTTGTACGGAATCTTCATGCCTGAGGATGGGGCCTCGGGGTGGTGGTTGTGCGGCGAGGATGGTTGGGAAGAGGAAAGAGAGGATATGGGGAAGGCGAGAGCGCGGGGTGGTTCCTTTGTTTACCTGCTTTACTATGGCTACACATTCCTTATGGATTCTCTGGAAAAAGTATGAGGCGAAATTAACTGGTTTGCGGGCTGCTAAGTCTATGGCGGAGTAGAAAGGGCGAGAGATGCCATAAGTGCATTTCTGTAAATTAAGGATGGCGACGAGAAATTGTAGGGCGGAGCGTTTGGGTTCGGGACGGCAGAGGATCACGAATTCATGTGAGGAGGAGCGAGGGAATAACTCTGTCATGCGGGCGAGGGGGAGACTGGGGCCATTTTCTCGGCCTTGCGGGGTGAGGCGGAAAGCTTCAGAGAAGGCGGGGAAGGTGATGACGGTTCTGGAGGGTAACGACGGGAAAACCCACTATCGTTCGGTGGCAGGGGATTGGGCGATGGCAGAGATTATTTGTGCGAAGAAGGGATGGGCTTCCACTGAGTGCCAGGGCAACTCAGCGAAGTTGGCCAACCCTCGACAACGCAGGTATTATCCTACCTCGGTAGGGATGCCATCGCAGAAAGCAGTGTAGTTGGTGAGTGCTTCCATGGCGATTGCTAAGACAGACTAGGAACAGTACTATAGAACACAAGTTCGCACAGATTACTACAGTAGCGATTTTTGACATTGTCGAAGGGGTTAAATAGGAACAATACGGTGGGGTGGGAAAGGGGGTTGGGTATCATTGTGCAGTGCGGGAGTGGTATTTGTTTTCATGCAGGCGTGCGTACTTGAGTGACCGGTAGGGAGGGGCGGCTGGTAACATAAAGATTTGTACAAAACACGACTAAAAAGGGAGAAAAAGAAAAACGCAAAAATTTATACAAAACGCGGTTCGCCGCCGAATAATTTAATGCGTACTAGTAGTGGGATAATACGGCCGCAGCTTTGACCCATTGATTACCTTTGGAAGTGGATCTCCGGTCAACGTAGTCAACCGAAAAGTGGCCGGACCGATTTGTTCGGAGATTTTGAAAGGGCCGAACCATCGTAGTTTGAATTTTCCTGCTACTCTATTTGATTTTGCGTTATAGAAGAGTACAAGCTGGCCTATCGAAAAGATTCGAGTCTTCAAATATCGATCGTGTGTCTTGGCTTGCCTTAGTTGTACTTCGCGCATGGTTAAAAAGCTGAGCCATCGGTGCTCATCAAGTTCCCTGAGTGCATCCATCCGTGCTATCAGTGAATTTTCCGGTAGCATCTTCTGAGTGATCGCTACACGCAGGCTTGGAATGACTACTTCCATGGGTGCTATTGCTTCTAAGCCATAAGCTAGTTTAAAAGGTGTCAAGCCTGTCGTTACCTTATATGTAGTTCGGTATGCCCATAAGACTGCAGGTAGTAATTGATCCCATCTTTCCGGTGCTTCCATGATTAGTTTCCGGAGGATATTCAGTAGTGATTTGTTTGTACTTTCGGCCAAACCATTGGCACGAGGGTAGTACGGCGAGCTGAGTTTGTGTGTCACCTGGAAGGATTGGGTGAGTACCTTCATTAATTGATTTACAAAGTGAGTACCTTGATCTGAGACAATTTCCAGTGGTAAGCCGAAACGTGGAAAGACATCATTCAACAGACATTTTGCTACTGCCACCGTTGTGGCCGACCGTAAAGCCCATGCTTCTACCCATCTTGTTGCGTAGTCTGTACAGGTGAGTATATATCTATTGTTGCTGAAGACTGCTGGAGGTGTTACTGGGCCTATAAAATCCAATCCCCATTTCTGAAATGGTTCTAATGGCATTACTGGCTGTAAGGAAAAGAAGTGTCGTTGCAGCGGTTGTCCAGACCTTTGACAGTTGTCGCAGTGTTTGACAAATTGGGCCACGTCTCTGTACATAGTGGGCCACCAAAGACCACTCTGCAGAATTTTCCGGTGAGTCAAATCTGTGGCAAAGTGACCACCAGTAGGTGTCGAGTGAGCCAGTGTGATAAATGAGTTAATTTCATGCGGAGGAACACAGCGAAGTAGTATTCCGATGTGATCTACATAATATAGTTCTCCTGCAACTAACCAGAATCGGCGGCTAAAGACTGCAATTTTTCTGCGTACTAGTCTTGAAACTTGAGATGGAAGGCAACCATCAGTGAGAAAGGTCAAGATCCGATCATAATATGAAAATGGAATAGGCGGGTCTGCAGAATCTTCGGTAATTGGTTCTGATACATAAATTGCGGGTGTTGTGTCATCTATTCCCACCGGAGATTCGCCTGAATCTAACCGGGATAAAAAGTCTGCTAAGGCATGTGCATTTCCAGGTCGGTGAATAACGTCATAGTCGAATTCTTGTAAAAGTAGCACCCATCGTGCTAAGCGTCCGCCTAAATGTTGTTGTCTTACTAAATAGACGAAGGCTGCATGGTCCACATGGAATGTAAATTTTCGGCCTAGCAAGTAATGTCTGAATTTTTTAACCGAGTATACTAGTCCTAGACATTCTCTTTCTGTTACAGAGTAATTTTTCTCAGCAGGGGCTAACCTTCGACTTGCATAATACACTGGTCTGAACCATTTATCAATTTGTTGCATCAATACACTTCCTATTGCTATATCTGAAGCATCAACGAATATGTGAAATGGGTGATCCCAATCCGGTGGTTGCAAAATAGGAACTTGTGTTAATAAATGCTTTAAACGATCAAAGGCTATCTGGCATTCCTGGGTCCATTCAAATTGTCGAGGTGTTTTACTGATTAGCTTGTTTAGTGGTATTGCCAAATGAGCAAGCCACCGTAAATGTCTTCCATGCCACCGTACTTGGCCCATAAAGCGCATAACTTCTTTTGGCGAAACTGGCACCGGAGCTTCTAATACTGTCGAAATCTTATCTGGATCGACTTGGATGCCTTGTGCAGATACAATGTGGCCAAGTAACTTGCCACATGAGACCGCAAACACTGATTTGTTTGGGTTCAAACAGAGTCTATATTCTCTGCATTTCTGAAAGCAGCACCGTAAATGAAATAGATGTGCTATCATCTTACCGAAAATTGAAAAATCATCGAGGTATACTTGCATAAACGAAGTAAGATAAGGAGAAAAAATCTCCTGCATGCATCTCTGAAATGTACTTGGTGCGTTTCTCAAGCCAAACCACATCACCGTACAAGCAAAGACACCCCAATTGGTAATGAATGCGGTGTTCGGTATGTCTGCTCCGGCCATTCTAACCTGATTGTAACCACTGTATCCATCTAAGAATGAATACATTTCATGACCTGCTACCCTATCAAGCATGGTATCCAGAAATGGGATTGGGAAAGGATCCGGTACTGTTGCTGCGTTTAATTTCCGGTAGTCTACACAGATTCGTAGTTGCTTATTTTTCTTTGGCACGATTACAATTGGTGAAATCCATTCAGCATGTTCTACTGGTACGATGAATCCAACTTTTAATAATCTATCAAGTTTGGCTTTTACCTGTGATGCGTAATTGGGATTCATCCGATAGCTAGGCTGTTTATTTGGTTTGGCTTCAGGTTTCAACATAACTCTGTGCTGATAGATGCGCGGATCTAACCCCTTCATATCTTTATAATCCCATGCAAAGACGTCTGAGAATTCGCGAAGAAGTCGGATTAAGTCGGTTTTAAATGACTCCGGTAAGTTTTGCCTTATCTTTACAGGTCGTGGATGCTCTTCATCTCCTAGATCGTACGTGGTCAACTGGTCTTCTGGAACATAGAACTGTTGCGGTTTCCCTGCATCGTCCGTTGACTTGAACAGTGATTGTAATTCATTATCATGTGTGGGGATACTACCTTCATGCTTACTGGTATTAGTAATAGGTGTGATTGTACATACCGAGGTATTCCAATTATCTATCACAGACTGTAGATCAACAGTCCCTACAGACATTAAATCAGCATTATTCTTCAAAAATTCCTCTTCCTCATCATCTGATAGTCCATCTAACATGTTGACTCGTTCAGCAAAATATGGTCTAGCGTGAAGCTCGCATGGTTGTATAGCATCCAATTTTACTACATATCTACGATTGGAATCCTTGAACGTAAGCTCTTGTGCGGACCAGTCCTGTATTACCTTCGCATGCTTCAGCCAAGGTCGGCCGAAAAGAAGGTTGTAGTCCAAAGTAGATTCTAGCAAATCTAATACAACAAAGGTCATTCTAAAGATCGTACCTTGTATTGTGATGGGTACATTTCGCACAAGTCCTACAGGGTGGACTCTAGATTGATCTGCCATTCTAACAAAAAATTGCACGGGTTCAATTTCGGTCCATCCTAACCTTTTACATACAGATGCTGTTGCAATATTCACACCCGATCCTCCATCAATCAATACCTGCGTAATTTTATGATTCTTGTACCATACTGTAATCAATGGAACCGAATGATCAACGGCAGAATCAGGTTCCGGTTGAACTGCTGCTGTTGCCGGAATACAAGAAGGCACCGGACTGAACTGTTGCTGGAACTGTTGTCGAATCCCCGGTACTAATGCCAGAAGTTGGCCAAGAGGCAAAGTAATAGATGCCTTGGACAAAATTTCCCAAGCTTGTTGAGGTTGGTTGTCCTGCTCCTTTGAACTTGAGGTTTCCGGTGGTATGGAAGTTTCTGCTGTTATGTCTACTGCCGATGATGGTTCCGCTGTTGTTTCCTTTAGGTGCGTTTCTTCCTTTGATGAATCCTGAGTCACCGGAATAGGTTCTGGGAAAACTGGTGGTTCTGTTGCTGTCTAGCGACTAGCCTTGTTATACATCCTATGTTGTTCTCGTATCCCTGGTTCGAATACTTCTGCTGCTGTCTGCAGCTGTTTACCTGATCTGGTCTGTACTGTAGCAGCTTGCGTTTCTACTGGCGTAATTTGTACCATGTTGGCCATTGGGTTTTGTCGCTCCTTCTTCCTTTGATCGTACTCAACTGCATCTTTGCAGAATCTTCTGATGTGACCGTATTCACCACAAAAATGACAGCGTGGTGGTGGTAAATTGGGATTTTCCGGTGGTGGTTCGTTCTGCCAGCGGTTTGCATTATAGTTATTGTTTCTCTGTCCTCGATAGTTTCGATATCCTTGCGGTTGATTGTTTCTCAGTTGCAGAGGTACATAGTGATTCGTTGCCTGTCCGTGTTCTTGAATAACAGCATTGACTGTTGCTGTTCCCTGTATTCTGGCATTGTAAACACAATTTCCGGTGGTGTGTCCGGCAGTGTTGCAGATAGCGCAGAACGTTTGATTTAGCGCACAATTGGCACTAGTATGCCCTGAATTTTTGCATGTGATACAGTATACTTGTCTGGTTATATCTTCATTCATGGTTTTGTTTGTTTTTAACCACTCCAGATCTTCTGTAAATCCACCGACCTTGGATTCTAGTTGCAGAGCCATGGCGATGACTGCATCCAGCGTCATAGCTCCCACACATCTTATGATCATGATTTGTTTCAATTGTGGGGTTAAGCCGTTGATAAACCACTGAGTGATGACATCATCAGGTAAGTTAGTGTGGGCCTGTGGTATCTGTCGCAAGTGTGTTCTAAAGAGTGTAGCATACTCTTGGACACTCTGATTCGCCTTCTGTTGGTTATTCTGTAAATAATCAAAGATTTCGGCGGGGTTCTTCTTTAACCTGAATCGTTGCAAAAAAGCTTCTCGAACTGCGTCATAGGTGCCGAAATGATTAATATCGTATTCCGTAAGCCATCTAGCTGCTTCATTTACTAGTGTTGATTGAAAAACGATGGCCTTATACGCCTGATCCGGTGGATGGTTAAGAACTGCATAACTTATCTCGAAGGTGCGTACGTGAGCATCCGGGTCATCTCCTCGAAATCCACCGAATTTCGTATATGTCACTCCTGTTGGAGGCGGCCTTGGCTGACCTAACTGTTGTTGCTGCTGTTGGCCGTTCATTGTGAGTGTATTCAGCTTTTCTTCTGTATCTTGATGTTGGTCAGATGAACTATCGAAACTTTTGTCGCCGGATGGCGTGCCTTCCGGTATGCTGTTTTCACTTAGAATGCGCCGTACTTCTGCTTCAAAGAGTTTTCCTTCCTTTTGGATATCCAATATCCGAAATCTTTCTTCCAAGCACGCTGGTTGGGCTGAAGATTCCACAAAAAATGCAAAGTCTTTGCCTACAGTTGGTGACTCTATCACCGGAATATCACCGGAATATCACCGGAATGAGCCAAAATTGTGCCAGAATACAATGTTTTTTCGCTCTTATCGATCTCTTTTCCTAAAGCGTTTCTGATCGTATCTAACTCCGAGTTTAGACTAGTCTCTAACGACGTGTTGGTGGATTCTGAAATTGCTATATCTTCGATAGGCTGGGTCGAAGTAGCACCAGAATGTACCAAAGGTGTTGATCGTTCCACCGGAATATGACCGAAATCAATCGTGACGTTTTCAGTTTGTCTGACCACTTGGTCAGATTGGGTTAGACCTTCTTCTTCCAAGGCTATCTTTATCGCTTTACTCGCTTCAGTTTTACAGTTCTTAGGATATGTTTCACCAGATCGAGTAACCGGCATGTATCATTACACAGTAACCCTATCTGAGCAGTTTGGCAACAATCTGGGTCTGTTGCTACTGCTAGTTACTCGACTGTTAACTAAACATTTACTTCTGACAACAACTAGTATTTTAGTGCCACGTTCCCAGATAACTGGCAACCTGATGCCACTTTCCCACAGACGGCGCCAAATGTTAGCCGAATATTAGCCATTGGTCGGATACAATGCTTCTGAATCTGGATTTAGAGTACTTTAGCCTAATGTGATACTTAAAAGCACTCTACCTCGCAGTCACGTGGGTTCTTGGGAGTGGTAGGGGTCTGTTGGACAGAGGCCCTGTACTATTTTCCCAAACTCTCATACAAGTATTAAATACGCGATCACGTCTTAGCTCAGTGCTGGTCTCTGAATACTGCTACTACACGGCTTACTGGGACGATGACATTTCCGGGCTGGATCTGCTATAGCAGGAGAGCAGTAGTCCGGACCTGACTTAACTACTTAACTACTCTACTTCATTCACCGAATATTACACAGAATGCACCTATTCTTGACTCGGAGGCACATCGAACAGTTATACTCAAAAGTATACAACTTACTATATGTGAACAGCAGCCGAACCGTAACAATCGTATCACTAGCTCCAAGGTACACAAACTCTTAGAGATACAAGTCCTTCCTGGGAACGGAATCCCCAGAAAACACAGACTATTGTATCGACTTCAATTACTTCACAGAACTTTGAGAGAATAGCAGTGAAATCACTCCATACTTCTACTTTGCCGACATATACTAACCACACTTAACAATGCTCAACGACACACTTAACCATTACCGAACAACTTCGTAGAACACTGTCACTTGTTCGTAACTACCCTTTAAGATACGAACAACTACTAAGCAAACACAGCAGGACAAGACAGAACCATGCAGGTCCGAAGTAGGCACTCAACAATACACTGCACTTCCCAACATGGGCGCTTCACAATAGAATAGAAGATACACTTAACTAAACACAACAATTCCCCAGAATGGGCGCATTCACAGATAGAATCGAAAATGCGCTTAACAGAACAGTATCAACTAAGAAGACAAACGTAAACACGACACTGCAAGTCCCGAAATGGGCGCGCTCACAGACCGAATCGAAGATGCACTTCACAAATAGAACACAGCAATTCCAAAAAGGGGGGCGTCCCCTGCCATTCTCTTCTTATTTCCTTATATAGAGGATTTACAGTGGTGCGCGAATCTCTACGCGTTTCTCAAAAGGCTCTTGCTATTTAAGGCGTCTGTCCTAGTACAACTGTCCTTATTCGGCGGCCGTCTAACAGATCCCACTCTCCCTTCCATACCCCGGCCTCCCCCCTCCCCTTCACTCTCCACTGGCTCAACATCCACTTCCACCCAACCCTCTGCACCCCCGGATATCCCTCCGCTTAATCCACGGTCTCCTTCTCCTATTCTCACCACATCTCCTGCCACGGCCCCCATTCATCCTCCTACTCCTGTTCCCCCACATAGCTCTTCTTCATTCCGCCCACTCATTCAAACCCAGCTGAACCCGCTCAACCCTACCTGTACTCCCCCACGTCCCCCTGTTTCCCAATTTCCAACTCCCAATCATGCACCACCCACCCAACCCCATCTTCCCAATCTTCATTCCACAACCGGTCCCTCTACCATTCCATCCAATTCTCGAACTCCGCCTGTAGAACCTGTTCCTCCATCTGATACCCAGGCTGAACCCTCCTTTTTCCTATTACTTCGCGAAGCCAGTAACATTGCTCAGGGAAGTGCTGACGCTTCCAAGTTGTCCATGGATTCCATTTCAGCTGCAGCCAGCATTCATCAACAATATATTTCGACTATAGACAACATAAATCGCATGGCCACCTCACAGTGGCAATCTCTCACTGAATCCGCCCGCTTGCTCAAGGAGGAGCGAGATAGGTATCGCGACATTGCGGATTCTGCGCTCCAAACTTTAGAGGATCTTCAAACTCGTTTACAGTTAGGTTTATGTGATAATGCAGCGTGTCGGCGTATCAAGCGCGAACGGGACCATCTTCGCAATTGCCTTATTTCTGTCCAACACCTTATTGAGCAAGCTTCCGTTCCCCTCCCATCTTCACCTCAGCCAACTCCGCAATAATCTCAGTCCTCGTTTTCATAATGTGCTGGCCACTTTTCAATCAGTTACATGGCTTCAGCCTTAGTCTAGCTTCCCAATAATTGTATCCTCCTTCTGCTTATGCCAATCCGAATTCAATCATCATCGGATATTGTTCTTGTTTTCTTTAGTAATCAATAAAAGTACCCTTTCTCTCTTTTTCGGCTTTAATTTCTCTCTGTCATACATGTTCAATTTGGTTCTTAAGCAGTTCTTGTATCCAGTGTGTTGTCTCTCCGGGTCGGAGAGTCCTTTAGGTGGTGGGCATCTGTTGAGCCCATAAAAGTCATGATGGTCAAAGCCAACCGGTCAAAGTCAACAAGGTCAAGGTCAAGCCAACAGGTGCAAAGTCAAAGTGCCTAAGTGACAATTAATTGTCCCGCAAAAGGTAAATTGGAGAAGCGGGTTGCGTATTTTCTCTAATTTTCTAAGGATCAGAATGTGTTTTAAAGTATTTAGGAAGGTTTAGGTGAACCCCCTTTTAGTACACAAAGGAAGAATAAAAAGGGAATGTGAAGGCATGTGAAGCGGAAAAGTGTACGCACAAGTGAAAGTATGACCCCCATTAAAATTTTTGGTTTTTACACTAAAGTCACTACAGGACAAAGGGCAATTCGTTGGCAGCCAACTAAAAAGAGAATCTTGGGACATCAAAGGAAGCCCAAGAGTCCATGGCAGTTAGAAGTCACGGGACCGGCGGGTTCAAGAAAAAGGAAAAAGGCTATTCTTGAACACACATTAGAAAGGAGCAAGAGAGAGCTCAGAGGAAGCGAGAAGAGCCACCAGTGCGCGACAACACAAAAGAGTGCAAGAGGTGTCAAGAGGAGGGGTGTCGAGAAGGCGGGTTGGATTCCAAGAGTCCCAAGGTCTATTGTGTGTGTACGCCGAGATACCAATTCCTTAGCTTGGCGGAAGCTTAGTGCAAGGTGTGCGCAACGGAAGCGTGAAGCAAGTGAAGGATTGGTGCAGGAGAGGCCGCTGCCAGAGGACTTGAGATAATTGGTCTTCAGTAATTATATTCTCTGAAGTTGTATTTAGTCTTTGATTAGACTGTGTGCAGTCATTGTAATTGTTGCAAGATAATCAATATTCAAGGTTTCCAAGAGTATTCCTTTGCAGAAGTTCTCACTGTTATTCCATTTTTATCATCTCCCTTTTTCTCCTACAAACCCTCAAACTCCTTCTTGTCCACGAATCCCCAACAAGCATGTATCCCGACTTCTTTTGGGCCATCTTCTTGGAGTTTTAGCTCATGTAAAGTGAGCACTAAGTGCTGGAGTTTTGATAAGCAAGCCCCTTGCTTAAGCTAGCCCCTTGCTTGCTTGTTTGTTTTCTTTTAGTAGGCATATCTATGTGTGTGTGCAGGTAGTGTTGCAACTCTCTACCCCTGAGTTGTTAGCATTGGTTCTCCCTCATATTATATGCATTTGATGTAATTCTTGTCTCATTGGATAGCTATTAAAGTCTATTTTATGCTCACAAATTCTCTTGAGCATTCTCTGAGTAATCTGGGATCAACATTCAAGAAAAGCTTGCTGGAGTGAAGTGAGGTCTCTGCTTGACTAGCAGTTGTGAGCATTCAACTAGCTCATTTTGTAGACATTGTTTCTCTTTGTGCAAGCATCCATTTGAAGTAATATTTGTTTTGTTGGAAAGCTCTTGGTGTCTACTACAGGTCTACAAAAGCTCACTGGAGTTCTCTGCATAAGCTCGGAGTAAGAGCACTTTTGGTGTGTAGAGGTCAAAGAAGGATACCTGTGGAGGTCATTCGCGCTTCGTCGTTGCTTAGGGGTTGAGATACTTCCCCCATCAGTGGTATCAGAGCATTTGGGCATCTTGGAGGCATCACATACAAGCAAGAAGACCTCTTGGAGTTGGTGGTTGAAGATTTGCATCAACAAAAGCTTCTTGGAGGTAGCTCATATCAAGGGGGAGCTATTCTACTCAAAGTTTCAAGAGCACAAGGTGTCCATCTAAGGAAAGCTTTGGATTGAGGTAACCTCAGAGCCTCATTTTTATTTTACACACATTGGAGCATTAGCCAACGGCTAGGTCAAGTATCAAAGACTAGATATGGGAGACTTCAACACTCAAATTGAAAAGCTAGACAAAGGGAACTATCAACCATGGAGATTTAGGGTCTCCAACTATCTTATGGGCAAGGGCCTTTGGGGGTTGATTAGTGGAAGTGAACCAAGACCTAGGTTGGATGAGAATCCAACCAATGACGAGAGAAGGGCCTTTAGGGAATGGAATGAAAGAGACAAGAGGGTTATCTTTATCCTTTCCCTTGAGAGATGATGAGAAGTGGAAACTCTTTACCACTTCAGTATATGTAAGGGATAATCTTCCCGATTTTGAGCAATTGGTTGCTCTCATGGTCACCGAAGAAATGAACATAAGTGGAAGTTCAACTAAAAGCAAGGATGCACAAGTTTTCTATGCAGGTAATCAAAGGGGCAAAGGAAGACGAGGACAAGGAAGGGGCAAAGGAAAGTTTGGAGGAAGGCAAGGCCACTCAAGCAATCAAGGACATGACCAAGGCACCTCATCGCAAAGAGGGAGAGGAAGAACAAGAGGAAGAGGAGGACGACATCAACAAAACGTGAATCAAGATGGCAAAGGATGTTACATATGTGGCAAGTTTGGCCACTATGATAGAGATTGCTACCAAGGAGGAAACCAAAGGAGCTATAATCAAGGTTCTTCATACAAAGGCCAAGGTAATTATGCTTCTACAAGTTCAGAAAATGACAATCTCTTGATGATGCACATGAATGGGAATTCAAGCAAAGTAGATAACACTTGGTATATTGATAGTGGATGTAGCAACCATATGAGTTGCAATTCTTCTTGGTTTACTAATCTACATGTTCCCAAAGGTAAAGGACATGTAGAAACAGGTGATGATACAGCCCATGAGATCTCCCATGTTGGAGATGTAGCTTTGGATGACAAGGAGGAAGGAAGATGTCTCAAGGATGTCTTGCATGTACCTACCATCACAAAGAACTTGGTGTCTGTTGGGCAAATGGTTGAAAGAGGCTATCAAGTAAGGTTCAACAAAGGTGGATGCTTTGTGGAGAACCCTAAGCAAGGTTACAAGGTCATAGCAAGAGGAAAGAAGCAAGGGAGACTCTTCACTTTGGAGGTAAATTTTCATTCCACTCAACATGTCTACTTCACTTATGGAAACAAGAGGATTTCGGAGTTGGACTTGTGGCACAAGAGGATAGGTCACAACAACATACAAAGAATGAAGGAAATGCAATTCAAGAGGCTGGTTGAAGGTCTTCCCAACTTCCAAGGACAAGGTATGAAGCATTTATGTGAATGTTGTCAACTAGGGAAGCAAGCGAGACTTCCATTCAAGAAGAGTGCCTACATAAGCCAACATCCATTGGAGTTGATACATACATATGTGTGGGGGCCAACCAAAGAGCAATCCATTGGAGGTAACAAGTACTTTGTCACTTTTATAGATGATTGCACAAGGATGGTTTGGGTTTATTTCATAAAAAACAAATCAGATGTGTTTACATGTTTCAAAGCATTCAAGGCAATGGTAGAAAAGGAAACAGGTACATATATCAAGAAGCTAAGGTCCGATGGAGGAGGAGAATATTTCTCCAATGAGTTTTGTGATTTTTTAATGGATCAAGGCATCAAGAGGCAAGTAACATGCAGGTACACATCAATAGATACATTGCCGAGATCGCTAGAGCAATGCTTAATGAGATTAATGTACCTAACATGTTTTGGAGTGATGTAGCAAATACCGCCATGTATCTAATGAATAGGGCTCCTACCTCAGGGATCCATGGTTTGACACCATATCAAGCCTATTATGGTAAGAAACATGATCATTCCCACTTGAAGATATTTGGATGTACTTGTTATGTACATGTGCCAAGTGCATTAAGGCACAAGCTACAACCAAAGGCAAAAAAGTGTGTGTTTCTAGGATATTCAAATGATCATAAAGGTTACAGGTGCTTCAACCCAAACACAAAGGACTTGAGGATATCAAGGGATGTAGCATTTGATGAGCTGCTCCCTTCGTATAAGAAGTATGATTGTATGTAGGACTATGAAGAAGAAAAGCATGGACATGATGAAGAACAAATCGACCTAGAGCTAAGCAGCCCAAGGTGTTCCATCAATGAAGATAGTTCAAGCATGAACTCACCGTGGAGGGGGAGATCTTCATCAAGCTATGAAGCACAATCAATCAACAAAGGCAAAGCAATATTGGTGGAGTTGGATGAAGAAGGTAATGAAGTTGAAGATGATGAAGGACACATGATGGAGAAAGAAGCCACGTCAAAGAAAGAGATCAAGTTCACAAGGCAAAGGAGGTTTATTCCTCCAAAAGGTAAAGAAAGGAAGTCTTCTAGAGTTAAGTATCCAACTCAAAGGTTTACTTACGATTCATACATGGCAATGCATTATGCATATATGAACAAAGTAGTAGAAGATCATGAGCCCGATTGCTATGAAGATGCAAGCAGGTACACCGAATGGAAAGAGGCAATGCAAGAAGAGATCGACGCACTTGATCAAAATCAAACATGGACTCTAGTGGCCAAGAAGGAGAAAATGAAGGTAATAGGTAATAAGTGGGTGCATAAAGTAAAGAGGAATTCAGATGGACCTATTTCTAGGTTCAAAGCAAGATTGGTGGCCAAGGGTTTTGCACAAACCTATGGAGTGGACTTTGAAGAGACATTCAGCCCCGTGGCAAAGATGAGCACCATTAGGACACTCATTGCAATGGCTGCTAGCAAAGGATGGAAGCTTTTCCAATTGGATATCAAGAATGCCTTTCTCAATGGAGATTTGGAAGAAGAGGTATACATGGAGCAACCACTAGGTTTTGTTCATAAAGAGTTTCCACATCATGTTTGTAGGTTGAAGAAGGAACTTTATGGCCTAAAGCAAGCTCCAAGGGCTTGGAACCAAAGATTGGTGGACTATTTGATCAAATGTGGTTACAATCAATGCAAGGCGGATCCATCTCTCTTCATCAAACAAAGAGGAGAACTTGTAGTCTACATGTGTGTCTATGTAGATGATCTTATCATTACAGGTAATGATACAAAGGGCATTGAGGAGATCAAGGCAAAGCTTGGAAAGGAGTTTAGGATATCTGATCTTGGAGATCTTAGGTATTTTCTTGGCATTGAAGTTGTATACAAAGAAGAAGGTATTATGCTCATACAAAGGAAGTATATTCTAGACCTACTTGAGAGGTTTGGGATGCTACATTGCAAGCCTATTTCAAATCCCATGGAAGTTAATGTAAAGCTAAGCTCCATTGATGGAGAGCCATTAGAGGATGTAACTTTGTATCGCTCTATTGTAGGCTCTTTCAATTATGCCACAATAACTAGGCCTGACATAGCATATGGAGTTGTAGTGTTATCACAATTTATGCATTGTCCAAGGACTACACACTTGCAAGCTACAAGAAGAATGTTATGATATCTCAAGGCCACTATAAATGAAGGATTGTTCTATTCATTTGATGATGATATGCAGGTCAAAGCTTATTCGGATGCGGATTGGGCCGGTTCCAAGAAGGATAGAAGAAGTACAAGTGGTTACCTAGTCATGCTAGGTAGCAAGATCATCTCATGAATTTCAAAGAAGCAACCCGCGGTGGCATTATCTTCCACCGAGGCTGAGTATAGAGCTTTGGCTCAAGTCACATGTGAGCTAATGTGGATTAAGAAGTTATTTATTAAGCTTAATTTGCAGGTTGACACATATCCAATTTTTTGTGACAATATGAGTAGCATTCATCTAGCATCGAATCCTGTCTATCATGCTAGAACCAAGCATATTGAAGTGCACTATCACTTCATAAGGGAAAAAGTGATATCCAAGGAAGTTTCAGTACATCATATTGGTACCAAGGACCAAGTTTCCGACATGTTTACAAAGGCTTTGGATGGAATGAAGATTTCAAAATTCAAGCAAAGCATCAACATGAAGGAGCTTGGATGAGGATGAAGAATTGAAGCTTGAGGGGGAGTGTTAAAAGTCAAGCTTCAAGCTACAAATTCCTGGGGAATCTTTTATGGACATGTGGAGCAATCAAAGGAAGCCAAAAGCCACGAGATTCCATCAAGAAAAGTCACTCAACCACTCCCCAATTCATCTCAACTAAATCCTCCAAGTTAGGAGGCTGATTTGGAAAGGTAGTTCCTAGATTTTAGGGGCACATTTCTCACTATAAAAGGAGCATGTATCCCGACTTCTTTTGGGCCATCTCCTTGGAGTTTTAGCTCATGTAAAGTGAGCACTAAGTGCTAGAGTTGTGATAAGCAAGCCCCTTGCTTAAGCTAGCCCCTTGCTTGCTTGTTTGTTTTCTTTTAGTAGGCATATCTATGTGTGTGCGCAGGCAGTGTTGCAACTCTCTACCCCTGAGTTGTTAGCATTGGTTCTCCCTCATATTGTATCCATTTGATCTAATTCTTCTCTCATTGGATAGCTATTAGAGTCTAGGTTATGCTCACAAATTCTCTAGAGCATTTTCGGAGTAATTTGGGAGCAACATTCAGTTTAGTGAAGTAGTGTGATTGATATCTCTCTCTGTGTGTAGGCTCTGTTGGAAATATTTTGCTGTCTCTTGTAAGGGCTGGTTCTCCTTCTCTATTTATCCATTTGCTATGATTTTGGTGTCATTGGGTAGCTATTATAGTGCTCTAAAGTTGACCCAAGGTTGAGATTCATTCTCTATATAATCTCTGAGAAAAGCTTGCTGGAGTGAAGTGAGGTCTCTGCTTGACTAGCAGTTGTGAGCATTCAACTAGCTCATGTTGTAGACATTGTTTCTCTTTGTGTAAGCATCCCTTTGAAGTAAAATTTGTTTTGTTGGAAAGATCTTGGTGTCTACTACAGGTCTACAAAAGCTCACTAAAGTTATTTGCATAAGCTCTGAGTAAGAGCACTTTTGGTGTGCAGAGGTCAAAGAAGGATACCTGTGGAGGTCATTCGTGCTTCATCGTTGCTTAGGGGTTGAGATACTTCCCCCATCAAGCAGACATCTACAAATGCTGCACATTCGAAGAACTAGGATAAAGATGAGAAGAAATCAGAAAAGCAAAAATTGTTTTGCAAGTATTGTAAAGGGAATGATCATATCATAAAGAACTGTCCTAAACTGGCTGCAAAAGAGGCAAAGAAAAAGGAGGCTGGAATGGTTGTTGCAGAAGCCTCTACACCAAAAACAAAGTCTGCTAATCTTGTGCAAGAAGAAGAATGGGCGTTTACTACTGTTTGCAGTTTTGACCCATCTTCTCATGAGCAGTGCATGTCTACAGTGGACTTGTTGCGAACATTTGTTTTATGTAGGGTACAAGTTTCAAATTATGTAAATACCTTTGGGAAGTCTTCAAATACTTCAAGAAGGCTCATATTATTCATGCATAAACTGTGACAATACTCCCACTGCATAACATATATCAGGTCTAGTTTTTGTTGCATAAATCAAAGATCCTACCATGGATCTATATACATTCATATCATGCAACTCATCACCTTCCTTTGCGCTTAGCTTTACATTACATTCCATTGGAGTAGAAACAAATTTACATTCCTGCATACCAAACCTTTTCAGCATATCACATATATACTTTCTTTGTATCAACCACATACCTTCATCGCTATACACAATTTCAATCCCAAGAAAGTATCTGAGCAAACCAAGATCTGAAATTTTAAATTCCTTTCCCAAATTACCTTTTATCTCATCAATTGCTTTTGCATCATTCCCTGTAATCAACAAGTCATCCACATAAATGCATACATAGACACACATGCCATCTACATGTTTTACATAAAGTGAAGGATCAGCATGACTCGCTGTGTATCCTTGCAGCATAAGATACTTTACCAACCTTGCATTCCATGCCCTTGGTGCCTGCTTAAGACCATACAATGCCTTCTTTAACCTGCATACATGATTAGGACATTTTGCATCCACATAACCATCTGGTTGTGACATATACACTTCTTCATTTAACTCACCATTAAGAAAGGCATTCTTTATATCGAGTTGATATATATTCCACCTTTTACTTGCAGCTAAAGCCAACAAAGTTCTCACCGTTGCCATATTTGCTACTGGACTAAATGTTTCCTCATAGTCCACAACTTGAGTTTGATTATATCCTTTTGCTACAAGTCTAGCCTTATATCTAGACACACTACCATCACTATTTCTTTTAATCTTAAAAACCCACTTGCAACCAATTACCTTTTGCTTTGGTGTACTTGGAACTAAATTCCAAGTCTTGTTATCCTGTAGTGCTTCCATTTCTTCTCTCATTGCTTTCTCCCACTTTTCATCTCCTTTGGCCTCATCATAACATGTGGGTTCATTTTCCTGCTCAACTTTTGTCATAAAAGCATAATGAGTATTCATGAAATATTCATAAGTATACCTTTGAGGTTGCTTACTTACTCTTGAAGTTCTTCTTACCTCCAATGTAGATGCTCTTCCTTTCTTATTAGGAACCTTTGATGATTCTCCATACTCACATACATCACTAATTTCCTCTCCTTCATCATTAACTTCAACAAGTTTGAGTTTACCTTTACTTTTAACACTTGGAGGTGACTCTTGCCTTAATCTTCCATTGAAAGGTGATCCTCTTTCTTCATCTAAACCACTCCTTTCATCATTTAAACTTCCTGATGGTTGAACTATTCATTCATCTCCTTCAACCACACCTTCTTCATTTTCATCCATGACCTGCAAACAATTCTTATCTGCATACCATGAAAGTGATTCATCAAAGTTTACATCTCTTGACACAACAACCTTATTGGTATGAGGATTATAACATCTATATCCTCTTTGAGTATCTGCATAACAAATAAATATACATTTTTCTGATTTCGCATCAAGTTTAGATCTCACCTCACTAGGTACATGTACATAACATACACAACCAAATACTTTCAAATGACTTACACTTGGTTTCCTTCCATGCCATACCTCATATGGTGTCAAATGATGAACTCCAGCAGTCGGAACTCTATTCATAATGTAAACACTTGTGCTAACAGCTTCAGCCCAAAAATAATTAGGCAAACACATATCATTAAGCATGCTTCTAGATGCTTCTGCTATGATTCTGTTTCTTCTTTCTGCGACTCCATTTTGTTGTGGAGTATACCTGCATGTAACTTCTCTTTTGATACCTTCATCATGCAAAAAATCAGTAAAAGCTTGAGAGAAATACTCTCCCCCTCCATCGGATCTTAGCTTCTTAATATACCTTCCTGTTTGCTTTTCGACAAATGATTTGAACTTCTTGAAACAATCAAAGACCTCACTCTTATGTTTAATGAAATACACAAATGTCATTCTACTATGATCGTCAATGAATGATACATAGTACTTATTACCAACCAAGGATGCCTCTTTAGTAGGTCCCCACACATCTGTGTGTATGAGATCTAGCAAACCATCACTTACATAGCTTGAATGCTTGAAAGGTTGTCTACTCTGCTTACCCATTTGACATGCTTCACAAAGATGCACCATATGTTGCTTAGTAAGATCAGGTAATCCTTCAACAATCCTCTTCTTTGATAGCTCCTTTAACCTGTGTACATTTGTGTGTCCAATCCTTTTGTGCCATAGATCAAGCTCTGTTATTCGATGCATACCATAAGAGAAATAGTTTGTATGATTTGGGTTTACCTTGAATGTAAACAATCTACCTTGTTTTTGACCTCTAGCAATTAACCTCCTTTGCTTTGGATCCTCAATGAAGCAACCTGCATGATTAAATCTTACTTGTAGACCTTTTTCTACCATTTGACCAACCGACATCAAATTCTTAGTGATCGTTGGCACATAAAGTACATCCTTCAAGCAATTTGTCTTGCTCTTATCCTTCATAACAACATCTCCAACCTACATAATCTTATGTGTTGTATCATCTCCTGTTTCAACATGACCTTTGCATGACTGATTATGCATATTAGAAAACCATGAAGCATCATGAGACATGTGATTAGAACAACCACTATCTACATACCATACATCGCTATTGCAATTCATCTTAGTTTCTACATTCATCATAAGAAGAGAATCATAATCATCACTTTTACCTTCAACTGCATAATTTCCTTGTTGTTTACCTCTTCTTGAATAGCCTCCTCTTCGATTACCACCTTGATTATTTTCATTTTGATAACAATCTTTGGCATAGTGTCCATACCTTCCACATATATAGCAATTGTTCTTATTATCTTCACTCCTTTGTCTTTGGTTGTAGTTGTAGTAGCCTCTCGTACCTCTAGCGCTTGATCTTCCTCTTCCTCTTGTGTTGAAGAAGCCACTTGAAGTCCTTTGATCATCGCTCCTTCTTCCTCGACCTCTATTTGAACCTCTTCCACCTCTGTTTCCACCTCTTGATGATCCTACATAAAGAGCTTGTCCTTGAGATCCTTTTTGATTTGAAGTAGAACCATTTAGATTCATCTCCTCCGTGACCATGAGGGCAATAAGTTGATCAAAATCTGGTAATTCTCCTCTGACATAAACTGAAGTAATGAAGGGTTTCCATCTCTCATCATCTTTGAGTCCGTTGAGAGTATGTGCAACCAAGTCGTCGTCCTCCACATGAGCTTGAATTGATCCTAGTTGATCTGCAATCTCTTTAACTTTCAATATGTAATCATTGACCGATGTCCTTGTATCTTTCTTTATGTTATTCAACTCATTTTTGAGTTGAATCTTCCTTGCTCTTGTACCTGTAGCATACAACCTTTCCAATGCAAGCCAAACATCTCTACTTGTGTCTAGATCTTGTATGTGTCCTACCATTGAATCTTGAATATTTTGTGATAAAATGAATATAACCCTTTTGTCTCTCTCATTCCAAAGTCTAAACTCCCTCAATTGTTGCTGATTTGGGTCCTCTGGTAATGTGGGTTTGATATTTGTGCCGTCAATCAAACCATACAAGCCTCTACCTTGCAAGTATGCTGTGATTCTAAACTTCCATGCTTGATAATTGGTCTTATCAAGCTTCTCTATTTGTGCATGTTGGTCTACCATAATACAAATGCTAAGCTTCCTCCTTTAAGCCTCCTTTCCAATGTGTGTGATGAGAATAAATATAATATTTACCTTGTAAATGAGGTATGTGCACCTTTCTTTGCTTGGATGTTGCTTCAGATGCCTCCTTGCAATCTTCTTCTACCTTTGTGTAGTGTTGATGATGAACTGCTTCCTTGATAGCTTCAAATTCTTCGTCAAGGTATGATAACCTTCTCCAAGCCTCCAAGTACTTGCTCTGATACCAATGTTGGAGTTTATTGATCTCCAAAGTACAGCTAGAAGTAGGTGAAATCCAACAGGACCTAGTTGACTTTTTCACAAACTTATATGCACAGACCAATTTTCTTGCAGAGCAAATTGCTCTTTACTCACTTGGAATTTTCCAAAACTGTTTCACACACATAAACTAGACTCTAAGAGCTTTCCAACAAGATATAGAAGACCTCAAATGGATAAATACACAATGAGCTATGACCTCTGCAATATGCAGCTTTAATGGAGACCTTGAAACAGAGATGAACCTGAGGACACACATCACTTGCAGAGACTACTGCTCTTAACTCACAACTCCAATGACTCTTAAACTTTCCAGAATACAAGTAGACTTAAAGAGCTTTCTAACAAGCCAAAGAACACATGATTTGGATACATACACAAGGAGATATGACCTCTGCAAGTTTGAGGTTTAATGGAGACCTTCAGCAGGGATAAAAAACAGAGAACACACACTACTTGCGGAGAGTATTGCTCTCAGCTCACAAATCCAATGATTATGAACATTTAGAGGAAGAAAGTAGACAGTAAGAGCTTTCCAATGAGCTATCAAACATGTAATTTGAATATATATTGAGGGAGCTACAAGCTCTGCAATCTCTGCATACAAAACTACAGCAGTGTAGAGATACACATATGACTCTCTTGGACATCCCACAAGATCACGACTTTTCTCCTCTTTTTATAGCATGGGAAACTAATCTAAAACCTTCCTAATACATCTAAATTCGTGGTAGACACTTGGATGGAGGTATTACATGACTCAAGTGCTCAAATAAGCAAAGTATTGATGGACTTTGAGAACTAGCCACATCGACCTTCCACTAGGACACCACTGAAGCTCCCTTGTGACTCACTAATTTGACTCACCATGTTCTAGAACTCACGTGGTATTTTTGCTACATTTTATGAATAATATGAGCCTTCTTGAAGTATTTGAAGACTTCCCAAAGGTATTTACATAATTTGAAACTTGTACCCTACATAAAACAAATGTTCGCAACAAGTCCACTGTAGACATGCACTGCTCATGAGAAGATGGGTATTACATGACTCAAGTGCTCAAATAAGCAAAGTATTGATGGACTTTGAGAACTAGCCACATCGACCTTCCACTAGGACACCACTGAAGCTCCCTTGTGACTCACTAATTTGACTCACCATGTTCTAGAACTCACGTGGTATTTTTGCTACATTTTATGAATAATATGAGCCTTCTTGAAGTATTTGAAGACTTCCCAAAGGTATTTACATAATTTGAAACTTGTACCCTACATAAAACAAATGTTCGCAACAAGTCCACTGTAGACATGCACTGCTCATGAGAAGATGGGTATTACATGACTCAAGTGCTCAAATAAGCAAAGTATTGATGGACTTTGAGAACTAGCCACATCGACCTTCCACTAGGACACCACTGAAGCTCCCTTGTGACTCACTAATTTGACTCACCATGTTCTAGAACTCACGTGGTATTTTTGCTACATTTTATGAATAATATGAGCCTTCTTGAAGTATTTGAAGACTTCCCAAAGGTATTTACATAATTTGAAACTTGTACCCTACATAAAACAAATGTTCGCAACAAGTCCACTGTAGACATGCACTGCTCATGGCTTCGAGACATGGAGCAATACCTCGATCTTCAAAGAGTGGGCAAGCGACATTGGGTCAAGATAGCCGCTTCCTTCCTTGCCGACGACGCCGATGCTTGGTTCTTGGCAGAGTCCGCTCGGGAGGAATTCAAGTCATGGAAGGAGTTCAAGGCGGCATTTGAGGAGTATTTTATCCCTCAAAACGAATCCTTCAAACTCAGGGACGAGTGGAGGGGCTTGAAACAAGAAGGCCCGTTGTCCGAATACATTCGCAAGTATAGAAGACTCATGTTGCAGATAACGGAGATGCATGATCTCGATCGGCTGCATGGGTTCCTATACGGATGTAGTGTTTGGACGCGGCGCGAGATAGAAAAACAGTCGCCCCTCACTTGGGAGGAAGCCATTGTCATGGCTGAAAGATACCAGGATGCTGAGAGCAACCGACGTGCTCAAAGCATGCGCAAGACCGAGAACATCTCACCACGAAGGAATCAGCAGGGTGCGGGGAACACCAACACAAACACCCGTCCTGCCAACGCCACTCAGAACACGGGTAATGTGCCAGTTCAAAGGAACCAAAATAATTATGGGAATAACCAGCAGAGGGCATTGCCAGCGCCCCAATGGCAAAGGAATGATCCCCGGCCATTCTGTAGAACATGCCGTGGGAATCACTGGACACACCAGTGTACTCGCAATAATAATCAGACGCGGGTACAAACGGCTCAAGTAGAAGAGGAGCCGCAAAGACGAAACACCAATGTGGTCCTGACTGAACTAGATGACAATGACGAAGAAGTACAAGCAGGGAATAATGCGCCGCATGTAGGTACCGTGGCCGCGATGCCAGGGTGCTTTCCAATGACATTACGAGTGATTCAGAATATGTACTTCTGGGGAACGTTTGGAAATAAGAGAAAAGCAGTATTGGTAGATTCAGGTGCGACGCATAACTTCATGTCGCCTCAGTGTGCAGCTAGTTTGCTGTTGGCCTTGAGTAAACTTCCTGAAATGTCAGTTACCTTCGCTCAAGGTCGAGATGATAATGTAAAGATCGCCCTCAACGTCCGTATGACAATCGGGGAGTGGTCGGCAAAGTTAGATTTCCTAGTCGTGCCACTGGAATCATTTGATGTAATAGTTGGACTTTCATTCATGGACCGATACATGGTCAGCATGTTGGGTAAGGGAATTGATAAACTTTTGCTGGACATGCAAGGGAACATAGTGGTTGTAGACTGTTATAGAAGTCCGAGAAGAGCCCCAGAAGGAAAGTTAGATGTCCAAGGCAAGTCAGGAAAGGTAGAGAACCCAGGATCGAGTTCACAGGAATCAAGTCACAAAACAATCACTCCTCCCACAACAAAAGAGGAGGCGGACAGGCAAAGAAAAGGAAAGGCACCAATGTATCAAGAGGGTATGCCCTCCAGCAGTCAGGAAAAAGGGAACAAGAAATTGAATTTAGAAGCAGGAAAGTTGAAATCTGTAGCCGCAACAGCAAGGGCAGAGCAAAGACAACAGACACAAGGGCCTTTGACGGCCAAGCAAGTGGAAAAAGCGATGAAGCAAGGAGCTCAGGCACATTTGTGCGTCATAAAGTGTAGCCCCATTGACATAGACGAAAAGGGAAGTGAAAAGATGAAGGTTGGCGTTAAAAGAGTTCATGAAGTACTTAGAGATTTTGAAGATGTTTTGCCAAGTCAGTTACCAAGCGGGTTGCCACCACTCAGGCAAGTCCAACACAGAATTGAAGTCATGCCAGGCCATGCTCCTCCGGCCAAAGCACCTTACAGAATGAATGAAACAGACCTAAAGGAGTTAAAAAGGCAATTGGTGGAACTGGAACAACAAGGTTTCATTAGACCCAGTAGTTCACCCTACGGTGCTCCCGTCTTATTCGTCAAGAAGAAAGATGGCAGCATGCGGTTGTGTGTGGATTATCGGGCTTTGAACAAGAACACTGTCAAGACAAAGTATCCAGTACCAGTTATGGATGAGTTGATGGACCGATTGGGTCAGGCAAAATTCTTTACTCGAATAGATCTCAGATCCGGATATCATCAGATTTGCATAGCAGAGCAGGACATTGAAAAGACGGCGTTCAGGACGCGCTATGGCAGCTACGAGTGGTTGGTCATGGCTTTTGGACTCACAGGCGCTCCAGGCACGTTTTGCCGAGAGATGAATGATGGATTCAGAGATATGTTAGATGAGTTCCTGATCATCTACATAGACGACCTCTTGATATACAGCCGCACACTAGAGGAACACCTAGAACACGTAAGGGCCGTCCTGCAACGCCTAAGAGAAAGACAGCTCTATGCCAAGCCAGAAAAGTGCGAGTTTGCCATGAACTCAGTTGAATTTTTAGGTTTCATGGTTTCAGACAAAGGAGTGATGATAGACCCTCATAAGATCTCAGCAGTTCATCAATGGGCACCGCCTAGAACAGTCAGAGAAGTGAGAGAGTTCATAGGGTTCTGCCAGTTTCCAAGAAAATTCATAAAAGATTTCAGTAAAGTGGCTGCTCCGCTCACAGAGTTAACTAAAGGAAAGGGTTGCTTTGTGTGGGGGCCTAAGGAACAAGATGCCTTCGAGCAACTCAAACAGGCGATGTGCGAAGCCCTTGTGTTGAAGTTGCCGGAGTTTGACAAAGAGTTCGAGATCCACACAGATGCGTCAGGATTAGCAATTGGAGGGGTCCTTATGCAGGAAGGTCGCCCTGTGGCTTATGAGTCACACAAATTCTCAGGTACAGAGTTAAGATGGAGCACTCACGAGAAGGAGATGCTCGCGGTGATCCACTGTTTGCGAAAGTGGCGTCACTATGTGCAAGATAAACACACAAAGATCTACACCGACAACATTTCACTCAAGTATTTCTGTACTCAGCCGAAGTTATCCCCCAAGCAAGCAAGGTGGCAGGATTTCTTGGCTGAATTTGACATCGACATAATTCACAAACCAGGCAAGCAAAATGTCATGCCAGACGCCCTGAGTAGAAGACCAACGCTGGCCGCGATTTCCATGGCCGAGAGTAAGACGAAAGACCAAATTCGTAAGTTGCAACAAATGGATCCGGAAATACAGAGAATCATCAAAGATGTACACTCGGGCTTAGATCACAAAGGAAAATACACAGTAATGAACAACATGCTATATAGAAAGGGAAGGATTTATATACCGGACAATGCAGAAATACAACGGATGCTTTTATGGGAAGCACATGACTGTCAGCTCGCAGGACATGGAGGACAACGAAGAAGTTATGAACATCTAAAAGAGCATGTGTTCTGGCCAAAGATGAAAGAAGACGTCATTGAATATGTTCAAACATGCCCAACTTGCCAATTAGTACGACAACAGAAGATAAAACCGGCAGGCCTACTCCAACCCATGCCCGTTCCGAACCGTCCTTGGGACATGGTCAGCATGGATTTCATAACAGATCTACCAACATCCGATGGGCATAATGCAATTATGGCAGTAGTGGATTATTTTTCTAAACAAGCACACTTCATACCGATGAAGCCACCTATGCCGGCAAAGGTGGTAGCACAGACTTTCTTCCAAAAAGTGTTTAAGTATCATGGCCTTCCCCTGGCTATTGTGTCAGATCGGGACACTAGATTCATGAGCGACTTATGGCGGGAACTTTTTTCCATCTTAAGTACTCAGCTTCGATTCTCGTCGGCCTATCACCCCGAGACCGATGGGCAAACAGAAAGAGTCAATCAAACCATAGAAAATTACTTGAGGAGTTACATTCAAGCGGACCAGAAGGATTGGGCCAAACACCTTGACATTTTGGAATTCCATTATAACAGCTCAATCCATTCGAGTACATCTATGTCACCGTTCGAGGTGGCCACAGGTAAAAGTGTAATCACACCTATGGCACTCATGTCAGATGAAGTGCTAGTGGCAGCAGACCGGGAATGTGGTAATTTTTTACGAGACTGGCAATCCAAACTCCGACAGGCAAAAGAGGCCCTTATCAAGAGCAAAGAAAGGATGGTAAGAATTGCGAATCAGAACCGAACAGAGGCGCCAGATTACCAAGTGGGTGAGTTAGTGCTAGTAAATGCCAAGAACATCACTTTACCCAGGAATTTCACTCCAAAATTCAATCATAGGTATTATGGGCCATAAGGAATTAGCCACCGTTTCAACCAAGTGACATATCAGCTGGCTCTTCCATCAGAAATTCATATCCACAACTCGTTCCATGTGAGTTTGTTAAAACGCTTCTGCCCTGATACTCGTTTTGGACGTCAAGTCACATTGGTGGAAGATCCAATCGAACAACGACAGGCAGAGTTGATCCTCAAGGAGAATAGCTCGCAATTCCTTGTCAAATGGCGTGGCCGCCCCCTCAAGGAAGCCACATGGGTAAGTAAACAGAGTATGCCACCGACAGCCCAAAGCCTCATTGAGTCGTTCCAATCGACTCATCCTTCGACATCCCAGGCACGAATTCCGTAGCTTTACGAGGATGCAAAGCTCTTCGAAGCGGGGGAGAATATGTGACAACCCGTGGGCAAGAGCCCCCCCCCCCCTTTGACAGTGGAGCGACCAAACATATTACCTCGCAACGCAGTTTCTTCTCTTCACTCGAGCCTACCTCTACAAGGAATACTATCACATGCGCCAATAACTCCTCTTATCCTTTTATGGGAGTTGGTAAGATCATTTTGACTACTGTTGATGGTAGTTCTTTCATCTTGTCAGATGCTTTATTTGTGCTAGGGATCAAGAAGAATCTCCTATCAGTTTCTGCATTAGCCAAGATTGGCTTGGTTGTGAAATTCATTGATGACAGGTGTACAGTTCATGATCTATCAAATGGTGATGTGATTATTGCTTCTGGCATTTTGTGTCGTGGGCTGTATAAGCTCATAGACTATGAAAGATCTGTGAATGATTCTGCATGTGCAGTTCATGATTCTCAGGCTATGTCAGATGCAAAGCTTTGGCATGCACGCTTTGGTCATCTGAATTTTGCTAGTTTGCTACGCCTGTAGAAATCTGATATGGTGTCTTCTTTGCCCAAGCTTGAGGCACTTGGAAAACATGTATGTGAAGGCTGTATTTTGGGCAAAATGCAGCGTTCCTCCTTTCGAAAAGATGGTTCAGTTCGGGCTACGCAGAAATTATAGCTTGTACATAGTGATGTATGTGGTCCTATGTAGACACCCTCTTTTGGGAATTACCTTTACTTCGTGACTTTCATTGATGATTTTTCCAGGCATGCATGGGTATATCCACTCAAAGCAAAGTCCGAAGTGTTCATGTGCTTTAAACAGTGTTTGGTTCTGGCTGAAAATCTGTCAGCATGTAAAATGGGCACCCTCCGTTCTGATCGAGGGGGGGAATATATGTCTTCTGACTTTAATCCATTTTTGGCTGAACGTGGGATAAAACACTAGTGTACAGTGCCGTATACACCTCAACAGAATGGAGTTGCTGAACGAAAGAACAGGTCACTCATGGAGATGGCGAGGTGCATGGTAAGGAGTCAAGATTTACCACATAGTTTCTGGCTTGAGGCTGTCATGTGTGCAGCATATGTACTGAACAGGTGTCCCACTAATGCGCTGCAGTCTATCACTCCATATAAGGCTTGGCATAACCGCAAGCCATCTGTTGCTCATCTACGTGTTTTTGGTTGTTTGGCATATGCATTAGTGCCTGAACAACATCGCAGAAAATTGGATGATAAGGCACTAAAATGTATTTTTGTTGGGTACAATTCTAAAAGTAAAGGCTATCGTCTGTATCATCCACAGACTAAACACATTCTGGTTAGCCGTGATGTTGTCTTTGTAGAAGATTCTATTCAACCATTGCTTTCATGTACTAAGGAGACATTTGTTAGCTCTAAAGACATGTATGATACTTTGATGCCTCTTTTTACAGGTGGACAGTCTAGTGCTGGTCCTAATGAGGCAACTTCTTAGACTTTGCAGGTTTCATATGATGATGCAGATCATTCCATTTCTGATGCAGATTTACATGATGCACTTGTTGATGAGAGAGTTGATATTGAGCAGGCAAAAACTATGCCAAAATGGCTGGTGCAGACTTTGCGTGACAGCAAATTAGATGCACCTTTGTCGTATCGTACTCGTTCAGGCTCTCATAGTGCCTCCTTTGCATCAGATTGCTATGCTATGGCTGCGTCTAGTCTCTGTGATGAGAATGAGCCTGTTTCTTTTGATGAAGCATAGAATTCAGAAAATTGGATGGCTACCATGCAATCTGAATATGATGCTATAATGAAGAATGGTACATGGCATTTATGTGACTTGCCTCCTGGCAAGAAGGCCATTGGCACTAAGTGGGTATACAAGATGAAGCGTAAACCTGATGGTACAGTTGACAGGTATAAGGCTAGGCTTGTTGCAAAGGGTTATGCACAGGAAAGAGACATTGATTTTGATGAGACCTTTGCACCTACATGCGGTATGACTACTATTCGGAGCATTTGTGCACTTGCAGCCCATCATGGTTGGAATGTAGATCAGTTGGACATTAAAACAACATTTCTGAATGGTGACTTGCATGAAGAAGTGTATGTTTTTCAGCCCCGTGGCTTTGTGCAGAAAGGGCATGAAAATCAGGTGTGCAGGTTAAAGAAGGCATTATATGGTTTAAAGCAAGCACCACGTGCTTGGTATGAGAAAATACATGCCTATCTGGTTGCACATGGTTTTGAGAACAGTCCAATTGAAAGCACCTTATATGTTAAGCGTGCTAATGATGTGCTTCTGATCATTGTTGTCTATGTTGATGACATGCTGCTCACTGGTCCTATTGAGAAGCATATTGCTGATTTCAAGGCTGATTTGCATGCCTCATTTGAGATGTCTGATTTGGGGCATTTACATCACTATTTGGCCATTCAGTTTATGCAAGTTGATGGTGGAATGGCTTTGTGTCAAACGAAATATGTTGACACATTATTACAACGTTTTGGCCTTGAAGACTGTAAGCCTATTGCCACTCCTATGGAGACAGGTTTACGATTGAGTCTTCATGATGCTGGAGATGCATTTGATGTTGTTCTCTATCAGCAGGCTCTTGGATGCTTGATTTACTTATGCATTACTTGGCCAGATATTCAGTTTGCTGTCTCACAGATGAGCAGGTTTATGCATTGCCCAGGAGTCACGCATTGGAAGGCGGTTAAGCGCATCTTTCGCTACTTGAGTGGTACTCAGCTACTTGGGTTGTTTTATCCCAAGGGGGGATCACTACCGCCAGATTTGCATGCTTTTTCTGACTCAGATTAGGCTGGTTGCTATGACACTCGTGTGTCCACCAGTGGTTTTTGCTTCATGCTTGTGTTGGGTTGTAGGGTATGCACACATCCTCATTTGTGCATGAGAACCCTCCCTAGACCATAAGAATAAGTCTTTTTGTATATATTTGAGTATCACATGTGAACACTCTCCTAGAGCACTTTTTAATATTTCCTCATACCATAGTATAGAAGACTTGAGAATCTCTCACCTTTTTGGCTCTTCTAGGACATTCCTACGTAAAAATCCCACGCATGAGTTTCTTGGGATTTGGTTGTTACAAGACTTGATTTTAGAATATCCTAGAAGATATGTTAGTTAGAGAGAGATCCACTTTTTGACTTTTCAAAGAAGCACATGGGGAATAGAGCTTAGCTTATAAATAGAAGCTTATTTTTGTAAAAGGGGGGGCTTTTGGTCGACGTGCTCTCATGTAAAATCCTTTATCAATGGAAAATGCTCTCATTTACTCCATGAAGACTATTTACATTTACATGTATTGCGTCTTGTGAGTGTGTGAGAGTGGTGTGTGTGTGTCTATGCATGTCTCTCCTTTGCATGAGTAGAGTAGTTGTATTTGCTTGTATTTTCCTCATGGACAAGGATCCTTGACCCCCTATTCTCCTTGTTTTCAAGCATGTGGCAAAGCATGGGGCTGTTGCCAATGGCTTGAACATGTGGGAGATAGGGGTGAATGAGAGGAGAGTCTCTCTTGAGCTTTCCTACTTGCTTCCATGCAAGGTGGTGTGGGTTTTGGGCATTCCTTGCTACAACCTCAACACTTTTTGGCGCCATTGCCGGGGATGGTTGGCCTTTCATCACTTGGAGAGCTCAAGAACATGTGGTAAAGTATTGTGTTACAATTTTTTTTTACTCAATTGCGTAGGATTTGAGTTTTTGCATGGCACTTTCACCCTTCCTTTGGGCCAATTGCTCCCCATTTTCTTGTTTTTAGTAGTGTAGTTTTAGTTCATTTCAGTTGTTGCACAAAAACATCCCCTAACACCCTTCTCTCTCTCACTTCTTCACACATACACACACTCTCACACTCACATTGGATATCACTCACCATCTCTATCACCTCTGATTGCCTTGGGTAGAGGGGAGGGGGTATTTGCTTTTTGGTCCCCTCCTTCTGTTCAATTCTTAGTCAAAAATCACACGAAAAAGTCATAGTTGATGGTAATTCTCAAATCACTTTTTTACTCGGCCGTTCATTACTCGCGTCACGCATGTGAGGAGTTAATACCCTCTACCACAACTCTGTAGCATGAATCTTTGGGGGGAGGGGGAGTTATCCTCTACCTCCCTTTCTCTCTCTAGCCCCTTTTGGGGTTGAGCACGACTGTGCTCCCCCTTCAATCTGTAACACAAGGTTGCGGCAGGTATTCTAGGCAAGTGTTCTTTAGTCGCAAGGCATGACATATGTTCTTCATCCGCGGGGCATCTCCTGCAGCCATGGGGGAATGGGGGAATTATGCTCCGTTGGTTAGTTCTCTTCTCACCAAAATGGAGATCTGTGAAACTTCGTGGACAATTCGTTCCTGCGGGGTGGATGAGCTTGTGCAAAGCTTTCCCTTCTTGGATGTGGCTATGGATTCAATCCATTCGGTGGCTTTTTCTTCTGAAGACCGCTTCTCATGCGAGGAAGTTCATCCTGAATGCCACCTGACCATGAGGAGATATTGAAGATTATCCTCACAAGCATTGGGCTCACTCCCCAACTTCTCTCTATGCGAGGTTGTCTTTTGATCTTTTATGTGGCAGATGAAGCAATGTTTGATGCTAATTTTGGCTAAAAGGAAGAGATTTTGATTCTCTCAATGGATGGGCTATGGTGGTGTTCTCTCTAAACGCAAAGATTAAAGACGATCAATGTGGCCTTTTCCATTCTCTGCTCCTTACGTTGCTGTGGTTGAGCGTATCTGATGCTCTTATTTTACTTACGTAAGGTGCGAGTGGGATGGCATTTCGACCCTCTGCAGGCTCATTCCTACTCCACTATGCCTTCATAACCATCGATTTACTGAAGATTCAGTAGCAACAGCAGCCCTGTGATGCCCCCCCCCCCCCCCCCCCCCCCCGCGGTTTGGAGATGCTTGGCTCAGAGCATGTCTATGCACCTCTTTTTGGATGCACCAATAAAATTCTCGTGTTGATGACTATACTGTTGGGTGGATGGCCGACTAGGTGCACCTCTACAGACATTTAGCCATGACTTATGGGCTCAGCCTAGGGCTTCCATCGATCTCGTCCAATGTGTCTCTTGATTTCATGCTCATGAACCTCTGAAGTTGAACTATGCAAGATCAATTTATGGATTCCAGAATACTTTTCAGTGATAGATGATGTTTGTCCAATCATGGGAGTTGCCGTATTCAAGCCCTTTTGCTAAGAATATGCTCTCAGTCACCTATGCTTGCGATTGAGTCAAAACTCTTGCTTTTTAGATGTTCTTTGACTTGTCATGAATGGGTGCTTGGGGCAGAAGGATTCATGCTTGGGAGGGAGGGGTGTACTACTCTTCTCTCATGCCATGGTTTCCGTCCTTCTCATTCTACTTGTAGGTCAAGCTATGCTCCCAGCTCCTCTCTGTTGCAAAATGGCCGCAGTGCTCCCACTATCTTCTTGGAGTTCATGACATACTCAGCAACCATTCTGAGATGGGTGTCTATTTCCCTGCCCATCTCTCTTTGACTCACTGTTGCATCAAGTTGAAGCGTGGATGTGGTGAAAGTAGACAGGTACTACCTTCTAGCGAAAGTTGTGTCAATCTCACAATCAATCGATGAAGGGAAGCTAGAGAAAGGGGTGGTCTGTGTGGGAGTCTTGAAAAAAGAATTCCATGAACAATGATAGGCAACAACAAGAAGCCACCACATTTGTCAATGCAGTTGAAGATCTCAGAATTTTTTCGGTTGCTCTATCATCATCCATCCATCAGAGTGCTACTCTAATGGATGCAAGCTTGCTTATGAAGAAAAAACAACAATTTTGAGAAGACCGACTCAGGCAACCAAATGAGCTGTATTTTTGGTGTAAACTTGGGAGTGATAGATACCAGATGCACTTGTTGTGTTGAAAGAATTTCGCATGGATTTCTGTTGAACTAAAGTTGAAGGTCAAGATGTACTCCAAATTCAGTTGAATGGATCAAGCCATCTCTTGCTCCCCCTTGGTTCCATACTACTTGGCATGAGGAATTGCTCATCTCAGGCATTTGCCAATACCCCATGCTGCTCCATGACAACAGGAGATGCACTGAAGCAAGCTCTCGACATTCTTGAAGTGCTCGGTGCTGACAAACTTGGTGCCATAATCAAAACAGTCGCACCCCCATCCATTCAAACTCATGCGTCCACATGAACAGGGCTCACTGATACCTTGCTTGGCAACATCTGGCCTCAAGTTCTCCTCTAGAAGATCCAAAGATATTTGCTAAATGATTCCTTGGATGCTGCTGCTGTCAAAGGTTATAGTATGGGTTCTGATTGTGTGCCATTTCTGTCATAACTTAGTGTGCTTCCATGGTTTACAATGGCCATAGCTGCAAATCTAGGGGAGTGTACTATAGATACACTTGTCGTAAAGATGTATCAATGACAAATGTCTGCAAGATTTGATCGGGGCAAGCTAGTGCAACGGTAGGCTTGAATGATTTGCAGCTCATCTTATTTTGCTCTCAGGAAAAGCTGAGAAAAAGCTATTGTTGCCTGCTCTAAAACTGGACGATACGAGGTTCAACAAAGTTAATGAAGTTGCTCTGTCAAACTGAGCTATACTTGCAGTTCTTGGCAGTAAAGAAGGATGGTATGCATGAAAGGGGTCGGTTCATAATTATTGGGCTAATAGTGGTTCATTATTGCTCAGTCAACTCCTTTGGATTAAAGTGCCAAATCAAGCAGCATAGCACAGGCTAGAGTGCAAGGACATGATGACTGGTGGATGAGCTAAATCCTGGAGCTATTGGAAGCAGGGTGGCATGGCCAAATTTTAGTCATTTTTAGTTGTTTCATTGGCTGCTATGGTTAACTGGGATAATTTTTTGCTCACTTTTAATGTGCTCATGGTGGTTGCTTCACATCACCTACAGGCTATTGAAGACTTCGAACCTGCAGCTCGGTTGTCATCCATTTCTCTGCCAACAGATATATCAGGCATTTACTATTGGACTCTCACAATATGGTGTTGCAACCAGGTTTGTTGAAGCCAGGAGGGCAGCTGTTATGTTTCTAGAGCAAGGATAGAACTATGCTGAAGCTGGCTATGTGTGATGAGTGCACCCCAAGCAACAAAGCTGACCCTTCATCATAGATTAATTTGGCTACCTGAAGGCTCCTGCTACTGAATGACAACTACCGAGCTTCCTGAGATCATGGCCTCCTGTGGATTAATCGTTGTTGTTGCCTCAAAACTGGTCTATCTGCCAATCAAACTCCTGGAAGTTCGAGGTGATCAGAATACATCATGAGCTCCTTGCTCTTGGAAAAGTTGGCCAGCGATAGTTGAAAGCAATAACTTGGTGGCTATTGAAGGTGTGCAAGTAACAGGCTTCTACCAGGCTTACTTGCAATGAAATGGTCTAGTGCTTAGCATGCCAGGGGTTATGGCATTCCTCGATTTCTATGATGGACTCACAGAGTTGCTGGGTTCCTCTTTGATGATTTCTTATGAGTAATGTATTCCTCACATAATCTTGTTACGGCAGAGCTTGGGGCATGCTGTTCTTTTGGTCCATATGGTGCAGGGAAGCACTGTGACTACTGACAAATGACAAGTGGTCTTGGAAACCTTGATTGCCCATGGATGGTCTTCTCGAGATGGGGCTTGCTTTCCATGCTTTGATTGGACCCTAGATTGACTGTGCAGTTGCCTACCCATCCAGTTTTTGCATGGATTCTGTGGCCACAACAAGGATATACAACTCCTGAGGATGATGCCACTTTCCCTGTCATCATAAGGGAACATTTGTAAATAACTTTATGTGTCTGACATCTTCTGTGTACTGCCCTCTGATGATATCTAGTATCTCATTCTCCAGTTCAATAACTGATGCAGAAGCCCACATGATTGTTTAAGCTTTGATGATCGAAATTATGTTGCAAGCTCAACTCTAGTGTGATATGATTACTGCCAGGATTGCTCATGAATATTGGGGTTATACTCCTAACTTGCTGGAAGGCAGCAAAGCTTAGATTAGCTTGACCCAGTTCCTGCAATCATGTGAATAACTCTTGTTACTTTCCTATGATCAATGTGAAGAGATGGATAGGTATGTGCTTGAAGATGAAGAGGTGTTGCAAAATCCTTGATCTACACCAGCCAAATGAACTCCAGGAGTATATGGTGGGCCCTTTTAGCTTGCCAATGGATGTATTAGACACCCTATGTACCTTGGAAGATCACTCTCAAAAAGATAGATTAAAACAGATAAGTTGGACTTAGCTCAGAGGTGAAAACTTGCGATTCTTGGTTCATACACCTGTCCAGTGTTTTACATAATTCTCTGAGCACAGCAGCAATTAGCTTAATTCCTCTTGGGGAAGTCTAGTTAACTTAAAGAGCTAACTTTCAAGAGTAATCTCATCAAAAATAATAAACCCCACACTAAGAATGAGTTTTAACAAGTGATGACATCATCCCGATTTTCACGGGCTTCTACAGTTTGAGACCAGTGAGCAGAAAAATCAACGTAACTCAAAATGTAGGAATCCAATGATTATGAAAATTTGTATGGTTATACTAGAGTATAAAGTTGAATCCAAAAATCTTTAAATCACTGAATTTGGATAAGTAACCACTGAGAAATGGCTCTGACATGATGAGTGAAAAAGTCGTACCTAACAGAGAAGTGAAGATGAACAGACCCTGTTGACTTCAAATGAACATAACTGAAGATTGCAACATCCAAATGACATGAAAATTTGTGCCCATATAGTAGATTTATAGAGCTAACTTTACCAAGTTAAATCACTGAAAATGATGCACCAAGCTCAGAGAAAACATCTCTGCAAGCTGACTGAGAAAACTGAGAGTAATGGCAGTGAGTAGTACACTTCACAAGAACATGGAAAGATGAACTCAAATAATCATGAAAATGAAAGTATATTGCTTGTACAATACAATGACTTACTGATACATATGTGTGCCTTGTAATCACACCTTGATATGGCATAAAGCTTAGCTCTTGGAGGTCTTCACATAGGTCTCTCTAACCACGACTAAAACTGCCATCTATTTATAGTTGAGTTTGGGAGGCTAACTTCCCTCAATCACTCTCCAATAAATCAATGATTGATTTGATTCTCTACCTACCACAAATCACGAATTCGTGGCTCCTCTTTCCATTCTTGATCAAGTGGACTCAACCACTTAAGATTCTCTTACTTTTACATTAAGTAAACTCTTCAAAAGTTACAAGAGGTAGTTCATAAGTGAACTTTACATAGTCTTCATTTTAAGGCTTTTTCTATGACTTTGTGGGACTCAAGCCAATACTTAGGCTTGTCATAGACTTGCTCCAACAGCTCCCCCTCAAGCCAAGTATGCTTGAGGTCTTCAATCTTCCAAGATTACCTGCAAACCAATCATAGCCTTGAATTTGCAAAGCTTTGTACCATCCAATGCTTTGGTTAGAATATCTGCACATTGTTGATGAGTGGACACATATGATATTTGAATCTCTTTGCTTAGAACCTTTTCTCGTACATAGTGATAATGAACTTCAATATGTTTAGTCCTTGCATGAAAAATAGGATTAGCAGCCAAATGAATAGAACTCATATTGTCACAAAAAATAGTTGGAGTTCCAAACTCCAATCCAAGATCTTTGAATAGTGTCCTCATCCACATAGCTTCTTGTGTAGCTATGGCAAGACCTCTATATTCAGCTTCAGTAGAAGAGAGAGCAACTGTGGGTTGCTTCTTGGATGACCATGAAATAAGCTTTGAACCTGCAAAGGTAAGATAACCTGAAGTGCTCCTTCTATCTTCCTTGGAGCCAGCCCAATCTGCATCAGAAAATAGCTTCAAACCTAAATCAGATACATAAGGATAATCATGATGTCCTCTATGAGTTCACCTTCATGTGAGCTCAATTTGTGATTGACCTCCATTGGAGTACCATGATCTTTGTAGACAACTTCCAAACCTAGGAAGTAGGTAAGTGAACCCAAATCACTTATCTTGAACTCTTCTCTCATCTGATCTTTGATCTTCTTCATACCATCTGCATCATTTCCTGTCAATATAATATCATCTACATATACACATAGGTAGATGACCTCGGAATTACTCTTTTTAATAAAGAGTGAAGGATCTGCCTTGCTTGGTTGAAAGCCTTTGTCCTGCAAGAATGAAACAAGCCTGAAATTCCAAGCTCTTGGAGCTTGCTTGAGACCATACAATGCTTTGTTAAGTTTACACACATAATCAGGATAAACTTGATTCTCAAAACCAGGTGGTTGTGCCATATATACCTCTTCTGTTATCCAACCATTCAAGAATGCATTCTTTACATCTAGTTGAAGTATCTTCCAATTCTTGGAAGAGGCAATACTAAGCAAAACCCTAATAGTAGGCATATTTGCCACAGGAGAGAAGGTCTCCTCATAATCAATTCCCTGAGTTTGTGCAAAGCCTTTTGCCACAAGCCTTGCCTTATACCTGTTAATTGAACCATCGGAATTCTTCTTGAGTTTATAGACCCATCTTGAGCCTATTACCTTCATGGATGAAGTCTTGGGCACCGAATCCCAAGTGTTGTTTTCCTCAAGTGCTTCAATCTCTTCCTTCATTGCATGCTTCCATTCTGATTTTGCTTTAGCCTCTTCAAATGATGATGGCTCCTCTTGGTTTATATCCTGTGCTATGGAGATAGAGTGTTTAGTTACTAATGAGGTGTCAAACCCATACCTTTCTGGTTTTTTCTTTTCCCTCATAGATCTTCTTAGGCCATGATGTGATGATTCTGCCTCATGTCCAAGTTCCTGCAATTTTGCTTTATCTTTAGACTTCCATGCTTTGATCTTTTCCATCTGAGAATCTTCATCATCCTCTCAGGTGTCTTGTTCTTCAATCTTCAGTTGTTCTCTACCAAGCTTTGGAAAATCTTCTTCAAGATTATATGGTGAATTGACCTTCCTGCATGAATCTTCATACCATGAATTGTTCTCATCAAAAACTACATCTCTGCTTACCAAGAATCCTTTGTTGGTAGGGTTGTATAACCTGTAGCCCTTTTGATTGTTGTCATATCCAATAAATACACACCTTTCTGCCTTTGGATACATCTTGCCTCTAACCTATGAAGGAACATGAGCAAAAGCAATACATCCAAAAATTTTACAATGATCTAAGCTTGGTCTTCTTCCATTCCAAGCCTCATATGGAGTCATCCCATCAAGGGATTTTGAAGGCAACCTGTTAATCAAGTAAGTGGTTGTAGATACAGCCTCAGCCCATAAGTAATTAGGTAAATGCTTTTCATTTAACATAGACCTTGCAGCTTCAACAATTGTCCTATTTCTCCTTTCTGCCACTCCATTTTGCTCAGGAGTGTACCTTGTAGTTACCTCTCTTTTGATTCCTCTTTCTTGAAGAAAAGAATCAAACTCATGGGAGAAGTATTCTGCCCCTCCATCTGACCTTAGCCTTTTTAGTGATTTACCTGTTTGATTCTCCACAAGAGCCAAATATCTTTTGAAACATGAAAAAACTTCATCTTTGTGTTTCATAAAGAATAGGATAGTCCATCTGCTGCAATCATCAATAAAGGAAACATAATACCTTGATCCAGATATTGAAGCTTCCTTGCTAGGTCCCCATACATCTGTATGAACCAACTCCAAGAGATCTCCATGCATATAACCTTTCTTCATGAATGGTAACATGTGAGACTTTCCAAATTGACATGCATTACACTTATAAATCATATGTTGTTTTGACAAATTAGGAAGTCCAAGTACACTTTGGTCCCTGCAGATTTGCTTTAATGACCTTTCACCAATATGTGCTAACGTTTTGTGCCATACTTCCAATTTTGTGAGTGTCTGACTACCATAATTAAAGAGAGCAATGTTTCTAGTGTCCTGTAATTCAAATGTGAACAATCTACCTGTCTTTTCACCTTTTGCAATTCTTTTGAATCCTTGACTTGGATCTTCAACAAATGCTCCTGCTTTTGTGAACCTGACTTGCAACCCTTTCTCTACTATGTGCCCAACACTTATCAAATTCTTTGTAATGGTAGGGACATAGAGTACCTTACTGAGTAGGTTGATGTTTCCATCAGGTGCTTTCACATTGCCTATTTTCTCCACAGGATGTTTTGTATCATCTCCTGTTTGTACCTCATGCTTATTCCTTGGATCTTCTAAATTTGATAGGAGTGCCACATTTCCTACCACATGATTTGAACAACCTGAATCTATGTAGAAAACATGCTCATCAAATTTACCTTGTGGCATAGCCATGTTCATGATCAATAATGAATCCTCTTTGTTTGAGTCTTCTGTGTAGTTATTGTAGTCTCTCCTTTCTTTGTAGCCTCCTTGATAGTTTGAATGATTGTAGTTGTTGTAGTTGCCATGGTAGTTGTTGAACCTTCCTCTTGAGTATCCATAACTTCCTCTATTGTATCCTCTGCCACTTTGATTCCTGGAATTCCTAAAGCAATTTTCAGTTGTATGATTAGTTAATCCACAAATAGAACATGAGTTGGAGTCTTGGGATCTCCCTCTGCCTTGTCTACCTCCTCTTCCTCTACCTCTGCCATGTCTTCCTCTACCTGCATAGTTAGCTTGATATGTACCGGCTTCATCATCCACTTTCTTTGCCTTTCCTTTGTTATCTTTGGACTTGCTTTTATCAGTGTATAAAGCTGAAGATTGATTACCTTTAGAGCTTTCTCCATTTTTTATAAGCTTTGCCTCTTGAGTAAGTAGTTGTCCAATGAGTGTATTGAAATCAGGTACATGCATGTCCATGTACAAATCCATAGATGTGGTGAATGTTTCCCACTTGTCATCTGTCTTCAAGCCATTGATCACCTACCTTACAATTTGCTCTTCATCTATTACCTCTCCAATGCTTCCCAAATTATCCGCTATGTCCTTGAGCTTTGTGACAAAATCAGTCACATTTTGTTTGGGAGCCTTCTTGAGAGTTGTGAAATCCAGCCATAGTTGATGCATCCTAGCTTTGGTACTTGAAGAAAAGAAAGCTTCAAGTGCATCCCACACTTCCTCAGATGTCTTACAACTTCTAATGTGAGGAAACAAAAAATCTGAGATAGAGTTGAGGAGATAAGACCTTGCAAGTGCATCCTTGGAGCACCATGTGCTCAATCTTTCTTGATCTTCTTGTGTTGGTTGACTTTTCTTCTTGAAACTTGGCATAACTTCATCTCCAGCCACATAACCATATAAACTTCTACCTTGGAGATAAGCTTCCATTCTTAATGACCAAGCTGAGTAGTTACCTCTGTCCAATTTGTCAATTGATGAAGGAAATCCATCTGCCATGTTGTCCAACCTTGCTCTGATACCACTGTGAAGAGATGGATAGGTATGTGCTTGAAGATGAAGAGGTGTTGCAAAATCCTTGATCTACACCAGCCAAATGAACTCCAGGAGTATATGGTGGGCCCTTTTAGCTTGCCAATGGATGTATTAGACACCCTATGTACCTTGAAAGATCACTCTCAAAAAGATAGATTAAAACAGATAAGTTGGAGTTAGCTCAGAGGTGAAAACTTGCTATTCTTGGTTCATACACCTATCCAGTGTTTTACATAATTCTCTGAGCACAGCACCAATTAACTTAATTCCTCTTGGGGAACTCTAGTTAATTTAAAGAGCTAACTTTCAAGAGTAATCTCATCAAAAATAATAAATCACACACTGAGAATGAGTTTTAACAAGTGATGACATCATCCCGATTTTCACGGGCTGCTATAGTTTGAGACCAGTCAGCAGAAAAATCAACATAACTCAAAATTTAGGAATCCAATTATTATGACAATTTGTATGCTTATACTAGACTGCACGCTGAATCCAACAAGCTTTACAACACTGAATTTGGTAAAGTAACCACTGCGAAATGGCTCTGACAAGATGAGTGAAAAAGTCGGGTACCTGAGAGAGAAGTGAAGATGAACAGACCCTGTTGACTTCAAATGAACATAACTGAAGCTTGCAACATCCAAATGACATGAAAACTTGTGAGCATATAGTAGACTTATAGAGCTAACGTTACCAAGTTAAAGCACTGAAAATGATGCACCAAGCTCAGAGAAAACATCTCTGCAAGCTGACTGCGAAAACTGAGAGTAATGGCAATGAGTAGTACACTTCACAAGAACATGGAAAGATGAACTTAAATAATCATGAAAATGAAAGTATATTGCCTGTACAATACAATGACTTACTGATACATATGTGTGCCTTGTAATCACACCTTGATATGGCATAAAGCTCAGCTCTTGGAGGTCTTCACATAGGTCTCTCTAACCACGACTAAAACTGCCATCTATTTATAGTTGAGTTTGGGAGGCTAACTTCCCTCAATCACTCTCCAATCAATCAATGATTGATTTGATTCTCTACCTACCACAAATCACGAATTTGTGGCTCCTCTTTCCATTCTTGATCAAGTGGACTCAACCACTTAAGATTCTCTTACTTTTACATTAAGTAAACTCTTCAAAAGTTACAAGAGGTAGTTCATAAGTGAACTTTACATAGTCTTCATTTTAAGGCTTTTTCTATGACTTTGTGGGACTCAAGCCAATACTTAGGCTTGTCATAGACTTGCTCCAACAATCAAGCCTTCCAAAGATACCCTCAACAAGCTCTATGCACATTGGGCAAGCAAGGAGTACCTAACGCTGCTCTTCATGATGGCTAGGCTGACTGCCTCTTAGGAGGATGGTGTCGCCTAGCACCGAAAGACTCCACCACTTGGAAGGCTTTTGCTTTTTCAAGAACTACTCCAAGGGATGGCTTCATATTCGGCAACAAAAGGCTGCTCTTTTGGATTGCTGGGCTGACTGCCCCCATGGGGATTGTGTCGCCTCGCACCTAAAAGACTCCACTACTTGCTCTGAAGACTGAAGATTTACAGATGGAAGGAAGAATTGCTGGCTTGCAGATTGGAAGCGAGAAGTGCATACCTAATAAGCTTGAGATTTGCTTAAGTTCATTACTGGCATGAACTCACATGCATCTGCACCCAAGAATGGGCATTTGCATACATGAACATACATATAAAAAATGGAATGATTTGCATCATCACATGAGATCTACAAAGGCTGGGAATTTGCCTCATTAGGACGAGCACTAGATTGTCCACCTATAAAAAGAGGCAACAAAGTATCATACATGTCTTTGGAGCTAATAGATGTCTCCTTAGAACATGAAAGTAAGTGTTGAATAGCATCCTCCACAAAAACAACATCACGGCAAACCAGAATGCATTTAGTCTGTGGATGATACAAAGGATTGCCTTTGCTTTTAGAACTGTACCCAACAAAAATACATTTTAGTGCTTTACTATCATCCAATTTTTTGCAATGTTGTTCAGGCACTAATGCATATGCCAAACAACCAAAAACACGTAGATGGGCAACGGATGGCTTGCAATCATCCCAAGCCTCATATGGAGTGATAGACTATAACGCTTTAGTGGGACACCTGTTAAGTACATATGTTGCACACATGATAGCTTCAAGCTAGAAACTATGAGGTAAAGCTTGACTCTTGACCACATACCTCGCCATCTCTGTGTGTGACCTGTTCTTCCGTTCAGCAACCCCATTCTGTTGAGGTGTATATGGCACTGTACATTGATATTTTATCCCATGTTCAGCCAAAAATGCATTAAAGTTAGAAGACATATATTCCCCATCTCGATCAGAATGGAGGGTACCCATTTTACATTCTAACATATTTTCAGCCAAAAACAAAAACTATTTGAAGCACATAAACACTTCGGACTTTGCCTTCAATGGATATACCCAAAATCATCAAGGAAAGTCACGAAGTAAAGATAGTTCCCAAAAGGTGTCTGCATGGGACCATAGACATCACTATGTACAAGCTTCAATTTCTGAGAAGCCCGAACTGAACCATCTTTTGGAAAGGAGGAACCCTGCATTTTGCCCAAAATATTGCCTTCTCAAACATGTTTTCCGGGTGCCTCAAGTTTGGGAAAAGAGGACACCATTTTAGATTTCTTTAGGCATAGCAAACTAGCAAAATTCAGATGACCAAAGCATGCATGCCAAAGCTTTCCATCTAACATAACCTGAGAATCATGTACTGGTTGTTAAAAATAAAGAAGTAAGCTCGTATATATTTTTGCAAAAAGGATTTTCTTCAAGTAGAAGGAAAATACAAAAATGAAAAATAGAAGCATTTACTTCAGCAAGTAGTGGAGGCCAAAAGAGAATCATTCAAAAGAGAATCAAATCCAAAATCTGAATTGTAAGAGGAGTGGCTATCCAAAGTAGTGGAGAAATGATGGAGAAGAGCTCTCAAACTCATCATGAGAGTTTTTGGTCACTTGGCTATAAAAGAAGCAAGGGAGGACACTCAATGAGAGAGCAAGAAGGCGTGGAAGCCCCCTTGTATCCGCTTCATTTGGTTTGAGTCATTTCGTTCAGTTCACTCTCATAGAGTGTGTCCAGCCGCACACCCATTTTTGGATAGTCTACTTGTGAGAGTCATATCTCTCAACATATGTATCCAAATTTAGTGTTTAAACATTCGTTGGAAAGCTTATCTTGAGTACTTCCTCTGTCTAGAACAGTTTTATGAAATTCTTTATGCTCTCTGAGTTATTCAGGTTTTAGTGAAGTCTAGTTTTTAGCTGTGTCCAGTCGCACACCCATTTTTGGGTAGTCTACTTATGAGAGTCATATCTCTCAACATATGTATCCAAATTTAGTGTTTAAACATTTGTTGGAAAGCTTATCTTGAGTACTTCCTCTGTCTAGAACAGTGTTATGAAATTCTTTATGCTCTCTGAGTTATTCAGGTTTTAGTGAAGTCCAGTTTTCAGCCTAACTGAGTGGACAGGTAGTCTGTTTTGAATCAAATAGTTGACAACTCAAATCTACTCCAAATTGAGTGTTTGATATCCCATTTGAAAGCTCTAGGTGTCTAGTTTGAGTGACCATAGTTTCAAGTTCATTGGATATTTCAGTTGGTACCAGTTTTTATTTGAAGGTTCTGCTGTTGGCAGGAGTCTTCATCCTGAGAAGGTCTTCTACACTTTCCGTTGCGATTAGGAGAGGAATTCTCCAACATTTGGTATCAGAGCCTTGGATTTTGAAGAGGCAAAGCATTGGAACTAAACTGAAGCAAAGGGAAAGCTACAACTCAAGGGGGAGCTTCGTGAATTCAAGAGAGAGCGCCACAACATACTTGAGGTAAACTTCAATCTTGGAAGTTTTCAATGGCTGATTTAGGACAACAAGTTGAGAAGTTAGACAAAGACAATTTTCAGTCTTGGAGGTATAGAATGATAAATTACCTTAAAGGTAAAGGTTTATGGGGTTTAGTTAGTGGAGATGATCCACAACCGGTAGACCTTGAAGATCCCAACATTACTCCGGCACAAAGGAGACAATTTGCTGATTGGGAAGAGAGGAATCGAAGGGTGATGTTCCTCATCTCACAAGTTATTTCTAACACTATGATTGGTCATGTGCAAAGCTTAGAAACAGCCAAAGAAGTTTGGGAAGCATTGGAGAAGGTGTACGCTACCTCAATAAGGTCTCGGAGGATGCAACTCAAGAACGAGCTCAACAACATGAAAAAAAGCTCAAACCAAAGCATTAGTGAGTATACATTGAGGATTAAGGAGCTTCGAGATCAACTAGCATCAGTTGGATGCAAGATAGAAGAGGAAGACATCGTCCAAACAGCCCTCAATGGCTTGAGGAGTGAAGAAAAGTGGAAGCCACTCATCACAAACATCCTTTATAGAGATCCTCTACCAACATTTGACGAAATTATACGAAATCTTGTGGCTGAAGAGGTTGCTCAACAAGGAGAAGGCAACAAAGGTAAGGACAGCCATAGTCAAATGTTATATGCAGGAAGAGGTAGAGGAAGAAACTCAAGAGGAGGCTCGAGAGGAAGAGGAAGAAGCTACAACAATACAAATTTCAGCCAACACAACTCGGACGACAACAAGGACAACTCAAATGACAACACACATGGAAGAGGTCGAGGAAGAAATAGAGGAAGAGGTCGAGGTTCATACAATCCTCATAAAGGTATAACATGTTATCATTGTGGTAAACTAGGACATTATGCAAATGATTGTTGGCAAAAGAATGGAAGGCTGAATGGAGGCAACCAAAGGAGCCAAAATAACTATGCGAGTACATCAAGTGAAGGAGACAAGCAAACCATGCTTGCCATGAAGCATGACTACAACAACTCGAGAAGTGATGACCAAAAATGGTTCATAGATTCAGGTTGCAGCAACCATATGACATGCCAAGGAGATTTGTTCACAAAGCTACAAGCTCCAAGTGGAAAAGGATGTGTAGAGACCGGCGATGAAACTCAACACGCAATTGAGCATGTTGGAGATATCAAGCTTGGAGACAAGAAGGTATTGGCTGATGTTCTTCATGTTCCTACTATTGCAAAGAATTTGATTTCAGTAGGACAAATGGTAGAGAAAGGATATCATGTTATCTTCAATGAAAAAGGCTGCTTTATAAAGAATCCAAAAGAAGGATTCAAGGTCATTGCTCAAGGAAGGAAAGAAGGAAGGATGTTCACTTTGGACATTCAACAACCGCATGGAAAGGTGATGTATATTCAGTTTGGAAACAAGAGGATAGCTGAAATCGATTTGTGGCACAAAAGGTTTGGACATATCAACATTCCCAAGCTCAAGGACATGAGCAACCATGAAGTGGCAAGAGGTCTTCCAAGATTCAATGATGCCGGACTACATGAGTTTTGTGAAGCATGCCAACTAGGAAAGCAAACTCGACAACCATTCAAGAAAAGCAACTATGTGGCAAGGAATGTCCTCGACTTGATACACACGGATGTATGGGGACCATCACAACAACCATCAGTGGCTGGTAATAGATATTTTGTCACTTTTATTGATGATCATTCAAGGAAAGTATGGATGTTTTGCATAAAACAAAAATCAGATGTGTTCTCCATGTTCAAGAGATTTAAAGCACAGGTAGAAAAGGAAACAGGACGCTACATAAAGACCTTGAGGTCCGATGGAGGAGGAGAATATTTCTCCAAAGAATTTTCAGACTTTCTTTATGAAAATGGAATCAAGAGACAATTTACATGTAGGTACACACCTCAACAAAATGGAATAGCTGAAAGGAAAAATCGACATATCACAGAATTTGCAAGATGCATGCTCAACGAGATGAAGATGCCACTAAACTATTGGGCTGAAGCAACTAGTACGACTGTTTATTTGATGAACAAGTGCACAACGGCTGGAGTGCATAATCTAACTCCCGAGGAGGTTTATTTCGGTAAAAAGTCTGACCTTACACATCTCAAAGTTTTTGGATGTGTGTGTTATGTTCACATCCCTCAAGAACTAAGGACAAAGATGGAGGCAAAGTCCAAAAAATGTATTTTTATTGGATATTCATCGGAGCAAAAGGGATATAGGTGCTACAATCCGGTGACAAAGGAGCTACGAGTCTCACGAGATGTGGTATTTGATGAGCTAAGACCATGGTTTGGAGACAAAGGGAAAGAGAAGACTCTTGAAGAAGATTGCGAAGATGATGAAGGTGCTGTCCAAGAAGAATTTTAGCAAACAAGCACTCAAATGTCAGGTCCAGAAGCTTCTACATCACTTGGAGAAAGCTCAACATGGAAGGGGAGGCTAAGGAGTCATTCCTCATCACCAACATCAGCTTATGAAAAATCTAAAGCCGAAAGTGCTGCCCAAAATAGTGATTCAAATACAAGTGAAGAAGAGTATGAAGAGGTGATCACACCGAAGGTAAAGTTGAACCGATTGAAGAAGCAATGTTCAAAAGGAAATGAAAGGAGGTCTTCAAGAGCAAGGTATCCAATTGAAAGGCTGAGCTATGATAGTTTTATTGCAGAACATTTTGCATATATGACACAGGTGGTCAAAGATAAAGAACCGGATGCATATGAAGAAGCATGTACACAAAAAGAATGGCAAGAAGCTATGCAAGAAGAGATGAAAGCTCTCAAGGACAATCACACATGGGAGCTAGTTCCAAAGGCTGAAGGTATGAAGATTGTTCCAAATAAATGGGTGTTTAAAATAAAGAGAAATGTTGACGGCTCTCTAGCAAGGCATAAAGCTAGACTAGTAGCAAAAGGATTCAAGCAAACTCACGGCATCGATTATGAAGAGACTTTCAGCCCGGTTGCAAAGATGGGAACAATTAGAACCTTGATTGGAGTGAGTGCAGCAAGGAGATGGCCATTGTACCAACTCGACATAAAAAATGCTTTTCTCAATGGTGAACTTCAAGAAGAGGTATACATGAGTCAACCAATTGGATTTGAAGACAAAAAGCATCCAAATTTTGTTTGTAGATTGAAGAAAGCTTTGTATGGGCTGAAGCAAGCACCACGTGCTTGGAATCAAAGATTGGTCGAGTACCTCACAAGGTGTGGGTATAGTCCAAGTAATGCAGATCCCTCTCTCTACATGAAGAAAGAAGAAGGCAAGCAGGTATATATTTGCATATACGTTGATGATCTCATCATAACAGGAAGTAATGTTACAGGAATACAAGAGATCAAAAGGAAACTCGGTAAGGAGTTTAAAATTTCAGATCTTGGTGAGCTGAAATACTTTTTAGGCATTGAGATAGTCTATGGGAAAGATGGCATTTACTTAATGCAAAGAAAATACCTATTGGATGTTCTTTTCAGATTTGGAATGAGTGAATGCAAACCACTCACTCAACCTATGGACACAAATGTGAAGCTATGCTCAAATGATGGAGAGAAGTTACATGATGTAACTACATACAGGAGTATTATAGGTTCATTGATCTATGCTACGATCACAAGACTAGATTTGTGTTATATTGTTGGAGTTCTTTCTCAATTTATGCAAGCTCCAACAAGTGAACATTTAAATTCAGCCAAACGGCGCGCAGCCGCAGAGTTAGCCCGAAAACTAACGTAGAAGCTAATGGTCATCTTAGCCTCACTTTCGAGAATCGTTATTAATACGCTTTCTTTGAACGCCGGCGCATGACACTCATTTCTGCTTTTTCAGCAGGTAGTACTTGTTTTGAAGGTGCAGTTATGGGAAAAGGCGTAAGGGCGGCGGCTATCACGCGCGAAGAGCACGTTACGACCCGTTCCCAAGCTCCATGGTGTGTGCTAAGATATGTGAAGCACACTGTCAATCATGCATTGTTTTATAGATATGATGAAGAATTGTAGGTAAAGGGCTTCAGTGATGATGATTGGGCTGGTTCCAAGGAGGATAGAAGATCCACTTCAGGTTATGTGTTCATGATAGGTAGCAAACCTATCACATGGAGCTCAAAGAAGCAACCTACTGTTGCACTATCATCTACAGAAGCTGAATATAGAGGTTTAGCCTTTGCAACTTGTGAAGCTATGTGGATTAAGAAGCTCTTGGCTAATCTTGATGTGCAGGTGGAGACCATTCCAATTTATGGTGACAACATGTCAAGCATTCACTTGACAAACAATCCAATGTTTCATGCACGAAGCAAGCACATAGAAGTGCATTATCATTATGTTCGAGAAAAAGTTTTGAGAAAGGATGTGGATATAAAGTTCATTGGAACTAATGACCAGGTTGCAGACATGCTTACAAAGTCCCTCGATGCTTCTAAGCTCAAGAGGTTCAAGGACGACATCAACTTACAAGATATGGTTGAAGGTGCAAGCTCACATGTGAGCTTGAGGGGGAGTGTTAAAAATAAAGAAGTAAGCTCGTATATATTTTTGCAAAAAGGATTTTCTTCAAGTAGAAGGAAAATACAAAAATGAAAAATAGAAGCATTTACTTCAGCAAGTAGTGGAGGCCAAAAGAGAATCATTCAAAAGAGAATCAAATCCAAAATCTGAATTGTAAGAGGAGTGGCTGTCCAAAGTAGTGGAGAAATGATGGAGAAGAGCTCTCAAACTCATCATGAGAGTTTTTGGTCACTTGGCTATAAAAGAAGCAAGGGAGGACACTCAATGAGAGAGCAAGAAGGCGTGGAAGCCCCCTTGTATCTACTTCATTTGGTTTGAGTCATTTCGTTCAGTTCACTCTCATAGAGTGTGTCCAGCCGCACACCCATTTTTGGGTAGTCTACTTGTGAGAGTCATATCTCTCAACATATGTATCCAAATTTAGTGTTTAAACATTCGTTGGAAAGCTTATCTTGAGTACTTCCTCTGTCTAGAACAGTTTTATGAAATTCTTTATGCTCTCTGAGTTATTCAGGTTTTAGTGAAGTCCAGTTTTCAGCTGTGTCCAGCCGCACACCCATTTTTGGGTAGTCTACTTGTGAGAGTCATATCTCTCAACATATGTATCCAAATTTAGTGTTTAAACATTCGTTGGAAAGCTTATCTTGAGTAATTCCTCTGTTTAGAACAGTTTTTTGAAATTCTTTATGCTCTCTGAGTTATTCAGGTTATAGTGAAGTCCAGTTTTCAGCCTAACTGAGTGGACAGGTAGTCTGTTTTGAATCAAATAGTTGACAACTCAAATCTACTCCAAATTGAGTGTTTGATATCTCATTTGAAAGCTCTAGGTGTCTAGTTTGAGTGACCAAAGTTTCAAGTTCATTGGATATTTCAGTTGGTACCAGTTTGTATTTGAAGGTTCTGCTGTTGGCAAGAGTCTTCATCCTGAGAAGGTCTTCTACACTTTCCGCTGCGATTAGGAGAGGAATTCTCCAACACTGGTTGCACCACCACCATTACTTGTCAATCCATGGAGAGGTGAGCACTAGTATGAAGACCATGAGCGAGTGAAGTCCAAAGTGTGTGTGTGAAAGCTAACAAGCATGCACACACATACACACACGCGCGCACACAATAAGAGCAAAGAGAGGAACAATGGAAGAACTTCGATTACTAGAGAAATCTAATACAAAAGCTCCAATCTCTAACAAGGTAACTCTCTAATAAGCTAACCCCAAAAATGAGCTCTCTAGCTCTTTTTATAGCTTTTTGACTAGTTTTGGCCTTGTCCAGACCTAGTGCCCGACCAAGTTAAAAATTAGGTTCTAGGACTTATTTGATGGCTCAAACGGAGTCTAAAAATTATGAAAATTGGTAGGATGATACTTTTAATACTCCTCAAGATTGAGGACTCCTCGGTTTGAACAAAATGGAGTTATAAAAATATTAAATGGTATTTACAATGGCTTTTAGAGATGAAAAATCACTATTTTTATGGGGATTTCTTTTAAAAATTTAACATGTACTTATTGGAGCTCCCTATATGATCCTTCTTCTTGTGTGTCCACTTCTTTGATGCACTTCCATGATTTTTGCTTGACCCTGAGTGTCAATACTCCCTCCTCCTCTCGATTCTATCATCCCTGACAGACCCTTGTTGTAAAGGTTGTTCCATGTAGTGCTTTGAGAGGTAGAGTCCATCCTTTGTATGTGATTTTTCCTAGGATTCGAGCGAGAATGTGTCATTATGACCGATCAAAAATTGCTAGTTGCTTAAAAGAGGTTGTCAAGGTTGAGTTGCAGAAAATGCTAGCTTCGAATTGCTTCCTAGGTAGTGATGTTGTCCCCGTGATGTCCTCTAGATCGTCCAAAGATGATGTTCATAGTAGTCATGCCAAGTACTCATAACCCACAGTGAATGATGAGAAGTGTGTTAGTGCATGGGTTGAAGAAAGTATGTGCCTTGTGCACGGCCTTGTAATGTGGCCCTATGTGTGCATACTTGGAAAATGCATTGGAAGACTTATGGTGCAAAAATTGGAGGTCTTGAGCTAAGTGCTCAAGGGTATGCTGACGAAGAGGTTTCCTAATCTATCATGGTTATAGTGTTGCCAAAGTAAGGATTCTTACCATGCTGAATGGTTGATCGGTGTTTATCTCATCATGTTGTACACCCGTCATTGTGATGGACCATGGGCAGGTCTATCATTGTCGATGAATGTCCTTGTTGATGGTCCATTGATGAGATTCTTCGAGCACCTGTTCTTGGCCCCTCTCTTCAAAGCAACATTTGCCAAATACTGAGAATTTAATTTCTTTATATTCCTTCACAAATAGCATGGGGGAACTACACCAAGCTTAGTTTCACATATTCTCTTTAGCTCACCATAAGCAAGAGTCTTCTCACCTAGTATACATACAAGGATTTGCAGGGTGCCAGAACTACCCCTTGTAGATATCTCCTTGGATGCTTCGTACATACATTAGTTATGCATCTCTCAAGTTGCTGACCTTCAAGCTCTTCCCTTCTACCATGATAAGGGGGAACAATAGTTTTGGATGCCACATTCATGCCAAGTTTTGGACATCTATCAGATAAGGTAGCCATAATATCATCTGCTAGCCGAGACATGCTTCTATCCAAACTGATAGTGCCCAAGAATCAATGGTTCCACATTCAACTAAGCATGACTCATTCATGTTCCATGAGCCAAACCTAGGAAAAATCTCTCTCTCTCTCTCTCTCTCTGTGTTTTTGGAACAATGGCACAAAACAAGAAGAAAGATGTTAGAAACGGTAAAAATAGTTGACACATGTCAATGTGCTCTTGTGCCTAGGACTCTCAAATGTGTCTATGCTTGGTCATGTAATGTGGCCCTATAGTTATGCATACTTTGGAAATGCATGACTTGAATGGTGCAAAAGACAGGGTTGTGCAAGGAGCACATGGTTGTTACACATCGAGGCTTCTGATGTTACATTGGGACACTAATGTTATACTTAGAGGTGTCCATTGGACCTTGAGATGACGATTGATCATTCCTCCTTATAGGGATCCATTTGAGAACCATGTTTGACTGCGTAGAGATCGCCTTGGATTTCTTCATCTTCAGATGGTTTCTTAAATTCTGTATCCCATGTGGCTGGTTCTTTGGTTCTACAGGGGCTACTAGTGCTTTTGGCTTCCATACCCATATGATCGTTACTAGTCTTCTAACTCTTGTTGAAGAGGTGAGTTGGTCTGCTTTTGGTCTTGGTGTTTGGTTCTGACCATTGCTTTGCCTTGGCTTCTTTGTTGAGACTTTTCTCATGTCGGAGAGCATAGGTTGTTATGTATGCAAGAGCTTCTTGGGTACCCAAATTTATAATTGTCCTTGTTGAGCTATAGCTAACTTCTTGGGAACCCAAACTTGTCGGATATCTTGTGGTTGTGCTTGTGCTAGTTTGTTTGTTCATCTTCAAGCTTGGTTGCCTTACCAGGATGGGAATTGTGGGGACAAGGCCGATGGTTGTCCTCCTTTTTGTACCCAGATCTTCTTCATGCTTAGAATTGCTTTCTTGTTGAATGGTGTCTTTCTATTTGATATAGCAGTTTTCTTGAACTGTCGTGCTTGCCTTTGTGGTGGAACTACTGTGGCTGTATTAGTCTTTGAAGAAGAAGAGAGATCCACTCAGCTTCAAGACTATTCTTCCATGATTGACTCCTTCTACATCATAGAGCGTTTGACACATACGTCTTCTTCTATAAGATTAGCCTTAGAAGAACTAAGAGCATGTGTGACATGTGGATTTGTGAGCATGTAGTTCTCTAATTCTAATGTAATGCACTTTTCATGTACCCAAACTTGAAGAAGTTGTCTTTTTAGGCTTACGTTGACTACATGGTCATAGATTCAATCTTGGCCCAAGACAAGTGGCTCCATAAGATCCTCATCTTGACACACTAGCATTTTAACTCTCATTGGGACATCTTGAAGGTAGATGGGAAGCTCCACCTCACCCAAACAAGGGGTTTCCACACCTCCTAGCCCTATAAGATAGGCTTCTATGGGATTGACGTTTTATTGAAAGTCCTGGCAATATGAAAGTCTAACTACACTAGTTGCTACACCTAAGTCAATCAATGCTCTCATATGCCTTACATTCTCTTAGTGTCCTACCTCTAAGGTCACAAAAGGACGTCAGTCAATTATTTGAGAAGCACTTGCACCTGATGTTTGCCACATGGCCATGTGATATCGTGGGGCTTCAGGATTAACATCTAGGCCTAATCGCATTAACATATTTTTCGTAATGTGCTCTCTGGCCTCTGCCTGTGCTTATTCTCTAACTCTCAACTCTTCTTCTTTTCTCTTCTTAGCAGTGTTGAGTCTCATTAGCATATCCTCTATAAGAGGTTCTTCATACCATTTGAATGTACATCCACTAATATATTTTGGCAAAATGTCACCTTCTAGCGTGGCCAATTGAGTCGCACCACTAGTGGAAATTCTATTAATGATTATGGGTCCATATCCTCTTTTTTCCAATTTACGAGCATGTTGTTTTAGTGTATAAACCAACACTAGGTCTCCGTCTTTCAATCCTTCATCCTTGATGTGTGCATCAAAATAAGCCTTTTGTATTTTCTTTGCAACATAGATGCCTGCAGCCACTCGTAGCCTCATCTCACCTAAACATTCTAGATCAAAGATATTGGAGGACAATTCATGTCCCTTCCACTCATGCTCTTGTGCTACTCTTAAAGATGGTATTAGGAAGTCCAATGGTAGCACAACATTCTGTCCGAAGTCCATGTGAAATGGGGTGGGATTGAGTACCATTTTGTAGGCAACTCGGTAAGCCCCAAAAGCATGATGGAGTTGTTTGTTCCAATCAAAGCATTTATTATTGACCAGTTTTGTCAATACATTACATAGGATCTTATTTGTGCTCTCAGCTTATCCGTTAGCTTGTGGATGATAGGGGACAAAATTCTTATGTATGACCAAGAATTCTTGGAGAAGATTTTCAATGACTTCATTCAAGAAGTATGTACCTATATCCCTTACAAACTCTATTGGTAACTCATATCTAGTGAACACATTTTCAAATAAGAATTTAGCCATTTTTTGAGAATCATTCTTTGTTGTGGCTTTTACTTCCACACACTTTCAGAGGTAATCTATGGCTACAATAATGTACTCTGCATGGGAGTTTCTAGATGGGAGGTTAATAGGACCGATAAATTCTATACCCCACTTTGAGAATGCACGTCCTCCCATCATTGGTCTCAAAGGCATCTCATCTCTTCTGATCGGATATTGTGCACATTGGCATGTGTCGCATCTCTTCACATAGGTATGTGCATCCATATGAAGAGTGGGCCACCAAAGTCTTGATAATAGAATGGTCTTAATTACTCGATCAAGACCAAAGTGTCCACCTAAAACACCACTGTGTAGTTTCTAAGATTTTCAAATAATTTGACTCATGACTGCACAGTCGTAAGTAACCATCTTTTCCTCTTCGGTATAGGTTGTCTCCAACTAAGGTGCAGTCTTGAGCCTCTTGCTCCATGCTTCGTTTTCTTGCTAGACTAGCCTCATTGGGTAGTGTTCCTGATCTCATAAATTCTGCCAATGGAGTGCTCCAATTTGGAATTAATGACACATGATAAAGGGTGGCATGCTCCAATGGGGGTTTTTCCTGACATATTGGACAGTTCTTAATCCATTCATGTATTTCTTTGTCCATGCTAGGCCAATACACTCTTAAACGTTTCAGATTTTGCAATGTTCTTTGTTTAGAATAGTGATTCCCTAGCAATCCTTCATGGGCATATTACAACCAACTACTATGTTTGTCGTCCTCGACACAACAAGCTAGTACTCTATGTACCTAAGTCACGAGGTCTTAGGGACTTGTGTCAAAGAGACTAAATCTCATTTGCCCCACAAGTGAATATAGTGGTGGATTGACACACGCTTAATTATCAATCCGAAGAACCACATGAACCAAGTGTATGAGGACGTGTGCACACATGATGGAAAGTGAAGTGGTTTAGTTATAATGCATAAGAAAGGACTAACCTACCTCTCCAACTCACTCAATCTCTGGAAATTTCTGTCGCGATACCACTTATAGCAGTAAATACAAATTTGAATGTTTCTCCTAGCTCTGAACTCCGAGTATGGCCAATAGTTGGTTCATTTTGAAGCTCTCGATGAGATGCATCTATTGGTGGTATCACTCAAATCTAACAACGTCTCTTCAAGTTATTGTCAAAACAATGATTGACGGAAAACACCTACACTCGTTCCACAGCTCGTATTGGTGCACACACACACTACAGTAGTTCAAAAGTGATGGGGAGCAATAGACAACAGTCCTACACACCCATTCCAAGCTTCATACACACACAAAAGATCATACAAAAGATGAAAATCAGCAGAGAAGAAGCAAATTCGAAATTTCAGTCCTCCTTGTTCATAATGGCAAAAAGTCTCTACAAAAAAGTCACAAAGTGACTTATATACATGTGCCCTAAAAATGGTCCTTTCACACAAGTGACCGGCACTTTATTGGCTAATCTCTAATTTCCTACTATTTTACAAGGAGTATGTTACAATGATTTGGGGCTTATGCATCTAGAGGACTCCTCTAGTGCATCTACATAGCTTTGAGGGAATTTTCTAGTATTTTGAAGAAGAAATTTATGTCCATTAATTTGAAAATTTTAGGGCTCCTCTTTTGTGCCTCTTTTCTTTGCAACACTCTCCCCCTCTTTGTCTCTATCGTCCCTTGACAGGCTTTGTTCCTTTGCCTGCAGCTTGTTTGTGGCTCCTTAGTACACATAGCCAGTGGTCAAAGAAGTAATAATGACTGTCAGAGAATTTGTTACTTTATCCAAAGTTAATCCTTTGCTTGTATAAGCCCCTTGGTATTCCTTATATCGCAAGTCTGGGTTGTTGTATTAAATCAGGCTATCATGCACACCATCAGTGGCTAAGAATGTGCTATTCTTAGTCACTCTCTCTTTTCGTCTTCTGATATGTCTTTGTCTTCACACATATTGTTGATATATTTAGGTAGTGATGTGTGTGAACACACTAGGACCGCCGGGGCACTTTTTTCCCTCTTTAGGAGGTTTTATTCCCACGGCTTGTATATACGCCTATTGCCCTAATGGGCTACTTATCTTTGTACATTCTCTAGTAATACATTGAGTATTGTGTGTTGTGCTCCAAGCTTCTTCTCCTTCCTTGTGTTGTTTGTTGGCGAAAACTTCAGCTCTAATACCACTGGTGCGGAATTACTTTCGCCGTGAAGGTGGATTTCGCGACAAAGCTTGAACTCTGTCAGGCCTGTGGAAAATGTCGCGCCACCGCAATAGGATGCTAAACTAGAGTGATTCAGAACACCTCTGTAACCAACAGTAGCTTAGCCTAATTAACGTTGCCTTAACTGTGTTATTCTGCGACACAGGTTCCACCGGAACTTCACCAGACTCTCGCTGGGACGTCACCGAAAACTTACCGGAACTTTACCGGAATAAACTTAGTTTTGCTCGTAATTGCTTCAGATGAACTTATGTGAAGTAAGGAAGTAGTGTGTGAGCTTCCTTCACCGAATGAACTTCTTTTCTGGAAACTTCACAGTTCTAAAGTGCTACCTTCCGGTTAACCTTTGTACTGTGTGTACATCTCCATTTCACCGGAAACTGTGATCAGCTTAAAGTAGAGACGTCTAGCTACAAGATGAGCTATCTCTCATACAAAGCTTCGAACTCTACTGTGAGTTATACTTCGTTGTTCTACCGGAAAACTTGTTTTCTGAAAACTGTAACTGACCGGAAATTACTGAACTATGTTTACTGAGTAAACTGTTATTTACTGAAACATGCGTTTACAGAGAAGGTACTGAAGCCCGTTTAGTAACGAGTCGTGACAGTTAACGATAAACGAAACTTCCTACCGTAATACGAAATAGCTTCAGACTCTTCACAAGTAAAGATTACGCGCAGACGTCCACATGAACATGTGTTTTCAATTAGAGAAGATGTGTACAAGTAAGCTTGGCCTCTTCTTGCTCAAGTTACAGAAACTCTCCTACTGTGAGTAGTTTCTTATTACCATCTCTCTCAGATGAAAAGCCCGACCTTTCAGGCTTGTGTTATTCATCTGTACATACGCGATCTCTGGTGTCTTCTTCTACATACGCGGTCTATGGCGTCTTCTATCTATGACTCTGCGTCTCTGCGCATCTGCTATATCTCGTCCCTATTCTTGCACATGTACACTCCCGCTCTCTTGGTCTCTCTATATCTTTCCTTCTTCAAATCTTGCTGTATATATACACTTTCCTTTGGCGCTCCTCTGCGCTGTCACTCTTCAATTCACGTTATGCGCGCCTCACGCGCCCGCCGTGGTTAATTGCTCTGTTATGCGCACACCGTGCACTAACTTCGCATACTGTACACCTGTGCTCTGATTTTCCGGAAGATTCTGTTTCTCTCTTTGTCTGTTGCGTCAAATTCGTGAGTGTTTCTTTAACAGCTCCCCCTCAATCACTAATTTGACTTCTTCCGGTCTTTCATATATCTTTCTTTCTTTTATTCCTGCCATTTCTTTGAATCTGTTTGTCTTTGTTCCATCCAAGCTTTTTGTCAGAATATCTACAATCTGATCTTTCGTAGGAGTGTAGACTATTTCTATCTCTTTCTCCATTACTTTTTCCCTTAGGAAATGATACTGAATCTCTATGTGTTTTGTTCTTGCGTGAAACACAGGATTCGCTGCAAGATACGGCGAGCTCATATTATCTCCATGTATGATCGGTATACTTTGATCTATACCCATGCTTTTAAGTAAAGTCTGCATCCATATCACTTCTTTTGCTGCTTCTACCAGTCCTTTGTATTCTGCTTCTGTTGACGATAAAGCTACTGTGTGTTGCTTCTTCGAACACCAGCTTACCAGCTTATCTCCTAGGTATATCATATACCCGTGCGTTGATCTTCGGTCATCTTGACTTCCTGCCCAATCTGAGTCACTATATGCTCTGAGCTTTATATCTGACGTAAAAGGATAATATAATCCTTCCTTTATAGTTCTTTTGATATATCTGAGAACTCTTTGTCCTGCAACCCAATGTTGCTCTGTCGGACAATGCATAAACTGTGAGAGGACTCCCACCGGAAAACTGAGATCCGGTCTTGTTAGCGTAGCATATATTAAGCTTCCTACTAACGATTGATATTTTTTCATATCTTTGAACTCTGTTCCATCATATTTGCTGAGTTTATGATTTACTTCAAGCGATGTTGAAGCTTCTCTGCAATTCTCCATGTTGAACTTCTTCAGTAAGTTCAGGAGATACCTTTCTTGCGTGACATATACACCATGATCTGTATATGTGATTTCCATTCCTAGAAAGTAGGATAACTTTCCCAGGTCACTGATCTTGAATTCCTTTTCTAGCAGTTTCTTTACCTCTGTGATTCCTGCATCTGAGGTACCTGTAATTATTATGTCATCTACATAGATACAAATGTAGATCATTCCTTCTTCTGTCCTTTTGATGAGTAGACTTGCATCTGCCTTCGAACTTTGGTATCCAAGTTCATTGAGATACTTCACAAGTCTGTAGTTCCAAGCTCTCGGAGCTTGCTTCAGTCCATAAAGTGCTTTCCTTAACCTGCAAACAAAATTTGGATATCTGGAACTTATAAAACCTTCCGGTTGTTCCATATAGACTTCATCTGATATATATCCATTCAGGAATGCATTCTTTATATCTAGCTGACTTAGCTTCCATCCTTTTGATGCTGCTATAGCAATCACTGTTCTTATGGTTGACATTTTTTCCACCGGACTGAACGTTTCGTCATAGTCTATGCCATGCGTCTGAGCATAGCCTTTGATAACTAGTCTCGCTTTATGTCTGGCTATCCTTCCATCTGCAAGTTTCTTAACTTTGAACACCCATTTATTTCCGATTACTTTCTTACCGTTTGGTTTAGGAACAAGTTCCCATGTCTTGTTTTCTTGCAGTGCGGTGAGCTCTTCTTCCATTGCTTCTTGCCATTGCTTCTTGCTTTTGGCTTCGTCATAGCTCTGAGGTTCATCATCGTCCTTGACCATGTATGCATAATCGTTCTGAGTTATATACGATGTATCATATGAGTACCTTTCCGGTTGTCTTCTTACTCTGTTCGACCTTCTTAGCTCATATTCTTCGTGTGCATCTGAATACATGTCTTCATCTTCGTTTCTCGTACCTGATCCGGTCCTGGACGTACTAGCCTCGTCTTCTTTGTTTACCTGTACAATTGATTTTCCTTTCTCTCTTCCTTTTATTTCTTCTTCAAATTCTTCAGCTGTATGACTGTGATCTGCATACCAGCTTTTCTGTTCATCAAATGTTACATCTCTGGAAACAGTAAAATGTTTGGTTAGAGGACTCCATAACCTGTAACCCATCTGCTTTTCATCATATCCGACGAACACATATTTTTCTGCTTTCGGTTCAAGCTTATGTCTGAGTTGAGACGGTACATAAGCATACGCTACTGATCCAAACACTTTGCAGTGATCAAGTGTTGGCTTCTTTCCCCACCAGGCTTCATAAGGGGTCATTCCTTCTAAGGCTGTACATGGTAATCTGTTTACCAAGTATGTTGCTGTGTTCACGGCTTCAGCCCAAAGATAATCCGGGCAATTCTTTTCTTTTAGCATAGCTCGTGCAAACTCGACTAGAGTTCGGTTTCTCCTTTCTGCTACACCATTCTGTTGTGGTGTATACCTGCAGGTTATTTCTCTCTTAATACCTGCATTCCAAAGATAGTCATTGAATTCTCAGGAGAAGTATTCTCCCCCTCCATCAGACCTCAGTCTTTTAAGTTTTTGTCCTGTGAGTCTTTCAGCATATGCATGAAAGTGTCTGAAAGCTCCGAACACTTCTGATTTCTCTTTCAAAACATAAAGAGTTATCCACCTTGTTGCATCATCAATGAATAAGACATAGTACCTTGATCCGCTGATTGATCCTTCTTTCGTTGGTCCCCATACATCTGTATGTATGAGTTCTAGCACACCGTCATGTTTGAATCCTTTCTTCTGGAAAGGTAGCCTGTGGGCTTTTCCCATTTGACAGGCTTCGCATTTGTGAATCATATGTTGGTTCTGTACGTTCGGTAATCCCAGTACAGACTGATTCGCTATCATAGCTTTGATTCCTTTCTCGTGAAAGTGACCTAATCTCTTGTGCCAGAGATCAAGTTCTGTAATTATCTTTTCATCATGTGTGAGCAGCGCTTGGCCAATATTTCCTTGTACTCTTAAGGTAAAGAGTCTCCCTTCTTTTTTACCAGAGACGATCTGATAGTATCCGTTCTTGAGATCTTCTACAAATACTCCTTTATTTGTAAATCTGACCTGAAAACCTTTTTCGACTATCTGTCCCACACTGATCAGATTTTTCGGTATTGTTGGAACATACAGAACATTGGTTAGCAAATCTGCTCCACTTTTGCACTTCACTTTTCCGATTGATTTTACTTTGTGTCTTGTATTGTCACCTGTTTGAACAGTGTGACTAGAACTACCTTTTTCTAGTTCTGACATCAGTTCTATATTTCCTGATAAATGATTAGAGCATCCCGAATCAATGTAAAATACCTTTAGATCTTCGTTATCAGATGTGCTGATTGAGTTCATCATCAATGATGTATGATTTTCATTCTGTGTGTCATTTGCGTAGTTGTTGTAGGTGGTGTTGTAGGATTGGCACTGTCCCCAACTTCTTGTTCCACCTCTACCATAGCCTCCTCTTTGGTTTTGTCTTCCTCTTTGAGCATTATTCTGATTTCTTCCGCTTCTGCCTCTGCTATTACTGTTCTGACTTTGATTTGATCCCTGTTGGTTGTGCCAACAGTCATGCGCTAGATGGTTACTTAGTCCACAAATCCAGCAAGCTTTCTTGGTGGTATTCTCACTACTTCTTCCTCTTGCTCTTCCTCTGCCAATTCCTTTTCCTCTTGCGTAATAGGCCTGAGAACTCGACTCTTCTTCATCTTTTGACTTGCCTTTGTCTTTCTTCTTGTTTTTCATGTACATTGCAGAGCTTTGTCCTTTGTCTGCGTCTCCTTTCAGGTCTTGCTCATATGTGAGCATCAATCCAAGCAACTGATTTAAATCTGGTACAAAATGATTTAAAGAAAGTTCAGTTGAGAGTACGAAAGGTTTCCACCTTTCATCTCCTCTCAATCCTGTGAGCACTTGCGCTATCAATCTATGATCTTCGACTTCTTCATTTATGGATCCTAGACTATCTGCTAGATCCTTCATTTTAGTGACATAGTCACTAATGCTTTGACTCGGCTTCTTTTTGAACGTTGTGAACTCGGACCATAGGCTGGCCTTCCTGGCTTTCGTAGTATTTTGGAAATGATCTTCCAATGCACTCCATATATCTTCTGCTTTCTCCAGACCTCTAATGTGCGGTAGTAGATGATCTGAAACAGTGTTGTAGATGTAGGCTCTTGCCGTTGCATCTTTCTTCTGCCACAGCTTTAGGGCGTCCAATTCTTCTTTTTCCGGTTGACTATCATCTTCGAAAGTCGGCTTCTTTTCTTCTCCGGTCACGTGCATCATTAATTCCTTACTCATAAGTAAGGCTTCCATGCGCATTACCCATGCGGGATAATTATCTCTGTCCAGTTTATCAATTTGGACGTGATCTGCCATGATAGGCAATACTCTGCTCTTATACCAATTCTTGGGAACTAACGGCTCTGATACCAATTGTTGGCGAAAACTTCAGCTCTAATACCACTGGTGCGGAATTACTTTCCCCGTGAAGGTGGATTTCGCGACAAAGCTTGAACTCTGTCAGGCCTGCGGAAAATGTCGCGCCACTGCAATAGGATGCTAAACTAGAGTGATTCAGAACACCTCTGTAACCAACAGTAGCTTAGCCTAATTAACGTTGCCTTAACTGTGTTATTCTGCGACACAGGTTCCACCGGAACTTCACCAGACTGTCGCTGGGACGTCACCGAAAACTTACCGGAACTTTACCGGAATAAACTTAGTTTTGCTCGTAATTGCTTCAGATGAACTTATGTGAAGTAAGGAAGTAGTGTGTGAGCTTCCTTCACCGAATGAACTTCTTTTTTGGAAACTTCACAGTTCTAAAGTGCTACCTTCCGGTTAACCTTTGTACTGTGTGTACATCTCCATTTCACCGGAAACTGTGATCAGCTTAAAGTAGAGACGTCTAGCTACAAGATGAGCTATCTCTCATACAAAGCTTCGAACTCTACTGTGAGTTATACTTCGTTGTTCTACTGGAAAACTTGTTTTCTGAAAACTGTAACTGACCGGAAATTACTGAACTATGTTTACTGAGTAAACTGTTATTTACTGAAACATGCGTTTACAGAGAAGGTACTGAAGCCCGTTTAGTAACGAGTCGTGACAGTTAACGATAAACGAAACTTCCTACCGTAATACGAAATAGCTTCAGACTCTTCACAAGTAAAGATTACGCGCAGACGTCCACATGAACATGTGTTTTCAATTAGAGAAGATGTGTACAAGTAAGCTTGGCCTCTTCTTGCTCAAGTTACAGAAACTCTCCTACTGTGAGTAGTTTCTTATTACCATCTCTCTCAGATGAAAAACCCGACACTTCAGGCTTGTGTTATTCATCTGTACATACGCGATCTCTGGCGCCTTCTTCTACATACGCGGTCTATGGCGTCTTCTATCTATGACTCTGTGTCTCTGCGCATCTGCTATATCTCGTCCCTATTCTTGCACATGCACACTCCCGCTCTCTTGGTCTCTCTATATCTTTCCTTCTTCAAATCTTGTTGTATATATACACTTTCCTTTGGCGCTCATCTGCGCTGTCACTCTTCAATTCACGTTATGCGCGCCTCACGCGCCCGCCGTGGTTAATTGCTCTGTTATGCGCACACCGTGCACTAACTTCGCATACTGTATACCTATGCTCTGATTTTCCGGAAGATTCTGTTTCTCTCTTTGTCTGTTGCGTCAAATTCGTGAGTGTTTCTTTAACATTGTTCGCGTGCTTCCACAGACGTCTATCTCCAACAATTGGTATCAGAGTAGGTCGTCGCTTCATCTAGTGCACCGTCGACACTCCTCCATTTGCAGTCTCAAGATTGCACAAATTTTGGTGAGCATACTCAACGTGTTTTCGAGATCAAAACAGCTTCATTTTGTGGTGCCAAAATCACGATCTAAGCTTGTTTCGGCCTCCGAATGCACTATTGCAGTGCTTGTGCAAGTTATTTCGTCTTTTTGTGCCAAACGTATATACCAGTTTCTGTCCACCAGTATAAGCGTCTTGAAGTCTGCTACAGGTCTAGCAGAATTTGTCTAGGCAGTTCTGTTCAACTTTTTGAGATACAGTAAATTTTCTACATCAAGGTATTTTGGTCACTGGCCATGGTTGAAAGCAGTGATGTATTCGGTATGTTGGCTGTTCAGGATAAGTTGGATGGTACCAACTACCCGTTATGGGCTTATATGATGCGACATGTTTTGGTTGCAGAAGGATTGTGGAACATTGTACAGGGTGTCGAAAAACGTCCTATCACACCTGCAACTGTTGCAACTGCAGGTACTGAAGTTGATGCAAAAGGTGTCGAAGATGATGATATTCTGCATATTACTATTTGTGCTACGGTTTCTGCTGCACCTACTATAGAGCAGATTCGCTAGGATGGCATAGATGCCCAGGCACATGCATTGATAGCTTTGTTTGTCAAACGTGCCATTATTCCTCACATTCGCTCTTGTAGAACAGCTTAAGGATGCTTGGGATACACTTACCACATTGTATCAAGCTAGGAATGAGGCTCCTGGTGCTTACCTCCAAAAACAGTTGGAGATTGAGCATATGAATGAAGGTGATTCTATGGACAGTTTCCTAACGAAGATCAAAGATTTGAAGGAACAGTTGATTTCTGATGATGAGGTTATACCAGATAGCTCACTTGTGTAGACCGTTCTAAATGGTCTTCCTGATTCATATCAAAATTTTGCTTCTACTCTTCGTTTGATAATGAAAGGCAATCCGAATGCCTTATCATTTGAGGAGTTAGTCTCTGTTCTGTTGCAAGAAGATCAATCCAGGCAAAACAGGTCCATTATGCGAGTTGTAGATCAAGCTTTCCTGGCTAGTCAAAAGGGCAAAGGAAAATGGAGCTCTTCAACTAGTAAGCAAAAATCTGCTAATTCTGCATATTCGAAGAAGGAAGATAAAGATGAGAAGAAATCAAAAAAGCAGAAATTGTTTTGTAAGTACTATAAACGGAATGATCATATCATAAAGAACTATCCAAAACTAGCTGCTAAAGAGGCAAAGAAGAAAGAGGTTGGAATGGTTGTTGCAGAGGCCTCCACACCAAAAACAAAGTCCGCTAATCTTGTGCAGGAAGAAGAATGGGCATTTACTACTGTTTGCAGTTTTGACCCATCTTCTCATGAGCAGTGCATGTCTACAGTAGACTCAGATGTTTGGTATTTTGACAGTGGGGTGACCAAACATATTACCTCGCAGCGTAGTTTCTTCTCTTCACTCGAGCCTGCCCCTACAGGGAATACTCTTACATGCACCAACAACTCCTCTTATCCTGTTATGGGAGTTGGTAAGATCATTTTGACTACTGCTGATGGTAGTTCTTTCACTTTGTCAGATGCTTTATTTGTGCAAGGGATCAAGAAGAACCTGTTATCAGTTTTTGCATTAGCCAAGATTGGTTTGGTTATGAAATTTGTTGATGATAGGTGTACAGTTCATGATCTGTCAAATGGCGATATGATTATTGCTTCTGGCATTTTATGTCGTGGGCTGTATAAGCTCATGGACTATGAAAGATCTGTAAATGATTTGGCATGTGCAATAAATGATTCTCAGGCTATGTCAGATGCAAAGCTTTGGCATGCACGCTTTGACCATCTGAATTTTGCTAGTTTGCTATGCCTGTAGAAATATGAAATGGTGTTCTCTTTGCCCAAACTTGAGGAACATGGGAAACATGTTTATGAAGGCTGTATTTTGGGCAAAATGCGGCATTCGTCCTTTCCAAAAGATGGTTCAGTTCAGGCTACGCACAAATTGCAGCTTGTACATACTGATGTTTGTGGTCCTATGCAGACACCCTCTTTTGGGAATTATCTTTACTTTGTGACTTTCATCGATGATTTTTCTAGGCATGCATGGGGATATCCATTGAAGGCAAAATACGAAGTGTTCATGTGCTTCAAACAGTTTTTGGTTTTGGCTGAAAATCTATCAGCATATAAAATGGGCACCCTCTGTTATGATCGAGGGGGGGAACATATGTCTTCTGATTTTAATGCATTTCTAGTTGAACGTGGGATAAAACACCAATGTACAATGCCATATACACCTAAACAGAATGGAGTTGCTGAACGAAAGAATAGGTCACTCATGAAGATGGCGAGGTGCATGGTCAAGGGTCAGGCTTTACCACATAGTTTTTGGCTTGAGGCTGTCATGTGTGCAGCATATGTATTGAACAGGTGTCCCACCAAAGCACTACAGTCTATCACTCCATATGAGGCTTGGCATGACCGCAAGCCATCAGTTTCTGATCTGCGTATTTTTGGTTGTTTGGCATATGCATTAGTGTCTGAACAACATCGCAGAAAGTTGGATGATAAAGCAGTAAAATGTATTTTTGTTGGATACAGTTCTGAAAGTAAAGGCTATTGTTTGTATCATCCACAGACTAAACGCATTCTGGGTAGCCGTGATGTTGTTTTTGTGGAAGATGCTATTCAGCCATTGCTTTCATGTACTAAGGAGACATCTGTTAGCTCCAAAGACATGTATGATACTTTGCTCCCTCTTTTTACAGGTGGACAGTCTAGTGCTGGTCCCAATGAGGCAACTTCTCAGCCTTTGCAGGTTTCATGTGATGATGCAGATCATTCCATTTATTATGCAAATTTACATGATGCACTAGTTGATGAAAGAGCTGATATTGAGGAGGCCAAAAAATGGCTGGTGCAGACTTTGCACGACAGCAAATTAGATGCACCTTTGTCATATTGTACTCGTTCAGGCTCTCATAGTGCCTCTTTTGCATCAGATTTCTATGCTATGGCTGCATCTAGTCTCTATGATGAGAATGAGCGTGTTTCGTTTGATGAAGCATAAAATTCAAAAAATTGGTTGGCTGCTATGCAATCTGAATATGATGCAATAATGAAGAATGGTACTTGGTCTTTATGTGACTTGCCTCCTGGCAAGAAGGCCATTGGCACTAAGTGGGTATACAAGCTAAAGCATAAACCTGATGGTACATTCGACAAGTATAAGGCTAGGCTTGTTGCAAAGGGTTATGCGCAGGAAAGAGGCATTGATTTTGATGAGGCCTTTGCACCTACATGTCGTATGACTACTGTTTGGAGCATTTATGCACTTGCAGCCCATCATGGCTGGAATGTACATTAGTTGGACATTAAAACTGCATTTCTGAATGGTGACTTGCATGAAGAAGTGTATGTTTTTTAGCCCCGTGGCTTTGTGTAGAAAGGGCATGAAAACCAGACGTGTAGGTTAAAGAAGGCATTATATGGTTTAAAGCAAGCACCAAGTGCTTGGTATGAGAAGATACATGCCTATCTGATTGCACATGGTTTTGAGAACAGTCCAATTGAAAGCACCTTATATGTTAAGTGTGCTAATGATGTGCTTCTGATCATTGTTGTGTATGTTGACGACATGCTACTCACTAGTCCTATTGAGAAGCATATTGATGATTTTAAGGCTGATTGGCATGCCTCATTTGAGATGTCTGATTTGGGGCATTTGCATCACTATTTGGGCATTCAGTTTATCCAAGTTGATTGTGGAATGGCTTTGTGTCAAACGAAATATATTGACACATTATTGTAGTGTTTTGGCCTTGAAGACTGTAAGCCTATTGCTACTCCTATGGAGACAGGTTTACGTTTGAGTCTTCATGATGTTGGAGATGCATTTGATGTTGTTCTCTATCAACAGGCTGCTGGATGCTTTATTTACTTATGCATTACTCCGCCAGATATTCAGTTTTTTGTTTCACAGATGAGCACGTTTATGCATTGCCCAGGAGACAAGCATTGGCAAGCAGTTAAATGCATCTTTCACCATTTGAGTGGTACTCGACTACTTGGGTTGTTTTATCCCAAGGGGGGATCACTACCGCCAGATTTGCATGCTTTCTCTGACTCTAATTGGGCTGGTTGCTATGACACTCGTGTGTCCACTAGTGGCTTTTGCTTCATGCTTGGTAGCTCATGTATATCTTGGTTGAGCAAGAAGCAGCCTACTGTGGCCACTTCCAGTTATGAGGCTGAGTATAGGGAAACTTTCATAGGGACTGTTGAGTGTGTGTGGCTCAGATGCCTTATGGCTGATTTGGGTGTTGGTCAGACTTCTGCCACCACCATCTTCAATGACACTCAGAGTGCATTGGCAGTTGCGAGGAACCCTGTGTTTCATGCTCGCACTAAGCACATTGAGGTGCAGTATCACTATGTCAGGGAGAGGTTCTCTGCTGGGGAGATCAGCTTGGCATATGTGCCCACGCAGGAGAACGTTGCAGACCTTTTCACGAAGGCTAGTTTGAAGCTTTCTGTAAAGCTTTGGGCTTACTTCCTTTTGTGGAGTGATTTCCACATAGCTTGGCACTTCCTTATACATGAGTGCCAGCTCCTTGTTCACCACATCACTCCCAGGGGGGATTTGTTGATATATTTAGGTAGTGATATGTGTGAACACACTAGGACTGCCGGGGCACTTTTTTCCTCGTTAGGAGGTTTTTTTCCCTCGGCTTGTAAATACGCCTATTGCCCTAATGGGCTACTTATCTTTGTAAATTCTCTAGTAATACATTGAGCATTGTGTGTTGTGCTCCAAGCTTCTTCTCCTTCCTTGTGTCGTTCGCATGCTTCCGCAGATGTCTATCTCCAACACATATGACCCTGTTGTATTGCTTGGTGCCTGTTTATTTTCTTCCACCACACACCTTACTTTTCAGGCTTTTGCTCCCTTCTAAGTGAGCGTTACGTTTTAAAGGTCCTATTCTTAAATCTTCTTTGTCATTCCTTGGGACCTGATTCGTTTCGTTCCATTGCACACATCCAGTGGATGAGGAGATAGTTAAGACCTTGAGACAATTGGTTATCTTATCCAATGAAGGATCCTTTGTGTAATGTCTCTCTTTCCTGTTTGTTTCGCTTCACCGCCTGCATCTGGTGGATAAGGAAGTTGTGTGCAACCTCCCATGAAATGTCCTGATTGTTATCTTTCTTTATTTCCAATCCCCACGCCCTGGTTCTTTGGTGTTGCCGCCTAATGCATGCCCCTATGGGGCTTTGGGCAAAGGGTTGTTCTTTCCTTTATGAGCTTTTTTTCTTCATTGAGCAATTTTGTTCTTTGATCTTCTTCTTCTTCTTTTTTTGCTTGATTCCCCTTCCACACGTCCCTCCTCCTAAACTCTATCGTCGCGGAGAGGCTTTTTGCGGTGACACGAGTATGTTTGTATGACTTTTTGCTCTCGCTGATTAAGGAAATTTGCTTGACATATCATTAACTCCTTCCATTTAGTCGACTTCACCCCGTCATCTGGTGCCTGTCTATGATATGCAAAGAAACTTAACTCGTAGGCCACTAGTCTTGCATTGAGGTTTGAAGATACTTTTGCAAAAATTTCCGAATCCATTTCAAAAAACCCTGTAAAAAATGCCACTTCAAATGTTTGCATATATTTACTTGGCAAAAACATTAATCTTGAGTAGACAGCCATGAGTGTTAATCAACTAGGTATAGTTGATAGGTAAAAAACGAGGGCATCTGATCCATGGTTAATGCCGATGAAGTTCAAAAATGTATACTGCACATGTAACATACTCAAAATTTTGTTAGTCATCTTGATGGCTAAATTTGGTACGGCTGCGTATCTGGCAATCCAAAATTCTATTTTTTTTACCATGTACTCTTTGATTGGTAAATAATTACGAGGTGGACTCAGTAATAATGGGTAGTTGAGCCACTGATTATTTAAGCTTCCCTGGCATTGTGCTTCCCAAAATTGCATCTAGGAGGGTCTTCTAGGTATTGGGCAAAAAGATGGATTGACTTGAAGTATACATGGTGCCGATTCCTAGTGTACCCTTAGTGTAGGATTCTTCTCCAAAAATTTCCGCCTCCAGATAGGATCTGCTTTGTCAGATTCCTCTTGTGTATAGGTAAATGTTTGCATGCTGAACTATAGGCTGTTGTCTCGCTCTTTATTTGTTGTGGTCTTTATGTAGTGCCGTGTTTGTTCTTTAAGTAATTGATACGACACATTGAAAGGTTTTATTACATGTTCTAGATTTTAACTTTCAATCTTTGCTTCTTTCATGACTCTAACTACTTGATCTTCAAAATCTTCAGTAAGCTGGGACACTAGTAGTGCCCGCTCATGTCCGCTTAGTTCTGCAATATCTCGAGTATGTCTTTCAGTGTTGGTCTCCATTTCCTCCCTTATCGATGAATGATGTAGGGGGGAGAAAGAGGACGTATCTCAGTCCCCTCAGTAGCCGCTGTGGAGTGTGGAACTACTGGTGTTCCCTCATTTACCTGTTGTGCTAATTGATCTTTCAATTGCTTTATCAAATCATCCTTTTCTTTAATTTCTTCGTTGGCTCCCATAATCGTTTCCTTGTTTTTGAGGAGCTCCTCTCCTATGGCCGAAAGTTTATTAACATCTTCATTGCATTGTACTATATATTGACTTTCTGCTACCTTCCACTTTTTCCTAAGCTCTGTGGTGTCGTCCATATATCTTTTCTCCCATTATGCTATGGTGGCTTGCTCCTGCTTGAGTTGATCTTCATACTTTGCTATCCGCTCTTCCAGTGCTTTTGTGTTGTTTTCTGCCATTTCAAGAGCTTCTATCGGTTGATTGCATAAAAGGGTTGTCATCAGCTCCTTGTTCCTATTTTGTAGGTTATCTGCTTCATCCATGTATACCTTGATTTGAGATTCAAGGATCTTGCTTCTACTATTCATTCGTGCCTTTTTTGCCTCAAGAGCCTCATACCTGCTTTGTAATTCTTTCAGTTATTCTTGTCGCTTCTGATTTTCTGTTTCTAGTGTGGCACATTGATTCTTGGCCTCGTTGGTTTTTTTCGCCTTCTCTAATATTATCTTTTGTGCTTGAATTAATTTGTCAGATAAATTTTCACCTATTTCTTGGAACTGATTCTTCTCCCGCATTGCTTTGTCGTAATCTGCATTAGCTTCAAGCATTAGTTGTTGAGTATTCATAGCAGTTTGTATCATCTGTTGTACTACTGGCTTGAGCTGAGCTACGTCCATGTTCAACCAAGTTTTGAGAATGCTTGGAGCTTCCCCGATTTGTACGTCTTTTCCTTGCTCCATGTGTATGGTCTCATCATGCGGTTGCCTTATCTTGAGCTGTACTTCTGTTTCTCTTCGCTCCTCTTCCTGATTGATCGATTTGGTGGCACTCCCTTAAAATGTGACATCCATCGGAGAGGGTTCTGCCACGACCCTTATAGGTGTGAAGGGTTTCAATTCTTCGACTGTGTTTTCTACATTTTCTTCCTTAGGTATCTTCATTCGGACGTCTCCCGCTAGAATAGTCTCTTTGATTTGGATGTTGATTGCTTCATTCAATTTGATAATATGGACTCCTTCTTGAGAGGCCTCTTGCCCTGTGGTGTCCTTGCTTGTGTTATCAGGCACCTACTCAATCTTTGTGCCTTCCACGCCAAAGTCATCATTTACTTGATTTAATTCTTCCCATTGACCATCCTCTCTTGAATCACTTCGTATATCCACATTCAGCATAGATGTGTCTTGTTCTTCTTTTGTGTCCGATGATGAACTTGAATTCATTAATCCCAATTCTCTATACCTATGAACCTTGGTCAACCTTTTTCTTTGTTTAGCGTCTTGATGGGCTTGTTGGTAGTGATGCCCTTGCGCCGATAGGTTTACCTATCCTTCCATATACTGGTGACTATCTTCCATAGCTTTTGATAATTCTTCTTCAGTAATGGGTGGATTTTCTTGAAGCCTAGTCCTTGGAAGTACGTGTGCTTTCTTTGTAGCTAGAGCTTCAGCTTCTGTTTGCATCATTTCCCATAGCTTTTTGGTGCCTCTCATTCTTGGTTTGGAGCTCCTTTTTGCTTTTTCTACGATCTTCACTCCTTTCTTCTTCCTTGGAATTGTAGCAATCTTTGCATGCTTAGCCATTTCCTCTAATGACGACATCTCTTTGAAATGTTCTCTAATGCCCAAAGCATGATAGACCAGGATTGTTAATGCAATGCTTCCATTCACGAACTTCTTATGATTCCACTATTTCTTGGCCTCGAAGATCCGTTCTTGAATGTATGGAGTCATGTTAACTTGATTTCCTATTTGTTTGATGGCATGGGAAAGCATTTGCACTAAAATCTTTTGAGGAGCAGTATATCTGTGCATGTTGGGAAAGCAAAAGTGTTGATGAATGAGTCTGACTTCCTCTTCTATGTCAATGCGATTAATATCTATGAATGTTCTTATCTTCGCTCCCCAGCTTTCATCAGAATAATATTCCCATTCTTTTCCCATACGAAAGCTTCTTTGATTAAGTCGTGGGTGAATTGTATGATGACCCACTCTCCTGCTGCATCTAGTACTCTTGCTTTAGGTACCAATGGATCATGCAATGCCAGCTGCAAGGTGTTCATGACTAGTGTACATTGCTGGAAATTCGGTTTGTATATAGGGAGTTCAAAGTATTTGTGGACACCCGCTTTCTTCATGATGCCCACCGTCAATGGAAGTTCATGCACTACCTTGAAGTCTTGGGACATTATTGGGAACTGATGGTCGGTGTCCATGAATTTAATTATCACTAGGAACAAATAGTCCCCTACCGATTGATCTTCTCTAAACCAATGACCTTTTGCTTTAGTCACACTCTATAGAGGGAATTCCAGCACCTCCTCTTGAATGCTCGCTTTAGAATCCTCAAAAGCCATCTGCATTTGTAACGAAAAGAGCATCAGCTTCCTATAGAAGGCATGTCTTTAGTGATGTGTGTTGTAGTGACATATCGTTCATTGCATCACTCTGTTTCCCCTTGCTTACATAAGTAAGATCTCTTACCACACATTTTTCATTTTTATTCCTGAAAGAAAACAAGAATTAGTGTAGCCAAAGCATTTATGTATTTACATAGTTGGTTCGTTCCTATGGAAGTAGAGTCTATGACCTATTCCCAAGTGGGAAATGTGCACCACTAATTTTGTTACGTACATCATGTGCCGAATGCATGGCCTCATAATGTGGCCCTATCATGCATACTTTAGGTGCATTCAGCTCATCATTAGTGCAATTGGAATCCTTATGGTTTTGTTGTTCCAATCCTTGCTGCCTCTTCAGTTTCGATATCCATTTTATAGTTGACGTTTGAGGCTTTGTCTTCTCCTTGTTTCGTCATGCTCCAAGTGTTTCCTCTTTCTTTTTTAAAGTTTGATTGGTTGGGATCGTGCTCCTCTGGTACCTTGGGTTAGTCTTGTTTGGCTTTATAGTCCTGCTTTGTCGGTATAATGTTTCTTCTTGCTTGTTTATCTCTTGATTTGCCATCTGTCTTACCTTCTTCAAAATCCATATGTGTTGTCGTGTCTTCTGGGCTTCTATTAATGACTTTGGAAGCCATACTCGCAGGATTCTTTTTTGTTCTGATTGTGATGAAGAGAATTTGTTGTTTCTCCTTGTCTCCATAAGTTGAGTGACCTATATCGGTGTAGAAATTTATGGTTCCCTTATTCGGTCCTTGCGAATCAAGTGTAGATTGGCACTTCTTGATTGCGATAATCTGATCGTGGACTTCCACATTGATGATCTTCCTTTGTTGTAGGTGACTTTAGGAGGTTTTCTTCATCATTTCTCTTAGATTCATTGTTCATGTAGGTTGAATTCATCTTCTCCACTGGTGCAGTGGTATTTGTGGTAACATCTTTTTTGGGACACTCTTTTGGTACACTTCTGATTGATTTATTTGCCAATTCTTCTTCTAGATTTTCTTTTTCACGCTTCATGATGTCCTTCCTCTGAGAGGGTCTTGCTTCTAATAGGCTAAAGATTTCCTTGTGCCCTATTTTGGTTGAGATGTACCCTTGAGCTAGGTGAATGCTCACTTCATTCTCAATGATCCAATCTTGCCCTAGGATCAGGTGCTCTATTAGATCCTCGTCTTTACACACCAAGACCCATCGTTCCATAGTGGAATTTCCTAGGTGGAGGGATACTGAAGCTTCTCCAATGCATTCAATGACTTGACCCCCAATGCCTATCATGTGAGCTTTAGTTGGTGTTATGGTTGTTTGAACATGCATGATGTATGTCCTTAGTATGCAACTAAGTGCTCCCCCCAAGTCTACCAAGGCATCTATTAGCTGGAAATTTGTTGTTTCAATCCTTAGATTTAAATACGGTTAGGATCTACAGACATTGTTTGTGTTGGCCTTGCGAACTTGATAGTTGGCCATGGGAATAGGCTCTTCTCCTTGTAGATATTGTTCATCCCTTTTTCTTATCCACTCTTTCCGTTTCTTGATGCGCTCTAAGGCTTCCTGTCTTGCTGTAGCTCAGTGATGAGTAGCACCTCCTTTAATGTCAATCCGGGAAGACGTGAGGATGGTATGAAGACCTCGAGCAAGTGGAAGCACAAGTGCGTGAGTGAGAAGCACACAAGCATGCACACACATACACACACACGCGCACACACGGCAAGACAAAGAGTGAGAATCAATGGAGTTCTTTGGATTACTTTCAAAAAAGCTCTTACAAGTTCCTTTCAATTACAATCTAACCCCAAAAATGAGCTCTCTAGCTCCTTTTATAGTTTTTGACTAGCTTTGGCCCTGTCCAGACCTAGTGTCCGGCCTAGTTAAAAATTAGGTTCCAGGGCTTATTTGAGGGCTCAAACGAGATCTAAAAAATACGAAAATTGTCAGGTAGATACTTCTAAAGCTCCTCAAGCTCAATGACTCCCTGGCTTGCACAAAATGGAGCTACAAAAATATGAAATGGTATATACAATGGTGTTTAGTGATTAAAATCACTATTTGTGTAGGGATTTTCTCTGTTGATTTGTCGTACACCTCTTTGAGCTCCCTACTTGCTCTTTCTTCTTGTGTGCTCAACTCCTTGATGTCTGAAAAATTTAGATGGCCTATTTGCCAGATCTTCTTTGACTGCCATGTTTGCTTGTGCTGTCCCTTCGCTCTGACTCTCTTCGTCTTGTGGCTCCTTCGGTTCCCCGACTGCTGCCAACACCCCCCCCACTCTCGGGTCTGTCGCCCCTGACAGACCCTTGTCTCGAGGGTTTTTGAACATAATATTGGACGACATCGGAGGCTAGGTGGTGTTCTTCTAGTGGTAAGCCGCGTGCTAGATCTGTGAGCAAGTCATCCCAATTCACAGGTCCGGGAACATCTGGATGAGGCACCCTCAATTGTTCTGAGTGAAGAGTTCTCTCCACAGCAAATAATTGGAGGAGATGTGATGGTCTGGGTATAAAGATTTTGGAGTGATATTCCCAGAATCCTATGATGAACATCTCCTCAAATGTCTGTTTAAAGCATGCTGGAAGGTACTTGATTCTGGCGTGCCAAGCATATATTACTTCAATTGATGGGGTGGTACTCATATCGTACACCAGATCCTGGTTTCCTGTCACGAAGCCTGCTCCTGAGAAGTGGGGGTCCTTAATGTTCTTAAACGTCCTGAAAGTGATAAGCATTAATTCAAATATTTTCATACACATCTGGGCCATCACGTGGGGATTATTGCGTAGCCGAATGCTCTAGTGACGAATTGTAGAAATCATGTAGTTCACCGTGGGGGGTCCTCGTGGAGGTGCTAGGTAAACGTAATTTAACCATTTTTGCACAGGCTTTGATGTCTCTGACGGCAATAGTGAATTCAGGCCAGGTGCGTCTTCGAAGAACTGGAATGTAACAAGGATTATATTTAATGAACAACGACATATTATTCCAGGTTCGGACCATTTCAGGATATGTTTCCAAAAGCCTGATCCTCCAGGTGGGTTGATGGATGGACCCACGCTTAGCACTTTCCGGTATATCATCTAGACCAAATTGTGTAGCAAATGTGGGAGGCTTGCCGCATCATCGTTGAATCTCGGCGTTGTAATCGGCCAAAAGTATGCAGTATGGCACCTGTTGGTCATTATTGGTGCCGATCCATCTATGATGAGACATGCTTCTGAAATATTCTGACTTTATGATAGTTTCTTCTAGGTCTGACCTTTAGGTTATCGGCCTGGTATACTTCGAGCAAGGCTTCTAGTTGTTTGACGCCTGATTCTTTCGATGGTTGGGGTGCCTCAAGTAGTGTTTGGTGAGCCTGCTCAAGCGTTGTATAACGTTAATTCACATCTGCATTTTCCTGTTCAAGAATTGTAAGTTGCCTTTGTAAGTTCTGGTGATTTGTTGTCAGTTGTTGATACCGGCCGTCCAGAGCTCTGTACTCATTCTGAAGTTGATAGACACATTGATTTAAAGCGAGGAAGATACTATGTACATTAAGAGATGCAGGGAGGGGTGAAGATGCAGGGGGAATGGGGGCGGGAAAGGGAGTTCTGAATGATGTGGATGCAAGTGGAGATGTGGGTGGAGGGGGTATGGGAGATAGAGGTGGCATGGGGGGAGGGGGCGGTGCAGTGGCAGGAGATGTTTCCATAGTGTCGACTGTGTGAGTGACCGTGTAGATGGGGATTGTGGGTGGGGTGGATGTGACATTAGTGAAGAGAGTGGTGAAAGTGGGCATGGTGACTCCCTCGAAGTGGATTCCCGGAGAGAGTGGAATTCCCATGACGATTGTGGTGGTAGTGGACGTGGTGGTGATAGTGTCATGTGGTGGAGTGAGTTGTGTAGTGAGGGGTGGGGAGGGTGGTGACAGTGGTGCCTTCTGATGTTCGTCTGCTTGCGTTGTATCTCCTGGTGCTGATACGTTGATGTGAATTTGTTTCCCAGACCTCATGGGGCGGGCGGGAACCCCTTTCTCAAATCGGTGAATGTAGGCCATTGCCTCATGAATGGCCTCATCCAGGCCTACTGCATCTGCATGTAAGTTGATGGACTCGATGAACAGATCATCCACACCTTCCTCTCCCAGCATCTGGTTCATGAGTTTCTTGCCTGCTTCGAGTGACATTTTATGCTGTTCCTGAACTAGCTGCATGGTTCGATATAGTCTTTTTATTTGTGCCGAATACGTAGGGGCACTTGCTAGCTCTGAAAGTTCATCGTACTCTTGTTCTTCATAGGCTTCTTCCCCTTGTTCGGTTTCATGTTCATCGACGTCGACTTCTACAACTTGCGGTTGGGTGGGGGCGGACGTTGTTGTATGGGTTTGTGGTTCGTGAGCTCGCTCTGTTTCCGTTTCGAGATTAGAGTCGTAGATTAGTCTAGCCACTTCTTCATCAGTGAGATCATTGAGAGTAAAGCCCTGTGGGAATTCCAAGTCCGATGGGACGGGTGGAAATACCAGATTGGGTCCCTCTGTACTTGGTCTTGGTAGCCGAATGGTGAATGGTCTAACGCGGCGTGTCTGGGGAGGGGTAATCTCTAGTGTAGTGGTGGCTCCCCTTGGTTGCGCGCAGGGTAATTGGACTCCCCCTCTCATCTTCTTTGATGGAGGACCTGCCGCTGATAGCCTTCTCTGGAATTCCTGGGCCCGTGACCATACGAGTGCCCGCTGAATAGGCACGTCATAGGCTAAACATCGATAGATTATCTTGGTCAGAACACAACACCCGTGGAGCACATGTTTCTGCTTCTTGTTCCACTATTGATGGGCTAGGTGAATCTGATCTATGATCCAATGTGGTACGTTGATAGGGAGGCTTTCTGTCTCTGCCAAATACAAGCTAAACCATATCTTCTTTGGGGGCATGGTGAATCTTTCCTGGGCGGGGAAAGCAAAATGCTGCATGACAGTTCGTAGGTGAAGAGCGATGGTCGGTGTCATTGCTACCATATCCTTCAGCTTATTAAGATCTTTATGTTTCATTCTGCCTGGAACCATTGTTTCCTTTTCAGTAGGAATGTGCATACCATACATGCCCAATGCTTCTCGTACCAGATTGAGGGTCAGTTTGAATCTTTTAAGTTCGTGGCCCGGCAATAGTGAGGGTAACACAAAAGTGTTGTCGCCTCCCTTGGCCCTGCTAGGTGTGATGGTACTGATAAGATAAGAACAACGTAAGAAATCTGGCTTCGGTAAGTGGGCCCTGAAATAACTGTCCAGGCCAGCTTTGGTCCATACTGAGCGCATTACTTCGGCATTCTGATAGCTCTCAAATTCGCGCGTGAAAAAATGGTAGCATCCCCATTTACCATTAAACTCCAATTTTGCTTCCCAAAAATAGGTTCCATCACCCAATGGTCCTGCAACATCGCTGAACCAATGAGCGTGTTTGCCCACTTGAGAGGTGTGCCCCTGGGGAGGATCCTGAACTGGGAGTACATGCACACCTTGAAATTCTTGCGGTCTTTCGGTGAGATGTGGTTCGAGGAGGAGTGTTTCTATATCCACAATCTGTGCGCTGGATCCGGCGTGAGAACTGGCACCTCCGGCTTCTGCCATGGCCCTGCTTGCTTGTTGGTTCTGTGAGAATATAGAACCAGGTGTTAACATCGTAATGGACAGAATAAACCCGTTGTTGTCCCCGTTACAACATTAACGTGAGGTAGATTATGAGTCAGTGGTTAGTAAGTGCACGATGACAGTGTGTGTAGTTAATGCCTGGATGGTCCTAGGAGCTAGATGGAAAGATGCACTGTCTGACTAATGCAGTTAGTAAGTGGAGATGAATTCACAGATTGGGGTCGGGGGTTTATTACAAGTCTTAGGTTGCCAAACACCATGAATGGCTTTTGGTCTTGGTTTTGTGGAGATTCGGGAGGGTTGCATGAGTAATTCTGCTGGGAGTTGTTGTGTTATTGGGACCCATTTACGAGTGAGTCTGTGCGTGCTTCTAGGTGGTAGCGTGTTCGAGTGTATCAGACAAGAGTGGGTGGCGACTGCTTGAGCGAGTGAACCCTGTCGTGTATGATGTGAATTGTGTGGGGATAGTTGAGCCCGCAAGCAAGCCTTAGGCACCCAAATTTGTTTTTATTGTGGGTCAGCCTTCCTCGACTTCTTGGGTACCCAAATGGATTTCACTTTCGCAACAGAGGTTTTAGGAGTCCTCTTGTTAGCATCAAGTTGTTGATTACTAATAGGAAGTTGGGCCCGTTGTTGCGACTTAGTTACGGTCAGCAGCTCGTCTTTCCGCACCCACATTTGTTTCCTCGGCTGAGTTGTTCTGTTTCACGCGTGCTTTTGGGCTCTCGCCTGGAGAGTCTTCAGTGATTGATCTGCCCTTAGTTGCTGCCTCCTTCTAGCCTTTGGAAGAGAAGGGAGTTCCCTTGTGGTTCTGACTCCTTTTTTGAGATCTTCATTCTTCTACATCACATAGCCTTGGACAAGAACAGCATGGTCAACTTCATGTGCACCCCTGGAGGGACCAGGAGTCTGTGCCTTTCCTAGTTCCTTGAGAGCTCCATTATTTAACTCAACTGTAATTCTAGTTCGATTCACCCATACCTGAAGAAGTCCACTTCTTAGGTTTAAGTTGACTGCTTGGTCATAGATCTAGTCTTGACCCAAGACAAGGGGTTCAGTGAGGTCCTCATCTTGACATACTAGTACTTTAACTGTCATTGCCTCATCATGAATATAGAGGGGAAGTTCCACCTCGCCCATGCAAGGGGTTTCCACGCCTCCCAATCCTATGAGATATGCTTCCACAGGATTGGCAGTTAATTGCAATTCTTGACAGTAAGACAATTTAGCAGCACTAGTGGCTGCCCCTGAGTCAATTAAGGCTCTTACAGTCCTTGCACTTTTCCCTTGTCCTATATCTAAGGTTATGAAAGGACGTCGATCAATTATCCTATGTGAGCTAACACCTGAAATTTCACACATAGCTACGTCATATCCTTGGTCTGCATATGCATCTTGCCTAGGGTGCTCTCTACCTTGTCTCCTTAATTTCATTCTCCGTATGCACTCTAGGGCTTCTGCTTGAGCTTCTTCTCGAATTCGCTTTTCTTCCTCTTTGCGTTTCTTAGCAGTATTGAGTCGACTTAGCATTTCCTCTGTGAGAGGTTCCTGATACAACTTGACTCTGCATCCGCTGATATAACTTGGGAGAACATCGCCTTCTAATGTGGCTAGTTGCACTGCTCCACTTGTTGAGATTCTGTTAATGATCATGGGTCCATAGCCACGCTTCTCTAATTTTCTCGCATGTTGTTTCAAAGTGTATACTAGTACTAGGTCGCCTGCCTTCAAACCTTTATCCTTAACGTGGGCATCAAAATATGCCTTCTGTCGTTTCTTTGCTGCATATATCCCTGCAGCTGCCCTCAGTCTTGTTTCTCCTAATCGTTCAAGGTCAAAGAGTCTAGAGGATAGTTCATGACCCGTCCATTCGTGCTCTTCTTCTACTTTCAATGTAGGTATTAAGAATTCTAAAGGTAGCACAACATTTTGACCAAACACGATTTGAAAGGGAGTGGCTTGGAGTACCGTTTTGTAGGCAACTCGGTATGCCCAAACTGCATGGTGTAGCTGTTTGTCCCAATCAGAGCGTTTGTTATTCACGAGCTTGGTCAACACATTGCACAGAATCTTGTTTGTGCTTTCGGCTTGCCCATTAGCTTGTGGGTGGTAGGGGGCAGACTTCTTATGAACTACCAAGAATTCTTGGAGCAAATTTTCAATTACCTCGTTCAAGAAGTGAGTGCCTCTATCACTTACTAACTCTATAGGTAGCCCGTATCTTGTGAATACGTTCTCAAACAAGAATTTAGCAGTTGTTTGAGCATCGTTCTTCGTTGTGGCTTTTACCTCTACCCACTTTGTTAGATAGTCCGTCGCAACAATGATATATTCTACATGGGAACCCTTAGCTGGGGGATTAATAGGACCTACAAAGTCTATTCCCCACTTAGAGAATGCACGTCCACCCATCATAGGTTTCAGTGGCATCTCATCTTTACGTATAGGATATTGAGTTCTCTGACAGACATCACAACGTTTCACATAGGTATGTGCGTCCATGTGAAGGGTCGGCCACCAGAAGCCCGCAAATAGTATTGCCTTGATCACCCGATCCGGTCCAAAGTGTCCTCCTGCTACACCTTGGTGAGCAGTGTCCAAGATCTTGAGATACTCACTCTCATGGACACATAGTCTCAGGTAACCATCCTTACCGCGCTTGTATAGATTATCACCAATGAGTGAGTAATCCTGGGCTTCTTGTTCTAAACTCCTTTTCCTAGCAAGCGTCATGTCTTGAGGGAATGTTTTCGTCCTCAGGAAGGATACTAGTGGTTCACTCCAATCTGGCACTATGGACACTTTATAAAGAGTGGCATGTTCCACAGGTGGTTTAGTGCAGCAGATTGGGCATTCCTTGCACACCCTTTGGACATCAGCTTCCATAGTTGGCCAATGCACTCCGAGTCTCCTTAGTGTCTGTAGGGTTCGTTGTTTTGAGTAGTGTTGCTCTAATGCACCTACATGTGCTAATTGCAACCACTTCGCATACTCGTCCTCTTCTACGCAACAAGCCAAGATCCCTTGATCTGTGTGCTTGTACATACTTCCCGCCATGATGTGGTACTTTTGGGCTTTTATTACTTCTCGATCCTGTGTGGGTATTACTGGATGGTTAGGTCCGTATGTCAATACTGGCACTAATGGCTTAGCCCACTGTGGCACCACTTCCAAATTAAACAAGTAAGCATCAGGAAGGTCATCTGACACTCCTTGTGGGGCTTCTCCAGATGTGAGCCTAGAGAGATGATCAGCTCTCAAATGAGTCCTCCCTTTTCTCACCACTACCTCAAAGTCATATTCCATTAGTAAGAGAAACCATCTTACTAATCTTCCTGTATTGCATGGCTTGTTCACGAGATATAACAATGCTTGGTGGTCAATAAAAAATTTAAACTTATTTGCAAGCAGATAATGTCTAAACTTTTTGACCGCATACACCATGCCTAAGCCTTCTCTCTCAGTAGTGGTGTAATTTCGTTCAGCTGCATTCAATTGTCTACTAGCATAGGCAATTGGAAGATCCATATTACCTTCACCCGTAGGTTGTGCGAGTACACATCCAATAGCATAATTGGATGCATCCACGTGAACATGGAAAGGCTTGTTCCAATCTGGTGTGGTTAAGATTGGTGCTGAACATAACCTTCGTTTAAGCTCTTGGAAGGAATTCTCACATTCATCCGTCCACTCAAAGTTAGTCAAGAGTCCGTACATGGGCTTTGCAATAACAGCGTACATGTGAATGAACCGACGGTAATACCCACAATGCCCCATGAAAGCTTGTACTTCCTTGACATTCCTTGGCCTAGGTAGCTCTGCTATGGCTCTCACTTTCTCTTCGTCAGTAGATATGCCATTCTTTGACACTATGTGCCCTAGAATCTTGCCTTGCCTGACCATGAAAACACACTTTTCTGGGTTTAGGCACACTTGATATTCTCTACATTTGTCAAAGATTTGTCTTAGTTCAGGAATATGGGTTTGTCTAATGTTGGAATGAGCACAAAGATCATCAACATAGACTTCTAAATTTTTCCTCAAGAACTCCTTAAATACATGGCACATTAGTCTTTGGAAGGTAGCTGGTGCATTGGTAAGCCCAAATGGCATTACACGAAAGGCAAATATACTCCACTCTGTGGCAAAAGCTGTCTTATGCTGATCTTCTGGAGCTATGGCTACTTGATTGTAACCCGAAAATCCATCAAGGAAGTTGTACACTTCCTTGCCTGCCACTCTTTCTAAGAGATGCTCTGTGATAGGAAGCGGATAGTTGTCTCGAATTGTGGCTGCATTAACCTTCTTCAAGTTAATGCATACCTGCAGCTTTCCATTCTTTTTGGGCACCACTACGATGGGGGATACCCACTCAGTGTGCTCAATTTCATAGATAAATCCAGCTTCAACCAATCTATCTATCTCCTCTTTAATCTTGGCAGCGTAATTATCGTTATATGTATAGGGCTTTTGCTTAGAGGGTTTAGCATCTGAGGTCATGGGGATAGTGTGTGAACATATGTCAGGGTCAACACCTTTCAAATCCTTGTAACTCCAAGCGAATACATCTCTGTATTCTCTTAGCAAGTCTATTAACGCATGCTCTTCCTCCTCTGTTAGGTCATGGCCTATGTACGTGCATCTCTCCTCTCCTTCCTCTAGGGCCACAACTATTTTCTTGGTGGTTTCTTTGTTATCATAGGCCTCTCCTGATTGTGCCTCTCGTTTAGGCATTCTTATCATGACTCTCCTGTCGTCTATCTCATACTTCTTAAAGTTTTCTGGGACCTCAAACAAAGATTCTTCCTCTTCTGGTGAGACTTCTCTCTTCTTTCGTTTTTTTCCTTCTTCCTTCGGGGTCACATGTGTGGCTAACCTTACATCATTTGTAAGCTCTCCATGACTCTGGGGTTGAAATTCTACTTCATGGAAGTATTCTTCATCTGATGCAAAAGGTGGGTCCATAATGATTGACTCTAGATCGGAGTCACTTGCATCCTCAAATGCATCGGGGATAGGTTCGCATTCTTCTAGAACTGCCTCTCCCATGATTGGCTCTATGGAGAAAACTGAAATGTCATAGCCATCCTCATCACAGTGAGGTGTCCATTGTTCCTCATTGATGGCTACATCCATTGTTGCTAGGATTTCTGCCCAGCCATGGGTTCAAATTCCTCATCAAGAAAGACTACAGGTGCATAGGCTGGGTCTTGAATTGATCTATGGTTTTCTTTTGCACCTACCTCTCTGGCTTTCTCTCTCTTCTCTTCTTCTACTGCTACCTTACACATCCATAAGTGGGTGTCTTCATGCATCCATGAGGATCCTGATCCTATGGAATGCACAGATTCCGTATCATCTTTGGCTCTATGGATGGGATTCCATTGGATAGGAGGGACATCTCTATGAGAGTAATCCTTGAGATTGACTTTGGTCGTAACACCTAAGTGCTGCAGGTACAAAGAATTGGTTCCCCAATCCTGTACCACTTGCAACTGTCGCATAAAGGGTCGTCCCAAGATCATTTCATAGGCATGGTTCTTGCTAAAATCACATATGGCAAATGTGTGCTCAAACTCGACACCACAGGTGGTGAGAGTTATTCCTTCTAGCAACCCTAGGGGTCTCTCTATGTGACCATCGGCCATCTGCAATTTCATCCTCGTGGGCCTGAGTGCAGGCTTGCCCCAACGCTTCCATAGGGAAGTGGTAGCAATTGCAACTCCTGCACCTGAGTCCAAAATTGCCTTGGTGGTGTGTCCCTGGTAGGTAATGGGAAGATAGGTGTTCCCTTCTTCACCTTCACACATGTCTCCTATCTTATCCAAGGGTATTTCTGGCACTGTTCTCTGGGATCCTACCTGGGAACGAGGTTTTGCTATCTCTGGTACTTGTTTGGCTACATGTTTCCATAATTCAGGTCTCACCTTGAGTAGCTCTTCTAACTTGAGATTGCACTGCACTTTAGTGTTTTTCACTACCTCTGTGTTCCTAGGTATGATCGAGTCCTCATGTCGTACCATGACCGTGGGTGCTCTCATACAAGTAGACTTAGCTTCCCATGGGCCTGTGAAGTGGGGTAATTCTTGTAGAGAGTTAGACTCAAAGTCTAGTCTGTCCTGAGAGTGGGTGCTCTCCTGCTCCTCATAAATGGATGGGATGTCTTGTGGGAATTGGTCGTGTGCATCATCCACAAGTTCAATGGGAGGAGGGACTTCACTTTCCTTAGCCCATTTGTCTTCTTGAATCTCTCGTAGGAATTCTGGTGTGAATCGATTCATAGAAGAAGATGTGTCTGGCTCCGTAGAGTTAGGCACATAAACTTCAGGCACATAGGCTTTAGGCACATAGGCTTCCCGGGCAGGAAGACTTGCAACTTCACTTGCCTTGTTATGGTGTTGAGGGGCGAGTTCCTTTTGTGATTGTGCCATTGGATTCTCTATTGTTTCGAGGGAGGGGGGATTGTCTGGTTCAGTGGAATTGGGCACGTAAGCTTTTGATGGGGGATGGGTCATGTTTTTGCCTGCTTTATTTCTCTCTTGATTTTTTTCTTCCTTGGAAGATCTTGCAATTATGCCCTCTAACTTCTCTAGAAGTCCATCCAAGTGTAATTGCGTCTTGGCTGAGCCCGAGTAGTTGAAAAGGCGACTTGCTTCAAACATAGTCTGAGCCAATGCGACCATTTTCGCGCAAAGCTTGGTTCTTTCTATCTCTAGGTCAGCTCTAGGGTAGCACTTGTCATGATCCGTTACATTTGGCCCTTCTTGGATTCTGGCCTGATATGCTTTAGGCATCATGTCTATGTCTTCAGGAGTGTGGTCAGCTAATACTGATCCTGCTCGGGGTGGTGGAATCGTATGAGGTGGGTTGGAAGGTGGCGGGTCGGATGGCGATGGGAATGGTGGTGGTGGGGTAGTGTGAGAGGGAGTTTGAGATGTGAGTTCAGTTATCTTGGTTTTGGTTTCTCTTATGCTTTCCTCAAGTTCACTCATCTTTTTAGCCCACTGTCTTTTCATTCTTTCACGGCTATCTCTCCAAGCTCTAGTTCTTTTCTTTGTCATGCTTTCGGTTTCACTAACTTCCGGTTTCTTTTCCTGGCCTATCCCTTGGTTTTGCTGCAATGCCTGAGCTCTAGTCACTACCTGTATTGGTGCGGTGGATGTCACACTTCCTGTGGGGTCTACCACCAACCCAATAACGTTAATAGGAGTGATTTTTGGCATATTATTAGGATTCTTAGGACAATCTCGTAAGAGATGCTCCTTTCCACACTCTTGACAATAGCCATGGATCGTTACTGACTGGGGTTGTGTAGGTGGAGGCAAGGGACAGTCACGAATGAGATGATCTCCCTGACATCGGTAGCATGGTCCTCTAGGGAATGGGGGTCTTACTTGCCTAGGTTGGGGTCGAGGGTTGGGGTTTGCATACATGACATTTGTGTAATCTGATTCCCAGCTAGGTTCACTCGGTTCCTCACTATAGTAAGACTCACCATGTTCAGGAGACTGCATGTAGTATGCCTAGGGACTATCAACATGTGTAGAATCGAAGCTATGGTCACTAGGATCACTTTCTGAAAGCAATGGTGTTACGGGGACTATAGCTCTATTCAGGTTTTCTTCTGCAGCTGCATACTTTACAGGAATCACGTTGGATGGAGCTGGAGGTTGTTGGGCTAACACAGGCTGAGGCCTTTGCTAGGCTTGGTATTGTGGTTGGTAGGTTTGTTGAGGCCTAGTGTATTGTTGTGGTTGGTATTGGTTCTGGTATCTGCCTTGTTGAGGGTGTGGCTGAGGGTAGGTTTGCCTAACTGCTTGCTTATTGTATGGGCAGTCTTGTGCTGTGTGATTTGTGTACCTCCGTTCTATGGTGCAGTACTGGCTACTAGGATTTACTTGGGGTTGGGCCATAATGGGACATACATTCGCCATGTGGTCGCCACCACAAGTGTAGCATCTCTTCACAGGGGCAAACCTTGGGATCTGTTTACTAGTGACACCTAATTTCTGAGCTACTTTCTCTGCAAGTTCCTCAATGGATGTGGATTGACCAGATGTGAGGCTACTAGAGCTATCATAATCCTTATAGATTTTTGATAGTTCTAATTCCTCGCCTAGATTGTCCTCAATGTCTATACACATGCGCACGCATTCTTCTATCGTTCTGGGGTCCTTCAGATACACATACGACCTGAGCTTGGTGCTCAACAATCCATCTAAGAACAAGGCCACTTGTTTGGCTGGTGTGGGTAACTCTAGTATCGGGCATCTCTCCAGGTACTGCCTAAATCTTCTTCCAGCTAGTCTGACCGTCTCTTGAGGCATTTGTTTGAAGCTATGAATTAGTGAGGAGGCGTTGTGCCTGATTCCACTCTTAGAAAACTCAATGATAAATGCCTCTAAGAGCTGGTCTATGCTTCTGAAATGCCTCTCGTTCAGTGGTTGAAACCACGTAAGGGCAGTGTTCCTAAGGGTTAGACCAAAAGCATTATATTGTGTGAATAGGTCCTCTACCTGTTCAGCTTTCAAGACTTGCCTAAACTCTGCCACGTGATCGTATGGATCTCCCGTGCCATCAAAGTAATTTTTCATGGACTTAACTAGCTAAGTTGGTCTCAAGGTCCTTGTGTGCTCTCTAGGTCGGGGTAGAGGGAACTTATCCGCATTTCTTTGATTCCTGTGAGCTCTATGTATCTCAGGTTCCATCCTATTTGTTTCCATCCTTGTTCTTTCTCTGCCCCCTGGGTTAGCAAAGCTTACTTCTAGCCTATCTCTACTTCTGTCTCTTTGAGTTCCATGAGCTTGGGATGTTCCCGCTCCAGGGTGACCGTAGGACACATTTGATCTTGGTTGGGGGAAAATAATTTCACCTTTCCACGTGTACGCATGCCTATCATTTTCTGTCACCACGAAGATCCTCTCTGAGGCGTGATCTAAGTAGGTCACTCTGCCTGGGCTATCAAGATCCTTAAACTCATAGATCATGATGGTTCCTATATCAAATGGCTGATCAGATTTATATCTCCAAAAGGCTTCTTCAGTTTCTCGATTCAGAAGAAGATCTATGCTCTTATTATCTTGGGGAATCCATTCTGGTGTGATAATCCTCGTAAGAACAGATTTGCCTCGTGGGGTCCTCGGTTCTACTCCCATGTTTCCTTGCTCTAGGTCATCTAAGTTCGATTCTGGGACTACATTCCCAAATTCATCAGTCCTATCGGGGTGACTGGTGACTACATATATTGTCCCTTCCTTGTCCATGTATGCTCCATTTTCAAACTTGATAGCTGGACGCTCTAGTCCAATGGATTGATCAGGATTCTTAATCTGTACCACAGATCTTCCTAGGCCGTCCTCAGAGATGCTAGCACCTAATCGGTTGGTCCTAAGGTATTCCAACTGCGTTTTGTAAGGGCCTTCTACTCTGTGCAAGTAGGGCACTCCTGAACTTCCTGTTGGTCGGTCCATGCCTTGAGACATCTCTGATTCACTAGTCTCAGAGCTAGGGTAGTATGAGTGGTGGCTCAACTGTTGGGCCCAAGACCTAGCAGTGTGATTAACACTAGCCTCTGAAGACCTAAGGCTTTGTCTCTCCCTCACTAGATGTCGCCCTGATCTAAGGTTCATATGCCTAACTGATTAACCCAATTTCCCAAGTACAACCACGTTGCAGAGTCCTTTGTATCAATTACTTAATTCCCCTTTTTATGTTGATTATCGTGTTTATACTCTTGTCTTATATCACGTCGTTAGGAATACTTGAGTTTAATTTCGCACTTTAGTTTGGTCGTTTCACGTTAGGTTCTTTTACTTTAAGGTTGTCGTTCACACACACAGGTTATCTCTTGACTTGAACTTGATTTCTTAGATAGTCTTTGCTTTATCTCGTGCCTATCGTTGCCTGGAATTACTTCTAACACTGCCCGCACTTAGCCTAAACTAAGAATTGACAGAGGGTGTTGCGAGTTTTCCAACCTTGAGTTCCTTTCCTTGAGTTGTTGCCCTGGTGTGCCCAGGACGCGTGTTCCCAAGCCTGCACTTACTCTTGCTTTGCGTACCCTTCGATGCTCTCAAAGGACCTGTAAAAGGCCCAAGATTAGCTCAAGACTTAAATTCAAAAGACAGAACCAATCACTTTCATTCATGTAACACTTCACCAATTTGCACTTATGATTTTTTTGGACACGACTCTAGAGATCCCTGAATTTTGTTCCCCCTGGGTATGGTCAACTTCAATATACCCTATCTGAAAATCAATGCATTATTCTTATAAAAAACAGTTGAGGGTGTGTAGTATATGCCACGAGCTTTCTGACAAGCCCTAGAGCTCAAAAAATGGATTTCGTATGAAAAAGTTATGACCGTTCAGGGTTTTGGAGTTAAAACAGGATTCAAAACAGGCTACCAGGTAAACAGGAATTCTCGAGTTGCTTGTGGCACGGCCTCGCGATGCAATACTACACCCTAGTGTTTGCCCCACACTTAGCCAAAATTGAGACCAATATTTTTTTTTCCAAAAAATTTGACCTAATTTGCCCTTCTAACATGTTCGCAAAGTCTGTCGGTCGCGATTGACAGGTCAGTCGCGATCGACGTGTCGATCGTGATTGATAGGTCCGTCGTGGCTGTTAGTCGCGATTGACTGGTCAGTCGCGATTGACTGGTCAGTCGCGATTGACAGGTGGCTTCGAAAAGTCCATCAGTCGTGGTCAAAGGGTCGTTGACTCTGTCAGTCGCGATTGATGAGTCGATCGCGATTGACAGGTCGGTCGCGAGGTCTGTCCGTCGTGGTCAAACAATCGTTGACTGTGTCGGTCGCGATTGACAGAGCCGTCGTGGGCTGTCAGCCGCGATTGACTGGTCGATCGCGATTGATGGCTCGATCGCGATTGACACGTGTCACACGTATGATCTGTCGGTCGTGGTCAATCGGTCGTTGACTCTGTCGGTCGTGATTGACAGAGCCGTCTTGGGCTATCAGTCGTGATTGACTGGTCGATCGCGATTGACAGGTCTGTCCGTCGTGGTTTGTCGATCGTGATTGACAGAGCGATCGCGATTGACAGAAATATGATGAATTTCAAAAATCTAAGCACATTTTTGGGAAGCTCTAGGCCTGTAGATCATGGTTTTGCACTTTGTTTGGTAATTTGAGCATTCTTTCTGTCAGTCGCAATTGACAGAGGTCGGCGACACACAAACAGTTACTGCGAATTCCGTACCTGCGCACAATGCTGGGGACGATGATGCGGCCTGTACCTGCAAGACAGCTCAAGAAACATGCAAAAATAGCACACACAATTTCGCTCTCTCGCTCTCTCTCACAAGTGAAATGAGGTAAATGAAAGGGGGAAGGAGATATAGTCAAAAAACTGAAATTTTTTGCGATGATGGAGATGGAGGTAGGAGATGGTGATGATGATGATGGTGATGAAGATGGTATAGAAGAAACAAGAAAATAGGTGGAAGTGAAGAAATTACCTACAACTCCAACGTGTCAACTCTACGTCTTACCATCACACGCTCGTCCTCAAAGCTCGGTCCCCGGCAACGGCGCCAAAATTTGGTGTAGCTCAGTGATGAGTAGCACCTCCTTTAATGTCAATCCGGGAAGACGTGAGGATGGTATGAAGACCTCGAGCAAGTGGAAGCACAAGTGCGTGAGTGAGAAGCACACAAGCATGCACACACATACACACACACGCGCACACACGGCAAGACAAAGAGTGAGAATCAATGGAGTTCTTTGGATTACTTTCAAAAAAGCTCTTACAAGTTCGTTTCAATTACAATCTAACCCCAAAAATGAGCTCTCTAGCTCCTTTTATAGTTTTTGACTAGCTTTGGCCCTGTTCAGACCTAGTGTCCGGCTTAGTTAAAAATTAGGTTTCAGGGCTTATTTGAGGGCTCAAACGAGATCTAAAAAATACGAAAATTGTCAGGTAAATACTTCTAAAGCTCCTCAAGCTCAAGGACTCCCTGGCTTGCACAAAATGGAGCTACAAAAATATGAAATGGTATATACAATGGTGTTTAGTGATTAAAATCACTATTTATGTAGGGATTTTCTCTGTTGATTTGTCATACACCTCTTTGAGCTCCCTACTTGCTCTTTCTTCTTGTGTGCTCAACTCCTTGATGTCTGAAAAATTTAGATGGCCTATTTGCCAGATCTTCTTTGACTGCCATGTCTGCTTGTGCTGTCCCTTCACTCTGACTCTCTTCGTCTTGTGGCTCCTTCGGTTCCCCGACTGCTGCCAACACTTGCCTCCTCTCTAATCCTTTCTTCCTCTCTCTTTCTATTTTGTGCACCTACCAGTCATGCTAACATTTGGTCTATTAATGGATCCATGTAACGTTATAATCGAAAACCACTTATGTACTTAGGAAGAACATCTCCATCCAGAGTAGCTAGGTTAACAGCTCCACTCATTGAAATCCTATTGATTATGAGAGGTCCATATCCGCACTTTTGTAGCTTCTTGGCATGTTGTTTCAAAGTATATACCATAACTAAATCTCCTTCTTTTAGTCCTTTATCTTTGATGTGTGCATCATAATATGCTTTTTGTCTTCTCTTCGTTGCATAAATTCCTGCAACAACTTATATTCTAGTCTCGTGTAGCTTCTCAATTTGGTGTAGTTGCTTGGATAATTCCTGCCCTGTCCATTTATGTTGTTGGGCTACTCGCAAAGTAGGCACTAAAAAATCGATGGGCAAGATTGCATTTTGTCCATACACTAAGCTAAATGGAGTAGTTCCAATGGTTGTCTTGTAAGCCACACGGAAGGCCCAAATTGCATGATGCAATTGTTTGTCCCAATCTAACCTTCCAATATTGACTATCTTTGTCAATACTGTGCACAACACCTTATTGGAGCTTTCCGCTTGCCCATTGGCTTGAGGATGATAAGGGGTTGATTTTTTATGGATCACCAAGAATGCATTCATTAAGGATTCTATTACTTCATTAATGAAATGTGTTCCTCGATCACTCACTATCTCTATAGGTAGTCCAAAGCAAGTAAAGATATGCTCAAAAAGAAACTTAGCTATGGTATGAGCATCATTATTTCTAGTTGCCGTCACCTCTACCCATTTAGTCAGGTAATCCATTGCTACTATTATCTATTCAGTGTGTGACCCTTTAGCTCGTGGATTAATGGGTCCTATGAAATCAATACCCCATTTGGAAAATGCTCTCGTGCAAACCATGGGTCTCAATGGCATATCATCTCGTCGAATCAGATATTTAGCTCTTTCGCATGTCTCGCAACTTTGTACATAGGTGTCTGCATCCATATGTAGAGTTGGCCACCACAGACCCACAAAGAGGATCATTTTTATGGTTCTTTCAGCTGAGAAATGTCCTCTTATGGCACCTACATGTGCCATTTCTAATATGGGTAAGTATTCTCCCTCATGTACACATAGTTGTAGTTGATTATCCTTCCCTCTCTTGAATAATTGTCTTCCCATGATAACGTAGTCCTTACTCATTTCTTCCAACGATCGTTTCGTTGCTAAACTGATTCTTTCCTCATGTTCTCATGTCTTTAGGAATTTCACTAATGTCTTACTCCAGTTCGGTGCTATTGTAGATAAGGTTAAAGAGGTATGATCATCTGGAGTGGTTTCCTGACATTCTGTGCAACTATTGACATATTCATGGACATCCTTAGGCATATAAGGCCAACATACTCCTAATCGTTTCAATTCTCTTAAAGTTCCATGGGTTCCCTTATGCATTCTCCATTTCTTTATGTGAGCTTGTTCTATCAAGTTCTTCTGTTTGTCTTCCTCTACACATCTAGAAAATACGCCGTTGGATTCTTTATGATAGACACTTCCTGCTACAATGTGTAAGTTACATGATTGTAGGATTTCCTTTCTACTCTCCTTGTTAATTGAGTGTTGTGGTCCATGAGTGAGTATTGGAATTAGCCTTTCTACCCACTTAGGACACACTTCCAAGTTGAACAAGTAAGTGTCTCCCAATTCGTGGAGTATTCCGCTCGGTGGTTCTCCATGTGTTAACCTAGATAGATGATCGGCTCTCACATGGGTATTCCCTTTCTTCACAATTACTTCAAAGTCGAACTCCATTAACAATAGAAACCATCTCACCAATCTTCCCATGCTACAAGGCTTATTGACGAAGTACAATAAAGCTTGATGATCTATGAAGAACTTGAACTTATTGGCTAACAAGTAGTGTCTGAATTTCTTAACCGCATACACCATCCCTAATCCTTCTCGCTCCGTAGTTGTATAGGAAATTGGATGGTCCAATTTTCCTTCATCTATCAGTTGAGCTAAGATGCATCCTATTGCCTAATTGGAAGCATCTACATGAATATGAAAAGGCTTGTTCCAATTGGGTGTTTTCAAAATTGGAGCCATGCTAAATTGCTTTTTTAGCTCATTGAATGCCTTCTCGCATTCCTCTGTCCATGTGAATTGAGTCAACAATCCATACAATGGCTTGGCAATATGGCATACATGTGGATAAATCGGCGATATTATCCATAGTGACCCATAAATTCTTGCACTTCTTTTGCATTTTTTGGTCTTGGAAGTTCTAGAATTACTTTGATCTTGTCTTCTTCGGTAGATATTCCGTTCCTAGATATGATATGCCCTAGGAGTTTTCCTTGTCTTACCATAAAAACGCACTTCTCAGGATTTAGACATACTCTATATTGTCGGAATTTTTCAAATATTTTTCACAATTCCAGAATATGTTCCTGCCTCCGATTTGAATGTGTACATAGGTCGTCTACGTATACTTCCATACCTTTTCTTAGGAATTCTTTGAAAACATGACACATCAATCTTTGGAAAGTGACAGGAGCATTAGTGAGTCCAAAACGCATCACTCTGAAGGCATAGACCCCCCATTCGGTAGCAAATGCGGTCTTATGTTGATCCTCAATAGTAATAGCTACTTGGTTGTATCTAGAGAATCCGTTCAAGAAGCTATAGACTTCTTTGCCTGCAACTCTTTCCAATAGGTGGTCAGTGATAGGTAATGGATAACTATCATGAATTGTGGTTGCGTTGAATTTCTTTAGATTAATGCACTCTCAATTTTCCATTCTTTTTGGGCACAACTACTAATGGTGACACCCATTCGGTATGCTCTATCTCATAAATGAATCCAACAGCTAATAATTTATCTATTTCCTCTTTAACTTTTGCATCATAGACATCATTATAAGTGTAAGGGCGTTTCTTTGATGGTTTTGCATCAGGTGTCATTGGTATACGGTGAAAAAAAATGGAGGGTTCCACACCTTTGAGATCCTTGTAGGTCCACACAAACACATCTCGGTATTCTCGAATCAGTCTTATCAATTCTTCTTCCTCCTTAGGTGACATCCTTTCCTATGTAGGTGCATCTGTCTTCTCCATTTTACAATCACTAAGATTTTTTTCGTTTGTTCCTTGTTGTCATACGCTTCTCCTTCTCTTGCCTCTCTCTTAGGCATCAGAATGGCTATTTTTCTTTCCTCTACTTCGTATCTTTTGAAGTGTTTGGGAACCTCAAAAGGATCTGGGGTTGGTTTGGTCTTTCTCATGGTTTCCTCATGGGTTGATACTATAGTGGCTGCTTCTATTGCTAACACTTTGGGTGTTCCACACTTGTCTTTGGCTTGAATGGGTTTTAGATAGTGTTCCTCTGAATTGAACTCTGGTTCCATTTCTATGCTCTCGTATTCTTCTTTCCATTGTTTTTCTAATACTTCTCCTACTTCTACCTCTTGAAAGACTACCATGTAAAATTTTACGTCATAGCCCTCTTCGTCCACACATTCATTCATGGTCAATACTTCTTCATTCACACATATGTCCAATGTTTCTAGGATTTCCATCCATCCGTGCGGTTCGAATGCTTCATCAGGAAAAACTTGAGGCATGTACATTGGGTCCTCTACGGTTCGATAATTTTGATGTCCTATGGGTCATAACGCAGTTTCTTATCCTCTTTTTTTGCTTGCTTACACATCCATAATTGGGCATCCTCATGCATGCATGATTGATCACTTGATCCGGCACTATGGATAGACCAATCATCTTCTTCCTTATGTATGGGGCTCCATTGTAATGGGGGTACATCCCTATATGCAAAGATATGCAAATTTATCTTGGTAGTGTTTCCTTGATGTTGAAGGTATAATGAGTATCTTCCCCAGTCTTGCACTACCTTGAGTTGTCTCATGAAAGGTCGTCCTAATATCATTTCATAATTATTTGCCTTTCCAAATTGACATATATTTAATGTATGCTCAAACTTGACTCCACATGTGGTTAGTTTGATCTTTTCCAATATTCCTAGGGGTTTCTCGACATGTTCATCTGCTAATTGAAGCTTCATACGAGTTGGTCGTAGGGCTAGCTTTCCCCATTTCTCCCAAATCTCTTTGGTAGCAATACCTACTCTTGCTCCTGTATCTAGTATAGCCTTGGTCATGTATCCATTGTATGTGACAAGTAGGCATGTTTTGCCCTCATCTCCTTCGCTAAATTCTCCAACCTTATCCACTAGAATTTGTACAGTAGAAGGGTTTTCATTCTTCTCCTGCTCTAACTTCAATTGTCTCGCCAATAGTTTCCATAATTGTGGTTTGATACGAAGTAATTCTTCCATAGTCAACTAGCATTGTACTTTGGTTTTTTTGAGTTCTACTAGATTGTGTGAGGTCTTATCTGAAGGTTCCTTTTCTCTTGCTCATACTGTGGGAGCATGGAAGATCATGGATTCCTTCTCATATTCTCCCATGTAGTTTGGTAGGGTGGAAATGCTCTGGGCTTCCTCCCTATTTCGGTCTAACCGAGAAACTTCTTCATATATTTCCTCCATGTTTGGCGTTGGTTGATACTCTTCCACATCCAATTCCTCAAAAGCCGATTTTGCCACTCCATTCTTTTTCCATTGATCTTCTCAAATTCTAGTCCACAACTCTCTTGGCCAATGAGCTTCTAAATCAGGGACTGTGGTTTGGTTTTTGGTCTTTGGTTTTAAGACAATCATGGTCTTGATTTTCAGGTATTCTCATCTCAAGGAGGGCCGAGATAGTTTTCTCTAGGGTGGCATGAGCTACCTCTATGAGTTTCTACATATAGCAAGTCTCTCCTTTTCTAACTCCCCTTGTGGGTAAAGCTTTTTGTGCTGTTCTATAGTTGGTCCATTCTCGATTCTAGCTTGGTCAGCTTTCAATCACATGTCTAAATCGTCTGGTTTTGGGTCTGCTAGAATTGATCTTGGCTTGTCTGGTTTTAGTCTCTGCGGTGTAATAGGAATTTCTTCCTGAATTTTGGGCTCTTTAGGTTTTTGATTGCCTCGTGTGTCCTTGTCTTCTTTATTTTTATATTTCATCCATTTTTCCTTGAGTTTTTCTTTTCTATCGTTCCACTTTTGGCTTTTTGTTGTTTGGATGTTCTCGTGTGAGTCCTCTAAATCTTACACTACTTGTATTCTGGGTTCGAGGGTTTTACTCTTTTCTTGTTCCGAGTCTACTCATTTTCTTTCTTGTCCTTTTGTTTGTCATCATGTGATGGCCTTTAATGGTACTGTGTATTCCTTGTCACTTCCTGACAATTCAATTACTTTGATCACATTAATAGGTGCAGTGTCATGGGTCTTATTGGGAATTTTTGGGCAGTCTCTAAAGAGATGTTCCTTTCCGCAGTCATTGCAATACCCTTCCCACGTCCTAGGGGGTGGTGGGTTGTATGGTTGAGTGCATTCTCTTATGAAGTGATCTCCTCCACATTTATAGCATGGTCCTTTTGGTATGGGCGGTCTAATGGGTGGTCTCATGGGTGTCGGTGCCTTGGGTGCAGTGTACATTAGTGTTGCCAACTCTGATCCATAGACATTGTCATATCCCTCATATCCATAGTATTGTGGGTCATAAGCTTGCTCGTACTCCATCATACTAGTGTCATAGGGATAGTAATCTCCTTGGGTCTGCTTGTATCCTGGGTTCATTGATTCTGTACTGGTCAATGGTGATGCTGGCACTATGGCTCTCTCCAAATTTTCCTCTAGTTGAGCATATTTGGCTAGTACTACATTTGGTGGAAATGGTGGTTGTTGTCCTAACACTGGCTAAGGTTGTGCATATTGTCCTTGCTCATATGGCCTAGGTGCTCCTTGTGGTCCTGGATAGGGATTATATTTGGGAATCTCCCTTCCTGGCTCTCTAGGTGGGTATCCATATGGCCTATATTGAGGTTGATTTAAAGGCCATGATTGCTTATTGAATGGATAATTCTCCATGGTATGATTGGTGTATTTTTGTTCTATATGGCAATATAGAGCGGTTCCTTGATGTGTCTATCTATTGTAAGGGTAAGCTTGAGGCAAGCCTGATCCTCCTCTTATGCACATGTGAGTTGGATGGTCTCCTATGCATAAGCTGCATCTCCGCAACATGGGTACTCTCAGTGATGGATGCTAGTAGTTCCGTGGTCCATGGACTCCCAACTTCTTGGCTACCAGCTCTACTAGCTCCTCCACATGATTAGAGTTGGATGTCACTATACTTCTAATATCTTCTAATTTCGTAGGACTGGGTGTACACTTGAGATCATCCGCTAGGTTATCCTCTAGGTCAATACACTCTTGAATACACTCACTCAATGTGTGCAGCCTCTTCACATAGACTAAGGTTCTTAGAGTCCCGTTCGTCAGCCTGTCCAAGAATAATGATATCATTTTTTGTTGTGTGGGTCTTTCTACTACTGGGCATCTATCGACATATTGATTGAATCTTCGGGCAACTATTTTCACAGTTTCATTGGAGTTTTGTTTGAAGCTATGGATTAAAGAAGAAGAGTTGTGTTTAATCCCTCTCTTAGTGAATTCCCCTATGAATTCCTGTAAGAATTGCTCAATATCTCCAAATTGATTGGGATCTAATGGCTAGAACCAAGTCAAAGTTGTTCATATGAGAGTGAGTCCAAAGGACTCATACTGCACAAAGAAATCATCCACTTGTTCAACTCTTAGAACTTGTTTAAATTCAGCTATGTGATCGTAAGGTTCTCCCATCCTGTCATAATGATTTCTCATACACTTAGCCACTTGAATCGGTCTTAATCTTCTTATACGCTATGGCTGTCTAGGCATTACAAGAATTGCTGGTCTCATTGGAGGCATTCCAAGTTGTACTCCTAGAGGTGGTCTTTGCCTCACTAGTGGCCGATATTGGTTGCCTACTCCAGGGTGAGTTTGATTGTGTGATTGCAGCCCCGACATTGTGAATTGCACATGAGTGCGGTTGGGGATGCTTCGATGGCTTGTCTGTCCTGACATTGTATGTTCCGACTCTCGTTGCATCCCAAAGGGATTTTGAGAGGTAGTTGCGTGCTCTCGTTGAGGGAATACAGGTAGCCCCATATACTTCAACTGAGCCCTATCAATGGCGTCAAGTGGCCAGTACCTTCTTTGGTTCTTGTCTAGGTATGTGACTCTAGACTCATCTTCAGGATCTTTTAACTCATAGAAAGTCATTGGGCTTTCTTCTTGTCCGTGTGTGGGTGAGTCACTTTGTAACAATAAATCTCCTCCATAGATCAAGTAGACCTCTAGCAGGTAATCACCCTAAGGTATCAAATCTCCTCTAAAGACTCGAGTCACTATTGATTTTCATCTAGGTGTGGTTACCAACTCTTCAGGGTCCGGTCTTCCTGCGTTTCCTTGTCCTTCTGGTCCTCCTCTCTCGTTGATCCAGTCAGGGTGTTCTGTCACTACATAGATGTGACCTAACTTGTCCATGTATACTTCTCCTTCATACTTGACTGCCGGTCTAGGCACTATTATAGAATCAGTGGAAGTTACCATCCTGGCTACTTATCTATTTAAACCATCCAGGTAGATGGGAATCTCCTGGGAATTAGTGGAGACATATTGCAGAGAGGTACGGTATTCCCCCTCTACTGTGAACATGAAGTTTCTCCTGGGAACATAAACTTGCATGTCCTCTGAAGCCATTGGTATCTCTTCTTCTGAGTCATTAGAGATGTCGGAATAGATAGAGCGATGCCTTGCCTGAGTTGCAGTTCCCACCAATGAAATGACACTTCTCTAGCTACTTAGCACCCCCCCTGATCTCAAGTTCATTCACTCTCCTGGGCTATCTTCGTTTCTCACTATCCCCTAACTGGCTCCTCAATTTATCTCTAATATTGTCCTCAAATAGCTTGAAATATTCTGGCGGTACCACTCTGGCAATACTTCACTAGGCGATACCACTCTGGGGATATTTCACTAGGCGATACCACTTTGGCAATACTGCACTAGGTGATAGCGGTCTTACCGCGATACGATACCAGGGTTTACTGTGATACGATACCTCTATTGGTGATGATATGATACTTGGGACAGGTGGCATTAGGATACCAAAATCCGTGTGATACAATGCTACTCCCTGCACGATACGATACTAGTGCACTACAGGATACGATACTAGATGGCTCAGGTGATACGATACCACTTGAGTGCATGATACAATACTGCTGTGTTGTATGATACGATACCAATGCAAGTGATGATACGATACTGAAACCTTGTATGATACGATACTAGACTTTTGCACGATACGATATTAAAATTCCTCATGATACGATACTTGATACACGATATGATACCGGTATTATGAGCGATATGATACCGCTCGATCGATGAGACGACACCGTGATTGGGACAATACGATACCAAAGTGGATTGCGATATGACACCCCTGGAAAATCTCGATTGGGATACCAACTTGACGATACGATACCAAAAATGGTATCGTGATACCTCAAGTGGTATGCCACGATACAATACTTGGCAAGTATCGCAATACTAGCGAATTTTGGTATTGCGATACCAAAACTCGATCGACCGGATACTACAGCCAAAATCGCTCAAATCGCAAAAAATTTTGTACCAAAGTGCTTAACTCTCACCCCTCTTCCCTGTTGACCCTATGTCTCACTCAAAAGATCTCTCCAATCTCTCTATCCCACCCCACGATGTTGGAAACAAGTTTAAACAGGTGTGGTGGTGGTTATGAATTGATTTTAGTTATCAAAAACTTATGTGGCTTACCTTCTGGTGTGGCTCAACCCAAATGTGTGCTCCTAACACCTTTCTTCAGCTCACCTAGTGCGATACCACACCGACGATACGGATCGCTGTCTGTACACGATACCAACTCTTGAGCAAGTGTCAAATGAACTAAACTTTTTTGGTTTTTATAGTTTGTGATGCCTGAAGCCTATTCTACACTAATTTGGCAATTTTTTTGGGATTTTTCTTGGTGATTTCAACTTACTCCTACTCCTCTTCTCTCCTTGACCTAACCCTAACTCTTCCTTCTCTCTTCCACTTCTAACCCTGAACCTAAAAACTTATTACACACACCTCTGGATGTGAAGTAACAAGTGTTGAAGTGTATGACTTCTTTCCACTAAACGAATTCACTCCTACAAGTACGATTTTGTCACTCTAGAACTATAACCATCACGAAGGCACCTTGGTTGAGTTTGTTCCTAGACAACGGTGCCAAAAACATGTGTACCTAAGTCAGGAGGTCTTAGGGACTTGTGTCAAAGAGACTAAATCTCATTAGCCCCACAAGTGCATATAGTGGTGGATTGACATACACTTAATTATCAATCCGAAGAACCACATGAACCAAGTGTATGAGAACGTGTGCACACGTGATGGAAAGTGAAGCGGTTCAGCTATAATGCATGAGAAAGGACTAACCTACCTCTCCAACTCACTCAATCTCTGGGAATGTCTGCCACAATACCACTTATAGCAATAAATACAAATTTGAATGTTTCTCCCAACTCCGAACTCCGAATATGGCCAATACTGGATTTCTTTCCAAACTCTCGATGAGACGCATCTATTGGTGGTATTTTCACTCGAATCTGACAACCTCTTCAAGTTATGGCCAAGATAGTGATTGGCAAGAAACACCTACACTCGCTCCACAACTCGTATTGGCTCACACACACACTACAATAGTTCAAAAGTGATGGGGAGGGGTAGACAACAGTCCTACACACCCATTCCAAGCTTCATACACATAGAAAGATCATAGAGAAGATGAAAATCAGCAAGGAGAAGCAAATTCGAAATCTCAGTCCTCCTTCCTCACAATGGCAAAAAGTCTCGACAAAAGAGTCACAAAGTGACTTATATACATGTACCCTAAAAATGGTCCTTTCACACAAGTGACCGGCACTTTATTGGGTAATCTCTAATTTCCTACTATTTTACAAGGAATATGTTACAATGATTTGGGGCTTATGCATCTAGAGGACTCCTCTAGTGCATTTACATAGCTTTGAGGGAATTTTCTAGTATTTTGAAGAAGAAATGTATGTACATTAATTTGAAATTTTTGGGGCTCCTCTTTTGTGCCTCTTTTCTCTCCAACATACTCCATCCGTATCTTGTTTGTACATGCTTCCTGCCATTATTTGATATCTTTGTGATCTCACAACTTCTTCTTTGTTCGGTTTCGCATTTTTATTTGCAGGGCCGAAGGTTAGGACTGATACCAACTTATTTTCCCATTTAGGAACAAATTCTAAATTGAACAGATAGGCATCAAGAAATTCATCAAACACTCCTTGTTGTGACTCTCCTAAAGTGATGTGAGAAAGATGATCTGCCCTGAGGTGGGTCCTACCTTTCCTAACAACAACTTCAAATTCATATTCCATTAGTAAGAGGAACCCTCTTACTAAGCATCATGTATTGCAAGGTTTATTGACCAAATACAATAAGGCTTGATGATTAAGGAAAAACTTGAACTTGTCAGCCAAAAGATACTCTCTAAACTTCTTCATAGCATACACCATGCCAAAGCCTTCTATTTCAGTTGTTGTGTAGTTTCATTCAGTTGCATTTAGCTGTCTACTAGCATATGCTATAGGCAAATCTAGATTTCCTTCACTAGTGGGTTGTGCTAGCCTACATGCTATTGCATGATTGGATGCATCCACGTGGACACGGAGTGGTTTATTCCAATCAGGAATGGTCCGCATTGGTGTTGTGCACAAACATCTCTTCAGTTCATTGAAGGAATTTTCACATTCGTCGTTCCACTCAAAATTTATCAACAAGGCATAAAGAGCTTTGGCTATGATCGCATACATGTGGATAAACCTATGGTAATATCCACAATGACCCATAAAGGCTTGTACCTCTTTAACATTCCTTTGCCTTGGAAACTCCGTTATGGCTCGTACTTTGTCTTCATCTATTGACATTCCATTCTTAAAAACAATATGACATAAGATTTTACCTTGTCATACCATGAGCACACACTTTTCTGGGTTCAAACAAACTCGATATTATCTACACTTGTTGAAGATCTGTCTGAGCTAAGGGATGTGGTATCTTTGTTCTTGGGAATTTCTACTTTTATTTTAGCTGCATAAGTGTCATTATATTGTGTAGGGCTTCTATTTGGTGGGTTTGGCATCAGTAGTCATGGTGATCATATGAGAGCATATTTTCGGATCTATTCCCTTCAAGTCTATATAGTGTCATGCAAACACGTCCCTATATTCCCTTAATAAAGCTACAAAGCTCTATTTCTTCTTCTGCACATAGGTCATCTCCTATGTACGTACACTGCTCTTCGTTCTTCAATGGTTAGAACAATTTTTTTGGTCTTTTCTTTATTGTCATATGCCTCTACTATGATGGCCTCTCTCTTCGGCATTCGTACCAAAATTTTTCGAGCTTCAACTTCATATTTCTCAAAATTCTAACAATGATTCCTCCTCTTCTTGTTTCAATTAATTTTTTTTCTTTTTCTTTTGACTACCTTCACTTCCTTCCTTTGAATTTACCGTTTTAATGTTTGTGAGAGTTTCTTCGTCTTTTTGGGTAAATACTTCTATGTCTTCTAGATAGTGCTCCTCGGAATTAAAGCAACTATCCATCACAATGGACTCTAGATCGTCATCGTTCTCTTCTTCTTCTATGAAGTCACTAGGGTCACATTCTTCTAGCAAGGGCTAACACATGAACACTGAAATATCATAACCCTCCTCATCACAATGAGGTGTCCACTGTTCCTCATTGAGAGCTATGTCCACGGTGGCTAAGATTTCTGGCCATCCATGAGGCTCAAATTCCTCATCTTGAAAGATCATTGGTGTGTAGATTGGGTCTCTAACTAGTCTATCTCCTGGCGAAGTTCCCTTTTCTCTCGCCTTTAAGAATTTTTCCTCTTCCTCTGTGACTTTGAGTAGCTCTCGTTTTACTTTGTGTAGCTCTTCTACAATGAGACGACACTGAACCTTAGTGTTCTTCATGACATCAGTGTTTCTTGGAACCACTGATTCTTCATTTCTTACCAAGATTGTGGGAGATCTGATCTGGAGAGATTCAGACTCCCATGGGCTTGTGAATTGTGGCAGCTCTTCTAAAGAATTAGATTCAACATCTAATCTTTCATCTTCTTGTTGCTCTACTTGATCTCCATAAATAGATGGAATATCTTGGGGAAATTGATCATGAAGATCATCAATTTCAGGAATAGGAGGGGGATTACCCTTCTCCTTGGCCCATTTCTCTTCTTGTATTTCCACAAGAACTCTAGCAAGTTTTCTTGAATTGAAAGAGGTGTTCCATCATCCATGGAATCAGGAATATAAACTCACGTCAGTGGTGATCTTTCTCTTTCAACAATTGGTTGAGCCTATGGAGGTAAAGAAACCTGTGGCTTGTTTACCAATTGCTCTAATCTTTCTAGTAAACCCTGAAAATGCAAATCTAGTTTGATTGAGTTTGTGTGATTGAAAAATTGTCTGGCCTCTGCATAGCCTAAGCTAGCTCTACCATTTTCATGCACATTTTTGTTCGTTCAATCTCTAAATCTGCTCTAGGGTAACTCTTATCTAGGTTTTGTTGGAAATTTAGTAGGCCCATAACTAATACCACAGGTCCAAGATTCCATACATCCAGGATCTACAACATAAATTCCAACAATCTTCCAATATTCACAAAGCATGAACATACCACACTTAATCATACAAATGATGAGACAAAGATAGAGAAAGATTAGACAACATGTGAAAAGTGTTACGTAAGCCACTGCTTACTCACACTATCATATATACAAATGTCAAATTACAATGTGGGAGCAAAACTCTCAACCACTCTATGTGAACAGAAATAGATGGATGAGTGAATGTACATAATTTACAGGAATATTTAGATGTAGGGACAGAAATGAATGTGTATGAGATGTATGACCTAATAGGGTGTAGAAGAGTGAATATGAGTGACAGAAAGAGGAAAGATCAGTGTGAAACTGATAATCAGCAAACCCTGATCTAATTTTAGGCTATGGAAGACCCTAAATTAGATGTGTGTGTGAAAGATCACATACTTATAGACTTAGCATAGAATGCTAACATGTTGCAGACACAAATCCTCATACTCATGTGGGAACACCTTCTCAAACATCTCATCTGAATGTTCATGTAGCATGCATGTATTGATTCTCCTTTACATATGCCAAATATGACTCCTCCTGATATGGATGCCACTACCTCCATAAGCTCCAAGTAGTACCTATGTGCATAAAGAGAATATGTACCTGAATAGTTAACATAAGATGCAAATCTTATCTTAACCACCATCCAATGTCTTTGAAGTACACCAAAATCTTAAAGTAGAAGACAATCTTCAAATACATCATGTGGATGGCTGATCCACACCACCAAGCTGCTGATGGGTAAGTCCTCTCCATAAGCAAGAGTGTGAGCACACTCTTCTTCTCCAAGAGGAACTCCATAGCTGCTCCTCAACATGCTCCTAGAGTGCACATGGTTGACCCATGTGTGCTAAGGCACCACCTCTATTGAGCACACTCTTCTTCTCCAAGAGGAACTCCATAGCTGCTCCTCAACATGCTCCTAGAGTGCACATGGTTGACCCATGTGTGCTAAGGCACCACCTCTATTGAGGTACCAATAGTCTGGCATTGAATTTTGTGTAAGGATAACTCAAAGCGACCCCAAGTACTCTCTTTTATAATAGAGCTTCCATCAATAAAGCTATGTGCAAAACCTCCAATAAAGCACTTTCAAGTGAAAAAATCTTCAATCATAGTTTGTTTTTGCTTTTGATAGCATGGAGATTTGCGATCTCTAAAAATAGCATATGATGGCTTTTAGATTTTCAATTGCTAAAAATAGCATGCAAAAAAACACTCTTCATGCTGCTATGCTGCAGCCGACGGGAATCAAACCCGATGCGTGATATGAGAGGTGTTTATACTATCCAAGGCACCCACACCACCTGTGTTGTCCATATGATGTAAACAACCTCTTTGCACCATGTACTATATGACATTGTTTCCAACAATGTCATATCTCCCCTGCAATGTCATATTGGTACAAAATTAACTAGATATGTAACTTCATTCATCTGCAAATTGTCATAAGCTTTAAACTTGTACTCCCGAATTGACCTTCAAAACTTTTCCTCAAAAGTCTTCTTCAAAACTGAATTTTACTTTCTTCAAACTTCAAAAAACTGAACTTGCTAAATATGAACCATAATACCTGAGAAAATATGCAAACTAGATATCTAATAGTGTACATATCAAGCAATCACTGCTTGACAACATATATAGCATGAATTGACTCTGAACCTATTATCTCCTATCTTCTCAAACCTGTAAACATACACTAGGATCCCCATATTTGCATTTACCTTACAAAAGGTTTCTCAGCGTACTTCTGTTGTGTCATGTAAATACACTAAACAAAATGAGGAACTGAATCCTGGAACCTATGACTGACAACTCACAACTTAGTGTATTATGAACACTAGTTGGTTCATCTCCGACTGTACTCAAACCAACTCAATTTCAACCCAAATGAACTCTGATCATGAGTCTAATCAAAATTTCATATCTATGATGTCACCTTGTCATCATCCTTGTTCTAACTGTAATTCCTTCATACATGTTTCCTTTAGAATCTAGTATAAACATGAATGTGTGCACTTCTGAAACATACCTCTCTGAAATATCAAATTTCTCTTCAATAGAACTCTGGAACCTTCTCCTGAACAGGAACACCTAATATGAACTTTCTCTAGACATTCTCCTTCTTCCTTCTTCTTACAAAGCTGGAATATAAAGAGAAGCTGACAAAGGAAATATAGGAATACGTGAAATAGGAATACATGTAGAAATGACTCTGCATTCTTTTACATATGGTTGAAAAAATTTCTTCATGTTTCATTACCCCCTTGATGATTTAACACTAGTATCCAGAATTCTTCACACAAGTGCTGGCTTGACTTCCAATAATCCATTGAGCACAATATAGGCTCTTGCAAATCCTATAGCACAAATGATATGAAGTGCCTTATTGGGAGATTTTTGTTGATATATTTAGGTAGTGATGTGTATGAACACATTATGACCACCGGGGTACTTTTTTCCCTCTTTAGGAGGTCTTTTTCCCCGGCTTGTATATTTTCCTGTTGCCCTAATGGGTTACTTATCTCTGTACATTCTAGTGGTAATACATTTAGTATTGTGTGTTTGCTCCAAGATGCTTCTTTTTCCTCGTGTTGTTTGCATGCCTTTGTAGACCTCAAACTCCAACAAATGGTATCAGAGTAGGTCTTTCCTTCATCTAGGGCATTGTCGACACCCCTCCAGTCATAGTCTCATAATTGCACAAAATTTGGTGAGCATACGCAAGGTGATTAGGAGATCAAAACAGCTTTCATGTGTGGTGCCGAAATTGCAATCTGATCTCGTTTCAGCCTCTGAATGCACTATTGTAGTGCTAATGTAGGCTATCTTATCTTTTTGTGCCAAAGATATATACAAGTTTTGGTTCGCTAGTATAAGCATCTCGAAGTCTACTACAAGTTTAGCAGAACTTCATAGGGTAGTTATGTTCAACTTTTTGAGATACAATCAATTTTCTGCAATAGGGTATTTTAGTCAGTGGCCATGGCTCAAAGCAATGACGTATTCTGTATGTTGGTTGTGGAGGATAAGTTGGTCGATACCAATTACCCATGTGGGCTTATATGATGTGTCATGTATTGGTTGCAAAATGACTGTGGAATATTGTGCAGGGTGTTGAAAAACGTCCTATTACACCTGCAAACATAGTTGCTCAAGGTGATGCAAATGGTGTTGAACATGATGATATTCTTCATGTTCCTGTTCATGATGCGGTTCTTCTTGCACTTACTCCAGACCAAATTTGTTGGGATGGCAAAGATGCTTAGGCACATGCGTTGATAGCCATGTCTCTCAAACATGCCATTATTCCTCACATTCACTCTTGCAGAACAACTAAGGATGCTTGGGATACACTTACCACTTTATACCAGGCAAGGAATGAGGCTTGTGTTGCTTACCTTCGAAAATAGTTGGAGAGTGAGCACATGAATGAAGGTGATTCCATGGACAGTTTTTTGACAAAGATCAAAGATTGAAAGGAACGATTGATTTCTACTCATGAAGGCTTACCTCACAGCTCACTTGTGCAGACTGTTCATAATGGTCTTCCTAATTCATATCAGAGTTTTGCTTCCACTCTTTGTTTGATTATGAAAGGCAATCCAAATTCCTTAACATTTGAGGAGTTAGTCTCCATTCTATTGCAGGAAGATCAATCTAGGCAGAACACGTCGATTATGCATGTTGTAGATCAAGCTTTCCTGACTAGTTAGAAGGGCAAAGGTAAATGGAGCTCTTTTATTAGTAAGCAGACATCTACTAATTCTACACAATCAAAGAAGGATGATAGAGACGAGAAGAAAACAGAAAGTATAATTTTTTTTGCAAATTCTTTGAAGCAAATGATCATGTCATCAAGAGTTGTCCAAAATTGGATACTAAAGAGGCAAAGAAAAAAGAGGCTAGAATGGTTATTGCAGAGGCCTCTGCACCGAAAATGAAGTCTGCTAATCTAGTGCAAAATGAACAATGGGTGTTTACTACTGTTTGCAGTGTTGACCCATCTTCTCCAGAACAGTGTATGTATGCAACAGACTTAGATGTTTGGTACTTTGATAGTGAGGCAACCAAACATATTACCTCATAGCATAGTTTCTTCACTTCACTTGAGCCTGCCTCTATAGGGAATACTATCACATGCACCATCAAATCCTCTTATCCGATCATGGGATTTGGTAAGATCATTTTGACTACTACTTATGGTAGTTCTTTTACATTTTCAAATGCTTTATTTGTGCGAGGGATAAGAAGAATCTGTTATCAGTTTCAGCTTTAGCCAAGATTGGCTTGGTTGTGAGATTTGTTGATGACAGATGTAGAGTTCATGATCTGTCAAATGGCAACATGATAATTTCTTTTGGCATTTTATGTCATGGGATGTATAAGCTCATACACTACAAAATGGAGTGGTTAAATGGAAGAACAGGTCACTCATGGACATGGAAAGGTGTATGGTCAAGAATTAGGCTTTAACACATAGTTTCTAGCTTGAGGTTGTCATGTGTGCAGCATATGTACTTAATAGGTGTCCCACTAAAGCATTGCAGTCTATCACTCCATATGAGGCCTGGCATGGTCGTAAGCCATCTATTACTCATCTGCATGTTTTTGGTTTTCTAGCATATGCATTAGCGCCTGAACAACAACACAAGAAATTGGATGATAAATCAGTGAAATGTCTTTTTTTTTGGTACAGTTGTGAAAGCAAAAGCTATCGTCTGTATCATCCACAAACTAAACACATTTTGGTTAGTTGTGATGTTGGTTTTATGGAAGATGCTATTCAACCACTTCTTTCACGTACGAAGGAGACATTTGTTAGCTCCAAAGACACTTTGCTGCCTCTTTTTACAAGTGGAAAGTCTAGTGCTGGTCCTAATGAGGCAATTTCTTAGCCTTTACAAGTTTCATGTGGTGATGCATGTCATTCTATTTCTAATGTAGATTTCCATGATGCACTTGTTGATGAGAGAGCTGATATTGGGGAGGCAAAAACTATGCCAAAATGGTTGGTGCAGACTTTGTGTGAGAGCAAATTAGATGCACCTCTATCATATCATACTCTTTTAGGTTCTCATAATGCCTCTTTTACATCAGATTGCTATGTTATGTCCGCCTCTAGTCTATGTGATGGTAATGAGCCTGTTTCCTTTGATGAAGCTCAAAATTCTCAAAATTGGATGGCTACTGGCAAGAAGGCCATTGGCACCAAGTGGGTATACAAGTTGAAGCGTAAGCCTGATGGAGCAGTTGATAGGTATAAGACTAGGCTTGTTGCGAAGGGTTATGCATAGGAAAGAGGCATTTATTTTGATGAGACCATTGCACCTACTTGCGAATGACTATTATTCATAGCATCTGTGTGCACTTGTAGCTCATCATGATTGGAATGTACATCAATTAGACATTAAAACTGCATCTTTGAATGGTGATTTGCATGAAGAAGTGTATTTTTTTCATCCCCATGGCTTTGTGCATAAAGGGCATGAAAACCAGGTGTGCAGGTCAAAGAAGGCATTATATGGTTTAAAGCAAGCACCACGTGCTTGGTATGAAAAGATACATGCCCATCTGTTCGCACATGGTTTTGAGAACAATGCAACTCAAAGCACCTTATTTTTAAAGCATGCTAATAATGTGCTTCTGATCATTATTGTGTATGTTGATGACATGCTTCTCACTGGTCCTCATGAGAAGCATATTGTTGATTTTAATGCTAATCTACATGCCTCATTTGAGATGTCTAATTTGGGGAATTTGCATCATTATTTAGGCATTCAATTTATGCAAGTTGATGGCAGAATAGCTTTGTGTCAAACAAAATATATTGACACCTTACTGTAGCATTTATGCCTTGAAGTCTGCAAACCTACTGCCACTCCTATGGAGATAGGTTTAGGATTTAGTTTTCATGATCCTGGAGATGCATTTGATGTTGTTTTGCATCAGCAGGCTATTGGATGCTTGATTTACTTATGCATTACCCGGCTAGATATTCAATTTGTTGTCTCACAGATGAGCATGTTTATGCATTTCCCAAGAGTCAAGCATTGGCAGGCGGTTAAGTGCATCTTTCGCTACTCGACTACTTGGATTGTTTTATCCCAAGGGGGGATCACTATCACTAGATCTACAAGGTTTTTTTGACTCTGACTGACACTCATGTGTCCACCAATGGTTTTTGCTTCATGCTTGGTAGATCATGCATATCTTCGTTGAGCAAGAAGCACCCTACTGTGGCCACTTCCAGTAGTGAAGTTGAGTATAGGGCAGCCTTCACAACAACTGTTGTGTATGTGTGGCTTAGACACCTTATGGCTGATTTGGGTGTTGGTCAGTCTTCTGCCACCACCATCTCCATTGATAGTTAGAGCGCATTGGCAGTTGGGAGGAACCCTATGTTCCATGCTCGCACTAAGCACATTGAGGTGCATTATCATTATGTTAGGGAGAGGTTCTCTGTTGGAGAGATCATCTTGGCATATGTGCCCACATAGGAGAACATTGGAGATCTTTTCACAAAGGCTCTGCTAAGGGAGAAGTTTGAAGCTTTCCGTAAAACTTTGGGCTTACTTTTCTTTGTGGATTGATTCCACAAAACTTGGCACTTCCTTATACATGAGTGCTAGCTCCTTGTTCACCACATCACTCTAAGGGGGGATCTGTTGATAGGTTGAGGTAGTGATGTGTGTGAACACACTAGGACCGTCGGGGCACTTTTTTCCCTCTTTAGGAGGTTTTTTCCCCAACTTGTATGTACACCTATTGCCCTAGCGGGTTACTTATCTTTGTACATTCACTGGATCCAATCTTTCTTGATGTACCTGGACAAAATGGAGTAAATGTATCTTGATTAATCTCAAAAATAGTTTATGATACCTAAGTAGAAATATCACGAGGATCCTCTATTGTCATTGATACATCTACTTGTTCTTCCTCTACACCTAGACTTCTCTGATGTACTCATGCTTTTAAATATTTTTGATGTGATACCTTGAGATTTACATTTGTTTGCATAACTTGCAAAGTATACCCATATATCACTATCTCGATTAGAACATCCTGCCACATTATTACCTGTACTAAAAAGATGCTCTTTTATCCGAGTTGCATTTCCTACATAATGATGTCGACAACATTTGCATTCTATTGTGGAGAGTGTTTTACCCTCTTGATAAATAATCACATATGAACATTCTTTTCCCTTTCCCATATTGCTTCCTTTATGAGGACTTTATATCTACAAAGAGACTAAATAAAATCAATATCAAATTAGATATACGTTATACTAATTATATATCTTAAAATATATACAAACTACTCTAAATCTCTTTTAAAGTTTTAAATCTATTAATATATGTATTTATCTACTTATATTTCTAACTCTTCATATAAATAGATACATTTTAACTCATAATCATATGCACACATACACTTACACATACTATTGTGATGAGTCAAACAATCACAATAGATTTTAATTCTCAATCATACACTGTTGTTCTAGACAATGGCAAGTACCACATTAAGAAGCTCCATCTCCTTAATTGTCAATCTATGGAAGAGGTAGGGTGATATGAAGATCATGAACGAGTGATGTGCATGAAGGTCAAGGTGAGAAACAAGCTAATGCACACACACATACACACACAAAAAGTAGAGGCAAGAGGAGACACAATGGAAGGCTGAAATTACACTTGTATTACTCTGTTAGCTCTTACAAAGCTCTTTTCTCTCACTTACTTACAATATGACTCTTTCTAATCCTTCTAACCTCTCAAAATAATCTTTTTAGCTTTCTTTATAGCTTTTTGACTAGTTTTGACCGGTTTCGAACATAGTGTTTGGCCTAGTTAAAAAATAGGTCATAAAGCTTATTTGGAGGCTCAAAAAAATTCCAAAAACTACAAAACTTGGTATGAGTGTGCATTGAATATACCATTTGTTTGCACACAAAAAGTTGTAATATATGCATGGGCCTGGTGATAAATACTTCATAATGATGTTCCCTAAACCCCATGGTGAACATTTCTTTAAACGTGAGCTTATAACATGTAGGTAAGTATTTGATTTGGTAGTGCCATGCATACCACACTCAAAGAGGCCACATGGTACTCATGTCATAGAATAAATTGACATCACCATGCTCGAATCTAGGGTGGAAACATGGGGTGCATGGACACATCAAGAGACTTTGAAAGTCGCCTACATAAGAAAAAAAATTTTGATGGCCATATGAGCGGCCACATCTTTCATTATGTATAGATGGGGGAGCCAGTGCCTCGATGGTTTCCATCATGTAGCAGATAATAGGAGGACCCCAAGGTCAAAATAGGGGTAATTTAGCCAATCTTAGCACTACTTATTATTTTCTACTTTAATTGCAAGCTATCCAAGAGTGATGATGTGGCATGAGATTGTAGCATGGATTATACTTGAGGTGCAAAGGGGCTTAGGTCCACCTGTACATCATTTGTAGTAACTCTTTTCTCTAGTTTGGTTAAAAAATCCTGCATCATTGAGCATTGGGTGGCAGGTCCGTTGGTTCAAAATGTGTTGCATGGGTTGGCTTCTTCCCCATGATTTTCTTAATGAGTAAATCTTATTCTACCATGTACATAAAATATGGTTATACTATATTTTTTTGATGGAAATATACCTTCTCGATGCTAGTTCTCCAAAATATGGAGACTGGAGAACAGCCTCGCCAATAGTTGCCATGGTTTGTAACTGCGCTTTGACACGTGAAAAGTGTGTTTTGCCTAATCCATCAACAATTTTCATCCATGTAGGTGTAGGAAATTCAAAGGTGTCCTAACCTTCATCCATAACATGATCACCAATGGCACGTTGAGTTCATATTCTTCTTCAAATGTGGGCTTTACTCGAATAGTTAGCATTTGTTCAGCCTATGGTATGTCGGGTGGTGAGTCAGGGTGGTGGATCTTTGAGTGATCCAGTACTTGAGTTTGAAGTTCTAACACACATGCCCTTAAGGTGTTTAATTCATCTCGGGGTTTTGGTGGTGTGGCTGCTTGTGTGGTAGGTGGGGTTGTAGTTGCTCTAAGGCATAAAGTGGAATTATCCTTTCGGAGTACCAGGCATCCCTCGATCAATTTTTCATAATCTTCAAGAAGGCATGCATGGTCATCCAACAGCATTTGCATGATCTCTGAGGGAACAACCTTGAAGCAACTGGGAGTGATAGGTTCCTTTGGGTGGTCGAGTGCAGCTTCAACATTCGCACGGTTTTGTACTCGTAAATGTTGGTAATGGCTTCCTTGGTCTTATGCTCTAATTCTAATTCCATTGAAAACATTTGTTTATATGCAATATCTGCAATGGACAAGGAAAATAATGATAGGGTGCTCATCAAGGCATGCTATTCAGTGTGTAATGCAAGGGGAATGGTGGTGGGGTAGGGAAGTGTGGATGCCGTGGTGATGGTGTAGAAGTGTGTGGATGTCGTTGTGTGAGTAGTGGTGATGGATGTGAATGGAGGTGCAGTGGGTGGTGAAATATCCATATCACTAGAAGTTTGATCTAGTGAGATGATAGTGAAAAGTGGTGTGACCATGGGTGATTGTGATGACATGAATACAAGATTTACAAAGGTTGACGAATATGTTACATAGATGGGTTCAAACATTCATTGATGAGGATGGGATGGTTGAGGTAGTTGTTGGTGCTGAGAAGTAGTACTAATGAAAGATTAATTGGAGTATGGGGGTGATGAAAGGGTGGTGAGGGAAGGGAATAGGTGGAACGATAGAAGCTAAGAAGGGGTTGATGACTATTGGTTGGAAGGTTGATGTGCTAAATGATGTTGATGGTGTTGTGGAAGTGGTGGGGAATGGATTAACCTGCTCGTGTGATCCTAAACTGGAAATGAGATGATCTAATGAAGATGAGCTAGGGTGTATAGGTGAAATAGGATGTACATGTGATTGAACATTGGATTCCAGCATAGAGGCAATGTCCGAGGCTTCCATGGGTAGGGATGTCAACGGAGGGGGTGGCATGTCAATTATGATGGTGTCATCTAGAGTTGACAGTCTGCCACAATCTATGCTTCTTGGTGAATGGAGGTGCAGGTCTCGATTGGTACATCAATATACTCTCTTGTTCATGACATTAGTCGTACTTTCTGAGGATCGAATTGAGGTAGGGGCTTGCGCTTGAGGAAATGTAATGCTTTGACTATGCCCACTGCTTGAAATAATTTGTTAAAAGCATTTACAAAGGTGACCTTGAATCCACTATTGTCCAGTTCTTGTTGCAGAATTTCCTTACTTTGTTGCTCAATGATCTAACTTCTTATCCAAACATCGTGCATGTTTTTGTATAACCTTTGATTTGCAATGGTGTATGCAGTTGCATACCATGTGTCATCCTCTCAAGTGCTTGTGTCTCGTTGAGTTTTGGTTTGCCTCTCATCTTGGTCTTGTTGACCCTCAACTTGTGTTTCGTGGCTTTGTTGAGTGGCATCCTCCTTATCATCATAATCGATGGTTACTCTATCTTCATCTTCTAGACTCAACACAGCTTGATCACCCTCATGGTCTAATGGAGAACTAGGATAACTAGGGTGTTCATACTCTTGTGAAAAGAACTAGGACTTTGAGAATTGAAATTTTCTACAAAAGGCATCATGCATTTCAAAATCAAATGTCGTATTTAGCGCCTCAACTTCTAAATTTGGTATCGCAAAAGCAAATGCCTTTGATCCGATAGTAGCTATGGCTTCCCTACTTTGGTTGTTGTGGTGGTGAGCATGGTTGCATGAGAGGTTAGAACTACACTAGAAATACCTTCTGATCTAATAGGGCATGACAAACGAATTTTGATGGGGGGCATAGCCGCATGAGGTTTCATTGGTGACTTTTGGGGTGACAGTTGAGGGGATGGAAAGATAGGTACATGTAGACATGGGATGGTTTTCCTCATGCATTTTCCGGTTTGTGACTTTTGTGTTTTACGTGACTTGGTAGAGCCTTTAAATTGTTTTAGTTCGGCACTTGATAAGACTTGCTCATCAAGGATGTCATAAGCTAGACACATATACACTATTCGTGTAATGGTACAATAGCCATGGAAGAATTTTTTCTCGACCATCTTTGGTTTGCCAAAAATAATTGTTCTTGTATCTAGCTAGCCAGGTCGATAGTTTGTGGGCCAATGTTTCCTAGATAGAGTCCAAAACAGATACATTTTTGTGGCAAAGTGAAGCGACCCTATGCAAGGAAGGCAAAAAGGTGCATGCAGATGCATAGTGGCTTCGATAGCTTAAGTGTAATGCTAGAGATGTCATCCCACTTCAAAGCATCTTCCCTCTCCATGGGTTTTGGGATGAGCATTTCTCTCTCCATGGGTGTGTGCATACTATGAATTTTTAAGGCAGCCTTGATGAGGTCTAGCAAGAGATAAAACTTCTTAAAAGGTGGATCCGTGACCAAAGATGGCAGTATAAAAGTGTTGGTGCATTTCAAGCCTTCACACTTGGCTTGGAACCTTGGAAGATTAGCTTGGACAAATTACATCAAGACTTCACTTGAAGGAAATAGCATAGGAACCCATACCTATGATTTATTACCTTTTACTCCTTGTAAAAGTCTAAATGACTTGGCATTATGTATACACACCTAACTGATTAGAGTCGTGGAATTTGGATGGTGTAATTGGAGATAATATCTCCTTACTTTTAGAGGAGTGATTGAAGGGAGCCAAGAATTCAAATTTGAATTCAACTCTACATTCAACTTCTATAAGAACTACAAGTAAAAAAGTCGCGTGTGTCCTTCACTATTTTTCCCGAGGCTAACATCTGTGATCATTAAGTGTGTGAGTGCTACTTCATAGCCTACACCTCTGAGTACCATTTGGCAATGATTATCATGTCAATGGGAATGTACATCAATGTGAATTAATACATATCTTTACATTCATCATCTCTGGTTTCTCTGAGTCATCATCTCCAAGTCAGTCAACTTCAAAGAGGCATATCTCAGGATCTAATGAACCAAATCAAGTGATTCAAATCTTGCTAGATTCAGCTCAAAGCATTCTACAAGACTACAAAGTTTGAAGAAGTTTGATTCAGCCAATTTCGAGAAATCGTCATCGAACTGCTCTCTGGTATTTTTCTGCAGAGTTCCTAAAAAGTCGGGGGTGACTCTGTAATTGCTAAACTTATTTCTCAGTGCATAGTTTATCAATTTGAGTGATTCCACTTGCAAATGGTAGCTTGGTAAGCTAATTGAATAACTCTAGGAGGAATTTTTCCAATTGTAAGTGTGCTGGTGACACTGAGCAAAAATCTGAGCAGGTATCAAGACAAAAATAGAAAGTTTTTGAGTCTTGTGATTTACAAACTTGTCTGTTTTGATCAAGTCATTACTCAAACTTTTTCCAAAGTACATATAGCATATTTTGGTATCATTTGAAAGCTCAAGGAGTGTACTAAGCATATCTGGAATCAAAGGAGGGCTGGTGTGAAGCAGGTTTAGCAGCACCAACTCAATCTTCTGAGTGCATCCATCCATCTCTCCCAACAGTGGTATCAGAGCAAATAAGGTAAACATGGGAGATGGTTTTCCTTCATTCATTGACAAATTGGACAGGAATAATTACCAGGCTTGGTCTCTAAGAATGAAGACCTATCTACAAGGAAGAAGCTTATTTGGATACATATCAAGAGATGAGGAATTGCCCACATTCAAAGCTAGAGGACTACCCACCAAGGATGAACATGAGAGACTCAACCAATGGTGTGCAAAGGATGCTTTGGCAAGGTCTTACCTTCTTAACTCTATATCTGATTTCCTTTTACCTCATGTAAGGAACTGTAAGACTTCCCAAGAGACTTGGGAAACCTTGTCAACATATTTCTCTTCCAACACAAGGGCCAGGAAGAATCAACTATGGATTGAATTCACAACCCTTAGGAAGCAGCCCAAGCAATCAGTCTCAGAGTATGTGACCAAGATTAAAGATGTGGCAGACCAATTAGCAAGCATTGGAGAGGAGATTGAAGAGGAACAAATAGTCAGGCAAGTAACAAATGGACTCAAGGCAGATGATAAGTGGGAAAGTTTCACCACTGCAATGGACCTCTACATGGACATGCATACCCCAGATCTCACAACACTTATGGGCCAACTTTTCACACATGAAGCAAAGTTTACAAAGGCAAGAGATCAATCAAAAGGTAACAACCCCTCTGCTCTATATACTGATAAGAAGGTTAAAGATAAAGGTAAAAATAAGAATGTTGATGAAGAAGGCTCTACCTCCCAAGCAAACTATGCAGGGAGAGGTAGATCTTCAAGAGGAAGAGGCAGAGGAAGTAAGTCAGGTAGGGGGAGACCCTACAACTCATCACCATGCAACATTTGTGGATTGTCCAATCATACCACAGATGAATGCTACAAGAACTACAAGAATCAGAGAGGAAGAGGCTACTCAAGAGGTGGATACTCTCAAGGGAGAGGCAGGTTCAACCAACACCAAAGCTACAATGGATACAACAATCAATACAACAACAATTACAACCACAACCACAATGGTAACTACCAAGGTGGATTCAGAAATAGAAGGGATTACAACAACTACACAGAGGAGCAAGATGACTCCCTATTGATCATGAATATGACCTCCAAGGCAGGTACAAATGATGATCATTTATTTTATATTGACTCAGGATGTTCTAACCATGTAGCTAGCAATGTGGCACTAAACCTCTGATTTGAAAGAACCCAAGGGGAAACATCAGGTACAAACAGGTGATGATACTAAACATTCTGTTATAAAGATTGGAAATGTGAAGACATGTGATGGTAACCAGAACCTATTGAGCAGGGTACTCTATGTACCAACTATCACCAAGAATCTAATGAGTGTTGGTCAGATTGTGGAGAAAGGTTTGCAGGTCAGATTCACTCAACATGGAGCGTATGTGGAGGACCCAAGACATGGATTCAGAAAGATAGCCAAGGGAGAAAAATAAGGTAGATTGTTTACTTTTGAGCTAGAAGACACCAAGAACATTGCTTTGTATAATTACAAGGATCAAACACTTTCAGAGTTAGAAATATGGTACAAGAGGTTAGGTCACATAGGTGAAAGAACCCTAAAGCAAATGTGCAGGGACCAATGTGTGCTTGGGATACCTAATGTATCCAAGCAACATATGATTTACAAATGTGGAGCATGTCAATTTGGTAAGTCTCACAGGTTGCCCTACTCAAGGAAAGGTTTCATGCATGAAGACTACCTAGACTTGGTACACACAGATGTTTGGGGACCTAGCAAGGACCCTTCCATTTCAGGATCCTTCATTGATGACTATAGCAGATGGACTATCTTATACTTTATGAAGCATAAAGATGAAGTGTTTAATTGTTTCAAGAGGTATCTTGCACTTGTTGAAAACAAACAGGAAGAAGCTTGAAGAGGCTAAGGTCAGATGGTGGAGGAGAGTACTTCTCCAATGAGTTTGAAGATTTCTTGCAGGAAAGAGGCATCAAAAGGGAGATTACTACAAGGTACTCACCTGAACAAAATGGGGTAGCTGAAAGAAGGAATAGACTCATTGTAGAAACAGCTAGGTCTATGCTTAATGAAAAGAAATTGCCAAATTATCTTTGGGCAGAGAGTGTATCTACTGCCACCTATCTCATCAACAGGTTGCCATCAAAATCAATTGATGGCATGACACCATATGAAGCTTGGCATGGTAAGAGACCTTCTCTGGATCATTGTAAAATCTTTGGTTGTGTAGCATATGTGCATATTCCCTCACAGGTAAGGGGAAATCTAGACCCTAAAGATGAAAAATGTATCTTCATTGGTTATGACTTGAACCAAAAGGGATACAGATTGTACAACCCAACAAACAAAGGCTTCAAGGTAAGCAGAGATGTCATCTTTGATGAGAATGACTCATGGTATGAGAATGAATACAGGAAGGTTAGTCTACCCTATGATATGGAAGAAGATTTCCCAAAGCTCACCAAGGAGGAACCAACCCAGAAAGATGAATCAAGTTCAGATGATGATGATACAATAAACCTTGAGGAATTCAAGGCATGGAAGTCCAAAGGAAAGATGAAGATGAAGAAATTAGAGGATACACCAGAATCCTCAACTCAAGCAATGAGGAGATCTCAGAGAGAAAAGAAGAAGCCTATCAGATTTGGGTATGACACATCACTTGTAACTAAACATTCTGTATATCTTGCAAAGGATTTGTTGAATGAAGAACCAGGTACCTATGAAGAAGCAATCACCAAACCAGAATGGAAAGGAGCTATGGATGAAGAAATGGAAGCTCTCAAGGAAAGTGATACTTGGGACTTGGTACCCAAGAAGGACTCTATGAAGGTGATAGGATCTAGATGGATCTACAAGCTAAAGAGAAATTCAGATGGAACAATCAACAAGTACAAAGCTAGGTTGGTTGCCAAGGGTTTTGCACAAACCCAAGGCATTGATTATGAGGAGACATTTTCTCCTATGGCTAAGATGCCAACTATCAGAATATTGGTGAGTGTAGCTGCATCCAAGAATTGGAACATGTACCAATTAGATGTCAAGAATGCTTTCTTGAATGGATGGATATCTGAAGAAGTCTACATGTCACAACCACCTGGCTATGAAGACCCCAAGAAGGTAAACTATGTTTGTAAATTGAAGAAGGCTCTATATGGTTTGAAGCAGGCACCTAGAGCATGGAATTACAGGTTGACAACCTATCTCCAAGACCAAGGATTTGTGATGAGTAAAGCAGACACTTCTCTATTCATAAAGAAGAGTAGTACTGAGGTAATATACTTGTGTGTTTATGTTGATGACATCATCATTACAGGCAATGATGTCAATGGGATTAGACACATCAAAGGACAAATGATGAAAGAGTTCAAGATTAATGATCTTGGATCATTGAAGTACTTCTTAGGTCTTGAGTTAGTCTACACCAACTCAGGTATATATATCACTCAAAAGAAGTATATACAGGATATGGTCAAGAAGTTTGGCTTGCAGGATGCTAAAGACTCAACTACTCCAATGGAGGTCAACCTAAAGCTAAGTGCTCATGAAGGGGAAGAAGTCCAAGACATCACAGGATATCAAAGTATGGTAGGTAGTTTGAATTATGCTACCTTGACAAGAATTGACATAGCATATGGAGTTAGTGTGCTAAGTCAATTCATGCACAAACCAAGAGTACCTCACCTAGAGGCAGCAAAGAAAATCTTGAAGTACCTCAAAGGAACTCAAAGCCATGGTTTGTACTTTCCTTATACATCAGATATTGACATTAAAGTGTATTCAGATGCAGATTGGGCAGGATGCAAGGATGATAGGAGAAGCACATCAGGATACATTTGTTTTGCAGGAGATAAACCTGTTTCTTGGTCATCCAAGAAGCAACCTACAGTGGCATTGTCATCCACTGAAGCAGAGTATAGAGGGCTTGCCAATGCCACTCAAGAAGCTATCTGGTTAAAGCTCTTGTATACAGAGTTAGGTCTATACACTAGACCTCCAATTATCTTTGGAGATAATACTAGCTCTCTTCACCTTACAGCTAATCCAATATATCATGCTAGAACCAAACACATAGAGGTTCATTACCACTATGTGAGAGAGAAACTGCTTAGTAAAGACATTCAACTGACATATGTGTCTACTAATATGCAATGTGCAGATTTACTCACTAAAGCATTGGATGGAAACAAGCTATGCAGATTCAAATCCATGATTGGATTGCAGGATATGATTGAAGATTAAAGATGAAGACTTAAGCCAAAGTGTTTGGCTTGAGGGGGAGCTGTTGGTGCATTTCAAGCCTTCACACTTGGCTTGGAACCTTGGAAGATTAGCTTGGACAAATTACATCAAGACTTCACTTGAAGGAAATAGCATAGGAACCCATACCTATGATTTATTACCTTTTACTCCTTGTAAAAGTCTAAATGACTTGGCATTATGTATACACACCTAACTGATTAGAGTCGTGGAATTTGGATGGTGTAATTGGAGATAATATCTCCTTACTTTTAGAGGAGTGATTGAAGGGAGCCAAGAATTCAAATTTGAATTCAACTCTACATTCAACTTCTATAAGAACTACAAGTAAAAAAGTCGCGTGTGTCCTTCACTATTTTTCCCGAGGCTAACATCTGTGATCATTAAGTGTGTGAGTGCTACTTCATAGCCCACACCTCTGAGTACCATTTGGCAATGATTATCATGTCAATGGGAATGTACATCAATGTGAATTAATACATATCGTTACATTCATCATCTCTGGTTTCTCTGAGTCATCATCTCCAAGTCAGTCAACTTCAAAGAGGCATATCTCAGGATCTACGGAACCAAATCAAGTGATTCAAATCTTGGTAGATCCAGCTCAAAGCATTCTACAAGACTACAAAGTTTGAAGAAGTTTGATTTAGCCATTTTCGAGAAATCGTCATCGAACTGCTCTCTGGTATTTTTCTACAGAGTTCCTAAAAAGTCGGGGGTGACTCTGTAATTGCTAAACTTATTTCTCAGTGCATAGTTTATCAATTTGAGTGATTCCACTTGCAAATGGTAGCTTGGTAAGCTAATTGAATAACTCTAGGAGGAATTTTTCCAATTGTAAGTGTGCTGGTGACACTGAGCAAAAAGCTGAGCAGGTATCAAGACAAAAATAGAAAGTTTTTGAGTCTTGTGATTTACAAACTTGTCTGTTTTGATCAAGTCATTACTCAAACTTTTTCCAAAGTACATATAGCATATTTTGGTATCATTTGAAAGCTCAAGCAGTGTACTAAGCATATCTGGAATCAAAGGAGGGCTGGTGTGAAGTAGGTTTAGCAGCACCAACTCAATCTTCTGAGTGCATCCATCCATCTCTCCCAACAAAAAGTACTCGGGAGCTCCTTCCTAACACGTGGTTGTAGAGTAGTAACAAGATAATAACATTGACAGAAGTGAGATTTAGGAAGGGGCACACTAAAATATTTGATGAAACCTACCCTTGACCATATTGGTATTAATTCCTTGGAGTTTTGGAGTGCTTAAAAATCCATGGAGAAGCACTGGTATCTTCCCCATGTGTCACCACTAAAGCATAAAGTTGCTTCATAGATGTGCTCCGCATCTACAAGGAGTCTTCCTAAACCGTGAAACCAATGAAATTTGCTATGTACTTGCTCTATCCTTCCAATCGGAGGGTCCTCAATTGGCATTGGCCCCATGAAATCTTGAAATTTTGGAGGTATGCTTGAAGGGTGGGCTTCCACCAATAAATTTTCAAAGTCTACCACTGGTAAGCTTGTGCTTGCCCATGAAAATCCTTCTGCTGCATGTCGATCATGAGTACTTGTGTAAAAGATCTGCTACAAAAGGATAACACATTAGCATGGAAAGTAATCTTGATCCCAATAAAGTGAGACTGCAATACATTTCCATAACTGATGTGTCACCAATGTAGCCGTGTGTTGTGAGGTGATTTGGCAATGATCTCTTAATGAATAATGCATGTTGCTAGATTTCCTACATATATTGAATACTGCATACATAACCTTTCATGAGAGATGTCATTAACTATAATAGTGAGTTAGTAAGAGTTGATTTTTACAAGGATGCTTAGCGAGCTTGGGTGTTAGTGAATTATTACAAGGATAAAGGTTAGAATCATGAGGTTTCATATTGTACGATGGAGGGGATTGAGGGTTGTGGGGGCATTTAGGCACCCATTTCCTAGTGAGTGGCGAATGGAAACAATTAGTTTGATTCGATACAAAGGATGGATTGGGAGGTGATATGGTAGGTGAGCGATGTGATTTGGGGGGGGGAGGGGGTCAGAGTTGCATGGCTTGGTTTCTAAGCTACAAGATAGGCCTTGTGCACCCAGATTTGAGTGGTATTGGGCTTGACCATCTAAAGCTTCTTAGGTACCCAGACTTGTCGAATTCATGTGGAAGGTGAATGTCTAGGTGATGTTGAGTGTCAAGGTTGATTCTGTTTTGTTTTGACTTCTTGTCCTAAATTGGAGGAGATTGTTGGTGATTGCTGACCCTTGGGTGCCCACATTTACTTTTTGCTAGTTGTGTTTGGATACTTGCACTACTTCCAAGGGTTAGTCTAGATTCATCATTGATTGAGAAGTTCGGATCGTGGATGACTTTCCCATGGTGGTGGTTGAGAGGTCAATTGGACACTCTACATCGAAAAGAAGGGAGGTCCGACACTTGCATGACTTGCCCATCAAGAGGTGAGACATTATGTACAACAGATCTAGACAGGCATGCAAGAAGTGTGGAGGGTAAGCCCCATTGGACTATGGTGCCCATTTGTCCATTGATGGTTCCCATTTGTCTGAGGAAGTAGAGGAAGATATCTTGATTGCTCCACTGGCCAAGGCTAGTCCCCATTTTTTCTAGAGAGGGTAGTTGTTGGTTGCAGGATTTGACCAAAGATCTTCTGATCCTCCTTCACTTACATTATGTGGTGGCGAGGGTTTCAATCCTCTCTGTGGGAGTGGTTAGTGAACTCGAGCAGTAACACTCACTACTTGCCTACTATCCTGAGCTGAGGGGAGTATTTTCTAAGATTTAAGTCCACTGAGTGATCATATAACCAATCTTAGCTAAGAATCACTATTTTTATCAGGTCATCATCATGATAAAGTAGGAGCTTCACCATCAAGGTTACGTCCTCTATGAGGATAGGAAGGTGGTCCGCCTCACCCATGCAAGGGGTTTCCATGCCTCCTAGCCCTATGAGGTATGCCTCTATAGGATGCATTTCTAGTCCCATGTCTCGACAGTGAGACCACCTAATCGCACTAGTTACAACACCTTAATCAATTAGCACCCTAATCTCCTTGAGAGTATTGCCTTGGCTTAGCATAATCGTAATGAATGGTCTCCTATCCACTATGCTAGGATAAGCAATTGACTTTGTTTGACAAATTGCCATAGGATATATGGGGGCTTCTACGTTGGTACAAGGGTTGGAGGCCTTCTAATTGATTATAGTGTTCCCTCCCTAGTCCTTGTCTTCTTAAATTCATATGTTTAATGTGTTCTAAGGCCATTGCCTGATCTTCTTCTCTTATTCTTTTCTCTTTATCCTTGTGCTTCTTTGCCAACGTGAGTCATCTTAGCATGTCCTCGATGAGAGGTTCTTGATAAAGTTTGACTCTTCAACCACTAATATAATTCGGCATTATCTCCCCTTCTAGAGTGGCTAATTGTACCACTCCACTCGTTGAAAGCCGGTTTATAATCATAGGTCCATAACCATGTTTCTCTTACTTTTGCGCATGTTGTTTCAAAATGTAGACTAGGACTAAATCTCCTTCTTTCAAACCTTTGTCCTTTACATGTGTATCAAAATAGGATTTTTCTCTCTTCTTGGCTGCATATATTCTTTCTAATACTCTTAACATAGTCTCTCCTAATCATTCTAAGTCCATGATTCTTGATGATAACTCATGGCTAGTCCATTGATGCTCTTGTGCAACCTTAAGAGTGGGTATCAAAAAATACAAGGGAACCATTGCATTTTGAGCAAAAACCATATGAAAGGGAGTTGCATTGAGTACTCTCTTGTAGGCCACTTGATATACCCAAATAGTATGGTGTAACTGTTTATCCCAATTTGAACATTTGTTGTCTACACGTTTAGTGAGTACATTGCAAAGGATCTTGTTAGTACTTTCTGCTTGTCCATTGGCTTGAGGATGAGGTGGTGCAAACTTCTTGTGAATCACCATAAAATCTTGTCAATGACTTTGTTTAGAAAGTGAGTCCTAAGTTGCTCACCAATTCTATAGGTACTCCATACCTTTTAAAGACATTCTCAAATAAGAATCTTGCTATCATGTGTGCATCATTATTTTTGGTGCCTTAGCCTCTACCCATTCGGTGAGATAATCTTTTGCTACGATGATGTATTCAACATGAGTGCCTTTAGCGATGAGGCTAATGGTTCCCACAAAGTCTATACTCCACTTACAGAATGCACGTCCTCCATCATCGGTTTCAATGGCATCTCATCTTTGCATTTGGAAACTGAGCATTTGGCAAACATCACATTTCTTTACATATATATGTGCATCCATATGAAGAGTAGGCCACCATAGTTCTGAAAATAGTATGGCCTTGATTATCCGATCGGGGCCAAAATAGATGGCTACAACACGTGGAGTATCTAATATGCTCAAGTAGTCACTCTGATGAACACACTGTCTCATATATCCATCTCTTCCTCTTTTGTATAGATTGTCACCGATGAGTGTGTAGTTTTGAGCTTCCTAGTATAGACTCCTTCATTCCTTGAGGGAATATTTTTTCCTCAAGTAAGTTATCATTGGTTCAATCCATTCTAGTGTTAGACCCATGTGATATAAGGTAGAATGCTTGACTGATGGTGTAACACAACGAATTGGACATTCCTTGCATATCCTATAGACACATCTACTTCCTTCGAAGGCCAATACACTCTTAACATATGCAAAGTCTGTAGCATGTGGTGTCTCCGATGGTGTTGATCTAATGCACCTACATGTGCTAACTGCAACCATTTACAATACTCTGATTCCTCTACGCAATAAGCAAGGATTTTCTGATCATCTTGTTTGTAAATACTTCCTACCATTATTTGATATCTTTGTGACTTACTTACCTCCCCTTCCTTGATCCTAATTTGAGGGTTCTTGGGTCCAAACGTGAGAATAGGGACAATTGGCTTGGCCCATTCAGGCACCACTTCAAGATTAAATAAATATGCATCTAGTAATTCATCCGCTATCCCTTGAGCGGCTTCTCCCATAGTCGGTCGGGAAAAATGATTTGCTCTAAGATGGGTCTTCCCTTTTTTGACTACCACTTCAAAATCATACTCCATTAATAGTAGAAACCATCATACCAGTCTTCTCGTGTTACAAGGCTTGTTGACTAGGTACAACAATGCTTGATGGTTTGTGAGAAGGTCTAAATTTCTTTACAACATAAACCATTCCTAATCCTTCTCTCTCAGTGGTGGTGTAGTTCCTCTTAGCTGCATTCAACTACCTACTTGCGTATGATATAGGAATGTCTATATTTCCCTCACCTATAGGTTGGTCTAGCACACACATGATAGTGTATTTGGATGCATCCACATCTACATGGAATGGCTTACTCCAATTTGTCATATGCATTTGTATAGTGTTGGAATGTGCGTGTAAATCATCAACATAGACTTCCAAATTCTTTCATAGAAACTTCTTAAAGACATGACACATCAATCATTGAAAAGTATCCGATGCATTTGTAAGCTCAAATGGCATCACTCGAAAGGCAAATATGCCCCATTTTGTGGAAAAAGCCATCTTATGGTAGTCTTCAAGGACAATGGCTACTTGGTTGTAGCCTGAGAATCCATTAAGGAAAATGTATACTTCCTTACCCGCCACTCATTCTAGTAGGTGTTCAGTGATAGGAAGTGGATAACTATCTCTAATAGTTGATGCATTGACTTTTTTCAAGTTAATGCACACACGTAGCTTTCCATTCTTTTTGGGAACTACCACAATGGAAGATACCCATTTGGTATGCTCAATCTCATAGATAAATCTGGCTTCTATCAAATGAACTATCTGTTGCAGAGCTTAAGGAGCACAGAAAGCAGAGAAAAAAAGACGGGCCCCAAAATTTTTCCGAATTGGACACACAACTTTTGTATCATAATCACTCTTGTATATATTTTCCGTTGTAAATGCACTAGAGGAGTCCTCTAGATGCATCCCCACAAAAGATTAGTGATTTACCCATGTACAATAGTAGGAAATTAGTCTTTTAGTGAATAAAGTGCCGGTCTCTTGTGTGAAAGGACCAAACTTAGGGCACTAGTATATAAGTCAAAAGTGACTCTTTGTAAAAAACTTCTTGTCATTGTGAAGAAAAGCACTTCTGAATTTTCGAGTTTGCCTCTTTCTTGCTGATTTTGATCTTCATTTTGCTCATGTATGTGTATGTGATGCTTGAAATGCAAGTGTAGGACTGTTGTCTACCCCTTCCCCCTTGTTTTGAGTGGCTGTAGTGCGTGCGTAAGCTAGGAGAAGCAAAAACGCGGGATTGGTGACTCCCGTAATTCACTGTTTCTGCCATAACTTGCAGCAGAGTGGTCAGAATTGAGTGAAACCACCACCGTTGGATTCGTCTCGTCGAGAGCTTCAAAACGAGTACCTATTGTCTATGTTCGGAGTTCTGGGCTGGGAGAAAACCTCTAAAAACCAAAACTGCTGAAAAGAGGCTTGCGGCAACACTTTCAGTTTTTTTCAGTAGGTGTGGGTAGAATTAGTCTTTTCTCTTGCTTGAATAGCTCACTCACTTCATTCTCTATCACGTGTGCACACGTCTTCATACACTTGGTAAGTCACTCCTTAGGATTGACATTTAAATGTGTGTTAAAGAACTCCCTATATGCACTTGTGTGGCAATTGAGGTATAGTCTCATTGGCACAAGTCCTTGAGTCTTCGTGACTCAAGTACACACGTTTTTGGCACCGTTGCCGGGGAGTCACTCTACCAAGGTGCCTTCGTGATAGTTATAGAGCAGGTGTGATCGAATCGTACTTGTAGAAGCGAATTTGTCCTTTGACGAGTAGTATACCATTTCAGCACTTGTCACTTCTCATCTTTGAGGTGTGTGTGATAAGTTTTAGGTTTAAGTGTAGGAGGAGGGAAGAGAAGAGTAGGAGTTAGGGTTTAGGTTAGAAGGAGAGGAAAAGTGAGGAGAAGAGGAGTAGGAGTAGACAAAAATTCTCTGAAAATCTCCAAAAATTCAAAAATTTTAAGTTCAGTCAAAAAAAAAAAAGTATAAAAACCAAAAATTTGGCTCATTTGACACTTCACAGTATTCTGGTATCGTTTGCAAGCAGCGACCAGTATCGTGGGTTTGGTATCGTGGCATTCAGGCTGTTAAAGCTAGGTTTTGAGCTCACATTGCAATCAAGACAGTACCAAGGTAAACATTCTCTCAAATTATCTGTCAAAAACATTTTAAAAATGATCAAACAAGTGATTAAAAATCTGCGCAGTATCGCGGGGGGGAAAAACTGATATCTTGGTTGTCCTTTTGTCTGATACAGAGGTCTGGGAAGGAAGAGGAGAGTGAGAGGTGCAAGGGGGTGCAAAAAATTTTAAGTTTGGAGACCTTTTGGCTTGAGTATCGCGATCGGTTGAGTTTTGGTATCGCGATACCAAAATTCCCTTGTATCGCGACACTTGCCAGAAGTATCGTATCGCTTGATACCTGCTTTGGTATCGCGACACCGTTCTGGTATCGCGACACTGAGTTGGTATCGCGATCGCGCTTGAATTCCGGTATCGTATCGTCTGATACACTGGTATCGCGACACTATTTTGGTATCGCGACACTACTTCAGTATCGCGATCGTGCTCTCCCAAGTGTCGTATCGTCGGTTACTTGTCTTGGTATCGCGACACCATAGTGGTATCGTATCGCCAAGGTTAGTATCGCGATCGCACTAGCTGCGGTAGTATCGTATCGTCTCCTGTCAAGAATCGTATCGCGACACCACATTGAGATCGTATCGCCTTGAATCTCGAGTATCGTAACGTTTACTTTGCCGGTATCGTATCGTGGTGTTCCCCAGTGGAGTATCGCGACACTATATCCAGTATCGTATCGTCTGTTAATCTGGACAGTATCACGACACCAGATTGATATCGTATCGTCTGGGTGTCTGGTATCGTATCGTACAGACCTCTGGTATCGTATCGCGGTCAGTGCAGTATCGCCGAGAGCAGTATCGTCAGGAAGTGGTATCGCTCGGATTAACCCTTTCTTTTGGCAAACAAATTGAGTTATTGGTTGAGCTACCCAAGGGGAATCTAAGAAGCATAAAGAGAGGCTTAGGAGAGTGAATGAACTTGAGGTCAGGAAGAGTTCTAAGTAGTCGAAGGAGTGTCATATCTTCAGTGGGAAGTGCAGCCCAGGCTAGCCGTCATTCTACCTACGCTGAGACCTCTAGTGAGTCGGAGGAAGAAGTACCTATGGCTTCGCAAGACATGCAAGGTCCCACACCAACGAGAAGCTTCATGACTACTGTGGAGGGGGACTACCGTACTTCCTTGCAGTATGTGTCCACCAATGCCCAGGAGATTCCAATCTACCTGGATGGCTTAAATAGGTCTGTGGCCAGGATGGTAACTTCCCAGAATGCCACAATTGTGCCCCGACCAGCTGTCAAATATGAAGGAGGTGCATATGTTGACAAAGTTGGCCACATCTACATTGTAACCGAATTCCCGGAAAAGGTCAACGAAAGAGGGGAACTCTTAGACCCTGAAAATCTAGGAAGGACACAACTAGAAGAGTTTGTGACCACCCCTAGAGGCAGATCCCGAGTGTCACGTGTCTTGAGAGGTGACTTGATACCTCAAGACGACTATTTGTTAGAAGTCTATATGATCCACGGATCAAACTTATTGTTGCAAACCGATTCACCTGTTCCAGGGAGAGAAGAAAACCCCATGACATTCTATGAGCTGAAAGATCCGGATGACGAGACTAGACTCACATACCTGGATAAAGATCAAAGGAGGTATTGGCCTGTGAGTGTCTTAGACAGGTCTCGATTAAGATATATGGGTGCACCTGTGTTTCCTCAGAGAGAACAGGCAACAACCTCACACAATCCATTCGGAAATCAAGAAGAAACCGAAAATGCTGCATCAGGACAGACTAGCCATAGGAGCATACCTGATCATGCTCACGTACAATTTACCACACCAGGAACACAAGCACACTATCAGCCCCAACCAAGGATAGGAAATCAGTATAGAACACCGGTAAGACCACAACCACCTATAGGAAGACAGCTTGGAATGCCACCAATACGACCAGCTGTCCCTATTCTTCCTGTGATGCCCAGACCACCTGAACCGATTAGAAGGCTTAGGCCGATCCAAGTGGCAAAGTGTGTAAGAAACCCATATGATGGATCAGGAGAACCTTATGATCACATTGCAGAATTCAAACAAGTTCTGAGAGCGGAACAAGTAGACGACTTCTTTGTACAGTATGAGGCATTTGGACTCACCCTCATAGGAACAGCTCTGACTTGGTTCCAACCCCTAGATCCCAATCAATTTGGAAGCATGGAACAATTTTTTCAAGAATTTATAGGAGAATTCACTAAGAGGGGAATCAAACACAATTCATCTTCGTTAATCCACAGCTTCAAACAAAATCCTAATGAATCGGTGAAGACAGCTGCCAGAAGGTTCAACCAGTACGTGGATAGATGCCCAATGACAGAGAGGCCGTCTCAACAAAAAATGATTTCATTATTTTTGGATGGACTCACTAACGGGACCTTAAGAACATTAGTATACGTGAAAAGGCTACAAACTTTGAGTGAATGTCTTCAGGAGTGCATTGATTTGGAAGATAACTTGGCCGAGGACCTCAACAGCAAGTCCAGTCACGCTAAATCGGACGATTCAAAGAGCACCATCTCTTCCAACTCAAGTCACGTGGAAGAATTAGCAGAGCTTTTAGCCAAGAAATTAGGAGCTCAAGGGCAACGAGCTTATCAACTTCCGGCTCAGAGATTGCCTATGCTACGGAGATGTAGCTTATGTGGAGGAGATCACCCCACTCACCTGTGTGTTCGAGGAGGGGGCGGTGCACAACCAACTTATCCATACAACAAACAGCAACAACAAGGGACTTCTTGGTACTGTCACATAGAACAGAAATACACTAATCACACTACTGAAAACTGTCCGTTTAATAGGCAAACACGCCCTTTTCAACCGCCTCAGTATCGATCGTATGGATATCCACCTAGAGACCCGAACAGAGAGGTCCCAAGATACAACCCTTATCCAACACAGACGGGAGTACCCAGACCAATTGAACAGATACCATACCCACCACCACAACCAGTGCTAGGACCCCAACCGTCACAACCTCAACAGGTAGTATCAGTAAGGTATGCGCAACCAGAAGAAAATCTAGAACGAGCAATAGTACCATCCACGACAATGACCCAGATAGAACCAACAAACCTTGGATACGAAACCCTACCAAGTGAGTACTATTCGTGTGAAGCTTACATGATGGAATACGAACCAGCATATGAGACTACATACCCTGGGTATGAAGGCTATGATCAGACCTATGGAGCAGAGACTTCCACTCTAATGTATACAGCTCCTAAGGCACAACAACCCATGAGACCACCCAGTAGACCACTAGTACAGAGAGGACCATGCTATAGATGTGGAGGAGACCATTTCATTAGAGAATGCCCTCGACCGTATAACCCTCCGCCACCTAGAACCTGGGAAGGATATTGCAGTGATTGTGGAAAGGAACATCTTTTTAGGGATTGCCCTAAGAATCCAGAAAAAAACCAAGGTTCTGCACCAATCAATGTAATAGAGGTCATAGAAGAATCAGGAAGTGATAAGGAGTACACAGTGCCACTAAAAGCCATCACTAGAGCCCAAACAAAACAACAACGAGAACGGCAATCAGAAGAGGAACAGAAAAGCGATGCGAAAATAAGCCCTTCAACTCAAATAGTGGAGGATTCGGAGGACCCATGTAAAAATTCCTGCAACACAAAAGCTCAGAAATGGAAAGAAAGACGAGAGAAGCTCAAGGATAAATGGGCAAAGAACAAGAGTACAAACAGTAAAAAACAAATCGAAAAGTCAAGTAAACACAAAGAGCAAGAGAAGTCCACGGAGACTCCTGAGCTAACCAAACCTAGCTCTGATAGGGAGAAGCCTGGATCAATTCTAGCAGACCCAAAGCCAGACGACTTGGAAATGTGGTCAAAAGCATACCAAGCTAGAATCAAAATGGGACCGAACATAGAGCAACATGAAAAAATCTACCCTAAAGGGGAATTAGAAAAGGAAAGACTAGCCTTATGCAGAAAACTCATAGAAGTAGCACAAACAACCCTAGAAAAGACTATCCCAACCCTACCCGAAACGAGAATGGCACAAGAACCTTATGAAGAATGCATCAAACCAAAGGATAAAGAACTTAGAAAAGAAGATCCCCAAGGTGAACAAGAGACAGCACAAGGTGATCCTGTATCAGCCATACCAGACTTGGAAGCAGATTGGCCTAAGGACTTGTGGGATAGAATCAGAGAAGAACAATGGGAGAAGAATGGTGTCGAGCCACCACCATTTGGTGAAATAGATGTGGAAGACTGTCAACCCCATCCTAACCTCGAGGAAGTCTACAAGGAGGTCTCAAGACTCGATAGAGATAGAGAGGAGACCATAAGCATTTCAACATTGCCTAACTATATGGGAGAGTACGAAAGAAAGTCAGTGATAATGCGAGCACCCACGGTGCAGGGAAAAGGAAAAGAAAAGGGAAAGGAAAGTTCGCATAACCTAACGGAACTAAAGAGAACCAAAGTGCAATGCCAATTGACGGTGGAAGAATTGCTTCGACTTAAACCCCAGTTATGGAAGCAATTGGCAGATCAATTGAACACACGACCAAAGAAGGGAGGATTAAAAGGAAAGGAAATGGAAAATGAGTCCATAATACAAGTTCCAGTTGACAAAGTAGGGGAGTTCAGTGAAGGGGATGAAGGGAATACCTGTTTACCTGTCATCCATAATGGGTACATGACCAAAGCGATCTTAGACACAGGAGCAGGAGTAGGAATTGCAACAAAGGAGATTTGGGAAAAGTGGGGAAGACCAGCCTTACGACCCACTCGTATGAAACTCCAATTAGCAGACGGTCATGTGGAGAGACCCCTAGGAATATTGGAAGGAGTTAAGTTAATCACATGTGGAGTGGAATTTGAACACACACTAGCCATATGCAAATTCGAGAAAGCGAACAACTATGAGATGATATTAGGACGACCCTTCATGAGACAGTTGCGGGTAGTACAGGATTGGGGCAGAGATTCATTATATCTCCAACATCAAGGGAACACCACTAAGATAAATTTGCACACATTCGCTTATCGGGATGTCCCTCCATTACAATGGAATCCAGTCCACAGGGAAGAAGATGACCTATCCATTCACAGTGCTGGATCAAGTGACCAATCTTGGATGCACGAGGATACCCAGTTGTGGATGTGCGAAGAAGCAAAGAAGGAGGAGTGTAAAAAACAAATGTGGCCAATAGGACACCCTAACTATCGACCGATAGAAGACCCCGATTACATGCCTCAAATTTTTTCAGATGAACTCTTCGAACCACATGGCTGGATGGAAATTCTAGCAACATTAGATGTGTGTGTGAATGAGGAAGTATTGACGATGAACGATTGTATAGACGAAGAAGGATATGATGTGAATCTCTACATGATTGTCCTCCAGGAAATAGAAGAAGGGGAAATTGAAGAGAAAGAATGGAAAGAAGAGTACGAAAGCATAGAAATGGAACCAGAGTTTGATTCTGAGGAACAATATTTAAAAACTATGCAAAAAGAATCAAAAGAAAGACCAACAAAAGTCTTAGCAATCGAAACCATCCCAATAATGCATGAGCATAGAGAAGACACGAATAAAGTGGAACCGGACCCAGATCTTTTTGAAGTTCCTGAACACTTTAAAAAATATGAAGTGGAAGAAAGAAAAGTAGCTATACAAATGCCTAGACGAGAGGCAAGAGACGGAGAAGCATATGACAACAAGGAACAAACTAAAAAGGTTGTAGTAACAGTAGAGGAGGGAGAAGAAAGATGCACGTATATTGGCAAAGATGTCTCGGAAGAAGAAGAGGAGGAACTCATACACCTTATCCGAGAATATCGAGACGTATTCGCATGGACCTATAAGGATCTCAAAGGTGTGGAACCCACTATTTGTTCCCATCGAATACCAATGATAGCAGATGCAAAACCCTCCAAACAACGTCCTTATACATACAATGAAGTCTATGCAGCAAAGATTAAGGAGGAAATAGACAAACTACTAGCGGCGGGATTCATATATGAGATAGAACACACCGAGTGGGTATCACCACTGGTAGTAGTGCCTAAGAAGAACGGAAAACTAAGGGTGTGTATCAACTTGAAAAAAGTAAATGCAGCAACTATACGTGATAGTTTCCCATTACCCATCACAGACCATCTTTTGGAAAGGGTTGCCGGCAAGGAGGTCTATAGCTTCTTGGATGGATTCTCTGGTTACAACCAAGTAGCTATTGCAACTGAGGACCAGCATAAAACCGCATTCGCGACCGAATGGGGAGTCTATGCATTTAGAGTGATGCCTTTTGGGCTCACTAATGCGCCAGCCACATTCCAAAGACTGATGTGTCATGTATTCAAAGAATTTCTGAGAAAAAGTATGGAAGTATACGTAGATGACCTTTGTACATACTCAAATCAACGACCAGACCATATACCGGAACTGAGAAAAATATTCAGTAAATGTAGACAGTACAGAGTATGCCTGAACCCTGAGAAATGTGTCTTCATGGTGCGACAAGGAAAAATTCTAGGACACATAGTTTCGAGGAATGGAATATCAACGGATGAGGACAAGATTAAAGTCATCTTAGACTTGCCAAGACCCAAGAATGCAAAGGAAGTGCAAGCTTTTATGGGGCATTGTGGATATTACAGAAGGTTTATCCACATGTATGCCATAATAGCAAAACCCTTGTATGGTCTCTTGACTCAATTTACTTGGACAGACGAGTGTGAGAAGGCCTTCAACGAGCTTAAGGAGCGGCTGAGTACAGCCCCAATTCTGAAATCACCCAACTGGAACAAGCCTTTTCATATTCATGTTGACGCTTCTAACTATGCCATTGGATGTATCCTAGCTCAACCGGCTGACGAAGGGAAGCTCGACCATCCAATCGCTTATGCTAGTAGACAATTAAACCAAGCAGAAAGAAATTACACGACTACTGAAAGAGAAGGCTTAGGAATGGTTTATGTAGTGAAGAAGTTTAGACACTACCTCTTAGCCAACAAATTCAAGTTCTTCATAGACCATCAGGCTTTGTTGTATCTAGTCAATAAGCCTTGCAACACGGGAAGGTTGGTACGATGGTTCTTACTATTAATGGAGTTCGACTTTGAGGTAATAGTCAAAAAAGGAAACACACATGTAAGAGCAGATCACCTTTCAAGGCTAACGCATGGAGAACCACCTAGCGGAGTACCGGATGATTTACCAGATACGTATTTGTTTAATCTTGAAGTATGTCCAAAGTGGGCGGAACGACTAATTCCTATACTCACCCATGGCCCTCAACATTCAATAAACAAGAATAGCAAACAAGAGATTCTTCAAACAAGAAATTTACACATTGTTGCTAGAAGCATGTATTATAAGGAACCCAATGGTGTCTTGTTAAGATGTGTTGAGGAGGACGAACAGAAGCACTTAATCCAGCAAGCACACGTAAACAAGTGGAAAACCCATCAAGGGATACATGGGACAATTCGAGAATTGAAAAGGTTAGGTGTATATTGGCCTGACATGCCAAAAGACGTTCACGATTATGTAATTAATTGTGCAGAATGCAAAGAGACTAGCCCGAAGGACCACATGTCCATACCTTTTTCGACCATAGCACCCAAGTGGAGTACAACATTGGTAAAATTCTTGAAAACCCAAGAACATGAGTTGGGAACCAGCCTAGCAAAAAAGCGATCCTTAGAGGAAATGAGCAAGGACTATACTCTCATAGGAAAGCAACTGTTCAAACGAGGGAAGGATAACCAACTGAGATTATGTGTGTATGAGGGAGAATATCTTCCCATATTAGAAATGGCACATGCAGGTGCTGCAGGAGGTCATTTTTCGGCTGAAAGAACTGTTAAAATGATTCTCTTTGCAGGCTTATGGTGGCCAACTCTACACATGGATGCTGAAACGTATGTACGAAGTTGTGAGACTTGTCAGAGAACCAAATACCCAATTCGGAGAGACGACATGCCTTTAAGACCCATGGTTTGTGCGCGAGCATTTACCAAGTGGGGTATTGATTTCATAGGACCTATCAACCCACCTGCAAAAGGATCACATGCGGAGTACATCATAGTAGCCACCGACTACTTAACCAAGTGGGTAGAAGCAAAAGCCACTAGAAAGAATGATGCCCAAACTACAGCAAAATTTCTCTTTGAGCATATTTTCACACGCTTTGGACTACCGATCGAGATTGTGAGTGATCGAGGAACGCATTTCCTAAACGAAGTCATTGAGTCACTAATGAATGACTTTTTAGTGATTCATAAAAAATCAGCCCCATACCATCCTCAAGCCAACGGACAGGCTGAAAGTTCCAACAAGGTACTATGTACGGTATTGACAAAGCTTGTCAATAATGGAAGGTCAGATTGGGACAAACAATTGCATCACGCAATTTGGGCCTTCCGAGTGGCATATAAAACGGCCATTGGAACTACACCTTTCAATCTAGTGTATGGGCAGAATGCAATTTTGCCAATTGACTTCTTGGTACCTACATTGAAAGTGGCCCAGCAATATGAGTGGAACGGTCATGAATTATCCCAACAACTAGATCAAATTGAGAAGTTACATGAAACTAGATTGCAAGCTGTGGCAGGCATTTATGCTGCTAAACGGAGACAGAAGGCATATTATGATGCCCATATAAAAGACAAAGGACTTAAAGAAGGAGACTTAGTCTTAGTGTACACTCTAAAACAACATGCAAAGAAGCTACAAAAACGCGGATACGGACCCTTGATCATAAATCGAATCTCTACTAGTGGTGCAGTCAATCTCGCCACACTAGACGGAGACATTCTTCCCAACTACATCAGTGGATGCAGAGTGAGACGATTCATAGAGCCCTTGACTGATCAGATGTTAGCACGATTGGTAGGTGCACAAAGTAGGAAAAAAGAGGAAGAGCGAATTAGAGAGGAAGCTCGGCAAGAAGCACTAGAGCGCATTAGGAAACGGAAAGAATGGATGAGGCAAAGAGACGAACGTTATCTCCAAGGTGACGAGCCTATCCATATGGCAAACTACCAAGTCAATAATCATGATACAACAGGTATGTGTAACATACAACCTTACCTAAACCTAGGGATCGGCAAGGCAGAATACAAAATGATAGATGCATTGATAGACTCAGGAGCAGGTCTTAGCTGCATGCGAAAGAGAATAGCAGATGAGCTGCAATTAGAATTGAATCCCACAAAAGCCCAATTAATGGGAATTGGAGGTCACACCATAGAATGTATTGGAACCACGAATGTATCTCTCCACCTAGGAAATTCCTCCATGGAACAAAGGGTCTTAGTGTGTGAAGATGAAAATCTGATAGAAGACTTCATTCTAGGACACGACTGGATCATTAAGACAGAGGCATGTATCCATCTAGCTCAAGGTTATATTTCAGCTACGATAGGGCATAAGGAGATTTTCAGCTTACTTGAAGAGAAACCACGTAACCAAACCATGTTAATGCCAAGATCGGAGGAGGTTAAGGATACAACAGAAGGAAGTATCAACTACGCTCACCATTCAGAAACCAAATGCATAGAAGCGGAAACTTCTATCCTAGCGACGTCCACAATAGAGTCAAAGTTATCCAATGCAATTGTGGAAAAGCCCATCATGGAGGAGACTTGCTCTCCCACGCAGGCTCGAAACATCCAAAGATCACATTATTGGAAACTAACAAGCGGATACTCGAATCAAGACCCACCCAAATATAAGTGGGTACGCAAGGATCAGATACAGAGTCAGGAAACGACCACACCGACTCCGAGGAAGGAAAAAGGCTTCACCAAACCAGCTTCACAGAAGCACATACCACAAGGATCATGGCAAGTATGGGTTACCAAGCCCTTACTTGAAGCTCAAAGATCGCGACTTCAAATATGGATTCCCAAAATGGTCATACAAGCAGCTAAACAGGCTGTAAGGACAAAGGAGGAAATACCACGTCACACAAAGCAAAAGGCAACAACACAGAGCAATGCCAAATTCACTCGGGGAATGGATAAAGCAACTGAGACACGTGCAGCTGTGCGAATCGAGAAAACCAAGCGACCTCCGTCAACGTTCTCAAAATGGATCTGGAAACCAAAGTTACCACGAGGAGCGGATGAGCGAGGAGATAAAGCATCCGATTGCACTCATGTAGTATCTCATGCACCTCAAGTAAGCATGATAGGGCCACAATACAGGGCCAAGCATTTGGCACAGGATGGATATTATCAAACTAGTGGTGCACGATCTCCAAGGGAGACTAGCTCTTAGCTTACACCTGATAGGAGTGGACATACTATGTGCATAATCGGTGCTTCGGCTATACTGATGATTGTTTTCTTTCAGAAAAAAATATAAACAGAGGCGGTAAGAAATCGAATCTTGCAATAATGGGGAACGGAGTGACGAGCAACCATAATCATAACAATACATTGAATGGTCTCACAAACGCCTTTCAAGCTAATGCACTTTTCCTTGTAAGTGCAGATGGCTTCTGAAGACTCTGAAGCTACAATCCAAGAGGAGGTCCAAGAATTTCCTCCCCAGTGTCTTACGAAAGCTAAAGGCCATTGGTTCAGAGATGAACAGCCCGTGGAAGAGTATCTTTTCTTGGCCAACATAAAGATCATGGACACGGATCACCACTTTCCGATCATGTCCCAGGACTTCAAGGTTTTACATGGAATGCCATCTACAATCGATGTCATGAAGAAAGCAGGCATCCACAAGTATTTTGAGCTACCGATCTACAAGCCGGACTTCCAACGCTGTACGCAAGTCATGAACACTCTGAGACCGGCACTACATGATCCATTGGTGCCAGAAGCCAATGTGATGGATAAGAATGGTGAATGGGTTGTCATTCAGTTCTCCCACGACTTAATTAAAGAAGCATTCGAATGGGAAAAAGATGGTGTCAACACGATCAAAGAAGAAATTCGTGGAGCAAATACTAGAACCTTTGTCGACATTAATAGAGTGGATATCGAAGAAGAAGTCCGGTTGATTCATCAACACTTTTGCTTCCCGAGCATGAACAGATACACGGCCCCTCAAAAAATCATTGTACAATTATTGTCTCATGCCATAAAACAAATTGGAAATCAGGTAAATCTTACCCCATATGTACAAGAAAGATTGTTCGAGGCGAAAAAGAAATGGGAAAATAAGAAATTCCTCAATGGAACCACTGCCCTCACGATCATAATTTACCATGCATTGGGCATGCGAGAGTACTTGAGGGAGATGCCATCTTCCATGGAGTTGGCTCAATATGTCAAGAATGCTTCTGTACCAAAACAAAAGAAAGGGAGCAAGAAAGGAGAAGAAACAGAAACCAGTTCGCAACCCCGGATGAGAGGAACCATGAGAGGTACAAAGCGGCCTAGAGAAGTTCTACAGAAAGAGGAAGAAGCACCACAACCAAAAAGAGTACATGTGCTGCCTACCACCACCACTCAAGGACCCAGAAAGATTACGGAGGAAGAATTAACCCAAGCACTGGAGGAGACTCACAAATATACAGAAGGACAAATCAATCTACCAGTGCAGGGTCATCACTACCAACAGGCTGCAACAGTTCAAAAACAAAAAAGAAAACTCACTAAGGTACACAGATATCGGGAGATTGGGCTAGACAATTCAAGTTCAGGATCCGACGCCCAAGAAAAGCAAACTACATCATTATTGGATGTAGATATTAAAAGTGAATCTAAGGATGATGGCCAGTGGGCCGAATTAAATGAAGTAAACTATGACGAAGCCCAAGCTGACAACAAAGAAAAAGGTCAATCATCGCTGGCAGACCAGGATACAACCACAGAGAAGGCAAAAGAAGAAAGGCAACAACCCATTCAACACAAAGATGCATCCACCACCCATACAAAGGCGGATAAATCTGAGGCTGAGATGCATGCAATGATATCTGAGGACAAGCCTCAGGAAGAGGAAAAAGAAGACGAAGAACCCTTCACACCACTAAGGGTTGTGGCAGAACCGTCCCCTCTGGATGTAACATTTCAAGGGAGTGCCACGAAGGTTCGTAAAATGGTCAAAAATGAAGCAGAATTTAATGTACAACTACAGGCCCGACAACCACACAAAGAACTGATCCACGTAGCACAGGGACAAGATGTACATACAGGAGAGACACCAGACATACCAAAAACATGGCTCAACGTGGACATAGCTCAGCTCAAGCCTGTGGTGCAGGATATGATCCGTACAGCACTAGACACTCAACAGCTGATGCTCGATGCTGATGAGGATTACGGCCAGGCCATGCTTGACAAACAGGAGCTTCAGAAAGAAGGTATGAATCTGGCAAAGAAATTATCTAGAGTAGAAGCTCAAGTGTTGAAGAAACAAGAAGAGATAAAAACGATCAAAACGCAATGCAAAACATTAGAAGAGGAGAATGCCCAACTAAAAGAGCAAGTTTTGGAGCTCACAAAGAAAATAGACATAAATGAAAAAGAGAAAACAAGAATACGGACTCGTAGCAAGGTGCTCGAATCACAGCTAAAAGTGAGCATGGAAGAAGCAGACCAACTAAGGGACAGGAACAAGGAGCTAATGACAGCCCTCCTCAGTGATCAACCACCGCAAGATAATGATGAATCAAATGAGGACATCAAAGACATGGAAGACAAGTTGACAAAGATGGCAGATCAGCTCAAGCAGGAGCAAGACACAATTGCAGAATGGGAACAAAAATATATGAATGATACTGCAGCTCTACGAAAGAAATGGAAAAAAGCCGAAAAAGATTATTTCCGACAGTGCAAAGAAGACACAGATCACATGCATATCGTTGCACAGGAATTAATCAAACATCAAGAAAAACTTACAAAGGCTGAAGAGCAGCTCAAGGATAAAGATGATATCATCAAACGATTGCAGGAACAGATTGAGCTAACAGCAAAACAGGGGACACCAGTAGTTCCTCCGGAAACAACGGCTACTGTGGAGGAAGAGGTACGTCCTCTCTCTCCCCCCTTGTATCATTCACCAATAAGGGTGGAAAAGGAGGTTCCATTAGAACCTAACACGAGAGAAATTGCAGAACTGAGCAGACCAGAAAGGGCACTACTGGTGTCCCAGCTCACTGCTGATTTTGAAGATCAAATTATCCACGTAATGAAGGAAGCTCAGATAGACAATAAACAGCTAGATCAAGTTTTGAAGCCCTTCAATGTACCATATGGTCTACTTAAAGAACAGACGCGCATGTATATAAAGACTACCACGAATAAAGATCCGGACCACAACCTTCAATTCCAGCATGACACTTTCAAGTATACTCAAGAGGAATTTGAGAAGGCGGATCCCATATGGCGAAGAAAAATTTTGGAGAAGAATCCGACTTTGCGGGTACAGTGGGAAGCATCACCATATGCGCTTCAGGTAAACCCATCATTTTGTCCTGTACCCCGCAGACGCTCCTGGACGCAATTTTGGGAAGCACAGCGTCAAGGGTCTATCAATAATCAGTGGCTAAATTACCCGTTACTACCTAGTCCGCCACATAATTATCTACCTACCGAAGAATATATGGTGAAGACAATGGAATTCTGGATTGCCAAATATGCTACAGTGCCGGACTTAGCAATCAAGATGACAAATAAAATATTTAGCATGCTCATTACAGTGCTCAAAGTCTTCCAGCATGCGAAGTATACATTTTTGAATTTCATTGGCATTACGCAAGGGTCGGAAGCTCTCATTTTTGATCTATCAACCATTCCGAGCCGACTCACCATTATGGCATACTATTCCCGCCTTATGTTTTTGCCATCAACATATATGCAGACTTTCGAAGAAGCATTCTTTACAGGCTTCTTTGAAATAGATTCGGAAATTTTTGTGAAAATGACTTCAAATTTAAATGCGAGGCTGGTGGCCTATGAAACTAGCTTCTTTGCTGATCATAGACAGGCGCCAGAGGACGGAGTGAAGTCAAAGCAATGGAAAGAATTCATGATATGTCATGCAAATCTGCTGAACCAACGAGAGCAAACCGCCATTCAAACATACACGCGTCGCCTCAGAAAGCCTGTCGAGGACGACAGAGTTCAGGAGGAGGGACGTGTAGAGGGACAATCAAGCAAGAAGAAAAGAAGAAGAAAATCAAAGTCCAAAACAATGCATTAAGAAGAGAAAAGAACGTATCTCTGCAGGAAGTCCCGCAGGGGCACGCACCAGGCTACAAAGCTAAACCCCGGGGTCCCAAGTCGTGGACTTTTCAAACATCAGAGTAGGACCAAAAGAAAGAAAGGGGTAGAGGATGAAAAGTTGAAGAGGGTGACTAAGAACAGCACATTCCTAGTCACTGGTGGCGTGCGTGGCAACCCAAGTCAACAGACAATACTGACCAAGGGAAGCGTGCGGAGAAAAGCAAGATCAAGAATCAGGCAACACAGCCCAAGGGACGTGTTCGCGAAGCAAAGCCTGTCAAGGGACGACAGAGACGAAGAGGGGGAGAGTGTTGCAGAGCTTAAGGAGCACAGAAAGCAGAGAAAAAAAGACGGGCCCCAAAATTTTTCCGAATTGGACACACAACTTTTGTATCATAATCACTCTTGTATATATTTTCCGTTGTAAATGCACTAGAGGAGTCCTCTAGATGCATCCCCACAAAAGATTAGTGATTTACCCATGTACAATAGTAGGAAATTAGTCTTTTAGTGAATAAAGTGCCGGTCTCTTGTGTGAAAGGACCAAACTTAGGGCACTAGTATATAAGTCAAAAGTGACTCTTTGTAAAAAACTTCTTGTCATTGTGAAGAAAAGCACTTCTGAATTTTCGAGTTTGCCTCTTTCTTGCTGATTTTGATCTTCATTTTGCTCATGTATGTGTATGTGATGCTTGAAATGCAAGTGTAGGACTGTTGTCTACCCCTTCCCCCTTGTTTTGAGTGGCTGTAGTGCGTGCGTAAGCTAGGAGAAGCAAAAACGCGGGTATTGGTGACTCCCGTAATTCACTGTTTCTGCCATAACGTGCAGCAGAGTGGTCAGAATTGAGTGAAACCACCACCGTTGGATTCGTCTCGTCGAGAGCTTCAAAACGAGTACCCTATTGTCTATGTTCGGAGTTCTGGGCTGGGAGAAAACCTCTAAAAACCAAAACTGCTGAAAAGAGGCTTGCGGCAACACTTTCAGTTTTTTTCAGTAGGTGTGGGTAGAATTAGTCTTTTCTCTTGCTTGAATAGCTCACTCACTTCATTCTCTATCACGTGTGCACACGTCTTCATACACTTGGTAAGTCACTCCTTAGGATTGACATTTAAATGTGTGTTAAAGAACTCCCTATATGCACTTGTGTGGCAATTGAGGTATAGTCTCATTGGCACAAGTCCTTGAGTCTTCGTGACTCAAGTACACACTATCTCTTGCTCAATCTTAGGGACATAGTTATCATTATAGGTGTATGGTTTTTGTTTGGAAGGCTTGTCTTCTTGATTCATGGGAATTCTAAAGGAACATATATCAGACTCTACTCCTTTCCAATCATTGTCGCTCCATGCAAACATGTCTCTATACTCTCTCAGCAGGGCAATCAACTCTTCTTCTTCTTCTTCTTCTTCTTCTTCTTCTTCTATGAAATCATGTTCGATATATGTGCATTTTTCTTCTCCTTATTTTACTATAACTACCACCTTCTTAGTTTTCTCTCAATTGTCATATGCTTCTCCTCTACTTCTCTTGGGCATTCTTAACATTATCCTTCGGTCCCCGATTTCATATTTCTGAAAGTTGGTACTTCCAATAGGGGTTCTTCTTCTTGCCTAGAAGATTTCTTTCTTTCCTTCTTCTACTTATTCTCCTTGATCTCTAGGAGTGGTATGAGCTTCTTATGTTGGTCACCCTCCCTTACATCAGGGGTGGTGGCTTCTACAAAATAAATATATTCCTCTTATGAAGAATAGAAGGTTCCATGATGATGGACTCTAGATATTTGTCACTTGCCTCCTCTCGCTCTAGGATCATCACCATACAATGTTGTAAAATAGGCTAATCTTCCTTGGGTTCTACCATGAAGATAGAGATATCGTAGCCATCCTCATCATAGTGAGGATTCCATTGTTCTTTGTGTAGCGCTATGTCCATGGTGGCTAAGATCTTTGCCCAATCATGAGGCTCAAATTCCTCATTTGGAAATACTATCAGTGCATAGACAAGATCTTGGAGGGTACATGGGTGTCACTATGAGCTTAAGGTTTTGGAATTTAATTGCTCTTCTTCTTGTTTCACTATTGTACACATCCATAAATGAGTTTCCTCATGCAACCATGAAGGATCTGATGCTAAGGATTGTACTAACTCAGCTTCTTCAGGTGTTTTATGGACGGTGTTCCATTGTAGTGGGGGTACGTCTTGATGGGAATAGTCTTTGAGATTGACTTTGGTAATCACTCCTAGATGTTGCGGGTACAAAGAGTTGTTTCCCCATTCTTGTGCAATTTGCAATTTTTGCATGAAAGGACATCCCAAAATCATCTAGTATGCTTGGTTCTTTTCAAACTCACAAATGGTGAATGTATGCTCAAACTCTACACCCTAAGTAGTGAGAGTGATTCCTTTGAGTAAGCCTAAGGGTTTCTCAATATGACCATCAGCCATTTGCAACTTCATTCTCATGGGACTTAGGGCTGGCTTATGCCATCTTTTGCATAGGGAATTTGTGGAAATGGCCACTCCAATGTTTGAGTCTAGGATTTCTTTGCTATTGTCGCCTTGGTAGGAGATAGGTAAATAAGTATTTCCATCTTCTCCTTCGCTCATGTCTCTAATCCTTTCAACAAGTGTTTCTGGCACTTTTTTGTGTGAATCTTCTTGAGAGTGGGTAGTAGCTATCTCTAGTAACTGGTTTGCCATATGCTTCCACAACTTAGGTTTAACCTTCTACAACTCGTCTAAAGTCAGATGACACTGCACTTTAGTGTTCTTTATTGCATCTATATTCCTAGGAATAACTACTTCTTCATTTCTTACTAATATAGTGGGTGATCTCATCTTAATCGACCTTGGTTCCCAAGGACAATGAAGTGAGGTATTTCTTGCAGAGAATTAGATTCGAAATTCGTCTGTTCACTAGGCTACTCCTCCTCTTTTTCACCATATATAGAGGGTATGCCTTGGGGGAATTTTTCTTGGAGGTCGTCTATCTCTTGAATCAGTGGGTGAGTTTCTTGTTCCAACTTCCATTTCTCTTCTTGAATTTCTCTAAAAAATCCTCGTGAGTACTTATGTATCGAAGAAAGCCTCTCCCAATTTGTAGTATTAGCCACTGGCAACAAGGAAGGTGTAGTATCTTCCTGTGCTTTTGTGAGAGAATAGGTCCTCTTAGGATCATTCTTCTATGTGTTAGAAATCAAGTGTTCTAATCTCTCTAGTAGTCCTTGAAAGTGTGGCTCTGGTTTCACTAGGTTGCTCCAATTGACATACTGAGATGCTTCAAACATGGTTTGGGCCAATTCTATTATTTTCATGTAGAGCTTAGTTCTCTCAATTTTTAGGTCTACCCTGGGATAGTTCGACTAGAATTGATCCTAGTCTCGGTGTCTACTTTACCTAATTTGAATCATGGGAGGCTAACTCTAAGATTTTGGCTCTTGTCTCCTTTAAGCTTCCTTCTGAACCATTTATTTTCTTACTCCATTTTCTCTTAATTCTTTCTCGTGAATCCTTCAAAGATTTGTTTTTCCTTTCATTTGACTCTTCCAATTCACTACTCTCAGCTATCTTGTTAGAGTTTGTTTGTTGATTTTGTAGCAATGTGTGGGCTCTCATCATAGCTTGGATAGGTACATAGTTGGTGTGGATCCATTTGAAGTGTGCACAATGCCTATCATGTTAATGGGGGTTACCTTAGAGGCATTGGCTAGGTTTTTAGGACATTCTCATATGACATGTCATTTACCACATTCAGAACAAAAACTTTGAAAGTTATAATATTGTGGTTGTCCCACTTGTGGAGGATGTGGGTGCTCCCTTATATAATAGTATCCTTGGCACCTAAAACATGGTCATTTAGCACCCTCCAGTCTTATCTGTCTCAATTGGGGTCACGGGTTAGGATTGGCATACATGATGTTAGTGTAGTCCGGCTCCCAACTAGGTTCCATTGGTGGAATCTCATACTTATAAGTTTCCAAATGTTCGGGTGACTCGGTGTAGTATGCAGGGGGGCTATCTACATGGGTGGAATCAAAACTATTGGAGTTAGGATCATTTTCCATTATCAATTGGGATGAGGGTACTAATGCTCTACTGAGATGCCCTTCTACCACAATATATTTATATTTGACAAAGATTACATTGGCTAGGGGTGGTGGCTATTGACCTAGGACCGGTTGGGGTCTAGGTCGAGTCTGGTATGATACCTGGTAGTTTTGTTGGGGCCGATAGTAATGAGGTTGAGTGTTGTATTGACCAGGGTATCTATCGGGTTGTTGATATGCATGTGGGTAGTTCTATCTAACCACTTTCTTGTTGTATAGACAATCTTGTGCAATGTGGTTAATGTACAACTTTCTACTGTGCAATATTAGCTAATAAGGTTGCCTTGAGGTTGTGTTATGTTTGGACAAGCATTTGCCATATGGTTGCCTCCACAGATGTAACAATGCTTGAATGAGCTTATCCTAGGTGTCTGTTTGCTTGAGACTCCGAGCTTCTGAGCTACCTTCTCCGCCAAGTCCTCTATGGAACTAGAGTTATTAGAAGAAAAGTGATTAGAAATATCTGTGTTCTTGTAGACCTTGGAGAGTTCCAACTCATCTCCTAAGTTGTCCTTGATATCTATACATATCCTCATGCATTGCTCTAGTGTTCAGGGTTCTCTCAGGTATATATATGATCACAGTTTAGAGCTTAGTAGCCCATCCAAAAACACAGATACTTGTTTAGCTTGAGTGGGTAACTTTGGCATAGGACATCTTTCAATGTACTGTCTGAACCTACATCCAGCTAGTATGAAAGTCTCCTGAAGTTCTAACGCTAACCTCATATTGAAGGAACTTGGAGAAGCTTTTAGAAGGTAGAAAAGTGTGTTTCGAAGCGATGAAGTTTGGTCAAGCCAACCGGCACAAGACCATTCATTGAGCTTATGGAGACTCAAATAGACCTTATAAGCATGTGATAAGTGCAAAGAAACACACTATGTACTTTGGAGCATCAAGGAGAATGTGTCGATACAAAACAGATAGGTTCGCGGGTCGACGAGCTCAAAAAACTTACTATCTATAGAAGAGACAATGAACTTCAAATGCCCATAGCGACCAGCGTGATTACAATTAGAAAAAATCCTTTTATGTGTGATACACATAGGGTTTCGTGTATGTAATGCACAAAAGTATAAGGAATAAGCAAAATATTCTATAGGAATGAATGCGACATTCACCGGTGGTACTTCCTATTTTTCTGGAATACGCAAAGATTGACCCCGAGACAGAAAAACACCCGTTTCTCCCAATCTGCTGAACCAAATGCTTTGAGCATTTATAGGCATAACCTAGACACTTATACCTTTCCAATGATCCATCTTGAACTCAGTTTGGAGCTCTAGAGAGAGACGAGCAGCCTCTGCAAGATTACTATTGGTGAAGAAGATGATGATGAGAATTGAAGGAGCAAGACAATGATGACCACAAGTGTATGTATATTGCTTCCATGTAATGTACAAGTGATTTCAATTATATATATATAGCCTCTACGAGTGTTGCACGACTTTTACAAGTTGAATTTGAATTCAAATGAAGGTGGGAATGGTTGTTGGAGGGAATCAATTCACTTTCCTACAATCTAGGAATAGTGAAGATCTAGTTTGATCTACTTTTAGGTGATTTGATTGCTTGATTGAATGCAACTTCAACCACCGCAAATTCGTGGGATTTGGGCTCTATCTTTCTACCTTTACATGTGTAAAGCTCAAGGCTTTTACAACGGTAAATGAACCATCAAAAAATCTCTCAAAAAATACAATAAATGAGCATAAGAAAAAGAACTCCCCAACGGATATTCTTTCGATACGATAGCCTTTGATGTAGATCAAATCCTCCTCAAGCATAGTGTAAGCTTGATGTTCTAACAGCTCCCCCTCAAGCTAAAGTATGCTTGAGTCTTCATTCTCTGATAGGTTGAATACCTGCCATAGCTTTGAATCTACAAAGCTTTATTCCATCAAGTGCCTTCGTCATCATATCTGCTACTTGCTTTTCAATTGGAACAAAAGAAATGTCAATCTCCTTTGCCGTGAGCTTCTCCCTGATGAAGTGGTAATGGATTTCTATGTGCTTTGTTCTCGCATGGAAAATAGGATTTGCCGCTAGATGCATGGAACTTACATTATCTCCAAATATGTGAGGTTTGGAACTCACTAGTCCCAAATTTGTATACAATGCTTTTAACCATATTGCCTCTTGAGTTGCTATGGTCAAGCCTCTGTAATCTGCTTCAGTTGGAGATAAAGCAACTGTTGGTTGCTTCTTGGAACTCCATGACACTATCTTTGAACCTGCAAATGCTAAGTAACCAGATGTACTTTTTCTATCATCCTTAGCTCCTGCCCAATCTGCATCTGAGTAGATTTTGATATCCAAATCTGAAGAGTAAGGATAGAATATACCTTCGTTAATTGTACCTTTGAGATACTTAAGTACTCTCTTGGCCGCATCCATGTGTGGTCTTCTCGGTGAGTGCATGAATTGACTAAGCACTCCCACACTATATGAGATATCTACCCTTGTATGAGTAGCGTATATCAAGCTACCTACCAAGCTTTGATACTTTTTAATGTCTTCAATTTTCTCACCTTCATAAACACTAAGTTTATGATTCATCTCCAAAGGTGTGCCTACAGGTTTAGTGTTCTCCATTTTGAACTTGAGAAGAATATCCTGAATGTATCTTCTTTGAGTCAAATTCATTCCTTCATCTGTATATATCACCTGCATACCTAGGAAATATGTGAGCTCACTTAGGACGTCACTGATTTTGAACTCCTCTTGCATGTGTCTCTTGATCCTTTGAATGCCATTTAGATCATCACCTGTCACAATAATATCATCTACATATACACATAGATAGATAACCTCATTGTGATCCGTTTTGATGAATAAAGAAGGATTTGAGCTGCTAGCTTTGAACCCTTGATCTTGAAGATATGTAACCAACCTGTAATTCCAAGCTCTTGGAGCTTGTTTCGATCCATACAATGCTTTCTTAAGTTTGCAAACATAAGATGGATGATTAGGGTTTTCAAAACCTGGTGGTTGTGACATGTATACCTCTTCACTTATCCAACCATTTAAGAATGCATTTTTCACCTCAAGTTGGAGGAGTCTCCAATTCCTTGCAGCAGCTACACTTATCAATGTCCTGGTTGTAGTCATCTTTGCAACTGGTGAGAATGTTTCCTCATAGTCTATACCATCAGTTTGTGAGCATCCTTTGGAAATTAATCTTGCCTTGTACCTGCAAACTGATCCATCTGAATTTCTTTTAACTTAATATACCCATCTACAACCAATTACCTTTTGATTCGACGACATTGGAACTAAATCCCAAGTGTCCATCTCCTTCAATGCATCTATCTCTTCGTTCATGGCCTTTTCCTAATTAGGGTTTCCCTTTGCCTCTTCATAAGTTGACGGTTCCTCTGAAATAGAGTCTTTTACCAAGTAGATTGAATGCTTCATAACAAATGTGGAATCGTATCCATACCTTTCTGGTTGTTTCTTCTCTCTTGCTGATCTTCTAGGTGCTTGTTTGGAGCATTCTCCAACCTCTTGCATCTTTGCTTTGCCTCTTGACTTCCATAGCTTGTAATCCTTTTCTCTTTCATCTTGGTCATCATCTATATCACTTCTTGGATCCTGGACCTGTGTATCATGCTTGCTTCCTAATTGATGAGAGTCAGAATCAAGATCATATGGTAGTGTTCCATTTTGTTTGTCCTCATCATACTAAGACCTATGTTCTTCAAACACAACATCTCTACTTGTAGTGAATTGCTTGGTTGAAGGATTGAAGAACCTGTAATCCATCTGAGTTGAATCATATCCAATAAACACTGCCTTTGTTCCCCTTTCATCTAGCTTACCTCTTATTTGTGATGGTACATGAACATAAGCTAAATAACCAAAAACCTTGCAATGTCCAAGACTAGGTTTTCTTCCATGCCATGCTTCATAAGGAGTCATACCTTGAAGTGATTTGGATGGTAGTCTATTGACAAGGTACACAACAGTTGAAATAGCTTCTGCCCAAAGATAATGTGGCAACTTCTTTTCTTCAAGCATTGTTCGGGCTGATCCAACCAATTTCTTGTTTCTCCTCTCTGCAATTCCATTTAGTTGAGGAGAGTACCTAGTAGTCACCTCCCTTTTGATACATTTGTCCTACAAGAACTCATCAAATTCTTAGGAGAAGTATTCTCCCCCTCCATCAGATCTGAGCTTCTTTAGTGATCTACCTGTATGATTCTCCACATGTGCAAGATACTTCTTGAAGCAATCAAACACTTCATTCTTACTCTTGATAAAGTATAGAACAGTCAATCTACTATGGTCGTCAATAAATGAGACATAATACCTTGATCCTGCCAATGAAGGTTCTTGACTTGGTCCCTATACATATGTATGTACTAAGTCCAATAGGTTGTTGTGGATGTAGCCTTTGTGGTTGAATGGTTGTCTTTGTGCCTTCCCAATCTGACATGCATCACACCTGTTGATCATGTGTTGCTTTGATATGTTCGGTAGTCCTAGAACGCTTTGATCCCTGCATATATCCTTCAAGGTTCTTTCATTCACATGAGCAAGTCTCTTATGCCACACTTCAAGCTCACTTAGGAAGTCTTATCGCATATGGCACAAGGTTGAACATTATGACCTTTGGCTTTGTCTTGCTTTGCTCCTTTCCTCTTCCCTTTCCACTTGCTCTTGCTTGCGAAGTTGGCTTGGGAAGTCTCTTCTTCATCTTCTTCCTTCAAGTTCAAATTATTTATCTCCTCTAGCCTTAGGATCATCCCTTTTCAATTTTTACCTTAGTAGGCCGTTGGGCTTTATATCTTAGTAGTTGCTAGGTGTATAACCCATGCTTTGTGGGAATTAAGGGATCCCATTGGTGTTATGCTCGCCTTTCATTGTACTTTCAAAATAATTCAAGATAATATAGAACAGTAGCTCAGAAAGATCAAACTTCCTTTTAAAAGAATGTCGAAAAGAAGTACAAAGAAGGCAACATCTTATATCCATTGTTCCACATCATACCCTTCAATATGAGAGGATCATAGGAATGGCTGATCGATGTAGCATTATGTCATATGTGTTGGAACATCAAGCTTACACTATGCTTGAGGAGGATTTAATCTACATCAAAGACTATCGCGTCGAAAGAATATCCATTGGAGAGTTCTTTTTCTTATGCTCATTTATTGTATTTTTTGAGAGATTTTTTGATGGTTCATTTACCGTTGTAAAAGCCTTGAGCTTTACACATGTAAAGGTAGAAAGATAGAGCCCAAATCCCACGAATTTGTGGTGATTGAAGTTGCATTCAATCAAGCAATCAAATCACCTAAAAGTAGATCAGTGACTAGATCTTCACTTTTCCTAGATTGTAGGAAAGTGAATTGTTTCCCTCCAACAACCATTCCCACCTTCAATTGAATTCAAATTCAACTTTTAAAAGTCGTGGAACACTCCTAGAGGCTATATAAAGACTTGAAATCACTTGTACATTACATGCAAGCAATATGCATACACTTGTGACCATCATTGTCTTGCTCCTTCAATTCTCATCATCATCTTCTTCGCCAACAGTAATCTTGCAGAGGCTGCTGCTCTCTCTCCAAAGGTCCAAATTGAGTGAAACATAGCTCATTAGAAAGGTATAAGTGTCTAGTTTATTCCTATAAATTTGAAAAGCATTTGATTCAGCAGATTGGGAGAAATCTGAGTTTTTCTATCTCAGGGTCAATCTCTACGTATTCCTGAAAAATAGGAAGTACCACCGGTGAATGTCGCATTCATTCCTATAGCATATTTTGCTTATTCCTTATACTTTTGTGCATTCCATACACTCAACCCTATGTGTATCACGCCCATAAAAGGATTTTTTTCTAATTGTAATCATGATGGTCGCTATGGGCATTTGAAGTTAATCTGAGTTTTTCTGTCTCAGGGTCAATCTTTGCATATTCCTGAACAATAGGAAGTACCACCGGTGAATGTCGCATTCATTCCTATAGCATATATTGCTTATTTCTTATGCGTTTGTGCATTCCATACACTCAACCCTATGTGTATCACTCCCATAAAAGGATTTTTTCTAATTGTAATCACGCTGGTCGCTATGGGCATTTGAAGTTCATTGTCTCTTCCATAGATAGTAAGTTTTTTGAGCTAGTTGACCCACGGACCTATCTGTTTTGTATTGACACATTCTCCTTGATGCTCCAAAGTACATAGTGTGTTTCTTTGCACTTATCACATGCTTATAAGGTCTATTTGAGTCTCCATAAGCTCAAGGGTTGGTCTTGTGCCGGTTGGCTTGACCAAACTTCGTCGCTTCGAAACGCACTTTTCTACCTTCTACAAGCTTCTCCAAGTTCTTTCAGTGGAATCAGAGCTAGATCAAGATGGGTGACGGCTTTCCCTCAATCATCGAGAAGCTTGATCGAGACAACTATGCGGCTTGGAAAATCAAAATGGAGGCCTATTTGCAAGGTAGAAATCTTTATGGAATTGTAGCAGGTGATGAAGCTATGCCTATTCCAAGATCCAAAGGAGGACCTACACAAGAGGAGACAGATAAGCTCACACTTTGGTGTGCAAGGGATGCTCAAGCAAGGTCTTACATACTAAACTCTATCTCTGACTTTCTATTACCACATGTTAGAGGATGCAAGACATCTCAAGAGACTTGGGATGCCCTCGAGACTTTCTTTTCTGCTATTACCAAAGCAAGAAAGAATCATCTTTGGAACGAGTTCAACCAAATGAAGAAGACACCTAAACAAATCATCAGAGAGTTTGTTACCAAGGTCAAAGAGGTTGCGGGTCAGTTAGTATCCATTGGAGAGCTGATTGAAGAAGAGGTCATCATGAGGTAAATTCTCAACGGCATTTCAAGTGATAAGCAATGGCAATCCTTCACGACGGCTTATGATCTCTTCATGGATGTGCAAACTCCAGACTTCAACATCTTTCTTGGACAACTCTTCAATCAAGAAGCCAACAATAGCATAAAGGAAGGTAACTCTTATCATGGTAATTCAACTAGTGCTCTATATGCAGATAAGAAGGATAAAAAGCAGAAAGGCAAGGCCCAGTGATCCCAGAACCGAGTTGTCTTAACATCTGAACATCTAAATTTGAGCGATGTCAATTGTAGTCAATAGTGGTTGAACCCCGGCCCCCAACCAACTGAGGTAACATGCTTTGAAAAGACACACAAAAAAAAAAAACATGCTTTAGACCTCTTTGATTTTGTGGTATCTCTTGTCCTTTTATAATTTAAAACGTTTTTGACAAAATAATGACCAGAAGATGAGAATGTGCAATGTAATGTGTATTAAAGGTCATAATTATAATTAAAAAAAGGCAAGCACGTTGCAAACACAGACTCTGAAGTAGGTGCAGAGGATCTGATAAGTTGGTTTACAGTAACGATTTTATTCGCACAGAAGAAGGTTCACGTCTGAAGAAGAAAACCAATTAAGTTACAATATAGACAATCATTATTCTACACACGACATTTGAAGCATTCATGGTCGTTAAGCACCCGCAATTGAACACTGTGCATTTCAATCATACTAAGGACGTCAAGGAGTCAAGGCAGCATACATCAGCCCGGATTATGGCGCTCCGCAGCGTGAAGCCTGGAACAGTCATACATGCGACTTTTCTCTCTGCTCCTTCTACTTGACCGCGGAGGTCTTCGCTCTCCTTCATGTATTCGGCCGTGTATGGTGAACCTGCGGGTACCCTGAAGATCTCCGCGCTTGCTGGCTGACAAGCGAATACAAGGGTGTGTAGTAGCCAGATTGCCTTCAAGAGTCTCAGAGGAATCGGAAAACTCTCAGGACCTACAGCAGGGATTCTATGTTCTCTCTTTTCAGCGGTGCTTTGGACACTTTCAGTAAAGAGCTTACAGATAATAGCGTTTCTAACTTCCGGAAGCTTCCGATTCAGGAAGGTCTTAAATGCAGTAAGCTGATCATTCATAGTTTCGGGTGTCTCGCCTTTATACTCCTTATACATGTTAAGCCTTTTCGTCTTATGGTCAACAGGCTTTTCAAATAGTGCTTGTATGATACCGGCGAAGGAAGGCAACTCAAAATTCTGGAACATCTGCTCGCTGACGAATGACTGTATTAGACATGCTTCTATTAGAGGAGTCTTTTGACCGGAATGACGCTTTAGATGATAGGAAATACGCTCATCTCCTACAGCTGAATAATCCAACGTTAATTTTTTCCTCATCGCAAATGCTTGAACTTCTTTTGCGTATATGGCGAGACTATTTTTAACATTATCTACACAGGTGGTCAAAGCAGATGGAGTAGCCTCATTTGCATACATTCCAGTATCTACGATGTTGGGATAATGTATTACATGCTGGTCTTCTGCTTGGGATTGTCTGTGTTTATCTGACGTAGAATGCTCCCTAGAGTGCGTTTTTCGGATATCCTCATCACTTGATTTAAGGGAGCCGGACTTCGAGGAAATACTTCTTATGGATTTACCGAATTTCAAAATTGGATTAGCTCTCTTACTGCTCGAATTCTGCCTCGGTTCGCTACTTTCCGTGCAGCTTGGTCCCTCAAAAGAGCTCGTCCTCACCTGCTGGAAACTCATCGCCGATTTCATCTGATCGATTTCGGATTTAATATCTTGGATCTGATTTTCGACGTCATCACGCGTATCATCTATCTTTTTGTCTAGCAGTTTTATGTGATTCCGCTGATCGATTTCGGATTTAATATCTTGGATCTGATTTTCGACGTCATGACGCGTATCATCTATCTTTTTGTCTAGCAGTTTTATGTGATTCCGCATTTTAGACTGCTCAGAATGAAGCTGATCAAGCGGATCAACGACATTGACCTGGTTTTCTGCGTTCGGTTTGCCAGTTAAGAAAATCTTCAATAGACACAGAGGACTAATGCATGCGAGTTTACCAAACAGAAATTACCCTCTTTCGATGCAGAGAAAGTTGAGCCCGTTATACGGCAGTCCATGCTCAGCTCTTTGTCTCCTACGTTCTTTGCAGTGTTGTGTAACCTAATTTCATCCCTTTCGAGAGAAGTTTTTGTTTTTCTGATGGAATCCTCTAGTTTCGAGATGATAGCCTCTAGCGACTCTCGAACTGCAATAATCCCACTAGGACATTACTTCTCGCCTCTTCATGTAATGAAAGTAATAATGTATTGATCGGGATCATGCACAAGAATCATGATTTTCTACTCCATTTTAGGCGCTAAAGTTATGTTTTACAGATTTTCCAAACTAGCAGAATTGCCTAATGTTTGGCAAGTACCGTCAAGTGCCGGTGAAATTCAGTCGATTCCATCTGCCGTCCACAAAACATTACCCATAGATACATTTTATTGACATACCTGCAGCGGTAATCTCCCACTTTTGAAGGGATTCGTTAAATTCCTCAAGAATTTCGTTAGATTTTGATAACTTGGAAGACATGTCTTCTCCTAGATATGTTGCCGGCACATTGGTTGACAACATCACGGAATAAGACCATCGATCAATCATCTCAAGTTATATATTAGGAATAGAGTATTTGTGAGTAAAGACCTTGAAATGTCTCGGTCAGGTTCATTTTGTTCTGTGATGCAAACTTTTCACCTGCATATAGTATCAGAATAGACAATTTCAATTCCCAGGATATTGCACAATGCATTTTTAAGATAGAAACGGAAAACTTGGAATGAAGGAATCGCAATTCAACTAATGTTTTTCTGTTTTCTGGAGTTGGTCCTCTTGAAATATTTATTGAGATGCTAGATAAATCCTTACCTGGCTCAGCGGTGCCTCACCCCTCCTGTGAGGCCTTCGTAGCTTTCTTTTTTTATTTCAATTTATCTTTTGCAAAAAAATAACAAAAATTCTCCTTACAGATGTTTTCCTATTTAATCGTAGCAATACTTGTTCCAAAAGTCTCTCTGGATTTACCAGATCTCGCTTTCAAATCACATCACATTTTTGTGAGCTCAAAGAGAAATTTTCAGAATGTTCCAATTGAGTGCAAGCTTGTGTTTCCTGAATCATAATTGAAATAACTATTCATGAATGATGTAGAGACTGCCATACCTTGAGTCTTGTCTCTTCCTGGATACTCTTGTGTCTGGTAAGGGTTCGGCTCGCTTTCGATTGGCCTGGCAACACTTTGGATTGGAGTTGCTTTCGATTGGCCCTCTTGAAGTGTAGCAATACTTGTTCCCGAAGCCTCTCTGGATTCATTAGATCCGGCTTTGAAATCCGCTGAGAATTAGACGACTCAGATGCCAGAAATATCGCATCACACCTTTGTGAACTCAAAGAGGATGTTCCAATTTTGTGCGCGCTTGTGTTTTCTGAATCATCATTTAAATGACTATTAGAGAATGACGTGGATACTTTCATACCTTGAGTCTTGTCTTCTCCTGGATATTCTTCTGTCTGGTAAGGAATTGGCTTGTCTTCAATTGGCCTGGCAGTACTTTCAATTTGACTTGCGTTCGATTCGCCCTCGCTATCTGTAGCAAATAGCTTTCCCAAAGTCTCTGATCTGGATTCACTAGATCTGGCCTTCAAGTCTGCTGACAAGTAGATGACTCAGATGCCAGAATTGTCGCATCACATTTTCGTGAGCTCAAAGAGGAATTTTCAGAATGTTCCAAATGACTGCGAGCTTGTTTTTTCTGAATCAAAATTTGAATAACTAATTGAGAATCACGTAGAAATTGTCATACCTCGAGTCATGTCCCTTCCTGGATATCCTTCTGTTTGGTTATGATTTGGCTTGCTTTCGATTGGCCTGGCAATACTTTCCATTCGAGTCGCTTTCGATTGGGCCTCGTTAATGGTAGCAATACTTGTTTCCAAAGTCTCGATGGATTCATTAGATCTGGCTTTCAAATCTGCTGACAGTTAGGCGACTCAGATAGCAGAGTTATCGCACCACATATGGTGAGGTAAAAGAGGAATTTTCAATTACAATTGAGTACGAGCTTGCGTTTTCCGAGTCATCATTTGAATAACTATTTGAGAAGGACGTAGACATTGTCATACCTTGAGCTTTGTCTGTTCTTGGAGATTCTTCTGTCTGGTCGGGATCTGGCTTACTTTCGATTGGCCTGGCATCCACCCCAGCTAGGGTGTCTGTTCAGTTCAAATAGCTAAGTAATACGACATTATGCATGACATTTCGAGGATGCGGACTAACACAAATTACCAGTATGCGATTCTTTACCATGATTTGCATTCTGTTCGTTTCGCTCGGTGTTGTCCATATTTGACGGATATCACCTTGTGATTGTTTGCTGTTGCGCATCAATCTGTACACCCGATAATCAATTCTAGCTTCCGCAAGATTTAGGTCATCCGAAAGCTGTTCTACAGGTTACAATATCTCGAGCAGATATTGTCGATCATCTTAAAGGCCACCATAACAATTACAGTGTATAACCCTAATGTGCTCGATTCCGCGGACCCTGACTTGTGCTGACCCTATGTTTGCCATACCGAAAAGATTCGAATTAGATCACCTGTTTCAATACGCGGAATAGGTCAACTGCTGTTAAGAAATTACTTAAGTTCTGATAGTTAATTTCATGGCCCACAGACTCTGGAACATCTCAATGCGGAAGACGTGTGGAATAGTGGCATTTGTCTATTCAATTGTGCTCATTTATGTTTTCTGTACATGAGCTGTGGATTTACACAGAGGAACAGGAATGCATGACTATATTGATCAAATCGTGTTCCATGGCTATGTTGACTATATTGATCAAATCGTCCTCCAACGCTGGCCCATGAAAATCTTCCATATACGCAGATCGATGATCTATGACGCCACATGCATTATGCATCCCATGATCTCTCACCGCCATAAGTTACGGCACATGCATGATGATCATACTACGAATGATTGCAATTAGAAGCACACGAATGATGGTCAGCCAGCCAGCCTGATGATAAGAATTAGGCACACATGTATGCCGGCTACCCAACTTCCGATGATCAAAGTTAGAAGCACATGCAAGATACTCATTCAACTTTCGATTGTTTAAATTAGGGGTATATTAAATGTATTAGTCTTAAAGAATTGAAACCTAATATAAGTAATTTAAGATATATTAAGATCCTTTTAAATATCCAAAAAAATCATATCAATTTTAGAGTATAATTAAAACAAAAATCTCAAAAATAATACTAGAATAAACACCAATAAATATGTTACATCATAAAATTCATTACTGATGGTATGTACCTTTCTTTAGATGGAGGAAAGATCAAACAAATAAAACATGGTATTACTTATCAAAACCTTGCAACACGTTAATTCTAGATTACTTAATGGTCAAAAAAAGTTTCCATTACTTCTAGAGATTGCCCTTGAGCATTTCTCCATTAAGGAAAACATGAATATTCTAGATCACGAGCATGATTACAGGTTAGGATAGATGCAAAGAAGAAAATTAATTGATTCATATGATATTCTAGAGGTATATTGAAAATTTAAGTGCTTTTTGAATGTCTCTAAAAGCAAATAGTACCATGGATAAATAAAAATAACTAATTTTTTTAATAAAGATCTACCATTGTCATGATGAAAATGAAGATGCCTTGGGTCCCATGGTTGCAAGTGCAAATGAAATGCATCAACATCCAAATTATAAGAACAACCAATATCATTTGGATATCATAATAAATTGGATAAGAAATATCGCATATATCAATCAAGCATTCCATGGGTAATATCCAAAATCTTAAAAATATAAAACAACTCAATATGTTTGACCTAAAACATTACAAGAAAAACATGATATACAGATGGACAGAAATTGAACTAAGAATGGCAAGCATAGGTGTGTTTTTCAGCAAAGATTTCTGTGACATGGAAAAGTATGAGCACATGCTACCGTCGATATAGAAGTCGGTGTAAGATTTGGGTTTACTTTTGTTTAACTATTTTTTTGTGTTTACCAATAGATATACCCATGGTTATACTGTTTTTTTTTGTTTTTTTACTTTCATATTATTCTAATAATAATATAATTTGGCCATAGGTATATTGAACAATATGTGGACTGAAAAAAATCATGTTTGCAACTTATATACTGATGAAAAGTAAAGGCTGCAACACTGCATGTGACATTTCTTGAATCTTAAAGTCGAGAGCGCCCAGTGTTGCAAAGCAATAGAGGCATGCATTTCTCTCCTTATACATTTCTTTCTTCATTTCTTTCCATTTTCACTCAATCTTTCTTACTCTTTCACTTTAATTAAGTATTTATGTGCAGATGCAGCTTCATATTCATGCAACAACTTCAATTAAGTCAAATTTTTTGTTTTACTTATTCACTTTTCAATTAAATTACTTAATTATTTATAAAAAACAATGCATATACATACACACATGTACACACACATTCATACACACATACATACATACATACATACATACATACATACATACATACATACATACATACATACATACATACATACCTACATACATACATATATACATACATACACTCATACATATACATACACACATACATATATACGTGCTTACATACATCCATACATACATGCAAACAATTATACATAGGTATACACACATACACACACGCATACATACATGCACAAACATGTACATAAATAGACAAATACACACATACACATATATGTACATACACATGCACACATAAATACATACAGATAGAAACTATTCTTTGATTTTGCACACTTAACTCTTTCGCCAATAATCATGTTTGGTGATACAAATGGGAACATACATTTAGGTTGTTCATGTCTGGTAGGTGGTTTGGTAAAGC